>BPTQ01000001.1:296469439-297148835 GCA_019973895.1 Chrysanthemum seticuspe
ACCTTCAAGAATAGCACTACACCACAGAATACTACAGCACTTGAATCCTCGATCAGTACGGAACGATCCTTCTGGCACTATTGTACTACACCTTAATCACTTTCATAGCTATAGTCACATTGATATTGTGGGACACCAAACGCACCCTTAGACTATTAGCGTTTGAAATAAAATAAAAATTCTTCTTACATCTATGTATTGCATCCACATCATGTTATCACGGTCTTCCTAGCAAGGCATGACTAGCTCCTAAGTTCACGACATCATAAGACACCACATCACGATAAGAACTTCCAATAGCAATGGGAAGTTTACAAATCTCATTCACTTTTACCTTAAGACCTTTCTTTATCCAACCTAATTCATACGGATTAGGATGTTGTTCAGTTGGTAACTTCAAAGCCTTCACTAACTATTTGGAAACTAGATTTCCATTACTTCTTCCATCAATGATCAATGAACAAACATTGTCTTCAATGAAGTAATATGTTTGGTATGTGGGATGAGTTCCTACAAAAATATGATTCTTGAGATACAACGGTACACTACTAAGACAAGAGTAAATCAGTAGCCTCACCACGGGTTTCCTCCCTCCATGATCACAAAGCTTGAAGGTTAGAGTAAGTAAACCGGACTTGGAGAGAGAATATTATCGTACGTTGTAATTAATGATGATAATCCATGCTAACCAAATGAGGTGGGGGAAGCATATTTTTTATTTTTTGCGACGCACTTTAGAAGGCATCGAGGTGTTGGATATAAGGAATGGTATTATTCCTTCGTCCTTCAGAGGCATCTTAACATTAATGCTTACTCATGTCTTTTACTTGTTGTGTTGCTATTTCAGATGATCCACCATTTCATAGCTTGTTTTTTTCGAATGCCGCTAATACCTCTTAAACTTATCGGGTTCTCCCCAAAACCAATTTCGTCAAGAGGATTGTTAGTCTAGTAAAGTTGGTGAGGCAAATGCATTATAGCTTACTTATTATTATTTCGTTTCTTTCCATCTTTTTAGTTTTTCTATTTGTATCATTTTCTTCTTTCAAAAATCGCATATGTACATGTATAAAAAATGCCTATGGTGTGTATCTACATAATTTTAAATGTATCAAAAAAAATTATGAAAAATATTCTTAGTTTATTTAAGTTATTCATAATGCATAATATGTATAAAACATAACGTTCATGAAGAGCTATAATTCGTAGAAACATACTCCGTAATTACTTATTTTGATTTAACGTACTAATAAACTAATATTTTGGCGTGAGGTATATACAAAATATATTTTGTTAGTATTTTTTTTTCATTACTCACTACTTAAAATATAATATAATGTCATTATATATATCTATAACTGTCTATTGTCTAGTTATGTTCTTGTTTGTAAAAGAAAAAAAATACACTAGACAAATTAATTATTCCATCCCACATTGAATGAAAGAAGAAAAAAGTTTTCACAAAACCCTCTATAAAAACAAAAACCCATGAACAAACTTTTTGGCTCATCTCTAATAACTTGCTTACTATTTAGTGGATCTAAATGGTTAGATGAATGGTTCTTAATTCAAAAGGTCTACACCCAAACTTGTAATTACGAATGGCCGTTGAGCTTAAGTTAAGAATAAAGGAAATCGAGCTCGAGCTCGCAAACGAGCATAAGCGAGCTTAAGCGAGTTCGAGCTTATAAACGAGCAGTTGAGCTTAAGAAAAAAAATTAAATAACTAAACGAGCGTCGAGCACAAGCTCGAACAATAATAAAATATACGAGCTCGAGCTCGAGCATGAATTTGAAAAATTATTCGAGCTCGAGTCGAGCTCGAGCCGAGTAATAGTCAATCGAGCCTAGCTCGAATATGCTGAAACTCGACTCGGCTCGGATCGTTAACACCTCTATACTCGACAACCATAAAGCACAAATATCACCCAAATTACAGTAAATAGATAAAATCATAACCTAATTATTGTCGTTAAGTTAGGTTCCCAAAACATATGGGATAAGAGGAGAAAAAAATCGTAATTCAATCACTGTTGTTGTTACTCTTGGTCAACCACCCACTACCGCTGAATAGTTTAACCCATCTGATTATGTCTTGTGACAAATGATTCTAGACAAACAAAAACATGCAATTAGCGGCGTGTCTTTTGATATCTGAATCGATATAAGTGTCTATGGAATGGATATTAGTGTGTGTTTTCAATAGTAGAAAGGGATTAGTGTGTGTTTTTTAGTGTGAAAAACTTGGTTATGGATAATTGGGGACGGGTTTTGATAGTGAAAGGGATTTAGTGTGTGTTTTCAGAAAGACCCCACAGATATCATAGTTTTACTCGCACAGAAATTAAGTAGGTTAGATATGGTTAATCACAATTTTTTTTTGTAGTACAAAGTCATTAGATGGAAGGGACAATGAACAGTCGATACACCATCACACTCCAACAAACTGAGAATCTGCCACAATATCCAATAACATACTGCTCAGGCTGACAATGCAAAAACTAATTAATGACCAACCAATAGGAGGCCCAATTAACAAAAAATGGAACCCTTAAAAAAAATTTCTTGCCCCCGTTCATTTTTGTTCATTAGTATTTTATATTAGAGTAAACTCCAAAATACATTCCTGTGGTTTACCTCTATTCGCACTATACATTCCTCTCGCAAAAGTTTCAACAGATACATCACTCTGTTGTAAAAGTTAACCTATATACATCCCTCCGTTAAAATAAGAACAAACGGCGCAAATTATTTTTCCGTTATCTCCTAACGAGATAGAAAAAGTTTACACCGTTAGTCCTTTTTTTACGTTTTTGTCCTTTTTTAAGTTTTCGTCCGTTTTTTTACGTTTTCGTCTGTCTGTTTACGTTTTCGTCCGTTTTTTTTACGTTTTCGTCCGTAAGTATAGTTTACATATAATCTATTGTCTTACATGTGTGAAATTAAATGAAAGAACTTTCTGAGAGAGAAAAGTATAGTACCCTTTTATGTAATGATTTTCTTAAACAATATAACATAAACGTAGATAGATAGTTACATAAAAGAGTTTATAATACAATCGACGAACGTCTTTGTAAATGTTTGTTGTTTGAATAATGTATCTTATAGCGTCTTGCTAGTTTTGTTATCATATATTGCTGCTCAAAGAAAGTTTAAAATAAAATGATCATATGTAATAACAGGAGGTAGTAAATCACTACTAGTTGTCAAAGATAACAACATTTAACTAAAACCTTGAACCAAGAAATTTTGCATTTTTATATGTAGTATGGTTTATGAAATATTGTTGTACTATTCTAACAAACAAAACAAACAAAAGAAGTTCTGCTTTTGACTATTCTCATCTCATTTTGAAATAAAACTAGGTCTCATCACAAATATTAGTTTTTTGAATTCAAAAAACCTCTAAAAGGTAAAAAAGGCCTCGATATATCCTTCGTCTAAAAAGGCTTCATATTTGCCTATTCTTTAAATATAACTTGCTAAAACAAGTTAATACAACATAAGAGTGAGACAAGATTAAAAAAGATCTCAAGTTTGTATCTTAAAATGTAAAAAAACAGATGAAAACGTTAAAAAAATGGACAAAAATGTAAAAAAAGGACGAAAACGTAAAAAAAAAGACAAAAACGTTAAAAAAAAAGATGAAAACGTAAAAAATGGACGAAAACATAAAAGGCGGACTAAAACGTAAAAAACTAGATGAAAACGTAAAAAAATGGACGAAAACGTAAAAAATGGAGTAAAACCTAAAAAAACGAAAGAAAACGTAAAAAAACAGATGAAATTGTAAAAAAACGTACGAAAACATAAAAAAAGGACGAAAACGTAAAAAAATAGACGAAAAGGTAAAAAAGCGGACGGAAACGTAAAAAACAAACGAAAACGTAAAAAACAGACGAAAACGTAAAAAATGGACGAAAACCTAAAAAAGAAGTAACGGTGAAAATACAGTTAACCCAGAGGATTAACGGTGTAAATTTTTTCTATCTCGTTAGGAGATAACGAAGAAATAATTTGCGCCGTTTGTCCTTATTTTAACGGAGAGATGTATATAGGTTAACTTTTACTAACGAAGTGATGTATCTGTTGAAACTTTTACGAGAGGGATGTATAGTACGAATCGGAGTAAACCACGGGATGTATTTTGGAGTTTACTCTTTATATTATCACGTTAGTGTTTAGCTTTTTCATAATTTTACACAGTTACGTATATAGTCTTTTGCCAATATTTTTATTTAAGAAAGAAATGTGAAAATGAGTTTTTATTAAAACAAATAGCAAGAATGAGAGGGGTGAAAAGGGATGATTTATTTTAGTTAAAGTAAGTTATTAAAATTGGTTATTCAATCCTTATATTTTTTATAATCTTTAAAATAACCCACCTCACAATTTAACATTGTTTAGAGTTGCACATGTTACCAAAACTAAAAGAAGAAAAATGTATATTCAATTGTAAATCATGTAATGTTGCTGAATTTAAGACATGTTTGCTGTTGAACAAAATAAGACGTGTTTTCGACCGTCGATGTTTTCTGAGAGATTCATATTATTAATTGTACACTTTAATTTTCTAAATGTCGACATAAAACAGGATTAATCGTATAGCATGTAAAAGGTCAATGTATATCAATTTATTATTTTCAAATCTGATCCATTTTACAAGCAACCTACGTAATTCATTTGTCACGGGTCATGCATCCAAGTATCATTTATTTATTTATTTTTATTTTTTTAAGAAAAATGGGTTTCGTGGATAAATGGTGCAAATGGGTGGATTCTTGCCTTAGATCTTCGTCTATTTCCATTCTTGTAAATGGATCGCCATCGGAAGAATTTGGGCTAGAGAGGGGTGTTAGAAAAGGAGATCCTTTATCACCTTTTTTATTTATCTTGGCGGTGGAGGGGCTTAACGCGATAGTTAATGAAGCGGTGGAAAAGGGATATTTAGAGGTGTGGCGGTGGTTGCAAATAATGTCACAGTTTCTCATTTGCAATACGCAGATGATACAATTGTTTTCAGAGAATGGAGTAAAGAGAACGCTAAATCTCTTATGTGTATTCTCAAATGTTTTGAGGAAGTTTTCGGGTTAAGGGTTAATGATAAAAAAAAGTAAGATATATGGCATAGGAGTTAACGAGGGTAATATGTTGGATATGGCTAGGTGGATGGGGTGCGATATTGGGGATTTTTCGTTTACGTATTTGAGGTTACCAATTTGGGTGAACATGAGGCGGGTAAATGCTTGGATCCCATGGTGGAAAAAGTCAAAAAGAGGCTAGCCGATTGGAAAGCTAAAACGATGTCGTTCGAGGGTCGTCCTATATTGGTTAAATCGATTCTTGGAAGCTTACCGTTGTATTATTTTTCGATGTTCCGCGTGCCTTTGAGTGTCATAAAATTTCTGAGAGCATTATAAAGAATTTCTTTTGGGGTGGGTTCGGGGGCGGGAATAAAATCTCGAAGGTCAAATGGGGATCGGTTTTATCTTCGTTTGGGGTTGGGGGTCTTAATTTTGGGTCACTTCGGGCAAAAAACTTGGCGTTGCTAGGTAGGTCGTGGTGGAGGTTTAGGAAGGAGGAGGGGAGTTTATAGGTTAGGGTGGTGAAGAGTATTCATGGTCATTATGGGGGTTTGGGGGACGTTAGGGCTATGGGTGAGGGTGACGAGGGGTGGGGTTTGGGGCGATATTGTGAATACTGGAGGGGACATTGACGGGTTGGGGGTAGAGTTCACTTCTTGTTTTGGGGTTTTGGGGGATGGGAGGGATATTAGGTTTTGGGTTGATCGGTGGGTTGATAACAGAGGCTTTGTGATAAATTTCTTAGGTTATACCATATATAAAGGAGGACAGAGGTTAGCGTGTTGGAAAAAGGGGTTTGGGTTTATAATAATTGGGTTTAGGAAATAGGATTGGGTTAGGGATATTAGGGGAAGAGTTTGTAAGGATTTTAAGGATCTTTTAGGTGTCTTGCAAGATGTTGTGGTTTTCAATAATTGTAGGGATCGATGGAGATGGACGCTTGGTGAAGACGGAGAGTTCACGGTCAAGGAAATTTCAAGATTGATCGCGGGAAAGATTATACTTTTGGATAATGGTGATCAAGAAACGATTTGGAACAAGTTGGTGCCGAAGAAAGTTACCATTTTCATATGGAGGGCGCTAAGAGGAAGACTTCCAGCTCGTGTGGATATGTTGGATTATGAACACGTTAATTAAACGTATGTCCGGAACGTGCTCGAGCCTACGGGATCACACACGTTATGTTTGAAGATTCAATTTATATAATGTATTATATTAATTATTTCACGTAAATAAACCACTTAACGGTCGTTATATTAATGTTACTTAACGAACGTTAACTAATAGTCGTTAGAGAAAAAGTAAGAGGACCCGATTATAAATATGGAGAGAAGGATCTAGAATCCCTCTCCCTATAAGAATTGGTCGGATTGGCTTTGCTTGCACTCCAGGTAATTAGAATACTATATAATGAAGCCTTTAGTCTTCATTATTTTCTAATCTTGTGAAACCTAGCAAACCAATTTTCTCTTCTTCTTGACCGATCGAAGACTATCTCTTTGTAGGCTAGGGTTTCGACTTTGGTTCTAGAACACAAGTAATTGGTTTGTTTCATCGAGAACTAGCATTCTAATTGAATCGCTAATAAAACATGTGTGTGAGAACGTAAAGGAATCAACCTATTTGATTCTCGTGGTTATTGTTTAATCGACCAAACATAAACCTTAATTATGGTACTTGGTTAATTTGGGGAAATTAGAGTGTCTGGGTTTGGTCCAGGTGAAGGTATCCCGAATACGGTCGTCAGCTCACCCGTTCTTGATCCGATTCAAAGCAAAATCAAAGGTAAAAATGGTACGATTTCCTAGGTTAATTTATGTACACTATTAGATCCTTGCTTCCGTTGCGTGATTCGTGTTTAATTGTTATGTTTATGATTGTCATAGTATTAAGCGGGTGTTTGGATTAGCTTATATATCTGCCTTATGGGCTTATTTGAATATGGAAAAAGCCCATAAGCCCACTCTTTAAAGCTTATTAACTTGAGCTTATTGGCCATAGCCAATAAGCTGAAGATGTTAACGTCATAAGCTACAAAGAGTGAGCTTATCGGCTTTTCCATATTCAAATAAGCCCATAAGCTAGATAAATAAACTAACCCAAACACCCCCTAAAAATTCAACAGTGGCATCACGAGCCGTTAAATAGTGTAATTAATTACCTAAACCTAAAACACGTAAAAGATCGTAACTGGATGAATTGTTTCAAGATAAATTAGGTTTTCTTGATTTTTAACACCCCATATGGGGCATACGATTTGCACTTTTTTTTTCAAATTGTAGAAACCCTAATCTAGGTTGCATGAAACTTTATGTGTTTTATAAACGTGTAATTATGATTATGTGACATTGATGCGATCTTGTTACCTTGATTAATTGTTAATATGTGATTCATGATAAAAACATGCATGTTTTGTCATGGATCTTGAATCTTGATATATGATATTGCTTGATGGTATTAATTGTTTAATTGATTTACATGCTTAATTTAACGATAACGTAATTAATTAAGATATATTAGTAAGTTTATTGTATGACACTTAATTACTACTTATTTAATTAATTTTAAAATTTGGGAAGACCCCATATTTATCGTTCTTTTATCAACTTATGTGTTTATTAT
The DNA here is from genome assembly GCA_019973895.1 of Chrysanthemum seticuspe. Classification (NCBI taxonomy): domain Eukaryota; kingdom Viridiplantae; phylum Streptophyta; class Magnoliopsida; order Asterales; family Asteraceae; genus Chrysanthemum; species Chrysanthemum seticuspe. The sequence continues at coordinate 296,477,146 of BPTQ01000001.1, forward strand.
ATATATATTTAACGAGGGCTTACGCAATCGATTTATCGATGTATGTGGTTCACTTGTACCTAGCTCGAAAACAAGTGGGAGCCTTAGTTTAATATATAAATGTTAGTTGATTTTAATTACACATGTTATTAATTGTTAATTGTATTAGTTGTTTATTTAATTTGTTATTTAGTTTAACTCATGTAAAACAAAGGGTTTTTGTGAAAACAAAAATAAACATGAGTAATAACTATGAAATTTGATTTATTATAAATTGTTGATCTTGCAACAATCTTATGTGATATTAAGCGGTTGGCCTTACATGCCGTAATGCGTTAAATGGATCATCTCGTTAAGATTTGCAAGATCTAATGATTTATAATGTGTTTTAACAATAAAGTTTTAAACTTTTATTCGATTGATGTAATTTGTATTGTTAGTCAATTGATAAATCAGCTCACCCATTGTGAACAAACTATAAGAGAGGTATAAGGCGGGTCGCTTTGCTTCCCTAAAGAATTCGGGTTTATAATATGCTTCGCGCCGACTCGCTTCTCCGATTCTTTGTGTGTTCAATGGAGCTACCGAGGACTTTTGATAGGATGATGTCAATATTAAAAGTTCATTACTTTATTCTTAACGATACTTTGAATCGTCAATTTTTATAGTTGTAAAATTATTATGTTCACAGGATTCACACATAAAGAACATACACCATAATAAAAGAACTAATTGAGTAAAGTTTTTTTATTAAAACCCTATTAGACGAAGATGTATGCATGCTTTTTCGTACATATTTGATACACATATCAAATCAAAATATACCCTTTGAAATTTAAGTACCATCAAATTGTAAGAACACTTGCAGTTGCAATTTACGTTATGTGAGACGTAGCTAGATTGTAATCCCAAGGTAAATCTCCACTTATTGTGAGACGGTATGGAATAATGATAAGGATTTAAAGCATGCGTTTTTAGGGGGTCGTTTAAGCTCTAAACTTGTACATTTGTGATCAATTATTACCTTAAATCGTTCTTTCTCACATTTTAGGTACTTGAGACGCGAAAGATGAAAACCGGCATGTTTTGGGCTTTCTTGGACAAGAAAACAAAGAAAATGACCAAGTCACGAAAAAGGGCTCCAGACGGCGTTACAACATCAATGTGACGGTGTCACTTGCATTTGGACGTGATTATTTGATGGAAAATTTACTAGCGACGACTCAGAACTTTTGAAGACATTATAACCTGATGACTTCACTTGTATTTGAAAACCAAGATTCAGAGTAAATATTGCACGAGACGGCTCAGACTTTTTGAAGAGCGACGACGTCAGACATCCTGACGGCGTCATAGACACAAGGCGATGACGTTACAACGGCGGCTATGCAACTGAAGAAACCCTAATGATGGCGTCACAATAATAAAGTGACGTTGTCACAATTGTAAAGATATATATATTTTCCCATGTTTTCTATTATTCGTGTAACACTTTAGGGAGGTGAAACCCTAGACGATTTTCTGCTGTTTGTAAGGCTTTTTAAAGCCACTGTATCCATGTTGTTAGGATTTAGAAAATTCGTAAGTAAAAGACTCGGTCACCTCAAGTATGTGTAAGCATTAGAAAGCTCGTAGTCTTAGTCGTTTAGTTATTGTTAGTAGTTATTTAAGTAACACCGTGGAGGACGGACGGGTCTTTACACACTGTATACCTGATCCACAGCCCGTAGGTGGCGTATTTGTAAGATACTATAAATACCCTTTGCCTCTCAAGGCAAATGGTGGAGTTTCTCATAATAACACATTACTTTCTCTCACTTGAAGTTCCCATCCTCTCCACTATGCTCTCTAAACTCTCTCTAAGTTCGAACCTTTGTATTTGTGTTTGTGTGTTTATGATAACCAATATGTTACAATTGGTATCAAGAGCCATGGTTTGATCATCTACTTTGTGTGTTCTTGGATTCTTGATTGGTTATTCATAAGCTTTGGTTTGAATGAGTTTAGAGACTTTTTCACTTTTTTGATCTTATTTAGTGTTAAAGTTTGGATTTTGGTTGTACTTTTGTGTTTAGGATCATCATATTAGTTTAGTTTTGGGTTTGGAAGGATAGATTCATCTTGGTTGTGGTGTTTTTGATTGAAAAAGTAAGGTTTTTGGGTTTCTTCTTGGATGCGATTTGAGTCTCGGACTTGAATTCTTCACTGCGACTTGTTCATTAATCGCTGGGATTTGATCAGATTTGGATGCGTTTTGTGTTTGTTCTCGCTGCGACTTGAGACGTTTTAGGCTGCGATTTGTTGTTTTGACTGCGTTTTGAGGTGGAAAGGACAAAATGACAAGTAGTGGTTGTACTATTGATAGTGACTTGTGCACTGCGTTTTGATCTTATGCGTTTTGACAGGTTGCGTTTTGGTGAATACTGCGTTTTGTTCCTGCGTGTTGTCAAGGCTGCGTTTTGTTTCTGCGTTTTGTCATAAACTGCGATTTGTGCCTATGCGTTTTGTCAAGTTGCGTTTTGACAGGGTGCGTTTTGAGTTGACTGCGACTTGTGTCTCTGTTTTTTGTCAAGCTGCGTTTTGACATTGAGTTGACTGCGACTTGTGTCTATGTGTTTTGTGAAGCTGCGTTTTGACAGGGTGCATTTTGAGTTAACTGCGACTTGTACCTCTGTGTCTTGGTTAAGTTGCGTTTTGTCAAGGTGCAATTTGGAGTCTTTGCGACTTGAGTTACTGCGTTTTGAGTTCTCTGCGATTTGGCTTGGTTGTTGTGTTTTGTCAATTGAGATTTGACACTTGTGATTTGAGTTCCACGGTTTCCTCTTGATTTAGTAAAATCACGCTAAAAATTATATTTCTCGGTTAAATCAAAGAGTAGTAAAATCCCGTAAACTTAGGAATCATGTCTACTGTTGTAGATGACGTTCAAGCTGCTGGGTCTAATACTCGCCCTTCTATGCTGGATAGAACTGATTATGACTTTTGAGCACAGAGAATCAGATTGTACTGCTTGGGCAAGAGAATGGTCTTAACATTATCCAGTCAATTGATGAAGTACCATTCCAAATGGGAACAACCAGAGATCAACTTGAAGTTGGTGCGGATGGAACTGTCACTTTGGGTTTAGATAGACCGAGAACTTATGATGATCTCAGTGATAAGGAGAAGAAAAGATACGATGCTGACATTAGAGCTTCTAACATCGTACTTCAAGGTCTACCAAATGACATTTACAAACTGATCAATCACAATACTGAGGCCAAATCAGTTTGGGATAATGTCAAGATGATTCTCTCTAATTCAAAACTGACTAAGGAAGATAGAGAGTCACAGCTTTATGATGAGTTTGAGAACTTCAAGATGAACCCAGAGAAAAACATTACAGAGTATCATATTAGGTTTCACACAACTTGTGAATGATATAAAAAGACATCACAGAAAAATGCGTGACCACACCCTCACCCTAAGCGCTAAACATTGTTAAATGTTCCATGTTAGACATTTTCATAGAAGAAAATTGGTTTGAAAGATTCTAACGTGACTTTTGGTTTAGAAGAATAATAAAAGATAGATAAAAATGTCATGTGTTTCATGTTGGTTTGGAGTATACGTTGTATACATGTGTTTTTGACTTTTTGAAGATTAATATAATCCACCTATTAAAAAAAAAAGAAAGATAAATAATGATAGTTCAGAAAAATAGGTTGTCTCTTTCACGATAAAATAGAGATCGAAATGTATTTATTTAGAAATTTTGCCCATTTTCTTTTTATCCTGTTTTAAGTAATAGTTTCAGAAAATGGTTCTTTTTTATCAAACGTGCTGTTTAGTGTCGGCTTTTTTACGAAAGGTAAAAGGTTTTAAACGCCACAATGAGTGTATATTTTGAGGTGGTTAGAGAAGAGATTAAACGGTACAGAAATTCACTATTTAAGGTCGCGTACAAGTGAGCTAAAAAGTTAGCTCTTCCCGAATACCTAAACAGAAAAATCCACTTCAGTTTATTTATCGCCGGCTTGGACTTGTTTAGTTTCTTTCTTATTTATGGTTTTATTTGTTAGCAGATATGTATTTGAGTTAGAATTATATTAGTATGAGTCGTTCAAATATATTTATACAGACACACTTTATTTCTATCCGATTAATTCATGTCATGTATTATTAAAATTTTATTTTAACACAAAAGTTAAGAATACATTATTTCTCAAAGCAAATATATTTTTATTTAGAAATGGGATAGAGCAAATACCTTTATGATGCCTAAATAATTAAATCAAAATAGCTCTATCAATGTCGACATATGCATAGGGTTCAAATAGCATAGAGAAGATGACAGAAATGGATTGATTGGGCCCAAGGTCCATGAACTTGGTAGAAAAACCTTCTTTTCAAAATAGACGTGCTCGACTGTTTGACAAAATCTTTTCAAAATAGACTTGCCGACTCTAGCTTTTTTTTACACATTTTCCTTATAGGGGCTTTTGTTTTTTAGTGGTCCACAAAATCTTCGCTTACTAAAAGACCTTTTTGTATCATTGGGCTTGTGGTCTAGTGGTAGAAGCTTAAGTAATTAAGCGAGCCACAAGTGAGAGTAGTACCGGATGGGTGACCTATCGGGAAGTCCTTACCTTTGGACCATAAGCTTTGCTGATACTTAGGCAATGAAGAGGAGAGCCTGTAAGCTATTAGCTGCGCAGGTTCTAATCCAAACCGGCCCCGGTTTTCACCGACCATTACTCCAGCGATAATAATCTTGTGGAGGCGGTACGGTTTCCGAGCGGACGCCGTTATTAATCCCCACTACGCTAGCATGGATCCGGTTAAGACAACATTGTCTGGGTACGTGGTGGATGAGGGCCTACTGTTAGGGCAGGTGCGACTCTAATCCAAAAAATGAAAGTCACCGTTAAAAAAAAAGGGACCTTCTTGTATTATATGCACTAAATTGCTCGATCGACAGCTATGACGGTTGAGCAACTTGTTGCGTTGCTCGTCCGACGGATTCATATTCAATTGCTTACCCTTATTTAGCATGCTAAATGCCCACTCACCCATACAACTACACATTAACCTAAACACCCTCATCTTCTTTTTTCCTCATCCTTCTTCGCCTCTTCTAACACACCACCTGCACCACCACTGTTAACCGCTAGAATTACTACAACGCCACCACCATAGTCATCACCACCGACTCTCGTTACCTGCCGCTATCATCATCATTATATCAACACCACCACCAACACTTGATTTAAACCCATCACTATATTCAATACGTGTCCTTGATTTTTTATTAATATTTTTTTTCCAACAATGAACCGCCATAGTAAGTGGTCAAATCCGACTTTTTTTTTTTATCAAAAATAATATTTGATCATCAATAAAGTATTGATATGATGATAATAAGTTTTGTTAGTTGAGTTTGCCTTACCTTTCATAATGTTGACACTTAACCTTCAATTCGGATAGGGTTAATTAATTACATCAATGGTCAATGTTGGTTTGCTTTTACGGGTATTTTTAATCATTTTGTCAAATAAGAATACTATGATTTGATATTTAAAAAGATTAATCATTACTCTCGTCATAAGAGGCCCGGGTACAGTGGCCGGTGGCTCAAGCTATTGTGCTTGGCGCGAGCCTATGGCGCCACAATCCACACCGAGGCTGGGCTGGTAAGGTCTGGCGCCGTGGCCACCAGCCCACGCCAAAGGTTTTTTTTTCTTTTTTTCTTGGTGGATTTGTTTCTTTTTTGCTTTTGTTTGTGTGTTGTGATGCGTTTGTGTGGTGTTTTTTCTCTTTTTTTTTTGCAGGTTTTGAGAGGAAGACAGGATGAAGAAGATGGAGTACAAGTGTGTGGTTGCGTGTGTAATCTTAGGTATAGGATTATGCAATATTTTTAGGCTGTGCAATGTTAGGTATAGGATAAAAGTTTCCTATTAACTGGGCTGTGCAATATTTTTTAATACTAGTTGGGCTAAATTTTTTGTTTTTCGGTTTGCAACTTTTATCCCAATTTTATTTTTGTTTAGTGATAAGTTGGGTTGAGATTTAGCGTATTAAGTGGTTAATGGTAATATTCGGGTCTTTGGTCGGTTTATATTATCCCAATACTAGTTTCTTTTTTTATGTTTACGTCTAACTTTTATTTTACGTATTTTTTTATTTAATGTATTTTTTTTTATGCAATGTGTTTTTTATTAATGAAATTAAATTTTAGTTATATATATTGTTTTATTTAAAAATGGCACAAAAAAAAAAGAAAAAAAGAAAAAAAGAAAAAAAAAAGTGCAACGGCACCACAAAACTGGTGTTGTGTTAGGGAGAGGGGGTTTTGGTGCCATAGCTAGAAGTGGTGTTATGAGAAAAAAGTGCTAAGGTGGCACCACTTTTTCCCATGGCACCACCCACGACACCTAACGATACCTAGTGCTCTTAATATTCTCACCAACCCGAGTGGATCAACTTTGCACCATCTTATTTTAGTGAAATATCTTCAATTATTTTATTATCAGAAAAATGTCCACATCATACTTACGTCTTCAAATCTTAAAATATCAAAGTTATGACATGTGAGTTTATCCATATCACATAAAAATCATTTAAAGTTCATACACTTATTTTAGGTCATGTTTTCAAATATTGTAACTTGTAAGACTGAATTAAAATAGTGAGTTTTTGATTTTTTAAAAGTGGACCATCTTTTTGTTTATTTTTATTTGCTCATAGTGACAGAACCAAGGTGTGTCCTAGGATACTTATGGATTTTTGTAGCGTAGTGTTAATTTTGTTAAAAATTTCGATTCTTTTAAATGCATCCGGTCCTTAAAAATTATATTTGTAGTTTTTTTTAGTTTATCGTAAATGCATCTGGTCGTTTTGTGTCCTAGTTTCGTCCCTGTTTGTTAATCAACATGATAAATCATGTTAAAATAAACTTTAAAGGATCTTTATTCATGATTTATACATCCTCAACGCGACATGCTGGTGTCTCTAAAGTTTCACATAAAATCAAAGCTTAAACTTCGTTGAAGGAATAATTTGTGATGAGTAAAAAATATTTGAAACCAATCATCGTAAAACCTATTAAAACGTGTACATCAAAACAAGGAATGATCGACTTTCTTCGTTTTCACATAACACAATAGCATATACCACGTGAAATAACTAATGACAGATAAAGAAAATGAGATTGCATTTACAAGAAGAATTTATAAAATTGTTACATTGGAGAGGTACAAAGTACTTCTATTTTCCATACTTTTCTTGACTAATTTTGGGTGACATATCAATCTATAAGATGAACTACCTATCTAATAAGCGTGCATAGACCAAATTTGATGACTTATTAAAGGAAAGACGAAGTAAGAGCATGCTATTGAAGACGTTGCGAGATATGTCGGGAGGCCTCCGTTGATTGTGTACGAACAAAATACGAGTCCAAAGGCAAGGTAAGTGATTTTCTTTAACTTTTAGCTCATTTATACAAACATGTATAGGCTCTCAACCAGAAATATGTACATAATTTTAAAATTTACAAACAAACTTTCACTCAATGATGTGTTATCACACGTGGTCCATTTATTTTCTGTAATCTATTATTAACTTTTTTTATATATATATTTTTAACAAATCATTCTACACCTTATTTTGTGAATTTTTTTTTGTAAAATTTATGTGGGTATAATTCTCTTTTGAGATAAGCGGAATAGTACTATTTGAACATGCTAGCTATCTATTTTTGCCCCTTTTTTATAAGGGTTTTTCTAATATGTGTCTCGGGGCACATGTTAAGCACACCAAAAGGACGGCGGGGTCTACGAAAAAAGACGTTCGGACCCACATATTTTATTTGAAAAGTGTATTTTTTGTGGGTCCGGACGTCCTTTTTCGTGAGTCCCGCCGTCCTTTTGGTATGCTTAACATGTGCCCCCGGGGCACATGTTAAAAAAACCCTTTTTATAAACACTGAACCGTTTAATAAACTAATGTTTAACTTTACATGCAAATTAAAGAATACTTGCCTAACGACTATATACAGCTAAAGGATTAAAGCATTAAACAAACAAAAATCTGTACATGATAATCATTTCATTTATAAAAGCGATTCACAAAAGCAGCTAATTCTCGTAAAAGAAAAAGTAAACAATCCAAAACGTGAAGAACATAGATCCAAAAGCAATAGTAATAATGTGAAAAAAAGATTAGAATAAATGTAAGAGAATGTGTCGGTGATTTATTTTGAGAATTGTTAATAGAAAACATCTCACTATATTCTTTTCTTGAAGGAGTACGGAGATGCGGCTAACATGTTACCTAGTAACATACTTTTTTCATCCCTGAATAAATGTCCACTATTAATTTTTAATTTTTTTTTAACTTTGATCTTAAATAAATTTATTTGTGTTATGTAATACATGATGTAAAATATATGAATATATTAGGTTTGAAATGTTTTTCATTTGTATAATTTTTTCATCAAGTATTATTTAACACAAATTAAATAATTTAAGATTAAAGTTGAAAGAAAAAGACTTTAAAAGTCAACAGTGGACATTTATTTAGGGATAAAAGTAGTATAATTTTTCCTTTGTAAATGTGGTTATTTAAAAGCTCTTGACGTATATAGGTAGAATTAACAGTGGCTGTTTAGTTTATTAAAACACGTTTAGTAATGTAGCTGTAATTATAAAAGAATTTTAATTAAAAAAATTGTTAAATGTTAAATGCTAAATACTTTATAAATGAGTATTTATAAAAGTAGCATTTAAACAAAGCAAAAAATGTTAAACATTTGCTACCAAACCGAGAAATAGATATCAAAATCGAAACCAAACCGAATACCTCGGTTCGGGTTGGTTTTCGGGTTTCGAACCGAAAAACGACAAAAACCGAATCGAACAAAAACCAAACCGAAACCGACAAAAACTGAAATATATATACAAAGCCGAAACCAAACCGAAAAAGTCGGTTCTGTTCGGTCCAGTCCGGTTTCGATCGGTTTGTCTGTTCGGGTCGATTTTCGGGTGAATTTGCTCAGCCCTACATTTACGAGTCCTTTTCCCGTAAAGAACCAAGGGGACTTGATCTTTTTTGGTCCATCTGATTTCATTGCAATGGAAAAAAAACGCACAAAATGTCATTCTTCTGAATAAAATCAAAGCTTTTATATTAGTCCAATTGATGCTTGTTGTTCGTCTAGAAGATGAATATGACACGTCAATAATACGAAATGGAGATTTTATGAGTTCTTTCGGCATCAAATAAGCCTATTAAGGATGTTTTATTATCCGTTTTCTCAAACAACACGTCCAAGTTTCCTATTCATAGTGCATTCAGTTTAATCATTTTTTTTTCCTCCAAACCAATTTACAGTAACCTCAGTTCCCTATTTAGCCGACCAACTAAACCCGAGTTTTAAAACACTCGTGACTCGTCGTAAGCACTAAAGATAAGCAAATTTTAAGATCTAAAATAAATAAAATAGTTAAATACGTTTTTGGTCCTTGTGGTTTGTCCGTTATTTCATTTTCAATCCAAGTTTTTAAAAAGTATCGGGTTTGGTCAAAACATGAAACACCCGTTTTGTGTTTTTTTTTCAATTTTTAACTCCGTTAATTTGACTTTTTTTGACCATTAAATATCTGGCATTTTTATCATTTCACATACCTTATTAAAAAACCCATACAACCCACCCATTAACATAATACACTTTTATCATTTCCTAAAAACACAAACACACACACTTTTTTCTTCTATGTATCAAATCCAACAACGGCCGCCACGACTACAACAAATCGCCGCCTGACACCACTATGGTACACTTTGAACCAAACGTGTAACATGTGTTTCACTTTTAGACGAATTGTATACTTTGGACCGAAAGTGAAATACCCGACAAACCACACGAATAAAAAATAAAAAAATGATTTGCACACTAGCATTTTAATTGAAACACTCTACTGTATGCATTACATACTTGTATTATACTAATAGTGTGCTTTAAGTGTTTATACAATTGAATATCCCAATAAAAAATATGAGTGTCCTAATCACCTTCTTAAAAAATATAGAGTAAATTACACCGTTCGTCTTTGTGGTTTGCGTTGACCGCAGGAGTTCGTCCTTTGACCAAAAAAGTTGCACATTCCATCCTTAAGTGGCAAACGTTATGCGCCATTAGTCCCTCTCTCTAACGGAGCCCACTAACGGTCGTTAAGTCTTGTTAACCTGAGGGTATAATCGTCATTTCAACACAATAAGGAAGAACGGTCGAACGGTGCAATTTACTCTTTTTATAAACCCAAAAATTCATTAAAATTTAATTTCACACTTTATATAAAACACACACTCCCTCTCTCACACCCTCGCCGGTGACACCCTTTTTCCGCCCACCACCTTCGCCGGAAATTTTTTCCGGTGAACCCTTTTCTTAGCCAAATCAATAGATCGGTTTATCCTCGTCATTTCAGGAATTTCTGAGCGTTTGACGCGCCTCGTATCACCATCCACGCGCCGGCCACTCGCCGCCTTCTGCTTCACCGCCTCCACCAGGGGTTAGATCGTGTCCTTGTGGTTCTTTCTACGCACCACACGCGTGGTGAGGACCCCTCACGCATTACAAATCTGAGCTAAACGGTTTCGGGTTATGTTGTTATTTCAAGGGTTTTGATTACTTGTTCATTGTTTGAGCATGGTGTGTGTGTGGTTAGATCAAGTGACGAAGGGATAGGGATTTTGTGGTTTAAATTGGTGGGATTTGTTGTTGATGGGTTCGCAAGCCACGACTTCGGTTGAGTGGTAGTGATGGTGTTCGGGTTTGGTTCAGCTGTGGTGAGACACGACTATTGGAGTCGTAACTCAGCCGCCACCGCTGTCACCTCAGCCGCCACTTGCCTCTCATCTCTCATTTTTCTCTCGTCTTATTCTTTCCTCTCTCTCGTGTCAATGGTAAGCCGAGACAATGAGACGATTGACACATGAATCTTGTTGTTATTATCATACATTCATGTGTTAATGTTTTCGTGGAATAAAAATCAGATTAAACCTCTTGTTAAAGATTCATGTGGTAAATATTCGTTATACATGTTTTGATGTTGGAGCCGTGTGGTAAAAAGTCATAAAAATCGTTCGTGTAAAAGATTTTCTGTGTTTAAGAATCTGAAAAATGGTGTTGTAATTCTATTCTTGAATCGTTTTCGGTTAAACTCGTTTAGAGTTGCGAGACAAACCCGTTTGGGTCACGGGTTGAACCTGGTCTATATATGTGTTTGGTTTTGATTTTTTTCCTGCGAGACAAAAAGGTTAACAAGACTTAACAACCGTTAGTGGGCTCCGTTAGAGAAAGGGACTTATGGCGCATAACGTTTGCCACTTAAGAATGGACGATGCAACTTTTTTTGTCAAAAGACGAACTCTTTCGGTCAACGCAAACCACAAGAACGAACGGTGTAATTTACTCAAAAATATATATAGTAATTAACTCAAAATAAATTTATGACCTTATAAACGTGAAGAATTAATAATTTTCCAAGGATAAGGTTTTTTGGTCTAGTATTACCAGCACAGACCCCACACCAAGATGAAATCCCAACCGTCCATCCCACATTCCAAAACCCTATTTATACCCCTTCATTTCCACACACACACTTTGCCTCACACTTCACCAGATCCACCCACCAAAACCCTAACCCTAAACCATGTCTTCCCTAACAGTAGAGAAAACCCAAACAGGCAGAGAATACAAAGTCAAGGACATGTCCTTGGCCGACTTCGGCCGTCTCGAACTCGAGCTGGCCGAAGTGGAAATGCCGGGACTCATGTCGTGCCGGACCGAGTTCGGCCCGGCACAGCCGTTTAAAGGAGCCAGAATCACTGGCTCCTTGCATATGACTATTCAGACAGGTGTGCTAATAGAGACTTTGACTGCTTTGGGGGCCGAAGTGAGGTGGTGTAGTTGTAATATTTTTTCGACCCAGGATCATGCTGCTGCTGCTATTGCTAGGGACTCTGCTGCTGTTTTTGCATGGAAGGGGGAGACCCTACAGGTATATAGTGGGTTTATGGCTTAGGGGGTGTTTGGGTTAGCTTATTTATCTGGCTTATGGGCTTATTTGAATATGGAAAAGCCAATAAGCTCATACTTTGGAGCTTATGATGTTATCATCTTCAGCTTATTGGCTATGGCCAATAAGGTCAAGTTAATAAGCTCTAAAGAGTGCGCTTATGAGCTTTTTCCATGTTCAAATAAGCCCATAAGCCAGATAAATAAGCTAATCCAAACACCCCCTTATTTGGTTTTCGGCTTATGTTTCATTAGCCTATTTTGAAACTTATTTGTTTTTTTGGCTTATGTTTTGTAAGCTGACTTTTTGTAGCCTATTTTGAAACTTTTATACTAGCTTAGGGGGTGTTTGTTTTAGCTTATTTGATGGGCTTTTTAGCTTATTGAGATTTTAATAAGCTCATTATTAATGTCTTATAAGCTTAAGTTGATAAGCTTATAAGCTCAGGTGGATAAGCTTATAAGTTTTTAGTAATGAGCTTACGAGCTTATTAAAATTTCAATAAGCTCAAAAGCTCATCAAATAAGCTAAAACAAACACCCCCTTATTATGTTATTATGTTATATGGGTGTTTGTTTAAGGTTATATAGCGGGCTTATGGCTTATTTGGTTTTCGGCTTATGTTTCGCAAGCTCACTTTTTGTAGTTTATTTTGACAACTAGATTAGTATGTATTTAGTTTTATTGTCTGTAGCGATTATTTGCTGCTTATAATGGGTGTTTGTTTAAGCTTATATAATGTGTGTTTGTTTAAGCTTATATAGTTGGCTTATGACTTATTTGGTTTTCGGCTTATGTTTCGTAAGCTTTTTTTCGACTTGTTACGAAACTTATGGGATTATAAATATAGGTTTATAAGTTTTGAAAAAACTGCTACTAATAATTTGATTTAAGTGATGCTAAATTTGTATATGATTAGTTTGACTGTTATTAGTTTAGAATACAGGCATAAATGTATAAATGTAGTTTAGTGTAAAAAATTTAGATCTACATTTATTGTTTGAGTAATATGACTAAAACCCACTATTCTTGTAAAATCTGAATTATTGAGATATTTGTTTAAGCTTATTTTTAGCTTTATGAGCTTATGTTGTTTCTGATTATGCTACATAAGCTTATTTATTCAGTGTATTGTGAAAATTTTGTATTAGCTTTGCTAGATAAGTTGAAAAATAGTCTTATGAAACATAAGTCGAATAATGTTTTTTCACATTCAAATAAGCACGAATGCTCAGATCAGAGGGTAATCCAAACAGCTTGAATGGTTTATAAAAACGTTAAAATGTGCTAATAATTTGACTTAACAACTAGTAGTGGTAGATGTTAGATATAGTTAGTGTTACTACTTACTAACAATTTGTGGTGTTTGGATTAGTTTATATTGGCTCACGTGTTTAATTATGATGGGAAAATCTGATAAGTTTAATTTTTTGGGCTTGTCTAATTTGATAAATGCATAAAGCCAAAAATCAGCTCATTAGTTATTTCACATCTAAGTAAGCACAGAATTTAGGCTTATCACAACAGCTCCCAATAGTTTTTGAAAAAGTATTGGTTAATTCTTATCTTCAAAAATAAGATTTAGTTTTAGTGTTTAGATTAGCCTTTTTACTGGAGTTTATGGGCTTATTATTTAGCTGGAAAATCTCATGAGTTCACTTTGATGATCTAATAAGTCAAAAAATGAGCTTGTCATCTTTTTCAAATTTTTAAAAGCTCAGACACAATGCAGCGGCTATTTTAAGCACTCTTTTAGTCTGTTTTAAAAGTTATAAGATCTGGATTTAGTGTTAATAATAAGTTGATTCTGATAGATACTAATTTTTCTTTAACAATTTGGGGTGTTTGGATTAGCTTCTTTACCAGCGTATGTGCGCATTAGAATTTGATAGACCAAGTTCACATTTTTGCCTTATGAAGTTGAGTTCGTTCACTTAAGTAGCATAAACTCGGCTGATAAACTAAACAGCCCCAAATAGTTTTTCAAAAATGTATAGCTTATTAATATCTTAAAAAATGATTTGACTCAAAACACTTCATACTATTCGAATCTGAAATCGCTTTATTGTTGCCAACAGTTTTATATGTTTGCTTTCTGGGCCATATGTGCTTATACGCTTATTTAAACTTGGACAATAAACATATGTGCTTTACTAAGCAGAATGATCTAGTTTTAGTGTTCCTGACATATTGTAGCAACTAATAATTGCTAAAAAACATGGCCTAAATGTTATACAAAAGTTCTTATTCATCTTGTTATAGTGTTGCTAATGTTCTGATCAACATTGTTAACAGGAATACTGGTGGTGTACCGAGCGAGCTTTGGACTGGGGTCCAGGTGGTGGACCAGATTTGATTGTTGATGATGGAGGTGACGCTACCTTGTTGATCCACGAAGGTGTGAAAGCTGAAGAAGAGTTTGCAAAGACCGGAAAGGTGCCAGACCCAAATTCAACCGACAACGCTGAGTTTCAGATTGTTTTGAGCATTATTAAGGAAGGTTTGGCTGTTGACCCTAAGAAGTACCACAAGATGAAGGAGAGATTGGTAGGTGTGAGTGAGGAGACTACTACTGGAGTTAAGAGGTTGTACCAGATGCAAGCTAATGGTACTTTGTTGTTCCCAGCTATTAATGTCAACGACTCTGTCACCAAGAGCAAGGTATGCTTGTTCGTTATAGTGTTTTTGATTTAAATATAGTTTTGTTAAAAATGAGCTGATTTTGCTGCTAGTATGCTAATGATTATGGATAAACGATTTATCTTGCAGCTTTGTTTTTTCGAAATCCAACTGTTTTCGCTAAAAGCTTTGAATTTCGTCCTTAAAAATCAAATCCAATGTTAACTTGTCATATACATTTTTGTATTCGTGCTTAGTTGTAGTTTCTCTTCCTCTGTTTATAATATGTAAATGAGAGATTTTAATAAAATTGTCTCATCATTTTGATAACGGAAGGATAAAGAAAAGATGGCAAGATATATCGTTTCAGCTGTCATTTTTTCCATTGACGGTCTGATTGTTACTTGTCCACATTTCATTTTTAACAGTACTTTTTTTTGATAAACGTATGATTGAAATCCATAGCTTTTGGATTGTCACTTTGATGCTGTTACTGATTTCTCGAGTCCACAGGGGTAGTGTTTTAGTTGCGTGTTTGTTAAAACTAGTTCCTGTTGATTTGGACATTATTGTTCTAACTGTTGGACTGAACTACATTTTTACCGTATAAGTAGGTTTTCAAGTTAAGATTTGCTGCAAATGTTTGTTGCTTAATTAACCTGATTGCTTATTTTCACTTCATGAATACCCTTTTGCTAATCTTATTGTTACTTACCTGAACTTGCTGAAAAAGTGAAATGTTTAGATCTTGTTTACGCAGGTTGATTGTTAACAACACTGTATGTTTTTGATTTTGATGCAGTTCGACAACTTGTATGGATGCCGTCACTCTCTCCCTGATGGTTTGATGAGAGCCACTGATGTCATGATCGCTGGAAAGGTTGCTGTTGTCTGTGGTTACGGAGATGTCGGAAAGGGTTGTGCTGCTGCCATGAAACAAGCTGGTGCCCGTGTCATTGTGACAGAAATTGACCCCATCTGTGCCCTTCAGGCCACCATGGAAGGTCTTCAAGTCCTCACCTTGGAAGACGTTGTCTCAGAAGCTGACATCTTTGTCACCACCACCGGAAACAAAGACATCATCATGGTTTCCGACATGGTCAAGATGAAGAACAACGCTATCGTCTGCAACATTGGTCACTTCGACAATGAAATCGACATGCTTGGACTTGAGAACTACCCTGGTGTTAAAAGAATCACCATCAAACCCCAAACCGACAGGTGGGTATTCCCAGAAACCAAGACCGGTATCATCATCTTGGCTGAGGGCCGTCTCATGAACTTGGGTTGTGCCACTGGTCACCCCAGCTTTGTGATGTCGTGCTCGTTCACCAACCAAGTGATTGCCCAGCTTGAGCTATGGAACGAGAAGAACAGCGGAAAGTACAAGAAGGAAGTGTATGTGTTGCCAAAACATCTTGATGAAAAGGTTGCTGCACTCCATCTTGGAAAGCTTGGAGCTAAGTTGACCAAGTTGAGCAAGGACCAATCTGACTACATCAGTATACCGATCGAGGGACCATACAAGCCTGCTCACTACAGGTACTGAGCGGTGTTGGTAATGTGGTGATTGTTGGATTTTTATAAGATACATTTCTGGTACTATGTTTTAGCGCTTAGTTTTTGGATGTTGTTCTAATGGGGATGTCGGCCGTGATTAAAACTGATTTGGTCTTTTTTGTTATCGAGAAAGGCTATTGATGTTGGTTTTGAATAATGGTTGTGTAGTTTCTTTGCTTCTTAATTCATGTTGAGGAAATCAAAGAAAACGGGTATTTTCTACTTAAATTATTCGCGTCGCTAAATTTTTTAGAAATGTAACTTGGTGAAAGATGCATTTCTTATTTTGCGGGTTTCATTTTTGTTTTCCCTGGAAACAATTCAATTGATTCTAGGGGTAACTGCATATATATACACACTTGCCCCAGTTATGAGCTAGTACAAGTATACCATCAAATCGTTGCAGTTTATCATGTAAAAGTGTAATGCAGGTTATGCAGTGTGTGCTTCACCTGTAATGGTCACACATAGCTTTATATAGAAGAGAAAATCGCTAGTATGGTGAAACATTACTGGCGAGTTTATTGATCTAGTAGCTACTTTGACGGCGTCGTAAAAACACAGTGGTATGTAAACCAAATCAAATTCATTGATAGTTAGTAACCAACAACAATATGCCGTGTTGGGGACGAGTCTTCCTTTTTCGACAGAATGATAAACTGGAAATACAGTTGTTTGGTTGCTTTTAAATGTAACATTTGAATGCGTTAGCTTATAAAAATCGAGAAAAAGATGTTTGCCTTGGCCTGTTGAAGGTTTACTGAAACTTGAAAGACCAGTCCCTTCGGAGATAAAATTGGAACGTTACAGAGAAACCCGAAAGACAAATGAATCGAGTTACTGTCAACTGATTTACTTAGCAATTATCAACATTTCCAATAAAATACAGGTTGGGGATTGTTCCATTTCAACTGATACCTGCAATTGGAGCTGGTATCTTCTGAAAACATTATACATACAAAAACCAAATAGGCCACTCATCTTTGTTAAATGCTCGTTTACAGCGTTCTTAAGAGTTCGATCTTATAAGAACAACACAACACCAAGCTAGAAGAGTACTTAAGTTTTCATGATAGTAAATTCAGGCTTGCGCTTCAGGTCCAATAAGTGAATTCGATAGATAGTTTTTGCAATTTCAAAAAGTAACCTGCGATGATTAACTGAGAACAGTCAGGTACTAGAATAACTTGTTTACGCGAATGTATCAATAGACTGCTAACAAAAACATCATACAACACTTGCGCTGATTACTTGGAAAGAGTCTGGGAAGAGAGCCTAACAGAAGGGCAATACAATACTGTAATACTCAAATAACTATTATGAACCAAGTCATTAGAAACGTTACAATACACTGCGAACAAAGACATCATACAATGTTCAATTATCTTACAAGTCTTCCTCGTTGTAATTTGTACTATTATAAATAATGCCCAAAAACACAAGTGTCCCACATCCCATATCATGGTTTTAAGGACATAAAGAAAACATCATCAACAACAATACCCAATCCCGACAAAACGATGTATGAGAGAGGTGAGATGCAAACAGTCACAACCCAATCACACCCCTGCCCCGAGGGTAAAAGGGACGGCTTCCAGAAAGATCTCCGGCAAGTGTGTGTGAGTATGAGGAAAGAGAGACAATAACATAAACAGAAGTCATAAAAGAAAACATCTAAACACAAATACATAACACATACACTTAAGTACCAAATTAACTTGCATTTGATTATATAAACTATAAGTAACAACAACAAAGATGAATAATGGTTGTGTAGTTTCTTTGCTTCTTAATTCATGTTGAGGAAATCAAAGGAAAGGGGTATTTTCTGCTTAACTTATTCGCGTCGCTAAATTTTTTAGAAATGTAACTTGGTGAAAGATGCGTTTCTTATTTTGCGGGTTTCATTTTTGTTTTCCCTGGAAGCAATTGTATTGAATCTAGGGGTAACTGCATATATATTCACTTGCCCGAGTTATGAGCTAGTACAAGTATACCAGCAAATCGTTGCAGTTTATCATGTAAAAGTGTAATGCAGTATGCGTTTCACCTTTTGTAACCATCACACATAGCTTTATATAGAAGAGAAAATCGCTAGTATGGTGAAACGTTACCGGTGAGTTTTAATGATCTAGTAGCTACTTTACGGCGTTGTTAAAACACAGTGGTATGTAAACCAAATCAAAATTCACTGATAGTAACCAACAACAATATGCCGTGTTGGGGACGAGTCTTCCTCTTTTGACAGAAGAGTGTCTGTTGCTATGATTTTATTGCATGAGTTTCAATTTTGACTGATAAACTGGAAATACAGTTTGAGTGGTTGCTTTGAAATGTGACATTTGAATGGGTTATATATAGCTTATCAAAATCGAGAAAAAGATGTTTGCCTTGGCCTGTCGAAGGTTTACTGAAACTCGAAAGACCAGCCCCTTCGGGGACATCCAATAAAACTGGAAAGATACAGAGAAAGCCTGAAAGACCAATGAATCGAGTTATTGTCAACTGATTTACTAAGCAATTATATCGACATTTCATTTTAATTGATACCTGCAATTGGAGCTGGTATCTTCTGAAAACATTATATATACAAAAACCAAATAGGCCACTCATCTTTGTTATGCTCGTTTACAACGCTCTTAAAGAGTTCAACCTTATAAGAACAACACAACACCAAGCTATAAGAGTACTTAAGTTTTTGTGATAGTAAATTCAGGCTTGCGCTTCAGGTCCAGTAAGTGATTTCGATAGATAGTTTTTGCAATTTTAAAAAGTAACTTGGGAATGGGATGATGATTAACTGAGAACAGTCAGGTACTTGAATAACTTTTTTACATCAAATCTGTAGGAATGTATCAATAGACTGCTAACAAAAACATCATACAATGCTTGCGATGATTACTTGAAAAGAGTCTGGGAAGAGAGCCTAACAGAAGGGGCAATACAATACTGTAATACTCGAATAACTATTATGAACTAACTCATTACAAACGTTACAATACACTGCGAACAAAGACATCATACAATGTTCTACAAGTTCTTCCCCGTCGTAACTTTCATTATCAAGGTCTTCGCTTCATGGCCTCTCAAAACTATTGACCCTTATCCATAAGTTAATCTAATCCACCAATCCACGAACCATCGAAACAACTACTTACACCATGCTTATACATTGCTTGTATTTTAACACCCTTCTTCTGGAAAGAAGAACAATATTTAAACCCCAATTGACATTATAATAAGATTAAGATACACAATATGCCCACCTAAAGATCTTCATATCAGATCATACTATTATCAATAATGCCCAAAAACACAAGTGTCCCACATCCCATATCATAGTTTTAAGGACATAAATAAAACATCAACAACAACAACAATATCCAATCCCGCCAGAGTAAGGTGAGATGTAGACAGTCACACCCCTACCAGAGGGTAAAGGGACTCAGAAAGACCTCCGGCAAGTGTGTGTGCAAGCAATCAGACAAAAGAAAACATCTAAACACAAATACATAACACATACACTTAAGTACCAAATTAACTTGCATTTGATAACATAAACTATAAAGTCACAACAACAAAGATGGAAAAATTTACCAATTACACCACCCAAACATCAAGTATTAATAGCATCTCTAGAACATCTTGTGATAATCTCACACCCTCTATTATAAGGATTAGCAACACCTTTCCCTTTACAATTATAATAAGAAGCACCAGGAGTACCACAAGGCACAAGATCCCTCTTCAAAGTCTCATAACTTATATACCTTTTCCCCATCATCAACACTCTTCTACTACTTTCACTTTCCATCATTGGCTCAAGTTCATCATTTTCCAACAAGTTGTTAGTACTTGAAAATGAAACCCCATGTGAAATCTTGAAATGGGTATGTAGGAATAAGATGAAAAATAGTACAAAAAGGGGTTTTTTCATGGTTTTGAGAGAAAAAGGGAATGTGGGTGTTTTTTAGTGGAAAAGATGGGATGGTTTTAATGAGAGGGGATTAGAAGTCATGGTCTGTTACCTACCAGGAAGAGAAAAACATGGACATAGAGTCATGGGGTCCATTTGAACAGAAGTAGTATAGGAGTATCTAATTTTCTGTTAGTGGTGCATTGATGATTTAAAGGATAATGTTTGTGTAGTTAGACTATCCGTAATGGATGGTCATGACATTCAGTCGGCTAACAAAAGAACGCGTCTACCCCACTACACCGTCCTTCACTTGACGCGTTCAACAAGCTATTTTGTAAAAATTCGGTCGAAAATCAGACTTGGTCAAAAATAAGACCGAGTCGTGTGAGATATATATGTGCGTGGTTTTTGTATTAAATAATTAAGTGAAATATGTTTTTTGTGATGTTCTCAACCTTCTTATTACAATAAGTTGGTCATGTAATTATTGTAAAGAAAAATAGCTGATGTGACAAGTGGTGTCCTCAGTCATATTGTCACCGTTACGGGTAGCTTTATGTTTCAACATGAAATCTTTAACTCTTAATAGTTTAGTTAGGTTTTATGCATCACTACTTAAATGTACAAAATAGAAACCATTGATGAGAAACATTATGGCCTTATGGGCTGCTCAGTTTATACATTTTTTCATTTTATTTATTATTCTGATAGCACACTCTTTATGAATCGACTTTGACAACTATTTCCAAAAGTGGGAGCTAGAGCTTAGGAGTATGTTTTATGAGTATCTTTGGCGAAACTAGTTGTAGCTGAAGTTGTAGCTATAACTTTTAAGAGCTTGAGCTTGTAAGAGCAGGAGCTAAAGTTTTTATACTCAGACAGTGACGGACCCAGAAAAATAAGATGTGGGGGCCAATTTTTTATTTTTTTTACGATAGCAACAAAATGCGAAAGAAAAAACTAGAAACGTAATGATAAATCGAGTATTTTTACTTAGACATGAATGATTTATAAGGCTTTAAAGAGTTAATTGTTGATTGTAGTATGTTAGTGAGGGGCAATTTGAGTTTTTGGTGGAAGTCACTTTCGAAAAAAGGTCAAAATTAAATAAAAATTATATTAAAATATGAGTAAACTCCAAAATATATCCCTGTGGTTTACCCTATTTCGCACCATACATCCCTCTCTCAAAAGTTTCAACAGATACATCACTCTGTTAGTAAAAGTTAACATATATACATCACTCGGTTAAAAAAAGGACTAACGGTGCAAATTATTCCTCCGTTATCTCCTAACGAGATATAAAATATTTACACCGTTAGTCCTCTGGGTTAACGGTATTTGCACCGTTAGTCCTTTTTAATGTTCTCGTCTGTTTTTTTACGTTTTCGTCTGTTTTTTACGTTTTTGCCCCTTTTTTACGTTTTTGTCCCTTTTTTTTACGTTTTCTTCTGTTTATTTACGTTTTCGTCCGTTTTTTTACGTTTTCTCCTTTTTATTTAGTTTTCGTCTGTTTTTTTACATTTTCGTCTATTTTTTTACGTTTTTTTGTCTGTTTTTTACGTTTTCGTCTGTTTTTTTAGGTTTTTGTCCGTTTCTTTTATGTTTCCGTCTGTTTATTTACGTAAAAAAAACAGACAGAAACGTAAAAAAAAAGGATAAAACGTAAAAAACAGACGAAAATGTAAAAATCGGATGAAAACGTAAAAAAAGGACGAAAACGTAAAAAAGGGAAAAAACGTCAATAAATGGACGAAAACATAAAAAAAGGGACAATTTCATCTATATCCTTGTAAAAATTGGATATTACGTCAATATCCTTACAAATTTAAATATTACGTCAGTATCCTTCAAAATCTTCAAAATACTCATGTATACTCAAATAACCATTTTAATTATATATAAATCAGTTTAGTTTTTAAAACTCTCATTTAGATGTGATTTAATATGTACTATTACCCTTTTACCCTTCTCCCCAAATCAAATCAAACCTTCATGTCATCTAGCTTTTCTTTTCACTTTGCATATCAATGTATCCTCGTGTAAACAAGATTCCACAAACCCAATGCCACTAATACATTTCCATTCACTTATTCATTAGAAGCTCACATGTCCCCTCAGTTTCCTCGTGCTTGCCCAGACCAACCAATCAACTCGTCAAAACATTTTTACGGATTTAGTCCCTATATTTTTTTTACGAATTTAGTCCCTATACATAAATGGTCCTTGTGGTTTGTCATACTTGACGGTCAAACGAGGGTAGAAGTGTCATTTTAATCATACTTGACGGTCAAACTAACAGAAAAGTTGGTTAAAGGACCAAACCCGCAACGGGTCAATACCATAGGGACGAGATCCGCAAAAAAAAAAAAAGTATAGGGACTAAATCCGTAAAACCCGACAAACCACATGGACCATTTATGTAATTAACTCTTTTATGTATATCGTACATGTATGATTTCTGGTGAGTAGAACATGCTCCAACATAAGGAATGCTTAATTTTTAAAACCCTGGTTCAACACAGTGACATTTAATCTATTAAAATTAAAAAAAAAAAAAGGATAATGTAAGCATCAAGTTTGAGCCATGAGTATAAAGAAAAGGTTATAGAAAAAAGAAGATTGATGAAAAGGGTAAAAATGTAACATTACTTATTAGCAACCATCTATATTAGAGTTTTAAGTAATAAAAGGATTTAGTTATATTTAAAATGGTTCTTTGGGTACACATGAGAATTTTTAAGATTTTGAAGGATATTGACGTAATATTCAAATTTACAAGGATATTGACGTAATATCCAACTTTTCTAAGGATATAGATGAAATTATCCAAAAAAAAAAAAAAACGAAAATGTAAAAAACGGAAGAAAACGTAAAAAAAGGGACAAAAACCTAAAAAAACAAACGAAAACGTAAAAAAACGGACGAAAACGTTAAAAAACAGACAAACCGTAAAAAAACGAACGAAAACATAAAAAATGACTAACGGTGCAAATACCGTTAACCCAGAGGACTAACGGTGTAAATATTTTATATCTCGTTAGGAGATAACGGAGAAATAATTTGCACCGTTAGTCCTTATTTTAACCGGAGGATGTATATAGGTTAACTTTTACTAACGGAGTGATGTATTTGTTGAAACTTTTGCGAGAGGGATGTATGGTACGAAACAGGGTAAACCACAAAGATGTATTTTGGAGTTTACTCTTAAATTATTAACTTTTTAGGTTAGCCATGGGACGGCTGCCCTCCGCACTTACTAGCTAGATCCGTCCCTGTAGTCAGACGTATTTAACAAACTAAATGAAGCTAGCATTTATGAATGTGAAATAACACAAGAAAGACATCCCAACAAAGATATATACATATACATTTTTTTTGTTAATCATGATTTTTGATCTTTTGACCGATTAATTTATGGATTTTGAACCTATCATCACACTGACTCAAACCTAGGTAAAGCCTTCTCTTTTCAAGAGGTTGATATTGCCATTTACGATTGTTTGCATCTAGCAAAAACTGTACTTAAGACCTCACATATTTTAAAGTAATAGTTACAAGCCTTTTTACCACTACGCCACCCTTAAGTAGTTACACATACATATTATTTCAAAGTCATTCATGTAATTAACAATTTAGATAGC
Organism: Chrysanthemum seticuspe; assembly: GCA_019973895.1. Lineage (NCBI taxonomy): Eukaryota > Viridiplantae > Streptophyta > Magnoliopsida > Asterales > Asteraceae > Chrysanthemum > Chrysanthemum seticuspe. The sequence goes on from BPTQ01000001.1 coordinate 296,500,929, forward strand.
TTTCATACTTTCAAAAGCAACTTCAAGCATCTTATAAAATAACAACTTTTAAATTCGCAAGCTCCTATAATTCTGTTGTTTTAGAGCATATTTGGTGCAATGAGCTCTGTGGTTGGGGCTGGAGAAGAGCCATAGTTGTGGTTGAGGCTTATATTATAAGGCGTAAGCTGAATCTTATATTTTTATAAAGTTGTTTGGCGAATTAGTTGTAGTCGAAGCTTATTAATGTAAAATCACATAAAAATACATCAAATAAGATTCACATATATTTTCAGCTTTTACGTGATAATTCATTATATTTTTAAGGGTATTTTCATAAGTCATAAGCCCCGTTTTATGAGCTTGGGCTTATTGGGTATGTTTGGCGCAATGGGCTGGGGCTGGAGCTGGGGATGGGGCTTGGGCTGGGGCTGGGGCTAGAGCTTTTATTATAAGCCGAAGTTGAAATTTGTATTTTGTTGACTTGTTTGGCAAATGGGCTGGGGCTGGGGCTTATTATTGCAAAATTACTAAAAAGGATATAATTAAATGAGTTTTATGGTATATGTTAGATATTTTGTGGGTAAATATGTAATTTATGGTTCATAAGCCCCGGGCTAAAGTTTTTAGCCCCTTTTATGGGGCTAAAGTTTTAAGCCCCTTTAGGGGCTTATGATTTTATAAGCCCGCATGACAAACGAGACTTATTTTATAAGCCGACTTATTTTAGAAGCCCAAGCCCCATAAGCCCCTCATAAGCCCGCTGCCAAACACAGCCAATAAGGCTAATGACTACGCCTGTGTGACAAACAAGACTTATTTTATAAGCCGGCTTATTTTAATAGCTCAAGTTTCGATAAGCTCTTATAAACCTCTTGCCTATATATTGAAAGCTTTTTTCGATAGTCGACTACTTGGAATACTTTTTCTGATAACTGTTTAAATAACATGCGAATCATCATAACTTATACAAATATATACACTAATGATTATTGTTACGCCGCTATATTCCACTTATTTATAAGGATAACAAGTGACATCCTTTATTTTAGCATTACTTATAACACTATGCTTCAATTCAAAGAAATCATGTCGACCTTAATCATAACCTTCTAGAGTTTTAGTGGGCCAAAAAAGTTACATTCTCACTTCTTTGAAATATAGATATTTTTTAGTTTGAATTCTCCTTATTGCATTTATTTTTTTCATTGTTGGAAATATGTATAAAACTAATTTTGGGATTGGGCATAGTATGAAAGGTCTTTTAGATGCACATATCCTTTTGAAAGGTCGATTGGAACGTGGGCATAAGAGCCTTTATGACACAATTAATAATTTGATTCATTTTCAATTAGACCTTGCTCTAGCTTCTTTAACATGTTTGTGGTGTCCTAGGGTGTCATGGAACATCATGAAATTATGTTATGTAGTGTTAATTTTCATAAAAAACTATTATTATCTTTTTCTAATTGCATTTAAGATTAAATATTCATTTTCCATCATTTACCTTACTACATAATGAGTATGGTGAGGTCATTAAAATATTTGCTAATTTCCAAACGCAACAATATCCTTCACAACTTCAGTTCGCCTAAAGCCTGCATTGAAGATTGCTCGACTCGGAACAATATTTGCTAGAGGACATTGAGGATTCCAGTTATCAAACCACGTCGAAGCCTTTTCGCCATTGCCTAACTTGACCCAAATATGGGGACAAACTTTACCACGAATTTGCAATAATTTTCTCCAGCCCCAACTCACGTTAGCCCCCAAACTGATGTCCCAAAAACTTCGATGTTTAATCTTATATGCGTGGATCCATCTCACCCACATGGATTCCTTACGATTAATAAGCTTCCAAATTTGAGCAAACATTAAGACAACATTGAAAGTTTCTACCTTCCTAATACTAAAACCACCTTCTGATTTTGGGTGACAGACATCCTCCCAAGACACCTTCCTTTTACCCTGTTTCATCTCTCCTTGACACCATAAAAACCCACACATCAATTGCTCGATATCATGGATTATCCCGGCTGGAAGAATGAACACGGATGCTCAATATAAATGCATCGAAGACAATACCGAAACAACAATTTGTAGTCTCCCAACGAAAGAAAGCTACTTATTTTTTCAGTCATCAATACGTTTACGAACACGTTCAAAAATGATTTTACAATCCTTATAAAGCAATTTGGACGATATAAGCGGGACACCCAAGTACTTCACAAGAAGCGTACCTAGTTGAAACGGCATAAGCTGCATAATAGCATCTTTCACATGAGCAGGAACATTACACATAAACACCGTACTTTTTGGAATGCTAGGAACGAGACCATAGACCTCTTTGAACTCATTCAACGCGTCCATTAACATCCTAGTTGAGTTCACATCACCACGAGCAAACATGATCAAATCATCAGCAAAACATATATTAACTATCTTTTGTTTAGAGCGCCTATTATGATAAGTGAAATCACCATTTTCTCGAATTTTGCGTTTCACAATGAGCGTAAGAATCTCCATCACTAAAGTAAACAAATAAGGCGACATAGGATCACCTTGACGAAGCCCACGTTTTCCTCTAAATAACTATGCAAATCCCCGTTAATGTTAATGGAGAAAGGCGTACTCGTAACACACGCCATTATCCATTTAACCGTATGAACATGAACACCAAAACCTACGAGGATAGCTTCCAAAAAACTCCAACTCACCGTATCATACGCTTTTTGAACGTCTATCTTAAAAGCACATCTAGGTGGACCCCGATTCAAATGATAATTATACATTAACTCTTGCGTAAGCAAGATATTATCCGAGATAGACCGGCCCGACACAAAAACGGATTGATTGTCACTAACAATATCATCTAGCCCATTTTTAATTCTATTTGTAATAATTTTACTAATACATTTGTTGATAACATTACAACACGAGATAGGGCAGTAATCGTTAATACAAGTAGGAGTAGATACCTTATATTTTTAAGACTTAGATTGGGCGGTAATACACGAGATATTGTTAATACACGAGATAGTGCGATAATCGTTACAACACGAGATAGGGCGGTAATCGTTAATACAACTCAAATCTTTCATGACTTAGATTTTTAAGAAATAGTCTTCGGTTGCGATTATATCAGTTCACTTCGTGTTAGTTGATGAGGTGCCATTTCATTGGAGTTAAATCATCTCCTTAATTAGTTTATGGGCAAATGTTTTAAAAATGCATCATATTTGTCATTATTTGTTTTTCTGGGTAGCGAACAATTTTTTTTGCTTATACGGGTACTTTTCTTTTAAATTTATTCTTTTTATAGTATTTTACGACATTTTTGACATTTTAGCCTCTCTCTCAACAAATAGGATTTTTTTCTTCCCGAAAGATAAAAATGTCACAAAGTACTTTAAAGAAGATGAATTTAAAAGAAAAATACCTCTAAAAGCAAAAAAAATTTATTCGTTATCTAAAAACAAATAATGACAAGTATAATACTTTTATAAAATATTTGCCCTAGTTTATTTGATTAGTCAAAATAGTTTTATTCTCGTGTTGTGATAGCTTGTTACGGAAGTTGGGTGCAAGGATAATACAATATGGATTAATTATTAAACATGTTGTATTTTCTACTTGGCCAACATTTGACCTCGCCTAAAGTTTCTTCTATAAACTTTGTCAATGACTTAAATTAGAATAAGGCATATAAATCTAAATCCTTGATGACGAAGCAAATTATATACACGTTATACACACACTCTCACACATACCTAACACAAACATGAAATACACACATATATATATAAATAGACATACATCCATTTATATTAAGTCAACTACAAAATGGACAAGAAGTATGAACAAAAGCAATTAACAAACGAGTGTTCATACCTCCTACCACCATCACAACCCACCATTTGTGTCGTCTGCATGGACGATCTTTACGACGGTAACAAGATCACACGACTACCATGTCACCATTACTTCCACCGTGCATGTATTCACCAATGGCTTTCACACAGAAAAAGTTGCCCAACTTGTCGCTGTGCTATTAAAATTCGAGCAAAGCCAACGTTGTCGTTAGGGAACGTACGTGTAACTCCCGTATATCATCGTACACCAAGTTTTTTGTGGGTTTACCAGCTGATGGAACTGTTTGAATCACTATTTTTTGCCGAGATTGATAGATGACGTATGACGAATAAGATTGGATACAATTTCAAATTGGAACGGATTGGTAAGAGATCAATGGATCAGTTTTTAAGATTGCTTATGGGCAAGAAACTTTGCTTCCGCAGGCGTTCAACATAATCAAGTGGTATCTAAAGTAATTCTGCATATGTTCAAAGACTATAATACATTGAAAAGACCCAAATACTTATTGTGAATTATTTTGACTTGAAACCTAAAATATGCGACATCGATCACTAACACATATAAATCATTGTGACTTGAATCCTCCGCGTCAGGACACTCATAGAAGCAAAAACATCCGGTTAGATTAGCTCGAATGGATTACCACCCCTAGAATGGCTTGCACCGTTTAATTGTATCAATTGTTTGCGTTGTATCTTTGTTCAAACTTCTTACTAGTTTTTAATACAAATCGCCGTTCAAAAAAGATTTATTGCGACATCATCTTCTTACATTTATTATTGTCGGACAATAAAATAAAGTAAGATAAACTTACAAATCTTAGTTACGAAATAGTTAATTACATGTGTACACGTTACAAATAAAATATATCTACACCTATACACGGGATGCATAAACAAATATATATGTACATGTTCAACAATAACAAACGTCACATACACCTATTTCTAATTATATATATAGTCATAGTTCTATGCACAAACACATATAATTAAGCATAAAGTACTATACAAATTCCATACAACCTAATGGGAAACTCACAAGTACGTATATAATTAAGCATAAAGTACTATACAAATTCCATACAATTACCTAATGGGAAACTCACAAGTACGTCCGACGACCACCACCAGCCGTTGTCTGCGCTGTGTGCATGGACGTTATAAACAAAGGCGATGTGATCAAACGATTACCATGCCGCCACTTTTTCCACCGACGGGTTTCTCTCAAAAAAAGTTGCCCGATTTGTAGTCGTGCTACGATAATTGCTAAAAATCCGCCACCTTCGTATATAGCATCAGGAAGTGGATCAAGTAGACGAAATGTAAGTTTGTCTCACGGATATTATCGTCGGGTTGTGGTGGTACCGGCTCAAGGAGCTAGTTGAAAACCTCTTAGACTTTTACTCGCGAGATCGATATATAGCATATTAGTGGTAAAAAAATACTTAAACTAAAGGTTTGCTCTAAATTACGAATTTTGTACCTTTGCAAGAAACACCCCTTAATTTTATAAGTCATAAGCCGGCTATATAAGCTTAAAGAAACACCCCCTTAATTTTATTAAGGATTAGTTGACAAGTGTGTTTGAAAGTGTAATAATTTGAATAATCAATTGTTTGAGTGTACGTGTTTCATACTTTCATATGTTTTGATCATTTAATAGATACAGAGTTGAGATCCATGTAGAAGTCAAATTTGTCATAGAACCAATTAACCAATCATATTCATCCATTTTTTTATTTTAATCTTTTTTTTAAAACAACATATCTTGCAAACGGTAAATCTTCAAGCTACAAAAAATACACCATCGTGACGAGAATTAAATTATCTTTATAAAGATATGCATTGTTATATACTTTCGACGAATTTTTTTTTTTAAAAGTTCGTCCAGAAAAATCACATGTGATTTTTAAAAATCACACGTGATTCGTAAAAATCAAATCACATATGATTTTAAGAAATCACATGTGATTCTTACAAATCACATGTGATTTTTCTGGACGATTTTTTTTTAAAAAAAAGTTCGTCGAAAGTATATAACAATGCATATCTATAGAAAGATAATTTAATTCTCGTCGAGATGGTATAATTTTTTTGACGTAACGATTAACGGTTTGTGAGACATTTAATTTTCAAAAAAAGGGTGAATATATTTTTAATAAAAGAAATGAGTGGCTATGATTGGTTGATTGGTTCTATGCCAAATATGGGTTCTATAATGAACTTTTCTCAATAGATACAACCACGATAACATTTTAAGAATTGAATATATATATATAATTTGGATCGATTGAGAAGAGTTTAAAATTGAGAAGAGTGAGAAACAGTCTTGACCCTTTATCTTTTTAAACAAAGTCAAAGGTAAGATTGACATTATACACATTTCATTAATTATTTTTTTAATTCATTTAATATATTTTAATGTGCAACCGTTTTCTTCTTTGCTCTATCAAATTTGATAGTGAGATTGGCCTCCTGAACCATTTTTTGATCCTTTTTTTTTTTTTTTTTTTTTTTTTTTTTTTTTTTTTTTAAGTAGTAGTTTTTGGGTTCTAGCAATGATTCACTAAAATGCTTTTGTTTCAATTGTTTGGTTTTTATGTATTTAATTGTGCCAAAGTGTAAAAATGGCCATCCAAGAATAATTATGTTAGTAATTCAATATTCAATATTCAATGATTCATCAATTCGACGTTCAAAGTCTCAAAGGGTAAAAGTCTAAAATGATTTATGTACTTTTCGATTTGTGCTAATATGACTAACATACTTTCAAAAAGTCTATTATGACTATTTTACTTTCAAATTTTAGCCAATATGACTTACCACTTGATACGGTAATTAACCGTTAGTCCCCAATACATTAAACAATTGCATCGTTGGTCCCCAATACATAACCTCAGTTACGTTTTCGTCTGTTTTTTTACGTTTTCGTCCATTTTTTACGTTTTCTTATGTTTTTTTACATTTTCGTCTGTTTTTTACTTTTTAGTCCGTTTTCTCATCCCTTTTTTTACAGACGAAAACATAAAAAAAGAAGATAATGTAAAAAAACAGAAGAAAACTTAAAAAAAAAACAAACGAAAACATAACAAAACGGATGAAAACGTCAAAAAGGACCTAAATATAAAAAAAAAACGGACGAAACGTTAAAAAACAAACGAAAACGTAAAAAAATACGTAAACGCAAAAAAATGGTTGAAAACGTTAAAAAAAGACGAAAACGTAAAAAAGATGAAAACATAAAAAAATGACGAAAACGTAGAAAAATAGAAGAAAATGTAAAAAAAAGGTCTGGAAACACAAAAAAAAAGAAGCCGAAAACAAAAAAAAAAAGACAAAAACGTAAAGAGAATGACGAAAACGTAAAAAGCCGGACAAAAACGTAAAAAACAAACGAAAATGTAAAAAAACAGATGAAAACGTAAATAAACAGAGGAAAACGTAACTGAGGTTATGTATTGGGGACTAACGGTGCAATTATTTAATGTATTGGGGACTAACGGTTAATTACCATGTCAAGTGGTTAAAATTTGAAAGTAGAATAGTCATAGTGGACCTTTTGAAAGTATGTTAGTCATATTAGCACAAATCGAAAAGTACATTAGTCATTTTTGACTTTTACCCAAATCTCAAACCACGTTTTTGGTAATTTGGATTTATAGACATCGATGAGCAAACTCAAACCACGTTTCTGGTCATTTAGAATTTCAGACATCGAGTTTGTTTCAATAGAAGTAAACATTCTCATCCTCATCAACTGGATCTAACCGGCGTTTAATATTGTGAGCTTGTCAATTATTCTAAAAGCAATGGTCAAAGTTCATGGTGTGTTAAGATTTATATAACTTTAGCAAGCTCGTTTTCACAAGTTAAATAGATCACTATAACTCAGGAACTTAATTGTTTTTTACTCAACAAGAGCGGATTTCTTCAACCAATTGATCAAAACTCATAGACAAGATTTGACAATTATAAAACACTAAGTGGTTCTTTCGACCAATTCCACTTAGCAAGTACAATCAAAAGTGACAACCAATAGCAACAAGTTTCTAGTATGATAGGTTCTTGGTATAAACAAGAGATCAAAATGAAATCACATCATCATCAAAACACACTTTATTACGTTTTGGGCATTTTCACAAGATCATTGGTCAAAAGTTTATGCTTGCAAGTTTATAAAACTCAAATCTTAAGCTTGCAAGCAACAAAAAGTTGACCATAGTTCTTCCCTCTTATGATGTTACACTTGGCAGTTAGCACTTGTTTTATTTCCCATAGTTGTATGATTGTTATATGATTACCTTAAGTGTGACATTTTAAAACATAAGTTACTGATACCAATGTTTTATACATATAGTTACCCATATCGATGTTTTATATGCATATATGAATATATGAAAGTGATAGTTACTCGACCAAGAATCCTCAAGTTCCACCATTGTCTTTGCGTCTTCAAATTTGATATAAAAGATTTTGCAAGCAATCAAATATATGAATAATAAAACATATAAATTCACAAATACTCATAGTTTGAAACATGTGAGTGCACAAGCGATATAATTAATTAACTATAATACATTTAACAATGATGAAAAAAGGGGGTTCCCAAAAAAAAAGAACAAAGTCCATACGACATTGGTGAAGTTGAACAACTTTTAAAATTAACACAAGATGATCTCCTCCTTACCCATTTCCAAATTCCTGCCATCCTCTTCATTAAGGCTTAGCTTAGCTCAAGTGTGTACTTTCTTTAAGTTGTTGTTTATAAAGATTTATGATATGAGGTGAAAGTGTGAATTATAAGGAAGAAATTTAGTTTTGGTACATCGTTGTAGTCCCACCAAGTTTTATGTTACAGTGAGATTGTAATTGATTTTAGAAAAAACAAACAAATGGTATAAAAATTTATATTTTATTTAGTTTTGGCCAAAATTGTGATGAGTATATATAGGATGTAATGTACAATGTTACAGATAAAGATTAAGTGAAGCAAAAGCATGGTTCATTGGGAACCACGCCTGCCAAAGGCGGAACTTCAAACGGACCCTTTGCCAGAAAAGCTGTGAAAGTGTCGTATTTAGGTTCTTTGCAATCGAAGGCAAAGCCGTGACGCTTTTGTTTTTGCATAAAAATCACGGATTTTTTTCTTGTGGATTAATTAAAGGGCTAATGGCCTCTAAATGTCTCATAGTTGTCATGATTCCCTTTTATATGTATCGAACAATTTTTGCTATTATGTGTTCTAAATTTGATTTTTTGGGCATTTATGTGTAGTTTATAACCATTTTGCCCCTCTCAATTTTATAAATGAGAGGTAAAATGGTCATAAAATACACAAAAATCTCAAAAAATCAAGTTTAGTACACATAATAGCAAAAGAAAAAAAAAAGTTTGATACATATAAAAAGAATAAGTGACAACTATAATATATTTTGGTGCCATTAGCCCTTAATTAAATGGTTGTACGCTTGTACCGTGAGTTGATGTTGTTGAAGATAACGAGACCACTTTTTTCATCAACATTTTGTAATCATTTTTGGACTTCTGGGATGGGAAGGCTACATCGCTTGGCCGGAAGCTTGCCGGAATGAAGTACTTCTTATCATGATTTGAAAAAAAAAAAAAAAAAGATTTGATATACACAACATGTTCTGCGAATTGGTGGGTTATGAAAGTGGAGTACGTCAAGTGTACTTTTTTCTTATACTTGACTTTATTGGTGTAAATATGTAATGGTATACTTAATTTTTAATCAATTCAAAGCTAGATATCCATATAGTTCATAACATAGCGAGGTTTATAGATATTGATATGAAATTTAAGGTATTCATAAACATAGCTAGCAAGGTTTTCTTAATTTGTTGTATGGTGGTCGGAGTTATGTCTAAAAGATCGAACATGGATTTGAGTAATGGGTTCGATTAGGATTTTGTGTTCTTGCTTGTATTAATGGTGGTGGTGGGGTGGTGGATCGGTGGTGAGTGGAGATGAAGGAGGATGGTGGATGAGGTGATGGGTATTTTGTGTTTGGAGTGGATGAATGGTATTTGGGATTGAGTTTTGTGTTTGATGACGGTGATAGTTGTGGGGACATGATGATGATGGCGGTGGATGTGACTGAGATGATGGTGGTGTTGGTGGTGGTAGTGATGATAGTGTGGGTGGGTAAAGTGATAGTGTTAACTTTTAGAGTAAATTCATCGTTCATTCCTAAGGTTGTACAAGCTGTACAAAAAGAAAATGAGAGTGGGAAGAAGACGAAGGTAAAATAGTCATTTCGCAAGAATAACAGGTGTTGACCGAAAAACAACAGTCAAACGAGGGGTGGGGGGATAACAGAAAAAGGACTCAGTGTGATAAAAAAAAACATGAAATAAGGACTCACTGTGAAAAAAATCCAAAGTACGACTCAGCATAATATTTTTAAACAAGTTTAGGGACATGTATTTTACTCTAAAGTAAATTAATAAATTGAATATATTTAAAACATCCGTTATTAACCATTTATATTTGTGACATGTCAATGAACTTTAAGGTTTAAAATTGCAGGCTTGTCAATAATTAACCATTTTTATTTGTGACATGTCAATGAACTTTAAGTTTAAAATTGTAGGCTTGTCAATAAATATAAAAGCGAACAATAACTTTTCTTCTTGCAAACTCACAAATTTCAGTTACGTTTGCAGGAACAAAAGTTAATGCTGGCTTTTGAAGGAATTCAACAAGCCTGCCTCTAATTGAATCCTTCCTTCCTTATTTATAACCAACTCCCACAACCTACTTTCCCTCACAAAGTGCATTCGAATTTATCTTAACATTACCAGTACATGTTTATTTCCAATACTCTTATAGTTGTTTTATAATTGTCTTTAAGTAATTGTGACATTTAAAAATATAATTTACTGATATAAGTCAATAGCTCATTTTTATGAGTTATAGAAATTTACATTATAAATACGAGAACTTTGGAAAGTACGAAAAGCTATTAAAGATGCTATGAAGTATAATAAGCACAATCAATTTCTATAAGATTTTATGTTTTTTATAAGTTATAATAGGTTGCCATTTCTTTTTTACACATGTGTAAATTTGTCATTAATATCCTAGGTTTTTCGGTTCTTGAGACTCGTAGATCCAACATGCCGACGCTTGAACCACCGACCCGATAGGACGACTACTCTGATTCCTGGACCGACTATTAAAACCATAGTTAGCGTATATTGCAATTTGTTTTCTTCTTTCTGTGCTTTAGTTGCAAATAGGAATACAACTTGGTGATCAACACTAAAGCTGTACAGGTTTATGAAAACTAAGGGGCCGTTTAGTTGGTGAAAATTTTTCCTGTTTTTTCGTTTCTAAATTTCTAGAGAAAGAAATGGTTTTTCTCCTCTAGAGAAGAGTTGAGAAATCTGAAAATCCGTTTAGTTGGAGTTATATTTTTCCTTTTTTTTTAAATGAAAAGTTGTTTAGTTGAAAATTTGACGGTGGGCGGAGAGGTGGGGGACGATGGAAGGTGAAGGTGGAGGATGGAAGAGGCGTGATAAAAGTGTAGGGTGAAAGGAAATGGTGTTATTATTTTGGAAATGAAAAAAGTGATAAGGGTGAAATGGTATTTTCATTTTTTCTATTACAAATTGGAAAATGAGAATTTCATATTTTTGGAAAATTATTGGAAAAAAGTGCGACTAAACGGATTTTCAGTTTTTCCCTTTTCATATGAAAAATTTTCTGGAAAAATGGAGTATTTCTGTACAACTAAACGGCCCCTAACATACTCAAAATTCGGAACACCTTTGTTGCTGCCAAAATGACTGAAAAGAAGTATTACTTCCAAGAAGACCATAAGAATCTTGTAACTGGAGGAAAGGTTCGGTTTCTACTTGTTCTTTATAATGGAAGCTGCATTCATAGGTTAACTATAGTTTGCAAGACATAGTGATAAGTACGTATTAAGCCACTTAAGCTCTATACTAAGTGCAAAAGTTGCAAGAAAATCTCTCGCAATAGATTTTTCCAAAAACCCTTCCATGTTCATGTGTTCCAAGCAACGTTAAGCTTGTGTTCATTAAGCGCATTTTGTAATTTCGTTAAGGTGAGAATTGCTTAGTATAAACTATTTATAATACCCGCGCACGCGCGGGTTATTATATGTTGTGTTTCTTTAAAAATCGATTACTAAGTTATTTATTTTATATAGATTTGTAAATTGTTGATATATAAACCTTGTAATTAATTAGGGGTATTAGTTTTATTGTTAGATCAAACTCATGACATAATTCATATGCAAAACGTTGGAGTATTGTGGAGTGAGAAGTATTATTAAACGACAAACTGTTGGCACGTAATTATATTATACTATATACTAAAAATCATTTGAGCGTGGGGCCACAACAACGTCATTAAGGAGTGCTTAACAACATAATTCGGCCTCCTATTGGTTCTTCGGAACAAGAGGCACAAGCGTATTGGTCGGAGGAGTTAATTACATGGAATAGCTACAGTGCATGATGAATAGTACCTCTATTTCGCCACTGTTTAACATTGTTTGGCACTAACCTTCATCACTCTCCAAAAAAATACACCTCCTTGAATCTTCCGGAAGCCACTATCATCACTCTCTCTAATTTCTTATGATACAGAAAGTCAGGATACGAGGTTGATTGGCATTAACGTTGAAGGTGATTAGAGTGGAAACGAGCTCCATCAATTGCAAATATATCTGTTGATAGTAATACTAAGGTATACATATTTTGTTTTTGTTGCTTATGGGTTTACGATGATTTCATTCATTTGTATTAATGAGTTTTGGTTACTTAATAGTTACGAGGTAAAAAAAGAACGTAATTTTATCTTTGTGTGATAAGCTTTTTTTCATAAGCACTTTTGAGGTATGGAGATACCTTTTTTCAGGATTTACAATTGCACTTGATTCGACGTTCATTCTTCTGTTCCAGGAAAGAAAGAAAAAACGGTTACTGGCTTCCAAAAATATGATGCATTTCGTGGGAATGTGTCTGTTTTTGCTAATTGTTTTATTGTTTCACTTCTTATAAACAAAACTTTTGGACTCAAACAGGGTTACTATGCAATCCTTTATATTAGATTGAACCTGAAGTTGTAAATCAGTTGGAATCAAAAAGGGGATTATCTTCAACACGTGAAGCTCAAGACAAACCTATAAGGTTATTGTGGTTGTGGTGAGTTGTACATACTATCTTTAGCTTTCTGATTTAACATTACAGTCGTGGCTTCATGGATACGTTGACCTGCAAAATGCAATCGAGAATGAAAAGTGTGTGTTGGTATCGCGCAGAATCTCACACTTAATTTATGAGAAAAGTGATGGATCTAACTATTTGCTAGGTGAAGTAGACTGCACTTTTATACTTTTTAGTACCTCTCATCACTTATTTGTAAACTTATTGTTTCTATGGAACTTTAGATGCCTTACCATTTAATCAATATATTGGATAGGTTATCTACGAAGCTGAACAATGTGGATGAGATGATATCTTCAATAACAGCTTCAAGACATTCTTGAGTAGTGTTGATGATGTTTGGATGCCAGTTATCACTGCAACTTTGGATGAAAAAGAGCCCCTTGCAGCATCAGTTGATGATAATGATAAAGGGAAAAAAACTTCTTTCAGGTAGTATGTATCGTTGGGTCTCAGTTTTCTTCGCCTTTGATATAATAAAACAAATTCATTCAGGCTAAGTATCATATATATTGGTATCTTACAATCTTATTTAGACTTCTAACTTGCACATGGTTCTGATATGTTTGTAAACAATATTTGTGTCATGACGATTATGAAGTATTCATAGTATCTGCAATTCATACAAGTTGGTTGGGTTAAATAACTTCTCTTTTTTCTTTCTTAAATACCACTCAAGGTACTCATTTCCTAAGCCATTTTAAAAGTTTCATAATTTTTACAAAGATATTAAAGCCAAGAGTTTCTTCTTGCTAAATCTACTCTGATACATTAAGAGACAACTGCATTTGCATCACGCACAGGGTAGTTCAATTAACTTTTTTTTTAAGTGTATCGACTGTTGAGGCCTCGGTTTATACCAGGTGCTTCTTAAAGCTCTTTTTGGCATTGATAAGCCATCCGTTATTATCGATGAAGTTGATATTCAGGCATGTTTTGCTTCTTTATTAGTATTGCTGTTACGAGTATAGTTTTACTTAAATGTCTTCTTGGTATGTTCTTTATTAATGAATGAAGTATAATTTCTTTCAAAGTAACACGATAGCTAATGTTTTTATGAAAGTAGTTTATGTGGTTGATAATATGGCTTCGCAATACAAGGTAAAAAATATACCTATTTTGATGCCAAAAAACTTCTTTTTTTAAATTTTCTCTTGAATAAGCAAGTAGGCACATGGTTGAGAACCTCGAATAAGCTTAAGCCAGATACCCCTTATTTGCCTAAATTTGGTCGATTAAGTTCATGACTCGATATGCTCCAAACGGATATGTTCCGATTATTAAATGAATTAGACTTGACAACAAACATTGTCAAAATTTAGTTTAATCTGTGGTTATGGAATCACAGGCATTGATATAGGATTTGCTTGCTGTAGTGGGGTCGAATGGGATTGGGATTGATCCTTTGATTTATACACACATTAACTTGACAATGTATTTGTGTCTGATGTATCTTTTTATTTTATTTTTTTACTTTTTTATTTTATTATTATTTTTGCTTATTATTGACATTTCTCTTTGCAGACCTGAAAGGTTAGAGAAAAAAGTGAGCGAAATTCAAGCCGATATATGTAGTGCTTAATTTTGGGTAAAATCATAGGTGTTTTTATGACAACCAAAGTTGTAAGACATGCACAACTTACAAACTTCCAGATTTGGTTAATGAGTGAGCATATTTCAAAGGGCCATGGACATTTTCAGCTCAAGCTACCCATTTTGACCCGTTAACTGTTATTGATGTTTTTTCTGTTGTTCATGTGTATGTCTTTTCTTGATGAAAATGTTTTCTTAAGTTTAAATTTAGTTATCAAGGAACACAGTTGTGCTAAATGTTTTTACAGCTTTTCAGGAAAAAACTACATAAATTCAGCATTGCAGAAGGCTAAAAATGTGAAAGCAATAACAGTAAGTTAAGGGGCAATGGAGTGGGATAAACAGAAGGCAAAAAAAAAGAGTGCGAAAGCAAGAGAGGGTTTAGAGCCTGCGAAAGAGGCAATGACCAAGAAGCACGATGAGGCTGCTGCCCCGGAAATCCTTCAATTTTAGATGATTTCATGGTTATAAAGGTTTCACTTATCTTTAATTTTTCACTTTCCTTGCATTCATCATAATTTTATATCATTAAGTAGCTACGTATATTGCAGATGTCCCACGGAAAGTACTCGAGGAACGACCAGAAATTGCTATAAGCGGATGGGGTGTTATCAGGCTGTTGACGCAAAAGACAGAAATTCCAAAACAAAACTCCAGCCTTACAGCTGCTAAGAAGGATGCTCGAATATTTTGCAAAGTTGCCTTAGCCTAAAGTGTATGACTTAATGAGAGGCCATGATGATCCGATTAATAAAGAGAAGACTCCAACCAATCCAATATACAAACCGACAAAATACTCTTCAAGGGTAATAGCGCATCCAACAATTATGGGACATGTTAAATGACAGATACCTATTATGAGGGTGATCAAGAGTTGGAGCATATTGGGATTGTTACACTTACATAGTACTAATAACATTGTATGAGTATTCTTTTGCTAAAAATTGTTATTATCTTAATATGAGTATTGTTGCACTTTTGTTGGATTAAAAAAGTAATATTACATGTCAATGGTATAAATGAAGCCAAGATAGCGGGCTCGAGTTTTGCAGGACTCTGTAATAATATATGTGATTAGTGACAAAATATTTGTTGTGGTCCTAATTTTACGCAACTATTAGCAATAGATTCAAGAACGTATAATCCATGAATTATGTCGCAACTTTAGTAGATATATGACAATGATGGGGATTGTTGTTCAAGTTGAACCATGGTAGCATGTAGATGCTTAATCGATGAGAGGTGATGTATTCGTCACTCACTAATCCATCCAAAAGAGTCTGTTTTATTTGATTTTAGTCCTTAGTCACTAATGCATAACAAAAAACCAATTGGTAATTAAATGTGTTTAGAATTATGTTTCGGCATCGTATAAACAAGCTCCACGGCATTCTTGCGCGTTTCTCCATGGCATTCCCCGCAGCATCGCGCGGGCTCACCCACTCGTTTAACTCAAACCAGGATTGAAATTCTGAAATGGTAACAAGTTGTAGTTGAAGTGCTGGCCTGGCTTGATTGACAAATTTACCTCTAGTAAACTTGGTTAGAATCATAATCCTCACGTGATTGCTCATATATATGCGCACAAATAAATCAAACTATTAATGAACAATTATATATAGCTAAAGTATTAAACTGAAAACATGCTGAAAGTTTAAACTATAAGTTATCTTGAAGAAGTCTCAACAAACAGTATTAACTGGTAAACTTAGGGAAGTATTGAAATTTAGGATTCGGTGATCTTGCCCAACCAAGGGGGCGGCAACATTTGAGTTTGCTCCGTCACCACCTTGTAGACACCACCAACTTCTTTCATAGCACTTCCATCACCACCTTCTCCACTAGCATTAGCATTATAGATATACAATCCAAACTGATCAAGTTCGAGTTGAACTTTATCAAACACCTCCTTCTTAAACTCCGTTGTTCCTCTAAAAATCTCATCCATAGTCATGGATGCAGCCAAAACACGCGTCTCACCTTCAATGATCCCCTTCACTAACTCGTGCATATGGCCGGTTGAATCCTTTTCCTGGCATGTTGTGAGCTTGGCATATTTGTAAAGACTCTCTTTATTATCAGTACGAGGACCAATAGTGAACACAGCAGGCAAGATGAAAGGTAGTTTCTCAGCACTCATGGCTTGAACTTCAAAGGTGTAGTTGACCGGAGAGATGTCGAATTTGGCGGAGGATTGGCCGGGAAGTATCCATGCTTTCTTAGCGATTTTGATGTCTTTAATCCCGGCTCCTGTGATGATTAATAACTGAGACGCTTTTGCTACTCTATACTTCAGAAACTTCCCCATAGTAAGTTGTAAATTTGGTTAATGTAACTGTTGATTTTATAACAAGTTAACCAATTAACCTCTACGATTACGCAGCGGAATATGAATCTAGTTTATGCAATTAGGTTAACACGTAAATAAACAGTAATAAATAAAAGGTATATAGAAAACTAACCTTTGGCGTCAACTGCACGTTATCAACGAACAAGGAAAACAAAAAAACTAAGTATCTAAAGTATCACACACAAACACTTAAACTAAGTACGTTCAAATAGATGCTAGTCGAGAACGTTTAACAATCAACACCTTGAATTACTTGAATACCACGAACAAATAAAACCATGAACACCTTCTATTTATTCTGCCCGAGAACCACTAGAACTGTCCGAGAAACTGTCCCATGTATTACCCGATATCGGACAAACGTGTCCGATTAATTATACCCCTTTGTCCGAGATATACTACGAACATTAAACACCAATTCTTGCTATTAAAACAATTCAACCAGTAACTTTTATAACAAGAATACCAATACCTCAAAACTCTAAAACTACTTGGATAAAGTAATCAATGCAAGTTAGGAGTTTAGAATAACCAATCAAAAACCTTAATGGAATATGTAATAATTCCGATCAGGAGGTCAAAAGGTTGAATCGACTTTCAAGAAGTCTTAGTACCAGTATTGTCGTGAATTTAGGGATAGAGAATATTATCAATTTAATGCATGTAAAGTTTTTATTTATAGGATTAAAAACCTAATCCTTTTTGGACTCAAACTTGAGCTCCAAGTTACAAATCCAAACACTACCCAATTACATGTTGTCTAGGCCCAAGGCTTAACATGATTCGACCCAAGTTGACAGAAAAAGAACCAACGAGACGACGCTTTTGCTACTCTATACTTCAGAAACTTTCCCATAGTAAGTTGTAAATTTGGTTGATGTAACAAGAGCAATAGTATGTGTTCTTTATTTGGGTCGAACGATGAATGTAAAAGTTCATGCATGCACAAGAATCACGTATAGATAGGTTTTTTGTATAAACAAACTGAATTGTGTTAGGATTAGGACATGAATAATTTTTTTAGTTTAAGTTATGTAGTTATATTGTACGTAGTAGTATCGTTATCATGCTAGGATTCGTGTATAGCTAACAAGAGGAATAGTTGTATCATTAACTAGTTATAATACCCGAGCAAGCGCGGGTTTTATATATTGTGTTTTTTTTTTTAAATCGATTACTAATTTATTTATTTTATATAGAATTGTAAATTGTTGATATATAAATTTTATAATTAATTTAATTATATTAATTAGTGTTTTTTTTGTTTTGTTTTTGTTTTGTTTTTTTTTGTTTTTTTTTTTAATGTAGGACAATAGGTGCCTTTTAATTATAAATTTACACATAAGTTGGAAGGTGTATGCATGTGCGGGTGATTTTTTTATTTCTTTACATTAGACACAAATATTTTTAAAATCACTCTCTCTTTTTACTAAGTTTTTTTATTTATACTTTTGACACTTAAATTTTTATATTAATTTTTCTTTTTTTGACTATGTATAAGAACTTTTTTTTAACTATTTTCAAATCCAGAATATTTGAGTTTTTTTAGTAAATATTTTTAAATAACAATAATAATAAATTAATAAAATATTTCACAAAATGTATAGATTGGCGGGAACACCCTGACCCCGGGTGCCATTTTGGCACCAGCCATTGTCCACCCCACAAGGAATAGCTCCGGCAACTCTCCTGGCCTAGTGGGGCACCAACTAGAGTAAATACGAGCCAAGACTCGGACCCCTGAACTCTTATTCCACAAAGTCTCTCCAGTGTGCCCATAGGTTTTGCGGAGGTGGGTACCTATTTGAAGCAAATGCCAAGGATGTGACTTAAACCTGAGTCAATTGACTCAAACACAAGTAGGGGTATAATCGAGTCAAGCCGAGATCGAGCTCGATAAGGCTTGAGTTTGGCTTGAAACAAAAATAGTAGGTTTGAGCTTGGCTTGATAGCTTATCAAGCTTTAGCCATCCAGACTTGAGCTTGGCTTGAATGGGTTTCAAGCAAAGCTTGAGCTTGGCTTGAATGTATACAAAATATTGTATTTGATAGAAAAAGTCATCAAAATATATATATTTATAAAGTAATAAAAACTAAAACCACATTTTAAAACCAAGTTAATTTAAAGGTAATAAAACCAACAATAACATTTTCGTACTAAGTCCAACATTAGAATGAAACATTAGCCAAAGTACTAATTAATGTTGTTATCGATATACTAAGTATAAACAAAAGCTAAAACTATCTAATAGTAGTATATATTTTGGTATATTAATATTCACGATTCATAACTAGAAACTTGTATTCGCTTATAGATATAAATCAAGTAAGCAACATCGCTGGTCTAAGATATCGCTGTTACAAATAATTATAACTTTATTTATCATATAAAAGTTCTTCAAAAGTATATTAAATAATTCTTTATGAATTAAATCCTTATAATTAGAATAATATTCAAATTTACCTTTAGTTACTTATATGAATTTAATATAAAAAGATATATATACTAAGGATTGATAAAAGTTCGAGCCAAGCTATCAAAAGCTTGAGCTTGGCTTGTTATTTGTTTCGAGCCAGTTTATTGGGATTGAGGGGCTTGAGCTTGATAAAAGCTTGGCTTGATTGCAGCGCTAAGCACAAGTGCTCTAACAATTAGACTAATGCTCCATTGGTATAAATTGATAAAATATTACTTAATAAAGAATGAATTGATTTTTAAAATGAGATATGTTTACTTTTTATTTTTCATTTTCTAGTAAAGTATATTGATGATGTTTAAGACAATGACTTGACTTATGTTTTAGACTAGCTTTGCGGTTGATGCTGACACATGTTTTAGAGTATATGTGTTGCTTGAATGGTACTAATATGGAGTGAATGATTGCCTAACTTGCTTGGTAACCCAATTATCTAATCATATTTTTTTGGAACGGCATTTCATTAACAAAGAAAAACTAGCAAGAAGCTACAATTACAAAAGAAGGGTTTTTAACCAATCAATTCAACTACAAATCTTACTACTTCTAAACTTGAGCCAAGAAATATTATAAAAGCAATGTTCAAAATATAAGGTACGCTAAGGTTTAGATAGCTTTATATATAAAATTGTAAGCTTGTCAAATAATATAAAAACCAATGACTAAATCCCATGCTTGCAAACTTATAAAACTCAAACCATAAGCTTGCAAGGTAGAATTTGACAATTTACTTTTAAAAAAACCAAACATGCCTAACTCTTATCGAATCCATCCCTCCTTATTTATAACCACCACCCAAAAAGCTATTTTCCTTCACAAGGCGATGTGAGATACCAAAAGTTAAAACCCAATTGATTTTAAGCTATTTGTAGTACACTATTGTATTTGAATACACTCACAGGTTTAAGTTAGACATATTATGCGTGTCTAACGCATATTATTGAAGGCCGCATTTTTCAAAAGTGAGTGATCATGTATAAGGAATGAATAGTGCTTGTACTTCATGAGTTAATTATTAAATTGTTGAAGACTACTCGGAATTATGAGTTACGTTCGTTGTGGAGATGTGTTGAAGGCGCGACTTTGGTGTCGTTTGTTTTTCCCAACAATCACTTTTTTCCTCTTTTCACTTCTTGTATCTGCAGGAGGGCAGAGGTTTCTGTTTGTTTTTTTGCAGACAAAAGTGCTTCTTTTCACTTCTTTCCTCTAAATTTCAGACATTATCTTTCACTTCTTACATCTTCTTTCACAAACCCAACATCTCTTTCTCAATATCTTATATCTCTTTTACGTTTCGTCCATTTTTTACGGTTTCGTCCGTTTTTTTACGTTTTCCTCCGTTTCCGCCCGTTTTCTTAAGTTTTCGTCCGCTTTATTACGTTTTCATATGTTTTTTAAGTTTTCTTCTGTTTTTATACGATTTCCTCCGTTTTTTAGGTTTTCGTCCGTTTATTTACGTTTTCATCTGTTTTTTAAGTTTTCGTCCGTTTTCTTACGTTTTTGTCCGTTTACGCCTGTTTTATTATATTTTCGTCTGCTTTTTTATGTTGTCGAACTATTTTTTACGTTTTCGTTCGTTTTTGTCCGTTTTTTACATTTTCGTCCGTTTTCATCAGTTTTTTAACGTTTTCGTCTGTTTTTACGTTTACGCCGGTTTTTTTACGTTTTCGTCTGTTTTTTTATACATTTTCGTCCGTTTTTAAGTTTTCGTCCGTTTCCTTACGTTTTAGTCCTTTTTTATGTTTTCGTCCGCTTTTTACGTTTTTGTATGTTTTCGTTCATTTTTTATATTTTCATCTGTTTTTTTTTACGTTTTTGTCCATTTTCGTCTGTTTTTTATGTTATCGTCTGTTTTTTTACGTTGCCTTTTGCTTTTTACGTTTTCATCGATTTTTTACATTTTCGTCGTTTTTTTACGTTTTCATCTGTTTTCATAGGATTTTGTAAGTTTTTTGTACGTTATTCTACATTTTCTTACATTATCTTACGTAATAAAACTTATGATAATGTAAGAAAATGGACGAAAACGTAAAAAAAGGACGTAAACGTAAAAAAACTGATGAACATGTAATAAAACAGACGAAAATGTAAAAATGGACGAAAACATAAAAAATGGACGAAAACGTAAAAAACGGACTAAAACGTAAAAAAAAGATGAAAACGTAAAAAACATACGAAAACGTAAAAATACAGACGAAAACGTAAAAGAGGTCGAAAACGTAAAAAAACTGACGAAAATGTAAAAATTGGACTAAAACGTAAAAAACGGACGAAAACGTTAAAAACAGACGAAAACATAACAAAACGGTCAAAAACGTTAAAAATAGAAGAAAACGTAGAAAAACAGATAAAAACGTAACGGATGAAAACGTAAAAAGGTAGACAGAATATAAAAAAACGGACGAAAAAAAAATAAAATGTAAAAAAGGCGGGCGAAACCGTTAAAAAACTGACGAAAACGTAAAAAACTGATGAAAACGTAAAAAATGGTCGAAAATGTAAAAAAGGATGAAACAGACTAAAACATAAAAAAACCAACGAAAACGTTAAAAAAATGACGAATACGTATAAACAAAACAAATGAATACTTAAAAAAACGGTCGAAAACTTAAAAAAACCAGACAAAAACGTAAAAAAACCATAAGAAAATGTAAAAATGATTGAAAATGTAAAAAAAACTACCAAAACGTAAGAAAACCATTGACCCATATGACAAAAGGATTTATAGCACAAAAAAATTAAAATAAAAAAAAAAAAAAAAAAAATAAGAGAAGTACTTCAATAGCATTAAAAAAAAATTGCTTGCAGATGAAGACTTTAGATGTGTCTTTTTTTCTGTAAACATGGTTTGCAGATGAAGAGGTAAAAGCTATGAAAAAACAAAAACGACACCTTCATTTGTTTTCTTTTCAAGGTTTGTGTGGCAATGGGTCAATGTGGTCTTGGTAGCTAAGGTGTGTTGGTGAGAATTGATTAATATGAAGTTTTATTTTTACATGTATGTGTGTTCAATTATGATGTTCAAGTTAATGATTTGTTTATGTTTTAGGCCAACGATGAGATTGATGTTGATACATGATGATAAATGAGCATATATTACTATTTTTTTGCTCCTTAGCTACTAATCTTGGTATTGTGTAAGTGTCATTAGTTCTGAGATCGAGGAGATTGGCTGGTTGGGACGGAATGTGAAGCCGATTTGGTCTCGTACACCCACAATCATTTTCGAAAGTGGTTTCCGAACAAGAACAAGAGTTCGAGCTGCGAAGATTATGTGGATTGGCTATGCGGAGTCGTATGCCATCATAAAAGACACATTAGTTTTTATTTACGTAAGATTGGTAATTAACAAGAAAATGATTTGGATAAAAAAGGTTAGCAGAACATTTTTGTTTGCATTAGTAGTGTTTTATAAATTTCCTCTAACCGGACATAACCTCCTTAAACCATATCCATCAATCAAGTGTATCTCCTCGTATCTAAACAAGATTATAAAAAATCATCATGTTCTTTATCCTAACCAACATAAAGTCGTGTAAGTTACGTATCAAACACATCCCTCAATATACCGAAAGATAAGACTCAAAAGCAGGGCCATCTCGTGGATTTTAATGACCCCGTGCATGAATTAATTAAGCTCGAGTCTCATATTGTGTTCATATATATAATAATGCATGAAATAATTAAGCTCGAGTCTCATATTGTATAAATAGTGCATGAATTAATTAAGCTCGAGTCTCATATTGTGTTCATATATATAATAGAAGTGCATGAAATTTGTGGCCCCTCGTCAAGCGGTGGCCCTGTGCAATCGAACCTCTTGCACTCCCCTAAAGCCGGCATTGCTCAAAAGAAGGCCAAACTAGGGGCCGTCCTTATTTATCCCCCTTAAAAGTAAACCATGTACAATCATAGTTCATAATTTGGATTGAATTCGAAGAGTACATGCAAGTCGCATTAAAAACACTATCAGGATTAGAAAGTCGACGTAAATGACAAAGAAAAAATAATAACTTTGACAATACAACTTAAAGTTAACAACCAGATAACCAAAAAAAAAAAAAAAAAAGTTTGGATGGCTTGGTTTAGTTCTCTTAAAACTCCACTATTCCACATATATCTAAAAGGAGATGATTTGCACACTTTATTGTACAATTATGTTTAGCAAATGAGGTAACTCAAACTCAAACAACGTTTCTGGTCATTTGAGCCACGTTTCTAGACATCGAGTTTGAACTACCAAGGAAAGACACTCTAGATGGCTCGATAAAATATATGAATAATAATACCTATAAATTCACGCGCACTCATAGTTTGAAAAAGGTGAGTGCACAAGCAATATAATTAGTTGACTTTAATACATTTGACGTTAACCATTTCCACTTTGACATGTCAAGTTTTTTCTAACTTTATGATTAAAATTCTAAGCTTGTCAAAAAATATAAAGCCAACATTTACATCTCCTGCTTGCAAACTTATATTCAAATCATAAGCTTACAGGCAGAGCATGTGAAAGGTTGGCATTTAAAAGAATTTAACATGCTTGCTTAGAATTGTATCCTTCCCTCCTTATTATAAACAATGCCCACAAGCTACATTTTTTCACAATGCGATGTGAGATGTCAAAAGTATGTTATGATGTTATACTTGCACTAGTTTTATTTCCCATGGTTTTATGATGTTATATTGGTTGTTATGCAATGAAAGGTGCTCAATCCGCACCCAGGGTTTAAGTTAGACATATATGCATGTCTAACGCATATTATGTAAGCCGCGTTGGTTGTGTTTACCGGCCGATAAAGTTACTCTAAGCACTTTTTTCCAAATGTGAGTGCTCATGTATAAGGAATGGATGGTGTTTGTAATTCACGAGTTGATTATCGAATGGTTGAAGACTTGAAGTTATGAGTTATGTTGGTCGTGGAAAGGTGTTGAAGGCGCGACTTCGTAGGCTTTCTTTTCAAGGTTCGTGTGGAAATGTGTGGTCGAGGTGGCTAAGGTGTGTATGTCTGAGGTGTGTTTAATTTTGCATGTGTTGGTGAGAAATGATTAATATGAAGTTTTATGTTTACATGTATGTGTTTTAATTTATGATGTTCAAGTTAGTGATTTTGTTTATTTGTTAGACCAACGATGAGGTTGATGCTGATACATGATGATAAATGAGCATACATGACTATTTTTTGTTGCTTCATAGCTACTAATTAATCTTGGTGTTATGTAGGTGTCATAAGTGTTGAGAGGAGATAGGCTCATTTGGGACGGAATGGGAAGCCGGGTACACCCACAATCCTTTTCGCAAGTGGTTTACGAGCAAGAACAAGACATCGAGCTGGGAAAATTAAGTAGATTGGCTAAGTGGAGAGACACGGCGTCATAAAAGACTTGAACATCCTCAAATTTATAAAGTAAAAAACATTTAGATCCTTTTTGAATAGGGGTTGATACTCACACCATTTTTTCTTATATTTATACCACACTGTACAACACTATAATGCACAATGTACAAGACAATTATACACAATTGTGGTATAGGTATAAAAAATGGTGTGAATATCAACACCCTTTTAAATAAAAGGTGTTTTTATGATATATGAATTTGACTGAGTAAATTACATAAATTGTCTCTTATTCAAAATTGCATATGTTTTGTTTATCCAAAGTTTTAATGACATTTTTTTTAGCAAAGTTTTAATGACATTTAAAAGTTCATATTTTAGGTCTTCACGAAATGACGAGAAACACTCCTTTTAAAACTTTATTCAATTGGTAAGTTTCGGTAATTTCCCCATAATACCAAACATACATGTTTATAATAAAAGATAAATTTCCATTTATAGGTTAATTAATAAAGGCTTCACAATTGTTACTCGTATATAGACGAGTTTATAATAAAGTAGTCTTTATAAGATATAACTATGTAGTATCCTATAAATGATACGTCCATTTATTCAACGTTCCCAAATCATTATGACTTTAATAAATTGATTTTCTTAAAACAACATTTCCCAACAAGTTTATAAAAGTTGACTTGACTTGTATTTATAAAACATGAGTTACTATCTTAATTAATAAGGGTTTATAATTAAATAAAACCATATCTGTCGACAATATATGATAAACACCTAGTTATTAGTTTAATAATATATGATAAACACCTAGTTATTAGTTTAATAATTGTCGAATGAATATTTAAGTCCGTTACGAATCAAACATACTAAATTCGGTTCGAGTCTAATATGTTGTATTCGTCTCTAGTCTTAAATGTCCGATTCGTCCAATGTATTTCTATAATAACGATCCATTAAACTCAATATGTCCAAATAAATTTATATCCAATATCATTTAATTCGATAGTTTTTAGTCCGATATAGTTATATAATTTGTCTGTTAAAAGTAATAGTTAGCCCATTTATTAAACTAACAAGTATCGCCTCGAAACCGCCGCGTTGCGGCGGGGCATTTAAATTTCTACCTTTAATATCTGTGCAAATAAAAAAAGCATATGAACACATTTAGTCTCAAATACTTCATTCTACATGACAAAAAAAACACAATCAAATTACAAATTGTCATCCAAATATTTACTAAATCCAACTTCAAAACAGTTGACCTTTTGGGATTATATGAATTATATAACTTATCCCTAATGAATCAACTCAATCATATAGGAATTAGTCAAGTGGATTGAAAAAGGTTTAATGAAACATTAAAAGGAAAAGGTAAACATTTATGTATTCAAAAATGGTAGAACACATGGTAGTTTATAAATAACACATATATAGTTTCTGTCAGTTACCTTACTACAGTGGTGCTTTTGCCTGTCTATGCTTTGACAGTTTGACATCAAATGCTTCAAAATGTCTTCAGTTCTATCGATAGTTGCCCACGTTTACACGCTTGAAGTTAGTTCTTCAACTGTGTACTCACGAAAAAACTGCAGTGTGCATCTAGTCCTTTGTTGTTCTCTCGCAAAATGATGCTACTATTTTCAAGTCTTGCGTTACACCTATAACAACAGGAAATCAGTTAGGATTAAAATAACTCAAACCATCAGTCATATTCTGTATGCATCAATCCAACAACATAAAAACAAATGAGTCCGCTTGCCTTCATTGATCGAGCGACTTCGTTTGTTATTGGCACCCGAGGCGACGTAAACCTTTTCTAATATCTACTTGCTATCTGTAATAATAGGTTGCAAATACTTCATATCACCGCAGGTCCATTATACTCCCCAAGAAAAGCCCGTACACGAACGTCTCACATTACCCAACTAAACACAACAACCGCGAAAGCAACACCAAACAATCCAAACACTAAGCATAGACTAAATTTATTTCCGTAAAAATTTAAAAATGTATGTGCATTAACATCGGAAGCTACCTGCATATATTCGGTTGAACCTCCTTTGGCTGACAGCATACACACATTGGTCATTGTCTGTAACTCGGAAGGTACAATTACCATATAATCAGACGGATTAGTGTACTAAAAGTGAGGAAAGTTGTCAATGGCTGAACGCGTCATACTTGAAGACAAACTTAAATTGTTCCAGGACGTCGGGGCAGGATTTTCGGTTTTTATAGCTGCAGTTACAATGCAAATGGTAAACGAAGACGGAGACACGGTTGTAGAAACTGCACACTAACATATCATAGCATTTGAATGCGACCTAAAATATCTGAAAGATGTTACCTTCTCCCAGTGGTATTCTTTGTTCTACTGTTTCTCGTTATATACGTCTGAGGAGGCCAGAATTGTACCAGAATCTTGAACGTTTCGTGGGTTTTGCATGGGACCGGAGGCAGCTCCATTTACCCTGCGTATCACTCCAGACACACAATCTAACACGACTGGTCCAAATCCCGCATGTGTAGATGCTGTTAAAAAAACAGTCTTTAAAGTACAGCGCCACTAAAGACAAATGACGATGCTAGAAAATGTAGTAAAAATGTGACCTTGGAATGAGGAGACATACGGAAGACTGTGTCACGTATGTTATCAACGGAAGGGTAACATCATACAGCGTTTTATAAAACAGGCGCTGCACGACGATTTGGGCACGCGAAGAGCGACCACTACTTTCAAAATATTTGGGCCCTCGGCAAGCACTGCATACATTTTATGCCTACAAAGATTACAAATAAAAAAGTTATATACCAATATCACTCAAACATCAAGCCTATTTATATGCTTATAAGAGCATAATGTTAAAGCTTATTTAATGAGCCCAAAATAGCTTTTTAAAAGCTTAAGCAACTCATAAGCTGGGCAAATAACGTTAAACAAACAACCCCACGTAGATTGAATCTGAACAACCACATTAACAATGACTACAAATAAAATTTATCAACAAAAAAGCATGAATTATCCAAAAACATGTATTTTTATTACCTATATTTTACCTTGTTATCTATGGGCTACCATCTTCATCTGCGTCCTCTATGATCTTCCAAACAAAGGCCTGTTAATTTATCTACATAAAGAAGTTTCTTTAAACCTCAAAACTAACTTGCCACTCTTTCCCCTCGTATCAGCTGGTCTTTCCAGGTCTGCTTTGTTCGAAACAAATGTAAAGGCCCGACGTCAAAACGATTCAACACTTTCTACAATCTTTCCAATTCACGTCCTCAAATTATCTGCTTTTCCATGATCTGTGAAAGAAAAGTAGTGTAGTTAGGATATTACATGAACCGATATATATAAATTACGCCTTTTTTATTATGTTATGCGATTTGAAAATTAGAAGAAAAAAAGTGATTGGGAGGCTCAGACGGAAAGACCGTAAAAGCAAAGTTACCAACTCAAAACTGTGGAAACATCACGGGCAACATAAGTAACATAGATACGTCCCACTTTTAAGGATTCATTACCTTCGGTTCTTTGAAAGTAGCTATGAAAGTAATTATTAAACACGGTAAATAACGGTTGAAAATTTTCAGTTGTGCAATCGCTTACCTAAAACGCCCATGATAATTTCTTTTGTTTCAGTTGGCTGATTGAGCACGAAATCAAGCTTTTCCAAATACTCGGACATTATAGTCTTTTGCAGAGACCCTGGAATCATTAACAGTTGTAGATGAATATGGAAGTATTACATATCATACCTCTGACTTCTCAGCAATTAGGCATGGTAGACGGCTTTTTTCTCTTCGTCCCACATAATTCTTTTCAGATTCAATTGAATTTACCTAAAAAAATATAGGAAAATAACAATTTGAAGTCTTATCGGTAGTAATTTTTCGAGTTTTAAAAATATGGGAATAAAACCAACTATAATTAATAAAAGTATGGTAACAAATGAATGAATGACCTGCTCAACAGATGCTGCAAGCACAGGTTCTGGTGAGATATCTCAGAAACATAAAACCTGAAACTCCGCACCGCACTTCTTCATCCTGCGCCATATCATTATAATTACATAAAAATATCCTTTTATAATTACATAAAAAGATCCTTTTTTAGCGAAACACCACCACTACAGAAACAAAACATCGTTGCTCACCGCCTTGTAGTTGCAACCACATACCAAAACCAAAACTCCAAGCCCCTCTGAAAAATTATGACACCAATATCAAAACTGAAATCAACATATGCAAAAGGCAAATACTACAACGTGCCATATCGTATTCACAATTTAGAAAAATTAGTCTATAACTTCTAAACAAAAGGTATAGACCTACACCTTTATAACCATTAAACTATAATCATACCTTTATAACCACTGTCACAATCAAATGTTCTAGCCATCAAAACATGAAGACTCATATATCACGAATAAGCCATAAGCAAAGTCAAATAAGGTCTGCGAAAAAAATAAAAGGTAACAAAACAATAAAACTATCCAAAGTCATAATTAAAATCAAATAAGCTTATAAGCTGGGAAAAAGTTCATCGAAACGCCCCGTAACAAAAGAACAGAACTAACTTAAGGCATAAGCAAAATCAAATAACCTAATAAGCTGTCATAATAAGTTCATCCAAACACTCCCTAGAAAACAACAAAAGTACCCTAATTAAAAACCACCATTCAAACAAATCAACACAACATGTTAAAAAAATCAAATGAAAACCGTAAACACTATATCGTTGTCAAACCTAACCAAAAAGAAACCTCACCTTTATAAGAACACTAATCAAGAACCAAACCAACCTCCCCCACCATCACCATAGCTGGTCCTCCAAAAACCACCTACTGGTATAATCAAAATCAATTACAACCCAAAACCTTGACATAATATTATTTAAAAATAATAATGCAACGAATCAAAAGCAAAAATTGGTCATACCTATAATCAAGATTCTAAATTAAAACATATCCTTGTAGTAGTCTTATTTGTGGCGGTGGTGATGATTCAGCCTGCACAGCAAAATACCTGCAAATCGCAAACCCATCAGCGAAGGAAACCGACTTTCGAGAACAGTGGGATGAAGATGTCGATGGTGTGTGTGAGGTCAGGAAGGTTGTAGATGTATATGTCGGCAGAAGCAGTCGGTAGCAGGCCATGATAAGGGTTTTGGGCAGAGCAGTTGGGCTGAGGAGAAAAGGAGAAGCCCTAAACGACGGGAGTGGTTGCCGTTTTTTGTCCCCATATTATAGTACTTATAATTTATAAGTCAAAATTACGCAGATTTGATGGGTTCTGAACCTAAATGATAATAGTCAAGTAATATAAATATTAAAACTACTATGTCCAATGCTAGCGGATCTTGTTTCTGGTAAAGAAAATCTAAAAAGCAAATGTAAATTTGATTATTTAGGAACCATTATGCTCAGAAGCCAAGCGTAACAAAAATATTTCATAGAAAATACTCAACACAAAGTTAAGCAAATTTTTACATGTTAGCTTTCTCATCACTGCATATAAACCAAAACTAAACAAATCTAACATACTCGCAACAGAAAAACATCGTTAAAAAGGGCAGAAACCAACAAAATGCAAAATATAGCTACTAGTAATTTGAAGAAAAATGTGATAAAACCATTTTCCTCCAATCGTGTTAAGTAGCATACATTTTATTGGCACCGTGCAAAAGGTTGCTTGTTTTTTAATTAGAACAAAGCCCCTGTATCGTATGCCTTTTTAACCTCGTTGAAAAATTTAAAATACGCCAAATTAATTAATTTGCAGACCAACTACTTTTGATCAAGTATATAACCTGCAAATCAAATTAACATGATGTATAAATATAGAAAAAAATATATCCGGAATATTGTGTCATGAAAAAACAAAGAATTTGGCATGGGTCTTAAAACCGGATGAGTTAAATCTAGGCTCTAAGCGGCAGTCAAGTCGCCAATAAATCGACGCCTGCTGTTGACTCGTATTATCAGAGCCTAATAAACAAATTTTTAAAAGTGAGGAAAGTTGTCAATGGCTGAACGCGTCATACTTGAAGACAAACTTAAATTGTTCCAGGACGTCGGGGCAGGATTTTCGGTTTTTATAGCTGCAGTTACAATGCAAATGGTAAACGAAGACGGAGACACGGTTGTAGAAACTGCACACTAACATATCATAGCATTTGAATGCGACCTAAAATATCTGAAAGATGTTACCTTCTCCCAGTGGTATTCTTTGTTCTACTGTTTCTCGTTATATACGTCTGAGGAGGCCAGAATTGTACCAGAATCTTGAACGTTTCGTGGGTTTTGCATGGGACCGGAGGCAGCTCCATTTACCCTGCGTATCACTCCAGACACACAATCTAACACGACTGGTCCAAATCCCGCATGTGTAGATGTTGTTAAAAAAACAGTCTTTAAAGTACAGCGCCACTAAAGACAAATGACGATGCTAGAAAATGTAGTAAAAATGTGACCTTGGAATGAGGAGACATACGGAAGACTGTGTCACGTATGTTATCAACGGAAGGGTAACATCATACAGCGTTTTATAAAACAGGCGCTGCACGACGATTTGGGCACGCGAAGAGCGACCACTACTTTCAAAATATTTGGGCCCTCGGCAAGCACTGCATACATTTTATGCCTACAAAGATTACAAATAAAAAAGTTATATACCAATATCACTCAAACATCAAGCCTATTTATATGCTTATAAGAGCATAATGTTAAAGCTTATTTAATGAGCCCAAAATAGCTTTTTAAAAGCTTAAGCAACTCATAAGCTGGGCAAATAACGTTAAACAAACAACCCCACGTAGATTGAATCTGAACAACCACATTAACAATGACTACAAATAAAATTTATCAGCAAAAAAGCATGAATTATCCAAAAACATGTATTTTTATTACCTATATTTTACCTTGTTATCTATGGGCTACCATCTTCATCTGCGTCCTCTATGATCTTCCAAACAAAGGCCTGTTAATTTATCTACATAAAGAAGTTTCTTTAAACCTCAAAACTAACTTGCCACTCTTTCCCCTCGTATCAGCGGGTCTTTCCAGGTCTGCTTTGTTCGAAACAAATGTAAAGGCCCGACGTCAAAACGATTCAACACTTTCTACAATCTTTCCAATTCACGTCCTCAAATTATCTGCTTTTCCATGATCTGTGAAAGAAAAGTAGTGTAGTTAGGATATTACATGAACCGATATATATAAATTACGCCTTTTTTATTATGTTATGCGATTTGAAAATTAGAAGAAAAAAAGTGATTGGGAGGCTCAGACGGAAAGACCGTAAAAGCAAAGTTACCAACTCAAAACTGTGGAAACATCACGGGCAACATAAGTAACATAGATACGTCCCACTTTTAAGGATTCATTACCTTCGGTTCTTTGAAAGTAGCTATGAAAGTAATTATTAAACACGGTAAATAACGGTTGAAAATTTTCAGTTGTGCAATCGCTTACCTAAAACGCCCATGATAATTTCTTTTGTTTCAGTTGGCTGATTGAGCACGAAATCAAGCTTTTCCAAATACTCGGACATTATAGTCTTTTGCAGAGACCCTGGAATCATTAACAGTTGTAGATGAATATGGAAGTATTACATATCATACCTCTGACTTCTCAGCAATTAGGCATGGTAGACGGCTTTTTTCTCTTCGTCCCACATAATTCTTTTCAGATTCAGTTGAATTTACCTAAAAAAATATAGGAAAATAACAATTTGAAGTCTTATCGGTAGTAATTTTTCGAGTTTTAAAAATATGGGAATAAAACCAACTATAATTAATAAAAGTATGGTAACAAATGAATGAATGACCTGCTCAACAGATGCTGCAAGCACAGGTTCTGGTGAGATATCTCAGAAACATAAAACCTGAAACTCCGCACCGCACTTCTTCATCCTGCGCCATATCATTATAATTACATAAAAATATCCTTTTATAATTACATAAAAAGATCCTTTTTTAGCGAAACACCACCACTACAGAAACAAAACATCGTTGCTCACCGCCTTGTAGTTGCAACCACATACCAAAACCAAAACTCCAAGCCCCTCTGAAAAATTATGACACCAATATCAATACTGAAATCAACATATGCAAAAGGCAAATACTACAACGTGCCATATCGTATTCACAATTTAGAAAAATTAGTCTATAACTTCTAAACAAAAGGTATAGACCTACACCTTTATAACCATTAAACTATAATCATACCTTTATAACCACTGTCACAATCAAATGTTCTAGCCATCAAAACATGAAGACTCATATATCACGAATAAGCCATAAGCAAAGTCAAATAAGGTCTGCGAAAAAAATAAAAGGTAACAAAACAATAAAACTATCCAAAGTCATAATTAAAATCAAATAAGCTTATAAGCTGGGAAAAAGTTCATCGAAACGCCCCGTAACAAAAGAACAGAACTAACTTAAGGCATAAGCAAAATCAAATAACCTAATAAGCTGTCATAATAAGTTCATCCAAACACTCCCTAGAAAACAACAAAAGTACCCTAATTAAAAACCACCATTCAAACAAATCAACACAACATGTTAAAAAAAATCAAATGAAAACCGTAAACACTATATCGTTGTCAAACCTAACCAAAAAGAAACCTCACCTTTATAAGAACACTAATCAAGAACCAAACCAACCTCCCCCACCATCACCATAGCTGGTCCTCCAAAAACCACCTACTGGTATAATCAAAATCAATTACAACCCAAAACCTTGACATAATATTATTTAAAAATAATAATGCAACGAATCAAAAGCAAAAATTGGTCATACCTATAATCAAGATTCTAAATTAAAACATATCCTTGTAGTAGTCTTATTTGTGGCGGTGGTGATGATTCAGCCTGCACAGCAAAATACCTGCAAATCGCAAACCCATCAGCGAAGGAAACCGACTTTCGAGAACAGTGGGATGAAGATGTCGATGGTGTGTGTGAGGTCAGGAAGGTTGTAGATGTATATGTCGGCAGAAGCAGTCGGTAGCAGGCCATGATAAGGGTTTTGGGCAGAGCAGTTGGGCTGAGGAGAAAAGGAGAAGCCCTAAACGACGGGAGTGGTTGCCGTTTTTTGTCCCCATATTATAGTACTTATAATTTATAAGTCAAAATTACGCAGATTTGATGGGTTCTGAACCTAAATGATAATAGTCAAGTAATATAAATATTAAAACTACTATGTCCAATGCTAGCGGATCTTGTTTCTGGTAAAGAAAATCTAAAAAGCAAATGTAAATTTGATTATTTAGGAACCATTATGCTCAGAAGCCAAGCGTAACAAAAATATTTCATAGAAAATACTCAACACAAAGTTAAGCAAATTTTTACATGTTAGCTTTCTCATCACTGCATATAAACCAAAACTAAACAAATCTAACATACTCGCAACAGAAAAACATCGTTAAAAAGGGCAGAAACCAACAAAATGCAAAATATAGCTACTAGTAATTTGAAGAAAAATGTGATAAAACCATTTTCCTCCAATCGTGTTAAGTAGCATACATTTTATTGGCACCGTGCAAAAGGTTGCTTGTTTTTTAATTAGAACAAAGCCCCTGTATCGTATGCCTTTTTAACCTCGTTGAAAAATTTAAAATACGCCAAATTAATTAATTTGCAGACCAACTACTTTTGATCAAGTATATAACCTGCAAATCAAATTAACATGATGTATAAATATAGAAAAAAATATATCCGGAATATTGTGTCATGAAAAAACAAAGAATTTGGCATGGGTCTTAAAACCGGATGAGTTAAATCTAGGCTCTAAGCGGCAGTCAAGTCGCCAATAAATCGACGCCTGCTGTTGACTCGTATTATCAGAGCCTAATAAACAAATTTTTAAAAGTGAGGAAAGTTGTCAATGGCTGAACGCGTCATACTTGAAGACAAACTTAAATTGTTCCAGGACGTCGGGGCAGGATTTTCGGTTTTTATAGCTGCAGTTACAATGCAAATGGTAAACGAAGACGGAGACACGGTTGTAGAAACTGCACACTAACATATCATAGCATTTGAATGCGACCTAAAATATCTGAAAGATGTTACCTTCTCCCAGTGGTATTCTTTGTTCTACTGTTTCTCGTTATATACGTCTGAGGAGGCCAGAATTGTACCAGAATCTTGAACGTTTCGTGGGTTTTGCATGGGACCGGAGGCAGCTCCATTTACCCTGCGTATCACTCCAGACACACAATCTAACACGACTGGTCCAAATCCCGCATGTGTAGATGTTGTTAAAAAAACAGTCTTTAAAGTACAGCGCCACTAAAGACAAATGACGATGCTAGAAAATGTAGTAAAAATGTGACCTTGGAATGAGGAGACATACGGAAGACTGTGTCACGTATGTTATCAACGGAAGGGTAACATCATACAGCGTTTTATAAAACAGGCGCTGCACGACGATTTGGGCACGCGAAGAGCGACCACTACTTTCAAAATATTTGGGCCCTCGGCAAGCACTGCATACATTTTATGCCTACAAAGATTACAAATAAAAAAGTTATATACCAATATCACTCAAACATCAAGCCTATTTATATGCTTATAAGAGCATAATGTTAAAGCTTATTTAATGAGCCCAAAATAGCTTTTTAAAAGCTTAAGCAACTCATAAGCTGGGCAAATAACGTTAAACAAACAACCCCACGTAGATTGAATCTGAACAACCACATTAACAATGACTACAAATAAAATTTATCAGCAAAAAAGCATGAATTATCCAAAAACATGTATTTTTATTACCTATATTTTACCTTGTTATCTATGGGCTACCATCTTCATCTGCGTCCTCTATGATCTTCCAAACAAAGGCCTGTTAATTTATCTACATAAAGAAGTTTCTTTAAACCTCAAAACTAACTTGCCACTCTTTCCCCTCGTATCAGCGGGTCTTTCCAGGTCTGCTTTGTTCGAAACAAATGTAAAGGCCCGACGTCAAAACGATTCAACACTTTCTACAATCTTTCCAATTCACGTCCTCAAATTATCTGCTTTTCCATGATCTGTGAAAGAAAAGTAGTGTAGTTAGGATATTACATGAACCGATATATATAAATTACGCCTTTTTTATTATGTTATGCGATTTGAAAATTAGAAGAAAAAAAGTGATTGGGAGGCTCAGACGGAAAGACCGTAAAAGCAAAGTTACCAACTCAAAACTGTGGAAACATCACGGGCAACATAAGTAACATAGATACGTCCCACTTTTAAGGATTCATTACCTTCGGTTCTTTGAAAGTAGCTATGAAAGTAATTATTAAACACGGTAAATAACGGTTGAAAATTTTCAGTTGTGCAATCGCTTACCTAAAACGCCCATGATAATTTCTTTTGTTTCAGTTGGCTGATTGAGCACGAAATCAAGCTTTTCCAAATACTCGGACATTATAGTCTTTTGCAGAGACCCTGGAATCATTAACAGTTGTAGATGAATATGGAAGTATTACATATCATACCTCTGACTTCTCAGCAATTAGGCATGGTAGACGGCTTTTTTCTCTTCGTCCCACATAATTCTTTTCAGATTCAGTTGAATTTACCTAAAAAAATATAG
Source organism: Chrysanthemum seticuspe (assembly GCA_019973895.1). Lineage (NCBI taxonomy): Eukaryota > Viridiplantae > Streptophyta > Magnoliopsida > Asterales > Asteraceae > Chrysanthemum > Chrysanthemum seticuspe. The sequence continues at coordinate 296,537,363 of BPTQ01000001.1, forward strand.
GAAAATAACAATTTGAAGTCTTATCGGTAGTAATTTTTCGAGTTTTAAAAATATGGGAATAAAACCAACTATAATTAATAAAAGTATGGTAACAAATGAATGAATGACCTGCTCAACAGATGCTGCAAGCACAGGTTCTGGTGAGATATCTCAGAAACATAAAACCTGAAACTCCGCACCGCACTTCTTCATCCTGCGCCATATCATTATAATTACATAAAAATATCCTTTTATAATTACATAAAAAGATCCTTTTTTAGCGAAACACCACCACTACAGAAACAAAACATCGTTGCTCACCGCCTTGTAGTTGCAACCACATACCAAAACCAAAACTCCAAGCCCCTCTGAAAAATTATGACACCAATATCAATACTGAAATCAACATATGCAAAAGGCAAATACTACAACGTGCCATATCGTATTCACAATTTAGAAAAATTAGTCTATAACTTCTAAACAAAAGGTATAGACCTACACCTTTATAACCATTAAACTATAATCATACCTTTATAACCACTGTCACAATCAAATGTTCTAGCCATCAAAACATGAAGACTCATATATCACGAATAAGCCATAAGCAAAGTCAAATAAGGTCTGCGAAAAAAATAAAAGGTAACAAAACAATAAAACTATCCAAAGTCATAATTAAAATCAAATAAGCTTATAAGCTGGGAAAAAGTTCATCGAAACGCCCCGTAACAAAAGAACAGAACTAACTTAAGGCATAAGCAAAATCAAATAACCTAATAAGCTGTCATAATAAGTTCATCCAAACACTCCCTAGAAAACAACAAAAGTACCCTAATTAAAAACCACCATTCAAACAAATCAACACAACATGTTAAAAAAAATCAAATGAAAACCGTAAACACTATATCGTTGTCAAACCTAACCAAAAAGAAACCTCACCTTTATAAGAACACTAATCAAGAACCAAACCAACCTCCCCCACCATCACCATAGCTGGTCCTCCAAAAACCACCTACTGGTATAATCAAAATCAATTACAACCCAAAACCTTGACATAATATTATTTAAAAATAATAATGCAACGAATCAAAAGCAAAAATTGGTCATACCTATAATCAAGATTCTAAATTAAAACATATCCTTGTAGTAGTCTTATTTGTGGCGGTGGTGATGATTCAGCCTGCACAGCAAAATACCTGCAAATCGCAAACCCATCAGCGAAGGAAACCGACTTTCGAGAACAGTGGGATGAAGATGTCGATGGTGTGTGTGAGGTCAGGAAGGTTGTAGATGTATATGTCGGCAGAAGCAGTCGGTAGCAGGCCATGATAAGGGTTTTGGGCAGAGCAGTTGGGCTGAGGAGAAAAGGAGAAGCCCTAAACGACGGGAGTGGTTGCCGTTTTTTGTCCCCATATTATAGTACTTATAATTTATAAGTCAAAATTACGCAGATTTGATGGGTTCTGAACCTAAATGATAATAGTCAAGTAATATAAATATTAAAACTACTATGTCCAATGCTAGCGGATCTTGTTTCTGGTAAAGAAAATCTAAAAAGCAAATGTAAATTTGATTATTTAGGAACCATTATGCTCAGAAGCCAAGCGTAACAAAAATATTTCATAGAAAATACTCAACACAAAGTTAAGCAAATTTTTACATGTTAGCTTTCTCATCACTGCATATAAACCAAAACTAAACAAATCTAACATACTCGCAACAGAAAAACATCGTTAAAAAGGGCAGAAACCAACAAAATGCAAAATATAGCTACTAGTAATTTGAAGAAAAATGTGATAAAACCATTTTCCTCCAATCGTGTTAAGTAGCATACATTTTATTGGCACCGTGCAAAAGGTTGCTTGTTTTTTAATTAGAACAAAGCCCCTGTATCGTATGCCTTTTTAACCTCGTTGAAAAATTTAAAATACGCCAAATTAATTAATTTGCAGACCAACTACTTTTGATCAAGTATATAACCTGCAAATCAAATTAACATGATGTATAAATATAGAAAAAAATATATCCGGAATATTGTGTCATGAAAAAACAAAGAATTTGGCATGGGTCTTAAAACCGGATGAGTTAAATCTAGGCTCTAAGCGGCAGTCAAGTCGCCAATAAATCGACGCCTGCTGTTGACTCGTATTATCAGAGCCTAATAAACAAATTTTTAAAAGTGAGGAAAGTTGTCAATGGCTGAACGCGTCATACTTGAAGACAAACTTAAATTGTTCCAGGACGTCGGGGCAGGATTTTCGGTTTTTATAGCTGCAGTTACAATGCAAATGGTAAACGAAGACGGAGACACGGTTGTAGAAACTGCACACTAACATATCATAGCATTTGAATGCGACCTAAAATATCTGAAAGATGTTACCTTCTCCCAGTGGTATTCTTTGTTCTACTGTTTCTCGTTATATACGTCTGAGGAGGCCAGAATTGTACCAGAATCTTGAACGTTTCGTGGGTTTTGCATGGGACCGGAGGCAGCTCCATTTACCCTGCGTATCACTCCAGACACACAATCTAACACGACTGGTCCAAATCCCGCATGTGTAGATGTTGTTAAAAAAACAGTCTTTAAAGTACAGCGCCACTAAAGACAAATGACGATGCTAGAAAATGTAGTAAAAATGTGACCTTGGAATGAGGAGACATACGGAAGACTGTGTCACGTATGTTATCAACGGAAGGGTAACATCATACAGCGTTTTATAAAACAGGCGCTGCACGACGATTTGGGCACGCGAAGAGCGACCACTACTTTCAAAATATTTGGGCCCTCGGCAAGCACTGCATACATTTTATGCCTACAAAGATTACAAATAAAAAAGTTATATACCAATATCACTCAAACATCAAGCCTATTTATATGCTTATAAGAGCATAATGTTAAAGCTTATTTAATGAGCCCAAAATAGCTTTTTAAAAGCTTAAGCAACTCATAAGCTGGGCAAATAACGTTAAACAAACAACCCCACGTAGATTGAATCTGAACAACCACATTAACAATGACTACAAATAAAATTTATCAGCAAAAAAGCATGAATTATCCAAAAACATGTATTTTTATTACCTATATTTTACCTTGTTATCTATGGGCTACCATCTTCATCTGCGTCCTCTATGATCTTCCAAACAAAGGCCTGTTAATTTATCTACATAAAGAAGTTTCTTTAAACCTCAAAACTAACTTGCCACTCTTTCCCCTCGTATCAGCGGGTCTTTCCAGGTCTGCTTTGTTCGAAACAAATGTAAAGGCCCGACGTCAAAACGATTCAACACTTTCTACAATCTTTCCAATTCACGTCCTCAAATTATCTGCTTTTCCATGATCTGTGAAAGAAAAGTAGTGTAGTTAGGATATTACATGAACCGATATATATAAATTACGCCTTTTTTATTATGTTATGCGATTTGAAAATTAGAAGAAAAAAAGTGATTGGGAGGCTCAGACGGAAAGACCGTAAAAGCAAAGTTACCAACTCAAAACTGTGGAAACATCACGGGCAACATAAGTAACATAGATACGTCCCACTTTTAAGGATTCATTACCTTCGGTTCTTTGAAAGTAGCTATGAAAGTAATTATTAAACACGGTAAATAACGGTTGAAAATTTTCAGTTGTGCAATCGCTTACCTAAAACGCCCATGATAATTTCTTTTGTTTCAGTTGGCTGATTGAGCACGAAATCAAGCTTTTCCAAATACTCGGACATTATAGTCTTTTGCAGAGACCCTGGAATCATTAACAGTTGTAGATGAATATGGAAGTATTACATATCATACCTCTGACTTCTCAGCAATTAGGCATGGTAGACGGCTTTTTTCTCTTCGTCCCACATAATTCTTTTCAGATTCAGTTGAATTTACCTAAAAAAATATAGGAAAATAACAATTTGAAGTCTTATCGGTAGTAATTTTTCGAGTTTTAAAAATATGGGAATAAAACCAACTATAATTAATAAAAGTATGGTAACAAATGAATGAATGACCTGCTCAACAGATGCTGCAAGCACAGGTTCTGGTGAGATATCTCAGAAACATAAAACCTGAAACTCCGCACCGCACTTCTTCATCCTGCGCCATATCATTATAATTACATAAAAATATCCTTTTATAATTACATAAAAAGATCCTTTTTTAGCGAAACACCACCACTACAGAAACAAAACATCGTTGCTCACCGCCTTGTAGTTGCAACCACATACCAAAACCAAAACTCCAAGCCCCTCTGAAAAATTATGACACCAATATCAATACTGAAATCAACATATGCAAAAGGCAAATACTACAACGTGCCATATCGTATTCACAATTTAGAAAAATTAGTCTATAACTTCTAAACAAAAGGTATAGACCTACACCTTTATAACCATTAAACTATAATCATACCTTTATAACCACTGTCACAATCAAATGTTCTAGCCATCAAAACATGAAGACTCATATATCACGAATAAGCCATAAGCAAAGTCAAATAAGGTCTGCGAAAAAAATAAAAGGTAACAAAACAATAAAACTATCCAAAGTCATAATTAAAATCAAATAAGCTTATAAGCTGGGAAAAAGTTCATCGAAACGCCCCGTAACAAAAGAACAGAACTAACTTAAGGCATAAGCAAAATCAAATAACCTAATAAGCTGTCATAATAAGTTCATCCAAACACTCCCTAGAAAACAACAAAAGTACCCTAATTAAAAACCACCATTCAAACAAATCAACACAACATGTTAAAAAAAATCAAATGAAAACCGTAAACACTATATCGTTGTCAAACCTAACCAAAAAGAAACCTCACCTTTATAAGAACACTAATCAAGAACCAAACCAACCTCCCCCACCATCACCATAGCTGGTCCTCCAAAAACCACCTACTGGTATAATCAAAATCAATTACAACCCAAAACCTTGACATAATATTATTTAAAAATAATAATGCAACGAATCAAAAGCAAAAATTGGTCATACCTATAATCAAGATTCTAAATTAAAACATATCCTTGTAGTAGTCTTATTTGTGGCGGTGGTGATGATTCAGCCTGCACAGCAAAATACCTGCAAATCGCAAACCCATCAGCGAAGGAAACCGACTTTCGAGAACAGTGGGATGAAGATGTCGATGGTGTGTGTGAGGTCAGGAAGGTTGTAGATGTATATGTCGGCAGAAGCAGTCGGTAGCAGGCCATGATAAGGGTTTTGGGCAGAGCAGTTGGGCTGAGGAGAAAAGGAGAAGCCCTAAACGACGGGAGTGGTTGCCGTTTTTTGTCCCCATATTATAGTACTTATAATTTATAAGTCAAAATTACGCAGATTTGATGGGTTCTGAACCTAAATGATAATAGTCAAGTAATATAAATATTAAAACTACTATGTCCAATGCTAGCGGATCTTGTTTCTGGTAAAGAAAATCTAAAAAGCAAATGTAAATTTGATTATTTAGGAACCATTATGCTCAGAAGCCAAGCGTAACAAAAATATTTCATAGAAAATACTCAACACAAAGTTAAGCAAATTTTTACATGTTAGCTTTCTCATCACTGCATATAAACCAAAACTAAACAAATCTAACATACTCGCAACAGAAAAACATCGTTAAAAAGGGCAGAAACCAACAAAATGCAAAATATAGCTACTAGTAATTTGAAGAAAAATGTGATAAAACCATTTTCCTCCAATCGTGTTAAGTAGCATACATTTTATTGGCACCGTGCAAAAGGTTGCTTGTTTTTTAATTAGAACAAAGCCCCTGTATCGTATGCCTTTTTAACCTCGTTGAAAAATTTAAAATACGCCAAATTAATTAATTTGCAGACCAACTACTTTTGATCAAGTATATAACCTGCAAATCAAATTAACATGATGTATAAATATAGAAAAAAATATATCCGGAATATTGTGTCATGAAAAAACAAAGAATTTGGCATGGGTCTTAAAACCGGATGAGTTAAATCTAGGCTCTAAGCGGCAGTCAAGTCGCCAATAAATCGACGCCTGCTGTTGACTCGTATTATCAGAGCCTAATAAACAAATTTTTAAAAGTGAGGAAAGTTGTCAATGGCTGAACGCGTCATACTTGAAGACAAACTTAAATTGTTCCAGGACGTCGGGGCAGGATTTTCGGTTTTTATAGCTGCAGTTACAATGCAAATGGTAAACGAAGACGGAGACACGGTTGTAGAAACTGCACACTAACATATCATAGCATTTGAATGCGACCTAAAATATCTGAAAGATGTTACCTTCTCCCAGTGGTATTCTTTGTTCTACTGTTTCTCGTTATATACGTCTGAGGAGGCCAGAATTGTACCAGAATCTTGAACGTTTCGTGGGTTTTGCATGGGACCGGAGGCAGCTCCATTTACCCTGCGTATCACTCCAGACACACAATCTAACACGACTGGTCCAAATCCCGCATGTGTAGATGTTGTTAAAAAAACAGTCTTTAAAGTACAGCGCCACTAAAGACAAATGACGATGCTAGAAAATGTAGTAAAAATGTGACCTTGGAATGAGGAGACATACGGAAGACTGTGTCACGTATGTTATCAACGGAAGGGTAACATCATACAGCGTTTTATAAAACAGGCGCTGCACGACGATTTGGGCACGCGAAGAGCGACCACTACTTTCAAAATATTTGGGCCCTCGGCAAGCACTGCATACATTTTATGCCTACAAAGATTACAAATAAAAAAGTTATATACCAATATCACTCAAACATCAAGCCTATTTATATGCTTATAAGAGCATAATGTTAAAGCTTATTTAATGAGCCCAAAATAGCTTTTTAAAAGCTTAAGCAACTCATAAGCTGGGCAAATAACGTTAAACAAACAACCCCACGTAGATTGAATCTGAACAACCACATTAACAATGACTACAAATAAAATTTATCAGCAAAAAAGCATGAATTATCCAAAAACATGTATTTTTATTACCTATATTTTACCTTGTTATCTATGGGCTACCATCTTCATCTGCGTCCTCTATGATCTTCCAAACAAAGGCCTGTTAATTTATCTACATAAAGAAGTTTCTTTAAACCTCAAAACTAACTTGCCACTCTTTCCCCTCGTATCAGCGGGTCTTTCCAGGTCTGCTTTGTTCGAAACAAATGTAAAGGCCCGACGTCAAAACGATTCAACACTTTCTACAATCTTTCCAATTCACGTCCTCAAATTATCTGCTTTTCCATGATCTGTGAAAGAAAAGTAGTGTAGTTAGGATATTACATGAACCGATATATATAAATTACGCCTTTTTTATTATGTTATGCGATTTGAAAATTAGAAGAAAAAAAGTGATTGGGAGGCTCAGACGGAAAGACCGTAAAAGCAAAGTTACCAACTCAAAACTGTGGAAACATCACGGGCAACATAAGTAACATAGATACGTCCCACTTTTAAGGATTCATTACCTTCGGTTCTTTGAAAGTAGCTATGAAAGTAATTATTAAACACGGTAAATAACGGTTGAAAATTTTCAGTTGTGCAATCGCTTACCTAAAACGCCCATGATAATTTCTTTTGTTTCAGTTGGCTGATTGAGCACGAAATCAAGCTTTTCCAAATACTCGGACATTATAGTCTTTTGCAGAGACCCTGGAATCATTAACAGTTGTAGATGAATATGGAAGTATTACATATCATACCTCTGACTTCTCAGCAATTAGGCATGGTAGACGGCTTTTTTCTCTTCGTCCCACATAATTCTTTTCAGATTCAGTTGAATTTACCTAAAAAAATATAGGAAAATAACAATTTGAAGTCTTATCGGTAGTAATTTTTCGAGTTTTAAAAATATGGGAATAAAACCAACTATAATTAATAAAAGTATGGTAACAAATGAATGAATGACCTGCTCAACAGATGCTGCAAGCACAGGTTCTGGTGAGATATCTCAGAAACATAAAACCTGAAACTCCGCACCGCACTTCTTCATCCTGCGCCATATCATTATAATTACATAAAAATATCCTTTTATAATTACATAAAAAGATCCTTTTTTAGCGAAACACCACCACTACAGAAACAAAACATCGTTGCTCACCGCCTTGTAGTTGCAACCACATACCAAAACCAAAACTCCAAGCCCCTCTGAAAAATTATGACACCAATATCAATACTGAAATCAACATATGCAAAAGGCAAATACTACAACGTGCCATATCGTATTCACAATTTAGAAAAATTAGTCTATAACTTCTAAACAAAAGGTATAGACCTACACCTTTATAACCATTAAACTATAATCATACCTTTATAACCACTGTCACAATCAAATGTTCTAGCCATCAAAACATGAAGACTCATATATCACGAATAAGCCATAAGCAAAGTCAAATAAGGTCTGCGAAAAAAATAAAAGGTAACAAAACAATAAAACTATCCAAAGTCATAATTAAAATCAAATAAGCTTATAAGCTGGGAAAAAGTTCATCGAAACGCCCCGTAACAAAAGAACAGAACTAACTTAAGGCATAAGCAAAATCAAATAACCTAATAAGCTGTCATAATAAGTTCATCCAAACACTCCCTAGAAAACAACAAAAGTACCCTAATTAAAAACCACCATTCAAACAAATCAACACAACATGTTAAAAAAAATCAAATGAAAACCGTAAACACTATATCGTTGTCAAACCTAACCAAAAAGAAACCTCACCTTTATAAGAACACTAATCAAGAACCAAACCAACCTCCCCCACCATCACCATAGCTGGTCCTCCAAAAACCACCTACTGGTATAATCAAAATCAATTACAACCCAAAACCTTGACATAATATTATTTAAAAATAATAATGCAACGAATCAAAAGCAAAAATTGGTCATACCTATAATCAAGATTCTAAATTAAAACATATCCTTGTAGTAGTCTTATTTGTGGCGGTGGTGATGATTCAGCCTGCACAGCAAAATACCTGCAAATCGCAAACCCATCAGCGAAGGAAACCGACTTTCGAGAACAGTGGGATGAAGATGTCGATGGTGTGTGTGAGGTCAGGAAGGTTGTAGATGTATATGTCGGCAGAAGCAGTCGGTAGCAGGCCATGATAAGGGTTTTGGGCAGAGCAGTTGGGCTGAGGAGAAAAGGAGAAGCCCTAAACGACGGGAGTGGTTGCCGTTTTTTGTCCCCATATTATAGTACTTATAATTTATAAGTCAAAATTACGCAGATTTGATGGGTTCTGAACCTAAATGATAATAGTCAAGTAATATAAATATTAAAACTACTATGTCCAATGCTAGCGGATCTTGTTTCTGGTAAAGAAAATCTAAAAAGCAAATGTAAATTTGATTATTTAGGAACCATTATGCTCAGAAGCCAAGCGTAACAAAAATATTTCATAGAAAATACTCAACACAAAGTTAAGCAAATTCTTACATGTTAGCTTTCTCATCACTGCATATAAACCAAAACTAAACAAATCTAACATACTCGCAACAGAAAAACATCGTTAAAAAGGGCAGAAACCAACAAAATGCAAAATATAGCTACTAGTAATTTGAAGAAAAATGTGATAAAACCATTTTCCTCCAATCGTGTTAAGTAGCATACATTTTATTGGCACCGTGCAAAAGGTTGCTTGTTTTTTAATTAGAACAAAGCCCCTGTATCGTATGCCTTTTTAACCTCGTTGAAAAATTTAAAATACGCCAAATTAATTAATTTGCAGACCAACTACTTTTGATCAAGTATATAACCTGCAAATCAAATTAACATGATGTATAAATATAGAAAAAAATATATCCGGAATATTGTGTCATGAAAAAACAAAGAATTTGGCATGGGTCTTAAAACCGGATGAGTTAAATCTAGGCTCTAAGCGGCAGTCAAGTCGCCAATAAATCGACGCCTGCTGTTGACTCGTATTATCAGAGCCTAATAAACAAATTTTTAAAAGTGAGGAAAGTTGTCAATGGCTGAACGCGTCATACTTGAAGACAAACTTAAATTGTTCCAGGACGTCGGGGCAGGATTTTCGGTTTTTATAGCTGCAGTTACAATGCAAATGGTAAACGAAGACGGAGACACGGTTGTAGAAACTGCACACTAACATATCATAGCATTTGAATGCGACCTAAAATATCTGAAAGATGTTACCTTCTCCCAGTGGTATTCTTTGTTCTACTGTTTCTCGTTATATACGTCTGAGGAGGCCAGAATTGTACCAGAATCTTGAACGTTTCGTGGGTTTTGCATGGGACCGGAGGCAGCTCCATTTACCCTGCGTATCACTCCAGACACACAATCTAACACGACTGGTCCAAATCCCGCATGTGTAGATGCTGTTAAAAAAACAGTCTTTAAAGTACAGCGCCACTAAAGACAAATGACGATGCTAGAAAATGTAGTAAAAATGTGACCTTGGAATGAGGAGACATACGGAAGACTGTGTCACGTATGTTATCAACGGAAGGGTAACATCATACAGCGTTTTATAAAACAGGCGCTGCACGACGATTTGGGCACGCGAAGAGCGACCACTACTTTCAAAATATTTGGGCCCTCGGCAAGCACTGCATACATTTTATGCCTACAAAGATTACAAATAAAAAAGTTATATACCAATATCACTCAAACATCAAGCCTATTTATATGCTTATAAGAGCATAATGTTAAAGCTTATTTAATGAGCCCAAAATAGCTTTTTAAAAGCTTAAGCAACTCATAAGCTGGGCAAATAACGTTAAACAAACAACCCCACGTAGATTGAATCTGAACAACCACATTAACAATGACTACAAATAAAATTTATCAACAAAAAAGCATGAATTATCCAAAAACATGTATTTTTATTACCTATATTTTACCTTGTTATCTATGGGCTACCATCTTCATCTGCGTCCTCTATGATCTTCCAAACAAAGGCCTGTTAATTTATCTACATAAAGAAGTTTCTTTAAACCTCAAAACTAACTTGCCACTCTTTCCCCTCGTATCAGCTGGTCTTTCCAGGTCTGCTTTGTTCGAAACAAATGTAAAGGCCCGACGTCAAAACGATTCAACACTTTCTACAATCTTTCCAATTCACGTCCTCAAATTATCTGCTTTTCCATGATCTGTGAAAGAAAAGTAGTGTAGTTAGGATATTACATGAACCGATATATATAAATTACGCCTTTTTTATTATGTTATGCGATTTGAAAATTAGAAGAAAAAAAGTGATTGGGAGGCTCAGACGGAAAGACCGTAAAAGCAAAGTTACCAACTCAAAACTGTGGAAACATCACGGGCAACATAAGTAACATAGATACGTCCCACTTTTAAGGATTCATTACCTTCGGTTCTTTGAAAGTAGCTATGAAAGTAATTATTAAACACGGTAAATAACGGTTGAAAATTTTCAGTTGTGCAATCGCTTACCTAAAACGCCCATGATAATTTCTTTTGTTTCAGTTGGCTGATTGAGCACGAAATCAAGCTTTTCCAAATACTCGGACATTATAGTCTTTTGCAGAGACCCTGGAATCATTAACAGTTGTAGATGAATATGGAAGTATTACATATCATACCTCTGACTTCTCAGCAATTAGGCATGGTAGACGGCTTTTTTCTCTTCGTCCCACATAATTCTTTTCAGATTCAGTTGAATTTACCTAAAAAAATATAGGAAAATAACAATTTGAAGTCTTATCGGTAGTAATTTTTCGAGTTTTAAAAATATGGGAATAAAACCAACTATAATTAATAAAAGTATGGTAACAAATGAATGAATGACCTGCTCAACAGATGCTGCAAGCACAGGTTCTGGTGAGATATCTCAGAAACATAAAACCTGAAACTCCGCACCGCACTTCTTCATCCTGCGCCATATCATTATAATTACATAAAAATATCCTTTTATAATTACATAAAAAGATCCTTTTTTAGCGAAACACCACCACTACAGAAACAAAACATCGTTGCTCACCGCCTTGTAGTTGCAACCACGTACCAAAACCAAAACTCCAAGCCCCTCTAAAAAATTATGACACCAATATCAAAACTGAAATCAACATATGCAAAAGGCAAATACTACAACGTGCCATATCGTATTCACAATTTAGAAAAATTAGTCTATAACTTCTAAACAAAAGGTATAGACCTACACCTTTATAACCATTAAACTATAATCATACCTTTATAACCACTGTCACAATCAAATGTTCTAGCCATCAAAACATGAAGACTCATATATCACGAATAAGCCATAAGCAAAGTCAAATAAGGTCTGCGAAAAAAATAAAAGGTAACAAAACAATAAAACTATCCAAAGTCATAATTAAAATCAAATAAGCTTATAAGCTGGGAAAAAGTTCATCGAAACGCCCCGTAACAAAAGAACAGAACTAACTTAAGGCATAAGCAAAATCAAATAACCTAATAAGCTGTCATAATAAGTTCATCCAAACACTCCCTAGAAAACAACAAAAGTACCCTAATTAAAAACCACCATTCAAACAAATCAACACAACATGTTAAAAAAAATCAAATGAAAACCGTAAACACTATATCGTTGTCAAACCTAACCAAAAAGAAACCTCACCTTTATAAGAACACTAATCAAGAACCAAACCAACCTCCCCCACCATCACCATAGCTGGTCCTCCAAAAACCACCTACTGGTATAATCAAAATCAATTACAACCCAAAACCTTGACATAATATTATTTAAAAATAATAATGCAACGAATCAAAAGCAAAAATTGGTCATACCTATAATCAAGATTCTAAATTAAAACATATCCTTGTAGTAGTCTTATTTGTGGCGGTGGTGATGATTCAGCCTGCACAGCAAAATACCTGCAAATCGCAAACCCATCAGCGAAGGAAACCGACTTTCGAGAACAGTGGGATGAAGATGTCGATGGTGTGTGTGAGGTCAGGAAGGTTGTAGATGTATATGTCGGCAGAAGCAGTCGGTAGCAGGCCATGATAAGGGTTTTGGGCAGAGCAGTTGGGCTGAGGAGAAAAGGAGAAGCCCTAAACGACGGGAGTGGTTGCCGTTTTTTGTCCCCATATTATAGTACTTATAATTTATAAGTCAAAATTACGCAGATTTGATGGGTTCTGAACCTAAATGATAATAGTCAAGTAATATAAATATTAAAACTACTATGTCCAATGCTAGCGGATCTTGTTTCTGGTAAAGAAAATCTAAAAAGCAAATGTAAATTTGATTATTTAGGAACCATTATGCTCAGAAGCCAAGCGTAACAAAAATATTTCATAGAAAATACTCAACACAAAGTTAAGCAAATTTTTACATGTTAGCTTTCTCATCACTGCATATAAACCAAAACTAAACAAATCTAACATACTCGCAACAGAAAAACATCGTTAAAAAGGGCAGAAACCAACAAAATGCAAAATATAGCTACTAGTAATTTGAAGAAAAATGTGATAAAACCATTTTCCTCCAATCGTGTTAAGTAGCATACATTTTATTGGCACCGTGCAAAAGGTTGCTTGTTTTTTAATTAGAACAAAGCCCCTGTATCGTATGCCTTTTTAACCTCGTTGAAAAATTTAAAATACGCCAAATTAATTAATTTGCAGACCAACTACTTTTGATCAAGTATATAACCTGCAAATCAAATTAACATGATGTATAAATATAGAAAAAAATATATCCGGAATATTGTGTCATGAAAAAACAAAGAATTTGGCATGGGTCTTAAAACCGGATGAGTTAAATCTAGGCTCTAAGCGGCAGTCAAGTCGCCAATAAATCGACGCCTGCTGTTGACTCGTATTATCAGAGCCTAATAAACAAATTTTTAAAAGTGAGGAAAGTTGTCAATGGCTGAACGCGTCATACTTGAAGACAAACTTAAATTGTTCCAGGACGTCGGGGCAGGATTTTCGGTTTTTATAGCTGCAGTTACAATGCAAATGGTAAACGAAGACGGAGACACGGTTGTAGAAACTGCACACTAACATATCATAGCATTTGAATGCGACCTAAAATCATGGTAGGAAGTATAACACGGTTGTAGAAACACGGTTGTAGAAACTTTTATCCCGAACCATAAACATCAACAACCAACTTTTATCACCCCAAGCAAGATTAAACCTATTCCACCTTCAAAACAAGTAACCATGAAACAACCTGTGACCATATTTACCCGATCCGGCTCGACCCGTTCTCAGATCGGGTTTTACCCGATCCGTTCGCAAACCGCATAGACAAACCAAACACCACTTTCAACCAGGATTTACCTCCCGAAACTAATTCAAAAACGACTTAGTCCGAGTTGACTTGACCCTCTGAGTCAACCCGACTCAGTTTCAAAAACCACAACCAGTAACGATTCTTACTACTTAACACAACAAGATAAACCGATTGGGATGCGTGAGGCGTTCTTAGGGCGGTGTGGTACGTGAGAAGAAACACAAAGGCCCTATCTATCGATTGGAATAGGCGGTGAAGTAGGTGGTAGTGGCCGGAAGTTGACCGGACGGCGGCTGCGGCGCCGGAACCCTAGGAAGGGTGGTCGGATTATATATATATAGAGAGAGAGTAGGGTTTTAGTGTGAGAAAAGTGTGTGTAAAAATGAGAGGTGTGAGAAAGGGGAAGTATTGATACTTCAAGTAGGGACCAAACTTGTACAATTGAAACCACAAGGGCGGCGGGTGAACTACCACAGGGACCATAGTTGTAACTTTTGTTATCTTTTGTAATTCAGTGATTCGGGGCTCGTTTAGACTAGCAAACAGTGGATTCATGACCCGGGAATTACACCAAGGCGCTCAGAATAATATTTCCGATAAGAATGATATATAAATATGTCTTGTTTCATAAATCAGAAGGAAAGGTCACTGTAATCGTCGTTTCTCCATTTAAGGCTTAGGAGCAAACCTCTAGTTTAGGTATTTTTAACCTCGCAAAGAATATCTCCATTCTCCACTAGTATTTTATATATCGATATCATGTGAAAAACATGTTTTCAACTAGTTCCTTGAGTTGGTACCACCACAACCAAATTGGTCGACGATAATATCCGTGAGACAAACATACATTTCGTCTAGTTTATCCACTTCTTGAAGGTGGCGGATTTTTTGCAATTATCCTAGCATGACTACAAACCGGGCAACTTCTTTTGAGAGAAACCAGTGATTGTGACAATCACGGTGGAAAAAGTGACGGCATGGTAATTTGATCACTTCACCTTTGTTTATAACGTCCATGCACACAACGCATACGACGGCTGGCCGTGGTGGTCGTCGGACTTGTGAGTTTCCCATTAGGTTGTGTATTTAGTAAACTTTATGCTTAATTATATGTGTTTGTGCCAATGTTTTGAAACCCGGGTCGACCCGGCCGGGTTAACCGGTTGGACCGGTTCCGACCAAAAAACGGGTAAAAAAACCGGGGTTTTCAAAAACGGGTCAACCGTTTAGACCCGCCGGGTTTTAAGTTACACGGGTCTCGAAACCCGGCCGGGTTTGATTTTTCTCATTTTTTTAATAGAAAACCATAAACCGTGAGTATTTAAGTTATACTTTTTCACTTTTTATTTCATCACCTTGTTCATTACAACCACCATTATAATAGCTTAGTGTCACCTACCATCAAATTTGATTGAAACAAACCACCATTAGAATAACTGATGGCCTAATAGTTTGATGGAGGTAATTTTGACTCTTTATTTTTTCTATTTTTCATATTAAGGTGCTATTTTTGTTTGATACGAGGATTGTATGCATAAATTAGAGACATCATTGTTTTTACTTGCATTTTAACTAGTAAAATCAAATTTGGTACATCATTGTATTTACTTGATTTGTTGTTTACAGCAAGGAAAAATGGTTCTTTGCTTTTTCTCACAGCAAAAGTAGTGTTTGGATATTATGTTTGGACAACAGAAAAAAGATGTTTGGACATGTGCATAAAACCGGGTCTAACCGGGTTGACCCGACGGTTGAACCGGTTGACCCGATGACTAGGCCGGGTCGATCACAAACCCAGGTTTCAAAACATTGGTTTGTGCATAGAACTATGACTATATATATAATTAGAAATATGTGTATGTGACGTTTATTGTTGAACATATATGTACATATTTATTTATGTATCCCGTGTACAGGTGTAGATATATTTTATTTGTAACGTGTACACATGTAAATAACTATTTCGTAACTAAGAATTGTGAGTTTATCTTACTTTATTTTATTGTCCGACAAATAACAATTGTAAGAAGATGATGTCGCAATAACTCTTTCACAAAGATACAGATAAAAAGAATTATACAATTAAACTGTGCAAGCCACTCTAGGGGTGGTGATCCATTCGAGCCAATTTAACCGGATATTTTTGCTTCTGTGAGTAATCTAAAGGTGTGAAAGAGTCTTGATTTCTTTCATGAGCTGAAAGTGTCCCGGCGCGTAGGATTCAAGTCACAATGATTAATATGTCTTACTGATCGATGGCGCGTATTTGAGGTTTCAAGTCAAAATCGTTCACAATAAGTATTTGGGTCTTTTTCAATGTATTTGCTAAATTAACCCTAAAATGATTCAAATGTTTTACTTAATTACCACAATAGACTTTGCACATATGCTTAATTACCACTTGATCGATTAATTGATCTCTTATTCGTCAAATATCATCTATCAATCTCGGTAAAAAATAGGGATTCAAACAGTTCCATCAGCTGGTATACCCACAAAAAACTTGGCTTGTGATAATTTACGAGAGTTACACGTACATTCCCTAACGACGTTGCATGGTGTCTTCCTACATATGCCAATGTTGGCTTCGTTCGAATTTTAATAGCACAACGACAAGTTGGGCAACATTTTTTGTGTGAAAGCCATTGGTGAATACATGCACGGTGGAAGTAATGGTGACATGGTAGTCGTGTGATCTTGTTACCGTCGTAAAGATCGTCCATGCAGATGGCACACATGGTGGTTTGTGATGGTGGTAGGAGGTATGAACACTCGTTTGTTAATTGCTTTTGTTCATACTTGTCCATTTTGTAGTTGACTTAATATGAATGGATGTATGTGTATTTATATGTTTGTTAGGTAAATTAAGAGTGTGTGTATTACGTGTGTATAATTTGCTTCATTATCAAGGATTTAGATTTTTATATCATTCTTATTTTTATTTAATTCATTGACGAAGTGTATAGAAGAAACTTTAGGCAAGGTCAAATGTTGGCCAAGTAGAAAATACAACATGTTTAATAATTAATGAATATACTATACCATATTTGTATTATTGTTGCACCAGCTTCTGTAACAAGCTATCACAACACAAAAATAGAATTACTTTCACTACACCGATAAGTGTTTTTGGCGAGGGAGGTTCTTTAGCGACGAAGTCGTCGCTAAAGTGTGTTGGGACCACCATTTTCAACGTTTGTTTTTTTTTAAATGGTTGACTGTGGGACGCACATTTTTATCCACACTTTTAGCAACGAAACGACAAAGGTCGTCGAAAAAAGTGCAGTCGGATTTTTTATTTTATTTTAACCGAAATAAAGTGCCCACGAAATTAAAAAAAAGGGTATTTGAGGTGTATTTTACTACAATGTTGAAATTTTTAAATTTCCTATCTTGCATCTTTGTCAGCATATAAATTTCTCAATTGGATCTTATTTTAAGCTTAATTTTACTAAGTTCAAAGGCTAGTATAGTTGATGGGATTGGAGTTTTTCAAGTTTCAATAGGCTGACTAAATGGGGAGACATACGGCGTTTGTGTGAAAAGCTCAGATTTGAGAAGGCGTTCGAGGTGTATTTATTACAATGGTCATAATGCTGCTAAGGTACGAAAGGCGTCATGTTTTTACAACGTGGCATATCACGAAGGGTTGAAGTTCATCAATGAAAATCTTTTTCAATCGTTGCAAGTACAATCTTTATTCAAGCTAGGGATCCACATAAGCTAAGTGAGGAATTACAAAAATGCGCTTGATGCACACAGGCTTAATGATGCTTGGAACTTACATGAACAACACATGAACATGGAAGGGTTTTTGAGGCTCTTAATAAAGCTTATGGTATAGTACAAAAGGCTCTTAACAGAGCTTAAATGACTTCATATATAAAGCTTATGATATACTAGTACATAATGCTCTTATCGAGCACAAACACAATGTCTTAAAAAGAGACACTCTTATATACTTATCATTATGTCTTACAAAATACATTTAACCTGTGAAACCAAACCATTTCCTTACAAGATTTTTATAGACTTCTTGGAAGTACTAGTAATACTTATTTGCAGTCATCTTGGCAGCAACGAAGATGTTTCGAATTTTGAGTATGTTAATCTTTACAAACCGTACAACTTTAGTGTTGATCGCCAAGTTGTATTCCTATTTGCAACTAAAGCACTAGTAAGAAGAAACAAATTTCAATCGTTGCAAGTCCAATTCTTATTCAAGCTAAGGATCCAGATAAGCTAATTAAGTGAGGAATTACAAAAATGCGGACAACCTTAATGATGCTTGGAAGTTACATGAACAATACATGAACATGGAAGGGTTTTTGAGGCTCTTAATAGAGCTTATGATATAGTACAAAAGGCTCTTAATAATATAGCTTAAATGGCTTAATTATATAGAGCTTATGATATAGTACATAAGGCTCTTAATTTCTTTACAAACCGTAAAACTTTAGTGTTAGTCGCCAAGTTGTATTCCTATCTGCAACTAAAGCACTAGTAAGAAGAAACAAATTACAATATACAGTTACTATGCCTTTAATATTCTGTGCATCAGACTAGTTGTCCTATCATGTCGGTGGTTCAACCGGTCCGAGATGTTCAACCGGTCCGAGATATATTTAAAATTTTACAAATGTGCAAAAAAGAAACGGAAACCAATTATAAGAAGCATAAAATTTTATAAAAAAAATTAATTGTGCTCATCTTCTATAGCTTTTCGTACTTTTGAAGGTTCTTGTATTTATAAAGTAAATTTTATAACTCATAAGAAAGATCCATCGACTTATATCAGTACCTTATGTTTTATAATGTCACAATTACTTAAAACAATTATAAAACTACGGGAAATGAAACTAGTGCAAGTATAACATCCATTGGGTTTTTGACTTTTGAGCATCCCACATCGTCTTGTGAGGGAAAAGTAGCTTTGTGGGAGCTCCTTATAAATAAGAAGGGAATGATGCAATTAAAAGTATGCGTGTTGAATTCTATAAAAGCCAATGGTCAACTTTTTGTTCTTTGCAAGCTTATACTGTAATAAAAGTTTTACTACGTATAAGTTTGTAAAGACAAATTTTGTACCATTTTCTTCTAGATTATTTGACATGCTTATAATCATATATGTTAACTTTTTATTGAACTAAATATATAAAGTTATCTAAGCCATAACAGGCCATAGATTTTGATCATTGCTTTTATATTTTGAATATATTGAAGACTAGCTAAAAAATAGATGAACCTTAGTTTTGACATTAAGGGAGCAATTAAAAATGAGGAGTTCAGTATCTATAAACACCCAATTGGACCCATCTAGAATATTTAGAGGGAACCAACTAAACTCGTCCCCTAATAAATTTTTAACCAACTTGACGGGTCTCAAATTGCCATCTCTAGGAAGTGTGAAGATGCTTTCGAATGATTTCAGAGAGTCACTCTTCTGCTCTTACAGGCACCATAGCTTTTACATATACTTAAGTTGGGGGCAACATCATTCCTTATAGTAATAAGCAGGTTATATCACACATTAATTAGTTAGTGTTTACCTTAACTTATAATCTTAGAAGTGTAGCAAATTGCTTAAAATCAACTGGGTCTTGACCATCCCACATCGCATTCTCAAGGAAAGATGTTTGTAAATACAGAGGAATTGATAGATACAAGATGGGCACTTATAAATTATGACAAGTCACTTATGTCTTTTGCTTAGCTAAAACTTTAAGCAAAAACGCTTAAGAGTATTGGCCTTTTCAAAGTTTCAAAAATGTTACATATACGACAGGACTTTAACTTTGGTGATGATCATTAGCAAGTCCTAACATTCCATACTTACAACTAAACCAGACAAAGTAATTGATAATTATATAAAACTATGGGAACTAAAACTAGTGCAAGTATAACATACATTAATTAGTGTTTATCTAAACATGTAATCGTAATGGCTAAGATAAATTCAATTACACCATTTGCATCCCACATCGCATTGTGAAAAAAAATGGCTCGCGGGAGTTGGTTATAAATAAGGATGGAAGGATACCTCAAAGTAGGCTTGTTAAATTCATTTAAATGCCTACGCCAACTTATTTTGCTTGCAAACTCTTATGATTTCAATTTTTAAAGTTTGTAAGCAGAAGTGGTTGGAGTTGGTTTTTATACCTTTTGACAAGCTTACAATTTTAAACTTAAAGTTTGAAAACTTTGACACACCACAAATATAAATGGTTAATGTCATAAGTTACTAGTAATAACAAACGTTTCAAATAATTTCAATTTAGTAATTTCAATTTATTTATTTACTGTTACTGTAAATGTAATATCTTTATATATAATAAAAGAAAATGTTTTTGAATGTCAAAACCCCTATTCTGACGTCATAATCTTACGTCATTAATACACGCGTCTCTTTCTGATAGCATCATCCTTCTAATAACCGATAATATCTCCCACACCCATGAAAAATTCACGCTCCTATACTTTCAAATCTTTTATTCAAAATTCACGTTCCTCCTCAATTAGCTTATTAGTATTCAAATTATTTGTACTCTCATCATGAAACAACATTATTCTGAAACTAAGGTAAATAATTTTTTTGTTTATATTCGAATCTTATTAGGAGTTTATTATTATCACGATTCTTATTAGGGGTTTTGTCGTGATGATTCATGTTAATTGTGAATAAGAATCAAATTGTTGTTATTTTGCATCTTAATTTTAATTTGTGTGATTATGTGTTTTTATTTGGGTGTTTATAATATAAAAAAAATCAAAATTTATTCTGATCCGCTTAGCTTGATGAGTGGACTTTTTGGTTTCATAATTTAAATGAACTGGCTTATCTAATTTTTTAAGGTTAGCTGATTTTGTTAGAAATCCGTTTTTTGTTTTTGTTAGAACATTGCAGGTCTACCATGGTAAATAGAGGTGTATATATAAGAACTTGAATCCGGAATGATTCCAAGATAATCATAGCTTTCACACGCTCTAGAAGTGTTTTTTTATGTGTTCCGCAATCTATAGGTATGTGATTTATTATGATACAGTTTTTTTGTTGACTTTCTTAGTCAGTTACCCATTATCTTAAACAATGTATTCTATTTTTTAATGTCCACCAAGTGTTTGTAAAAATGTTTAACTCATATTTTGTTTCTTATTGGAAATTGACGTGAATCTGTTGTTGTTATCCCATGTTATTCCTTTTTCCATATGTTTAAAACTACTCACAATAGAGTCATTTTTCATATTTCATAACCTAGCCTAGCTTATGTCATATTGGAATTGGATGTAATAGTTTGTCTGGAAATTAAATTATTGATTTAGTACTCTCGTGTTAGTTGCTATGTTAACTTCTTTATCCATCTGTACTGCTTGATTCTGAGGGGATTATTTGCAATGAAATTGAGACCTTATTTTGAGTTCTTGAGACAGATGAATCAGGAAAGCATTGTTCCAAAACAGAGTGTATTTGACATTTTTTTTTTACTGATTTGTTGACAGTTTACCAAAACTTAAACTGAAATGGAAAGCTTCGCAAGTACAAAAAGTGAATTAACATAGTACAAAATACTGCAAGTTTTCAGTTTCTTCGGAGCTTTAGGTAGGCCTTGATTTGATTTTAGAAAATAAGGTTGTTAATCTAAATGAATTATATACACGAGAAGTAAAAAGGCATTTTTTGTGGGAAGCACATTGCCTGACTGATTTTTGTTCCGTGTGCTCCTGTATATCAGGGTCGACATACTTATGCAATCTCTTTTTTGGTTCATATTCGTATAATAATACAACATAACTTATCATTGCTTGTCTGTCGTAGCCCACCTCTTGCGTTCTGCTATGTACGCATTAACCTCATAAAGTTTTCGTGGAAGTACTGAAGTAGTAACTTCTCTCGGCTCATTAAAGGTTGCTCTCTTGTCAAATATTGACAGGTTGCAGTTATCACCTTAAATGAAAAAAAGGTTGCTCATCCTGGTGCCAACCATGTCAAAGGTTCACACCGAATCTGATAGATGTGTACAATGAACTTACTGAGAAAGGTGACTTCGAGATTGTATTCATCTCAACTGATGAAGATGAGGAATCCTATAATGGCTATTTCTCCAAGATGCCTTGGCTTGCTGTTCCATTCTTTGATACCAAAATCCGAGAGGCTCTAGATGGTTGTTTTAAGGTCAGCGGAATACCTCATCTTGTATTCCTTGATGAAAGTGGGAAAGTTTTGACTGATAGTGGGGTCATGATCATTGGAGAATATGGATCACAAGGGCACCCGTTTACTCCAGAACATGTCCAAAGAGATCAAAGATATGACACCAGGTGATCACCGTAATGTTAAAGATACCATTTACGACGTTGTTTCTGATGCTTCCACAGGTATACACTCATCAACTAACGCTCTGCCATTCTATTTCATTTACGACGTCTTTATTTAGAAGAGTTCGAGTTTTGTGTTCACAATTTTAAATTTAATAACGTGTGTGTAATGTTATGTCTAACATAATGTAGCTTTTTTGATATTGAGAATGTGATAAAACCTCATATGTATATATTATCTGATGTATTGGGGGTTGTTTGGATATTTGAATAAACAGAAGTTGATATTTACATATAGGCCTACTTTATTATTTTTGGGCATCTATCTCAAAGAGCTTCATCATTCACATGGTTGAAATATGCTTGGCCAGGGTTTAGATACTTTTGTATGGCTAAGACTCAAGAAGCAAAAGGGCGTTCAGCAGAATTCTCATTTAAACCAGGAATGACACAACCTTCATTAGCAACATAGTTAGGAGTACTCTAAACAAAATAACTCGTAAAGTTCGGAAAAATATGCAAAACAATCGATCTTTATAACCTATTTAATTAATCTTACGTGTTTCTCTTGATCTCTGCATGACTTGTACATGCAAACTTTCACCAGTTATGAAAAGTAAGCTTCTCTTCTGCTCTAAATCTCTAATATAGTGGTATTATTCTTACATATATATTACTATTAGGGGTGTTGTCGGGTCGGGTTATCGAGTGTTAGTGGGTCTGGTTGATTCAGGTTTTGGTTAGGAGAAACCAACCCGCAACCCGACCCTATAAGGAATCGGGTTATCAGGTTCGTGTGGGATTCGGGACACGTCATATCGGGTCGGGTCAGCTGGGTTATTGGATTGCATGCTAATCACCTCTCAAATTTGACCTATTTGTTCATGCATATAATGATAGTAGCCATAAGTACCTAAATATGCAACACTTTACTAAATCACAGTTTACCAGTTGTTTTCATGATGCACCATATATATTACCCATCACTTAATAGTACGTAAATGTCGGCATTTAGTTGATCTGGATAGTTTGATTAGCCCACGAATTTTAAGTTTCAATGGTTTATAAGTTTACTCATAACGTTAAATAATAACCTTTTTTATTGCCACCCGCGAAACCCGCGGGTCTATAGTCTAGTATTTATATATTGCTTGTGCACTCACGTGTTTCAAACTATGTGTACGTGTGAATTTATAAGTTTAATTATTCATACATATGAACATAGTCTGGTTTTCTTTCGAGTCTTTTTTTGACGTGCAACTTACACGACTTTATGTTGGTTGGAGATGGAGATTTAAAGGTGATTGAGGTTCTTTTGTTTAAGGAATATAATATTTTCAAAGGGGGCGTGTCTAGTCATTTTACTTGGGAAGGGAACAAAAATTGTATGGAAACTTAGAATATGAACTTCTAAATGTCATTTGAAAACCTTTAAGAATCTAATATGTTCTTTACTCCAAAAATTCGTGGATGTTCAAGTTTTTCATGCTCAATGTCTTGTTCCTGCTCGAAAACCACTTGTAAGAAGGATTTTTGGTTGTAGGCCAACCCGACTTCCCACTCCATCCCGGCGTCCCAACCGGCCAATCCCCTCCCTTCTAATCTAATGGTCCGCAATTACAAATTGAACCAGCAACCAATTAATAGTAGTAGCTATATGAAGCAACAAAAACAGTCATATACTCAATTACTCACAACGGGCTTTACTAGCTTTAACATCATGTATCAGCATCAACTGCATACCTAGTCTAAAACATAAACAAAGTCATTGTCTTAAACATCATCAATACATTGCTAGAAAATGAAAAATAAAAATAAACTTATCTCATTTTACATGTAAAAATACATTCATATTAAGCAATTCTCGCCGACACGTATGTGCAAACTCAAACACACATCGGCCACTAACACAAACGCATTTGCAATCAACATACACACGTTAGCAACCCGCGCCACACAACCCTTGAAAAGGAAACCCACAAAGCCGTGCCTTCAAACAAGACTAGCATAACTACATCCATTCCATAATCAGCTCAAACATGCTCGATCACTCACTTTTGAAAATCAGAGCTTCGAATAATTCAATCAACTGGTAAACCCACAGCCAACGTGGCCTTCGATAATACTATGTATTAGAAAAGCGTATATGTCTCACATAGACCGCATGGGTGCGGATTGAGCACCTTTTGTTGCATAACATCAAGTTGTTGGTAGATATATGGTGAAACTTGTGGTGCATGGTAGTCTTGTGATCTTGGGCCACCATATCCATTGTTCATTCAGTAATTGCAAGCAATTGAATTGATTGTTTATGTTCATGCTCCTCCATTATCATTTTTTTACTTGGTTATTAGTTTTTATAAACGTGTCAATGATGGTTAGCGTTTATAACGCGTACTTAATTCAATAAACAATTCCTTCGTTGACCAAAAATTTTAAAAGAATGTAATGTGGTTAGATAAGTACAATAACACACATGTCAATAATTTGTTAAAAATCAATTGGGTTAATTTTGGTTAATTACCCACATCGATTTGTGAAGATTGAAGAAAGGTTAGATTAGAGGGTGTTGATTATAAATAGAAAGAAAATGAATACATTTGTGAGAAGAAAAACTAAAATGAAAATAATATTTAGCTACAAATTTTGAATAAAAAGTAGAATTTTAATGAGATATGTAACTAATTTTATAGGTGCATTTAAAATATATGGTTATGATTTCTTATCACATTTCTTATTTAAATTTCTTTCTTCTCATATGATACTAACTCTAAATAGAGAATGGTGGCAATTTAACATTGACACCATTTCTCGGTTTGATCTTTTTCTATGCTTTTCTTCCAATCAGTTCCAATTTGAAATTGTATCCAATCTTATTCGTCACACGTCATCTATCAATCTCAGTAAAGAATAGGGATTCAAACAGTTCCATCAGCTGGTATACCCACAAAAAACTTGGCGTGTGATAATATACGTGAGTCGTTACACGTACATTCCCTAGTGTTGCATGGCGATCTGCTACGTATGGTTTTGTCCGAATTTTAATAGCATGGCGACACGTTGGGCAGTTCTTCTTATACGTAAGCCATTGTTGAATACATGCACGGTGGAAGTAGTGGTGACATGGAAGTCGTGTGATCTTGTTACCGTTGTGAAGATCGTCCATGCAGACGGCACAAATGGTGGTTTGTGATGGTGGTAGGAGGTATGAACACTCGTTTGTTAATTGCTTTTGTTGATCATACTTGTCCATTATTTTGTGTAGTTGACTTAATATAAATGTATTATGTATGTATGTCTATTTATATATGTGTGTGTTTGAGTGTTTGTGTTAGGTATGTGTGAATGTGTGTATTACGTGTATATAATTTGTATTATCCTTGCACCAACTTCCGTAACAAGCTATCACAACACGAGAATAAAACTATTTTGACTAATCAAAAAAACTAGGGCAAATGTTTTATAAATAGTACTCCACTACTCCCTCCGTCACAAAATTTAAGTCCAATTTGATTTTTTGACTCGAACTTTGACCTTAAATATTTTCGTTTGTGATGACGTATAGTCTGGAGTCGGGTCATGAACCCGACCACAGTCCACTACTTTCAAGCCTGGTACGAACTGGGCCAATATCAATACGTGTTTGGGCTCACGAAAGCCCAAGCCCATATCTATTTATGGAATAGATATCCGATATCTTCTAAAATAAGAAGATAATCATTCCCAACCGACTTAGGCGGGATACGCCGAAGGTTGGGGAACACGGAACCAACAAGGATTCCGTGCGTATATAAAGGGAATCATATCCCTCGTTTAAGGTACGATCTCATAACCCTAAAACTCCTTAAACCCTAAACCGATTACTTACTCTCACGCCGGAGGATAATCGTGGGAGACAATCCCACGGTAAGCCTAACGGTGTTTCTTGTCTCTTAGTGCGCAGGTCTCAAGCAGCAATTCTCAATTGGTACGAGAACCGGAGCTCCAAACCAGGAACGTCCAACTTTTGTATCAACAAGTGGCGCCATCCGTGGGACCCTACACTAAGAATCGACACTAGAATGACAAAGCACGGCAATCAGCGATCGCAGTCAGATCTTATGGGGAAGAAGTCGCAGAGTGGACTAACCCCTAAGCAGACCTCTGGGACAATCAGCGCTGCTAAAAATAAGGGGTCAGGTCAAGACTTGATCTTCCCTCTGGTGGAACCGCACTCGGGAACAACCCAAGTCACTACAACCACCACGAGTGGAGTAGACCCACTGCGCACCGTCTTTACTACTCCCTTCCAATCGGTGCTAGAAACTGACCTGACAAAGGTACCGGAGGCACCAGGCCGGGATAAGGGTAAAGCAGCAGAAACAAACGCACTCACCGTCGAGGGAGTTGCGCCGGAATTAGCACCAGAAGTTTTCGTATCCCAAAACTACGAAACATTAACTGCTCTCATGCAAGAGGAAGAGAAGAAGAGATCAGGTCGGAACTTGAAAGCCCGACTCAACTTCGATTCTGAATACGAAACTTCCCCACTGCGCCATCAGAAAGAAAAGCGCGGGAGAGATAGCGGCCGACCCCCAGTATTCAACAGAATAGGGAGGAGAGTTGAGGATGATGAGACATCTCACTCGCAGCACTTGAGTGATAGTGATAGAGAAGAACGGCGTACCAGTGTCTACACTAGATTGGGTAGCCGTAAAGTACGTGACAGACTGGGGCGAAAGCACTCCCCAAGTAAAAGTCCTTCAGATCCGGACTACGAGTCAGACTCTGAGGATAGCCGGCGAAAACGCCGTAAGAAGGAAAATTCATCTACTGATAATTCCTCGGACAACGAGGACAGCGACACAGGACATTGGAAGTCTAGAAACAGACGCGATAGCCAAGAGGAAGACATGTCTCTCCCGTGGCGCCGTCAGAAAGTGGATGCGTTCACCAGACGCATTAGTGATTTCTCTGAGAATAAGAAAAGACGCATGCCTACAAATGTCAAGACCTATGATGGAACAGGTGACCCTGACGATCACCTAAAAATCTTCGAATCAGCCGCGACCATTGAGAATTGGCCACAACCAGTGTGGTGCCACATGTTTAATTCCACACTGGTGGGAAGCGCGCGGAACTGGTTCAACAAACTCCCACGAAGGAGCGTGAATGGTTTTGAAGAGTTGAGAAAGGCGTTCCGCCTCAATTTTACTCAACGCAAAAAGTGTGCTAAAAATCCTGTCGAACTCGCCAGAGTAAAACAGAACCAGGGAGAATCCACGAGCTCATTCATGGAACGCTTTAAAGATGAATGCATGCAGGTTAAAGCATGCCCTGAAGTCTTAAAGATCTCGGGCTTCGTGAATGGGATTAATAACCCAGAACTCATCAAGAGGTTAAACGACAAGATCCCTGAGACCTTTGATGAACTCATGAAGCGCTCTCGGTCTTTTGTCCAGGGAGAAGCCGCCGCGGCGGATAGCAAAAAGAATCATTCTAGTTACCGGTCACAGGAACAACCTGGGAGACAATCCAACGACCGAGGTAATAACCGTAATAGGAACTATCGCAGCCAGAGGAGCGGCAGAGACAGAGATAATGACAGGTATACTCCCCTGATCAAAACACCAAAGGAAAAACTCGCAGCGGAAGGTGCGAACTTCCCAAGACCACCGCAGATGCGTACACCAGAAGATCGGCGCACTGGGAATGGATACTGTGACTACCACGCGCAAAAGGGTCACACCACTAACGAGTGTGTCCAGCTGCGCCAACTCATCGACAAGATGGTCAAGGAGGGCAGACTGGACCACTTAGTTAAAAACATTAAAGAGGGAAGAGATAAGCAAAAGAATGGAAGCAAGAAGGAGACACCCAAAGATAAGGCCGACACAATCTACATGATACAGACGTGGCAACGAACCACTAGACAAAAGGTCAGCCAGGAGTTTTCCCGAAGAAGTGAAATCTCTTTCCCTACTTTAACTGCGGACAACGCAGCAGCAGAGCCCCTCACCATTGAAATCAGTGCGGGTGGTCACGACATACACCGCATGTACATCGATGGTGGGGCATCGGCAAATATTATGTATGAGCATTGCTTTAAAAGACTACGACCTGAAATACGTAGTCAGTTAAATCCGGTCAACACAACACTCACCGGTTTCACAGGTGAAAAGATATGGCCCATGGGGCAACTGCGATTACTAGTCAGCGTTGGCAACGCAGAGCACTCTACGACAACCTGGATGGATTTCATGGTGATCAAATCCCCCTCGTCATACAATGGCATTATTGGGAGACCCGGGATATCAGCCATGCGCGCGGTGTCATCAACAGCGCACGGGATGCTTAAATTCCCAGTAGAAGGGGGCATTGTCACTCTTTACAATGCCACGATACCAAACAGAGAATGTAACACGGTTACATGCGAAATGGAACCAATCCCGAAGCAGTGCGCGGCCAAAGTCCCCAACTTGAAGGTCGCAATTCACCCAGAATACCCAGACCAGGAAATAACCATTGGAGGGTCATTGTCGGACAACGGCAAAGCAGCTGTGTGCGTGCTCCTACAAAAGAACGTGGATATTTTCGCGTGGGAGCCAAAACACATGACTGGAGTACCACGCTCGATCACAGAGCATAAACTTAGAATCCGACAATGATACTCACCGATACGCCAGAAGAAGCGTGGCCAAGCTCCAGAGAGGGCGCAGGCAATTCTGGCAGAGGTACAGAAATTGGTAAATGCGGGAATTATGCGTGAAGTCTATTACCACGACTGGCTTTCTAATCCAGTAATGGTCAAAAAAAGCGATGGTAGCTGGCGAATGTGTGTAGACTTCACCGACCTTAATAAAGCATGCCCGCAGGACTGCTATCCATTACCAGAGATAGATTGGAAAATAGAGTCCTTGTGTGGATACCCGTTGAAGTGTTTTCTTGACGCGTACAAGGGATATCACCAGATACAAATGGCTCAAGAAGACGAGGAAAAGACAGCTTTCCACACAAGCCAAGGCGTTTACTGTTACACAAAAATGCCGTTTAGCTTGAAGAATGCAGGTGCCACCTATCAGCGGTTGGTAGACAATGCCTTTGAAAAACAGGTGGGCCGCAACCTGGAAGTCTATGTGGATGACCTGGTCATAAAAAGCCATACTGAAAATGAACTTGTGCGCGACATAGAAGAAACATTCAAGACTCTACGAGAGATCAACATGAAGCTAAATCCTAAAAAATGCACCTTCGGCGCTACCGAAGGCATGTTCTTAGGATACCTGATAGAACCTGATGGCATAAAACCTTGTCCAGAAAAGACAAAGGCGGTAATAGAACTTCCCTCACCACGCACGCTGAAGGAAGTCCAATCCCTCAATGGAAAACTGGCTGGCCTCAACAGGTTCCTGTCTAAATCAGCAGAAAAGTCATTGCCTCTTTTCAAAACACTCAAGAAGTGTATAAAAAAGGGTGACTTTCGGTGGACGACGGAGGCGGAAGAAGCCTTCACCACACTCAAACAGCATCTAGCAACGCTCCCAACACTCGTGGCACCCCGACCAGGGGAAGAGCTGATCATGTATCTATCAGCAACTCATGGGGCAGTCAGCGCGGTGCTACTAACAGATAGGGACTCGGTGCAAACCCCTATCTATTTTGTCAGCAAAGCGCTCAAGAAGACGGAGATGAACTATAGTGCCATAGAAAAGTTGGTCTTGGCATTAGTGTTTGCCGCCAAGCGACTGCGCCGGTACTTCCAAGCGCACCCGATAGCGGTAATCACAGATCAAGCCATCAAGCAGATCATCTCCAAACCCGATGCGTCAGGACGACTCCAGAAGTGGAGTGTGTTGCTAGGCGAACATAACATCTCTTACAGACCACGTACCGCAATAAAAGGACAAGTTCTGGCAGACTTCATCATTGAGAAGCCAGATACTGACGAGGTACCTACACCAAGCGAGAAAGAACTACAAGATCCATGGATTTTGTTTACAGAAGGGTCCTCATGCGTGGACGGCTCAGGAGCTGGCCTTATTCTCACAAACCCAGAGGGAATGGAATTCACTTACGCACTGCGTTTTGAATTTACCTCGACAAACAATGAGGCAGAATATGAAGCCCTAATCGCTGGACTACGCATTGCAGCTAGAATGGGTGTACGTAACTTGGAAGCAAATGTGGACTCCCGGCTAGTGGCCAACCACGTGTTGGGTGAATACGTGGCCAAAGAAGAAAATATGATTCAGTATCTTGAGAAGACTAAGACACTGATCAAAGGCTTTGACAGATTTACTATCAAGCAAGTCCCTAGGGGAGAAAATCGCAAAGCAGATGCACTGAGCAAGATCGCTTCGACAAGCTTCGCACATTTATCAAAGCAAGTGCTGGTGGAAACACTGAAAAGCAAGTCAATATCGGAGATGGAAGTCTCCGCAGTCATAGAGGAGGATGGTCCTACATGGATGACACCGATTGCAGAATTCTTAAGCAAAGGTACGTTACCCCAAGAACAGACAGAAGCTCGCAGAATACGGCGCACAGCGCAGAGATTCGAATTGCGCGACAACATACTGTATCGACGTTCTTTCCTCCAACCATGGCTCCGCTGCGTCGGCCCCTTACAAGCAAATTATGTGCTGCGAGAAATCCATGAAGGTTCATGTAGCATGCACGCAGGACCACGGTCCGTTGTAGCACGCGCCATGCGATCGGGATACTACTGGCCAACCATGCATAAAGATGCGCGGGACTTGATAAGGAAGTGCAATGATTGCCAAGTCCACAGACCCGTTCCGCGCCAACCACAGCATGAGTTAACGCCAATCACGGCGCCATGGCCATTCTACAAATGGGGCATTGATATCGCAGGTCCTTTTCCAATAGCAGCAGGCGGTCTCAAGTTTCTCATAGTAGCTATAGACTACTTCACCAAGTGGATCGAGGCAAAAGCAGTGGCAACAATTACCGGCAACCAGGTGAAACGCTTTGTCTGGGACAACATAGTGTGCCGCTTCGGATTACCTGGAGAAATCATATCGGATAACGGGAAACAATTCTGCGACAACCCCTTCAAAGATTGGTGCGAGAAGTTAAACATTACCCAACACTTCGCGTCAGTTACACACCCACAAACCAATGGCCTAGTAGAGCGCGCAAATCGAAGCCTGGGCGAAGGAATCAAAGCGCGCCTAGACAGGCACAAAGGCAGGTGGGTCGAAGAGCTTTCGCATGTCTTGTGGGCTCACCGCACCTCAATAAAAACCAGCACGGGGGACACCCCCTTCTCTCTAGTCTACGGGACAGAAGCTGTTATACCGACTGAGATCGGCATGCCAACTATCCGCACTGCGGAGATCAATGTGGCAACAAACGATGAGGAAAGACGTGTCGACTTGGATCTGTTGGAAGAAAGGCGCGAACGCGCAGCCATACGGGAGGCAAAGTCGAAGTCAAAAATGAAAGGATACTATGATGCCAAGGTGCGCAGTGTTTCATTCAGACCAGGCGACTTTGTCTACCGTGCCAATGAGGCGAGCCACGCAGAAGATACAGGTAAGCTCGGACCAAAATGGGAAGGCCCTTATGAGATTACTGAAGCAATAGGCACAGGCGCGTACAGACTACGAGGATTGGATGGTCGTGACCTACCGCGCACATGGAACATCGGCAACCTCAAGAGGTGCTACCTGTAAGAATAGCTACGGCACAGCGCACAGACGCTCCGCACTTTCAGTGCTCAATAAACATTCATGTATTCAGTTTTTATTTTTCATATTTACTGTTTTTCTTTGTTATTTCTTGATAAACTTGCAAGTATTAATAAAACGCCGCGGTTTCTAGCTAACTCCGCGACACATTTTAAGTTGTTATTTCCATATACTGTATGTCTTAACAATTTTTTATTTCTTGCCCACGATGGCGTGCATGCACTACAAATAAACCCACGATGGTAAAAGGATAAGTTGACCTACTAACTAACTTGTTGAGTAAGAGGGTTGCAAACCCATCAATACGGGATCACGCATCCTTGTTAAACACCTTGTTCTCAAGACGTTGGAATAAGATATGTGCGCATCCTACGACGGTTGCGCAACAATGCACACGTGCACGTTTAACAACTTAGGAACCAAGATACTTGCTTCCTTAATGAGATATTTACAGCATGCTGAATATCATAACATACACGATTATGATCAAATACTTTGAATTATTTCTCTAGTATATTCTGATTTTCATACATGATTATGGATTTCCTATGTTTACACTGGCGTACACTGCAACAGATACATCTTTTACGCATAGTCAGACAAATATGTATACATTACAAATATCCATAGCGAACAAAAAAGAAATGTTTATTCATAACTACGTGTTATTACAAATCTACTACCAGCTGCTACAACGCTTAAGGGAAGAGGTCCCAACGTCACTCGTTGCATCTTTGACCTCACTAAACACATCTGCACCCTGACGCGACACAGTGGCCACACTGACAGGCACTCCATCAGACCTCGGCAAGTGAGCCGCACCAACACCACACAAAATGGCCTTACCTGCAATACCTTCTTTCTTAGCAAGACGGGTCGCATGCGCTTCCAAGACCTCCTTTAGAGGTACCTCTTTCTCCAATGCAAAGGGATTCTGACTATCCTTAGGACGCGCAAAGACAGGTACTTGGATCTGTGACTCATGGGGCTTCAAATAAAAGTCCGGTTGTGTCTCAGCACCCTCGGTGCGATGACGCGCCAGGGTCAACCCTGCCATAATCACATTTATTGGATAATCTTGATCGCGCTCAAGCTCCGAAATCATTGGGAGCTCCAAGTCTTTCATTCTCTGCATGGCAGCGACCAAGTGATCATATGACTCAGCATCATACCCCGGTGCCTTATCCAACGGCGCCTTCAACAGTTCTGCCTCATGGAGCTTTTCAATTGCTTCAGATTTACCACGCTCCAGAGCGCACTGCACTACCTCCCCGAATGCATTTACCACCTCTGACGATTCCAGGGTACTAAGAGCAGCCAGGTGGAGACCGTGGCCTATGAGCCACCTGCGCTCCGCTATCATAGACATAAGCTGCGGATACAACTCTCTGTCGTACTCGATGCTTAGCTTACGCAGCTTTGCCTCCTGTACCTCCAAGGACCAGCTTACAGTATTCCCAAGCTCCCCCAACTGCGCAAACAAACTTTCTTTACCCTGTTCTAGATGTTTTAGTGCCCAGCAGCACGCAGACTTATACCTGCCAGCATCAGAACGCTCTTGATTCATTTGGCACATCAGCGCCATTTTGTCCTCGGCCTGTTTTTGAGCGTATGTGCTCAGGACCTTGGCCTCTGCATGGGCGCTATCTAGTTGTGCCCGGGTACTTGCCAGCTGCGCCTCCAGCAAAGAAATTGTCTGGTCTTTTTGGGACTCTTGGTTTTCTGCGTCAGATACTCGGTCTTTCAGCTTCACAATTAACGAAGCCTGATGAGCGGAGACTTGAACTAATTCTTCAACTAATTGATCCAGGGGCACATCTGCATCAGACTGGTTTTCTTTATCCTGGCTCTGTGGCTCAGAATGCGCTGAGCGTGTCGGACTAGCCTTAGGCGGTGACTCTATGACCTGCTCCATCCTGCGAATGATCACCAGCGCAATGTTAGAATCACAACTAGCACATTCACCAACTAATGAAAAATTATACATGTATGGTTTTACTTACTTTGGCTCCGCGTCATCAGCAGATGGGTGCGACGACGCTTCATCAGTGGAGGACAACTCCACAGTCTGAACCACGGGACGTTTCTTCCTTGACGGGCCCGCACCATCATCTCTTCGTGTCCTTTTGCGACTAAGCGCAACCTCTTCTTCTTCTTCCTCTTCAGGATGCGCCACAGCTACGGGCGATGACTGCGCTACCAGCGAAGTTACTTCAGGATTGGGACGGCTCTGCAGAGGCGTTGCCTCCACTGCAACTGAGGAACTGGTCCCTGTATCCCCCGCATTCAGTTCTATGACACGCCCTGCAGTCGCGGCTAAAATAGGTTCCTCATCATCCCTCAAAGGCCTTACTCCTGTCCTTACTGCAACGGGCTTTGCTAGCTGTACGACGGTGAACAGATCCATCTCTGCGCAAGACAAAGACACATATATAAATAGGTTATATAGTGCGCGACATGTACGGAATATTGTTCTTACAATATTTACACACAGAAGTACGGAGGAATAAGTACTCACCCTGGCCATTGGCGTCTACGAAGATAGGGATCTCATCTTCAGGGCCAAAATAATTACGGCTGATTCTCATGTGCACCAAAAATCCCTCAGGATATGCACTAATGGGGATGCGGTTCGCATTTATCAGTTCCGCATCCTCAACGTTATAAGACCCAGGCAATGGGTACTCATCCCTCTGTAATGTTCCCCGGGTATAAAAATCATAATTCCAGGGAAAACATGTATCATCTACCCAGAAGAAGTATTCCCTCCAATTCCTAAGTGCATCTAATTTATCTGTATAGCACTGTAATCTACCAGCGCGTTTTGAAAAAGAAACCCACCCATGCGCCCATGTAGTATGATAAAAGGCGCGGAATAGGTGGATGGTGGGGTTAATCCCCAACAGACGGCAATTTACCTCAAAATTGGTAATTTTAGCCGCGCCGATACAATGCAGCTGCGATATGTGTAGAGTATAATAGTTTAACACATCGCACAGAAAGCGTGACAGGGGCACACGTTGATTCGCAAATTCGAATAACCGTGTGTATACACCCACTTTCCCTTCGGGGAAATCAGCAATCGTGGCTCGCGCATCCGGAACTACTGGATGCACATCCCGGGGTATAAAGTAGTCTGAGGTAAATTCCATCAGATCGATCAAATTAAGGTCGGAGGTGAAGTCAGACAACTGTTTAACCATGGTGATATAATTTTTTGCTATAACGCACGCGCGGTTACCTTTGTGGTTGGTTACTTTTGGGATTACAACTCTTAAGATGCTTTAGAAATGGTGGATGGCGTTTTTTACTGTGAGGAATCCGGTGAAAATGAATCGCCAAGTTATATACTTTTTCTCTTCCACACGATTGGCGACACGTGGATCCCACTAGTCCTCACTGTGTGGTTGAGATGGCTTGATGTGACAACGGGGCAGTAACTTTCCCCCGATTAACGAGGCATTGACTATTCACTTGGATGTCGCGATACATTGCACCTACGGGTAGGTGTATGGTTTCTTTCATACGTTTCGTAAGATCTTTATTTTATGATTACGGTCATTAGTCTAGCACCCGCAGTTACGCACTGCGCATACTAGACTGGGGGGACATGATGACGTATAGTCTGGAGTCGGGTCATGAACCCGACCACAGTCCACTACTTTCAAGCCTGGTACGAACTGGGCCAATATCAATACGTGTTTGGGCTCACGAAAGCCCAAGCCCATATCTATTTATGGAATAGATATCCGATATCTTCTAAAATAAGAAGATAATCATTCCCAACCGACTTAGGCGGGATACGCCGAAGGTTGGGGAACACGGAACCAACAAGGATTCCGTGCGTATATAAAGGGAATCATATCCCTCGTTTAAGGTACGATCTCATAACCCTAAAACTCCTTAAACCCTAAACCGATTACTTACTCTCACGCCGGAGGATAATCGTGGGAGACAATCCCACGGTAAGCCTAACGGTGTTTCTTGTCTCTTAGTGCGCAGGTCTCAAGCAACAATTCTCAATTGGTACGAGAACCGGAGCTCCAAACCAGGAACGTCCAACTTTTGTATCAACAGTTTGTATTATATAACACTTGATAAAAATTATACCAAATGAAAATAAATTTACAACACAATCCATTTATATATTTTTCATCAAGTATTATATAATACAAACAAAAATATTTAAGGTCAAAATTTGAGTCAAAAAGTCAAACTGGACTTATAATTTGGGACGGAAGTAGTATCATGCTAGTCATTATTGATTTTTTTGAGTAACGAACATTTTTCTTTTTGTTTTTAGGAGTACTTTTCTTTTATATTCATCTTCTTTAAGATAACTTGTGACATTTTTGCTTTTCGAGAAGAAAAAAATTCTTATTAACTGAGAGGGCAAAAATGGCGCAAAATACCTTAAAAATGTGAACTTGAAAGAAAAATACCTGTATAAAGGAAAAAGTTTGTTCACTATAAAAAAAAACAGATAGTAACAAGTGTGATACATTTTTTAAATAAACTAATTAAGGAGGTGAATTAACTCCACTGAAATAGCACCTCATCAACTAACACGAAATACACTTGAAACTCGTCTTATAGAATGATCCTTGATATAACACTACGAGAATTCAAACTATAAAATATCTAAGGCATGTGAGAGTGGTTGCCTAATACCCTAATATCCTGGGGGTGTCACATCACCTCTATCCAATAAAACCTTCCAACTCAAAACTACCCCAATACTACCCTAACACTACCCTAACTAGACGGAGTGGTACCCGATCCTACCCTAACACTACCTTTCATAAAAAGACAAAAAAAAAATAGAGAACAAAGGTTATAATCGAGCGGGTTCCGAGCTCGATTTGGTACAAAATTTCAAGTACCCTAACTAGTGGGGACGGTGTACCCTAATACCCTAATACTACTCGATCATCTACCCGATGACCACTTCGTCCTCCCTAAGTTGAGATCCCTATAGATCCACAATTAACCATAGAACCAATTAATACATCTCAACCATCCAATCCAATTTGATCCAAAGGCTGAGACTAAATCATCTATTTACAATAGAATGACAAAAAAGTCAAATATATAAACTAAAAAAAAAATATGCGTTCATTCGTTTCCCTAAAATTTTAGAGCAAAACACAAAAAAAAAAAAAAAAAAAAAAAAAAAAAACGACCACACAGATCCACACACAAAAAAGAGATTTGAGTAATTCTATTAACTGGTAAACCACAACCAACGCGGCCTTATATAATAACAACCAATATAACATCACAACGTACAATAATTAGTGTTTATCTAAACATGAACTCGTAATGGTTAAGATAAAGTAAAATGTACATGTGTTCTACAAATTGCTTAAAATGAATTAGGTTTTGGCGTTAGAGCATCCCACAAGGCGACATCGCCTTGTGAGGGAAAGTAGCTTTTTGGGTGGTGGTTATAAATAAGGAGGGATGGATTCAATTAGAGATAGGCATGTTAAGTTTTTTTAAAAGCCAATCGTCAAATTCTAGTTTGCAAGCTTATGATTTGAGTTTTATAAATTTGCAAGCATTGGATTTGTCGTTGGTTTTTATATTATTTGACAAGCTTACAATTTTTTATATACAAAGTTATCCTAACATACCTTCAATTTTGACCATCGCTTTTATAATATTTGACAAGCTCACAATATTAAACACCGATTGGATTTGAGATCTAATTGATCCATTGAGTACGAGAATGTTTACTTCTATTATAAATCTAAGCGACACAAAGATGTTATCTAGCCATCTATAGTGTCTCTCGTTAATGGTCGTAGGTCGAAACGAACTCGATGTCTAAAATTCCAAATACCGGAAACATGGTTTTAGTTACCTCATCAAAGTATGTATTGATTTACCAAACTCATGCTTTGCTTTATTTGTTTGTACAGTGAAGTATGCAAATCAATAAATAGAGTGTGAAAATCACCTCACTATGTATATATGTGGAAAAGTGGGGGATAAAGAGTTGACATCAATATAGATCTCATATTTACCATATATCCAATAAATCAATCTTAGTTATCCATTTTTTTATAAAAATTAATAAAAAAAACATTCCACCCTTTTTTTAAATAACATATCTTTCAAACGGTAAATCTTCAAACTAAAAAAATACACTATCGCGACGAGAATTAAATTATTCTTTTATAAATATGCACGTCTCTATATTTCGACAATTTTTTTTCAAAAATTCCGACCAGAAAAATCACATGATTTGAAAAATCATGTATGATTTTCAAAAATGACATGTAATTTGTAAAAATCAAATCATATATGATTTTTACAAATCACACATGATTTGCAAAAATCATATGTGATTTGTAAAGTCGAATCACATGTGATTTTCACAAATCACATATGATTTTTCTAGGCCGAAATTTTGAAAAAAAATCGTTAAAAATATATAGAAGTGCATATCTATCGAAAGATAATTTAATCTTCGTCACGATGGTATGACTTTTTTCGCGTAACGATT
This sequence comes from Chrysanthemum seticuspe, assembly GCA_019973895.1. Lineage (NCBI taxonomy): Eukaryota > Viridiplantae > Streptophyta > Magnoliopsida > Asterales > Asteraceae > Chrysanthemum > Chrysanthemum seticuspe. The sequence goes on from BPTQ01000001.1 coordinate 296,576,021, forward strand.
AACGGTTTGCGAAATATTTAATATTTAAAAAAAATGTTGTTTTTTTTTTATTAGAAATATGAATTGCTATCTATAGAAAGATAATTTAATCACATCGGGTTGACTCGGTTTAAATCGACTCGTTTTTCGACCGAAACGGTTCAACCGGTTGAACCACCCGGGTCGAACCGGGTTTTAAAACATAATGTTTAATCTCCAAATCTTCAAACTTTTATTATTTCTCGTTGATAACCCATATTTTTTTATCACTAAACGATCTGTCGCAAAAAAATTCCGTTGTTATGCATGGGTACTCGTCTGGTTTACTAAAAAATGCTTAAAAGTAAATGTGTTTTGACTTTTGAGCATCCCACATCGCATTGTGAGGGAAAGTAGCTTTGTGGGAGGTGCTTATAAATAAAAAAGGAATAGACACATTTTGAAGTAGGCATGTTGAATTCATAAAAGCCTATGGCCAATATCTAAAGCATGCAAGATTATGATTTGATTTTTATAAGCTTGCGTGTTTGGATTTTGGTCATGGTTTCTATTTTATTTAACAAGCTTACCATTTTAAACTCAAACTTTGACGAGCTATAAATTCAAATTTACCTATGTATTATGAAGTAGCTTTGTGGCAGTTTAGAGGGAAGGATACAATTTAAGACATGCATGTTGAATTCCTTTAAAAGCCTCTATCAATTTTTATTTGCTTACAAGCTTATGGTTTTAAATTTATAGATGTTTGCAAGCAAAAAAGTTGGAAAGTTGGCTTTTATATTTTTCGACAAGCTTACTTTTTTAAACATAAAGTTAGCAAAACCTTGACACGTCATATCTATATCTATACTATATTATAATGTATTTAGGACTTCCTATAAAAGTAAGTCTTAAAAATATAAGCCTACACATGTTACTATAATTAGTAATTCATATAATTAAGAACAGAAACATAATTTACAACACTTTAATATACATAATTTTCAGACGTACAATACAAGAAGCATAGCGTACACCACTTTATGCACATATTAAAAAAAACAAAACTTCACATTAATGCTATTTAATTTAATCAATTAATTAACTGATCAATAAATACAATTAATACAGTTATTAAAACACCCCTAACATAATAAATACAAATTATCAAGCATATTGTACAACCAAATTAAACACAATTCCTACATTAAATGTCAATAATACAAATAATATTCAAGCCCGAACGGAAACAGGCCAAATGGGCTTAAGCCCGAATGGGCGCAGGCCAAACGGGCTCGAGCCCGAACGGGCACGAGCTAAACGAAATTCTTGAAATCCGTAAATTTATTGTGAAAAAGAACATAATAAACTAAAATACATGATTCACTTGAAAATTTTATATCAGGGTACCTGCTGCCGAAGCACGAAACAGGCAAAATGGGCTTGAGCCCGAACAGACACGGGCCAAACGGGCAAAATGGGCTTGAGCCCGAACAGACACGGCCCAAACGGGCTCGAGCCCGAACAGGTGTCGGCCAAACGGGCTAAATGAAATTCTTAATATCCGTAAATTTATTGTCAAAAAGAACATAATAAACTAAAATACATGATTCACCGAAAAAATTTATTTCAGGGTACCCGCCGCCGCAACGCACGGGTACCATGCTAGTAAATATAAATGGAATGTCATAAATTAATAACAGATGTTTTAGAAGTTTTAAATCTAGTAATTTACTTCTTGTTTTGGCTTAAGTGATTAGTTTTTTTTACACACTCTTAAATGTATTATAGTTAACTAGTTATAATGCTTGTGCACTCACTTGTTTCAAACTATGAGTACAACCGATACTTATATAACTAGTTATAATAGTACAACCAATACTTATACTTAATTGGGCAAATAGCTAAAAAAAGTACTAAACTTGCCACCCTTTCTTCTTCAGGGTAGCGAACAAAATTTTTTATTTCTGAGGGTAATATATTTTCAAATTAATCATCTTTAGGGTATTTTCATGAACAGTTGGACATTTTTGCCCCTATTACCCAGAAGAGGAAATGGCAAGTATGATAAATTTTTTTTTAAATAATAAATAATGTACTAGCCGTACGGAGTGTTTTGGCTAAGAAAACGGAATAAGAATTAACAAGGGTAACGTATTTGTGATAGGGAAACGAATGTATTTTGGCCAGAATTTGATCGGCGACGATCAAACTCAATAGGTTTATGGGTTAAGATGCCGGAATTGACTGCTTTGATACCAGTTGATACACTCTTACAGGAATCAAGGAGATTCAAATAAGAATTGAGCTCAAGAATTAGTTAATGGGATTTGTTATGGCTTACTGACTTGTAGAAGTTTATTACAAGAGAAAATTACAAAATCAAAACCGCTTACAAATGTGAAATGAATTGTGTTATATACAAATGAAATGGCTGTAACGGCTTTTCCCGCCTAAATGGTAAGGGTTAAAAGTGCTTATTTGAACCCCACACGTGCCATGCACGCGTATACTTATTTAAACTCATGTCCTTTGCAAATGGAAGTGGCTGGTGGAACTAAATTATCTTAATAAGTAAATAGTGTAAACTTAAAACAAAACATTTTTATCATAGATTTAACACAATTATAAATCATTAAATAATTTATCTTAATACATATCCAAAATTTAACATAATTAAAAACTAGGGCAAATTATAAAAAAAAGTATCATACTTGCCATCATTTGCTCTTGTGGGTAAGAGGGGCAAAATTTTAGGTATAGTGATATCAAAATTTTCTCTTGTAATAAATAAGAGCGTTAGGTATAGTGATATCAAAATTTTAGCCATTTGGGCCCCATCAAATGTCACATTATTTCAACACTCAAAATTCAAAATACATCTTTATAATAACTGACTTCAACACAACCATTTGAGCCTCACCCACCTCACATCATCTCAACACTTCAACCTCAAAATACACCTTTATAATAATAAAACTTTTAAAGATGAAAAAGTAATATTTTTTGTCTTTACTCTAGTTGAAGAAGTGGCTATTTTCATTTTGCCACAACATGATGGTGTGGTGGCTAAGAGATGGCACAGCCAAAATGGTTGCCATGTCATTTTGGCTAGGCATCACAACCATTATACCCGATGCCCTAAGAAGGCAAGGATACAATTCAGAGCAAGTACCTCTAACATTTTAGATGACTATGGTCATTATGAGAATTACTAATAATTATATTTATTCGGCATAAACTTATAAGTATTATTGTTCGTAGATTTTGTTATTCCAAAAACTTTTTTCTGTCATAATTACTTGCGAAACATATATTTGAAGACACAATAAAACATGCGCCAATCAAACGTAGTTTAATTTACATGACTAGTGATAATTTTAGACATATTAACTTTTTTAGCCTAGGTACACACGGGTTATTAAACATGGATTGTAAAAATAATTACATAACAAGAAAAGATTGGATTTGAGATATACTCGGTTCATTGAGGACTAGAACGTTTACTCTATTATACAAATTCCACAAGTGTGATAACATCATTTTTTTTTTTTTTTTTTTTTTTTTTTTTTTTTTTTTTTATCATCTTGTCTTCTGGAGTGTCTTTCCTTGATGGTTAAAGTTTGAAACAAACTCACTTTTTTATAATTCCAAATGACCGGTTTGAATGACTTTATCAAAGTATGTATTGTTTGGACATAGAAGGAAGGGTGGAGTTTTAGGACAACTAAACCAGGCCGTTAAAGTTTTTTTTGGTTCTCAGTTGTTAAGTTCAAGTTGTATGTTCAAAGTTATTCATTTTGTTTGTCATTTACATTGATCGTCCCTTTTTACAAATCTTAGTCCCTTGTTTTAACTGGCGTATAACATCATAAGATAGTAATCAGTGTTTATCTAACTGGCGTATAACATCATAAGATACAGTAATCGGTGTTTGTCTAAACATGTGTATTCATAATAGTTAAGAAGATAAATTCAAATAAACCAGTGTACTACAAATTTGCTTAAAACCAATTGGGTTTTGACTTTTGGACGTCCCACATCGCTTTGGTAAGGAAAGTAGCTTGTGGGATATAGTTGTAATTGGAAGGCAAAGGATACAATTCAAAGAATGTCAAACTCTCTAAAAGCCTATGCCTAACTTTTCTCTAAGCTTGTGTGATCTGAGCTCTATAAGTTCGTATACAGAGAATTTTAATCATTGTTTTCATAATTTTGACGCCATGTTTCTCAACTTAGCTAGTCTACTTTATTTTCCCAGCTAGACTTGTGAAAAGGATTATGGGTGTATGAGATCAAACCAATCGTTATGCGGATTTACGAATTAGATTTGAAAACATAATCATAGTTACTAAATTATATTTCTGTAACAAGACCATTCTCAATATAAATTTCTTGGAAAATAAAACATACTCTTTATCCTTCAAGTTTTTATTCTTAGAACTTCAAATGACCAATAATGTCACGATTCTTCTAAAAATATTGATTTTTCAACTTTTTAAAACAGCTTTAATTAATCATTCAAGGTTTATATTATACTTAAATCAAGTCAAACAATACCAGCTCACGTAAGGTACTGAAAGAGCTGAAATAAGATCAATCAAAATATATAAAAATAATACTATGATTAAGCAAAAAAGTATCACAATGTTTAAACACAACCAACACAACTAAAGATAAACGAGTTTAATCAAATATTCAAATCCAAACAAACCTAAAAAACGAAAACGAAAGTCATAAAAACATAGAACAAAAGCATAAAATTTTTCCACACTCTAAGCAGCCACAGCAACAGCATCTATGCATGATCAAAAGGAAATGATTTACGAGAAACATAAATGCTAAAAAAAATGTTTTTGTTTATGATTCGTGTTTACTTTTGTTAGGTCACAAGTTTTACAAACACAAGTTATAGAGAAAGAGATAAAGGCGATTGAACAAGATCTAACACACACACAAACAATATTATGACCGGTTATGCGTAGGTGAATGTGAAAGAGAATAACTTGAACAACCAACCCTCAAATGAGGGTTTACAAGAGTATTTATAGGAGGGAAGCTAGGGCAACACTCCTAGTTCCCATCCTTTCTTATGTGGGCTTGGGCCTCAACTTATGGGCCTTCTACATAAGCTAGACCTTAAACAAACATAAAGGCCATAATAAAGCTACCTATTACATATGAAATATAAATACATGAAATACTGTTTAGGAGTGATTCCAACAATCTCCCCCTCAAGTATATATGAATGTAAACGGTGAAGGCGTTGATGTAATAGTAGCTGTGACGTCTTCTGACATTCTTCTTTCTTGTGAGAGGAATTGTCTTGATTCGAACAATCTCCCCAGTGTAGAGAGATAGTTATCTTTGAGCAGTTATGCTTAGACGTCATCTTTAACTTTGTTCTTTGATCATTGTTCTTTGTGGTGAAAGTGATAGTATGTTGTTGTCTGTATCAGTCTGCCTCAGGTCTGCTTCGCTGCTCCAGTGTCTCCACGTCATTCTTCAACATGCTCACACGCCCTTTGACGTTGGAAATCAATACTGATGAAGTTCTGTAAGTCTTTGACTTTGTAGATTCTTTGGTTTGACGAAGAATCATTCTGACGGTTGTGTTGCTGTAGAATAGAACTTCCATTAGTGATGATGTTGGCGTGAGCATGAGAAGAATCAGCACGATCATCCCGCTCCGGAGCTTCCATAAGAAGAAAACATTTCAAACGGTTAGTAATAAGCGGTTTCCGGCACTTACAAGTTTGAACTTCGAGAGTGTTAACAGCATAGTGTGAAAACACAACTCTAATTCTTACAAAGGCCGTTCCTGAACTGGAGTCCCACAAGTGAGATAACGCGATGTACCGAAGTACATCTACAGTTCAGATGAGTCGCTGAGGTACACCGAAGCATCACCTCACGACTGTAGACCGTTTGAGACACACTCCGCGTAATCCACGGGGAGTTACCGAAGTGACCTGCTGTCAGGGCTGTTTGATGTTGACCCTGGCAGGAGTTTCCATTCAATCACTGAGGATCACAGATGTGAACCTCTCATAAATGTTCTCGACAGATTGCTAAGATCTGTGAAGGACTCGATATGAACCACTGATGATCTTATTTGTTGATCATCAATTGATTAAATGTCAAGTGTTCCTAAGAGATCTTATGATGAATCTCGTGGCTCTAGACTCAATAGTGCGTTTTGGTTTTCCTGAGCGGAGACTAGGGAGAGGGTCTCCTTCTTCAATATCAGCGTTCTCTAAGAGAAAGCCAATAGTTTACGTAGGGTTCCCTGTGAGAATGAAACAAGCTTCTGTTGAGAAAAACTTGAGTGGCTAAGAAGGTTTAGTGCATGCGTCACTGGGTCCATGACGACTTTTAATCTTCAATACCGGTGTCACTAAGTGACAACCAGTAGCATATGAATTGAACCCGGTGTCTGCCCTAAGTTGAATAATCTGGAGAGCTATTTCTTTTCACCCTTTACTTTACATTTCTTTTTGATTCTTCAACTCCTTCTTTCTCCGATTCTCATTTTCTCTTTTTTACAATCATTCCTAAGGACTTCTAACACTAACTAATGGTAGTGTCCTTGGGTAGATCCCTCCGGCTCTGGCGGATCATAGGACGGTTATTCCTAACCTTAGTCACCTTATAACTCCATGACTAACCTATGTTTTCCATTAAAACCACTGTATGTTAAAATCTCTCTCAAAGGGTTTGTTAACGAAAAACATGTTTGAACCACAGTGAGAGATGAAGTTTTGCATAAATACTCCCCCTCCACATGTGCTTAATAGTTTTAATGGTTAAATGCACAGTGAGGAAAGAGCGCGCACTTTTTGAATTGATCCACTGAAGATAGACAATCCCCCGCGAGACACGGTTACGTTGCATAGTTAAAGAGTTACATTGTCAGCTTTTAGGTGACAACTAGCTCTAATAACTACCTTGAAGGTGTAGACAAACCTCGAAAGGTTGTCATACCCGTCAGAGTTCATGTCTATCAAGAGTTTCTCGAATGGTACTTTCTACTTGGACAAGTCCTTTGCGAGACACGTTTACATCACTAGCGAACTAGCTTGAAATTATTACCCGTCCAGGACAAGTCTTTTCGAGTTACTAACAGTTTAGTACCGTCAATTCGTTGGTTAAGTCTGAGGAACACAGATTCATTTGCATTTTGTACAACATATTTCTTATCACATAATTTTCTCCCCCTCAAAAATGGCATATAAAATGTTGTTTTTGAACGTTTGAGAATAAATATGACCATTTCGAGTGTTGCGGGAAGATGACCACTATGAACAATTTGTGAACAAAGTTTTGATTCAAATACTCCCCCTCAACTAGTGATATAAACGGTTGAGGTTTTAAAATCATATGGGGAAGTACTTGTCTTTTTGAGCAAAACCTTGAAAAATGAAAGGTTTGATAGGTTTTACTCAAAAATAAGAAGCTTTCGCTCCTTTTATAAGGATTGTGGCACTGAGGCGTACCACAGGGTCCTTTCTTGACCATTACGGGTTGTACACTGTTATGTGTGCACAAGCCATAGACATGTTATATCATGCATCCAAATATAGTGAATAGAAACAATTCAAGGAGTACCGGGAAGTCCAGTGATGTTTCCAGGAGTGCAAACAGGGCGTTGAAAGCCGGTAATGTTCATCCTGGGTCGACCACCAACAAAGCTCTCCAATCGTCTGAACTGATCCCTTCTGAACAACCTTTCATCAATCATTCTGATGATCCTTCTCACATCCCTTCTGTCCTTAGAGTTCCATCGCTTTGGATTCCTAATCTTTTCATGTATATCCTTCAACCGATAAGCCAATCCATCCCTGACCAGCTTCAAAGTGTGATCCCCAAATTTGTGAAGATCGTCACACGCCATTAAGCAGTTTCGTTGAAGTTCACTTCGGTAAACGACTCCGAAAGGTTTGCTGATGAGCGTAAGTTGTTTAAGCTGGTTGATGTCGGGAAGATCAAACTGTGGTGAAGTGAAGTTTACACGTTTTTGATAAGATTCAACGGCAAGCTGAAGATCTTCAATACGTTCTTTGATGACAATGCGTCTGATGAAGATGAGCAGTGACTTGATGAATTCACGTTGTACTTCAGTTGGAAATTGTCTCATGCGACCTTGAACTTTGGCAAGGTACATGTCTTCAATATCGTTGATGTTCAAATTCTCAAAGTCAGCTTCAGAGAATGCATAGTCCCTTTCGTCTTGTCTTTTGACTACAATCTTTTTGAGAAAAGTGTAGTCCCATTTAGACGAAAGACCAACATGTTGGATGGCAACGATACTTTTAGTACTGAAAACTGCATGTTGAGACTTCTGAACCAAGCAGCTTCTGTAGTAGATTCTTCGGCGTTCCGGCCAATGGTGAATCCCATACATTGCATCTTGGTCATACGCTACCACTTTGTCGGAGAACATGTGGGTAGCACGTTCCTCGATGGCTATACAATCAGAGTATATTGCAGCAGGGAATGGAAGTGTCAGAGATGTAGCGTATTTCCTAGAACCATCGCCACCGTGTTGAAGAAAATCTAAGTCTTTGTTGAAGAAATGTCTGAAGGGAATCCTAGGCTGATCAGGTTGGCCAATTGTGGGTAGAGGTCGAGACCAGTCGGTGTAATATGGAGGATTGTCCCGTTTGTGAAGTCGATGTTTGCTTCTGGGTTGAGCCAATCCATGTTGTTAGACATGGCTCGAGCAATGTTTTCAAGGTGATATTCAACCTCGATTGCACTTTCCGAGCTGTTTTTCAAAAGTAGGAATGCATCATTCTTGATGCGCTTTAACTCAGATTTCGTCATCTTCTTCACACGGAACCTTTCTTGCAAAATCTTTGCATGCTCCAAGGTACTACCGTCTACCAATTCTTGACCTTCTTCAGGGTAGGGAGTGTTGTTAACAAGTGTAGAAAACCATTCAAATTCTGCAGTTTTGTCGTCATCTAGCCATGATACGACGTCATTATGAAGCGTCTTCTTCTTCTTTTTCGAAGGCTTAGATGATGATGCTGGTTTCTGTCCTTGTTTGGGAGAGGTGGGTTGTTGTTGGGGCTCAAGGACCTCTTCATCGTCACCACCCGTATACTCAAAGTAATCACCTGTTTTTTGAGTCAGGGGCGGTAACTCGGAATCGTCCCGAGGTTTATCAGTAGAAGACCGAGGTGGAGGAGACTTTTGTTGAGAAGAAGTCCGTTGTAGAGGAGGTGGCATCGAGGAAGATTCACCAGACTGCTTTTGACGTTTTGGTGCAGAGTCTTTATCCTAATCATCGTCATCTCTTGGTCGTTTGGGTTGATCGGCTGACTCCTTGCATGATGATCTGAGTTGAAAATCAAGTAGATTTTCGAAAAATTTAGCTTCATCCGAAGTAAACGTTCCAGATCGCTTTGACATTTGCATCACTAGTTTAGCGATTAACTTAGATTCAGAGAGATCAGCTTCTTTGGCCATTGTATGTTTAACCAATGCGACGATGTTAGGGGTGAGTTGTCTGGAAAATATTTCTCTAGTCACACCGGGGACAGTGTCGAGAAGAAACTTGTGAGTATGATCTCTTGCTGTCTTCTCCAGTTCCTTTTGGACTTTAGGAACGATATCCTGAAGGTACTTGTTAGTGTAACCTTCGATCATTTCGTTCAGTTCCTCTTTCCGATGACTCTTCATGAACTTCTGAACAAATTCCCTTTCTTTCTCCATCTTGTCTTTCTCATCATTTAAGTACTGAATCTGGTCAGCAAACCAATTCAGTTTTCTGTAAAGTATGTCCTTCTTTCTGACTTGTTGGACAGCTTTCACAATCTTTTGATGAGTCTGAGAAATCCAAGATTTAGGTGGTTTCTTCACTGATTTGGATGATGATCTGGTTGACTTCGTTGATGGTGGTGGTGATGAATGAGATGAAGAGTCTGATGATGAGGAGACATGAGGAGACTTCATGTCCTTAGGAGTTTCTGAGGTTTTCTCCTTTGAGTGTGTTGGACTGTCTAGAAGAAACTTTGTATAATCATCCTCGTCATCTCTAGACTTTTCTTTCTCAGTTTCCGGTTTCTCAAAATCATACACAATAGTATCCTCTACAGGCTTTTGTTGTTGCACAAGAGTGGTGGCACCAGATCCCTTATCGGGTCGATTAACCGTATCAGGATCTGGTGAGGAGTGGGCAGCACCACTTGATCCTCCGGGGCCACCCATTTGATCTTTAGCAAATTCTTCAGCCTTTTGAAGGTGTCTGACGTTGTGAAACTTCTTCCTGTATGATTTATTCAATTGCTCTTCTTCTTCTTCTTCTTCAGAGCTCTCATCATAAGGTACAATAGCTGGAGTCTTCCCTTTATCTTGGACAGCTGGAGGACTTGGAGGTTTTGCTACTGAGGCAGGAGTTTCGGTTGCAGTTGCAGAATAATGAAACTCTTCATGTGTCTCAGTATCTTCAGAGCTCTCGTCCCTAAGTTGTCTTTGTGGTTCAAGTGTGGGAATAGGTTCGGCTTCCTTTGCGGGAACAATCCTTTTAGGAGGAGGGTTCCTTTTAGGAACCTTCCTTTGACTCACAGTACTTGTTGCGCTTCCTGCACTTCCTCTTCTGGTTCTCCTTACAGGCGTTCCAGAAGATTTTTCGTCGAGATGACCAACTTTGCCTTGTCTAACTGCTTCCAGATACCTTTTGTACGTTTCGAGCTTTCTGACATCTTCAGTTAGAAGGAAATCTGGCAACACAGCACCTTGTTTCTTTGTAGACGATTCCTTGATTCTGACAGATAGAATAGGTTCCGTCAACATATCGTGATTGTCGGGGTCATTGAGCCTCTTGGGAATATCAGGATGAAGTCCAAGTGCTCTCTGGATCAACAGTTTAGTATATCTGATGTAGGGAATCTTTGAGCCAAGTTTGTTGAGAAATGACATCATGTCATCCCAAATCAGAGCTTCGATAGCGATGTGTTTCATGTTGACCAATGCCCAAAATATTTGCAGTTCCATGAGCTTAGGATGCTCATAGCCACTGTCACGACCAGAAACAGACTTGGTGATGATCATGTAGAGAGTTCTCCAGGGTTGAGGAATACTCTTAAGCTCTACGTGAGAATGCTTGGTGATTACTCTTGTAGCATCGTCATAACCGATATCGATTAAGAATTGGAGAGTTAGCTCTTCAGCAGGTGTGGCATATAGTTTGGTTGGATTGACTTCAGGAATTAGGAGAGCAGCCCTTAAGTCTGCAGGTGTAATGGTGACTTGTTTGTGGTTTAGAGTCACTGTTACAGCAGTCCGTCCTTTGACCCTTTCCATAGTGTTCCAGAACTGTTGGATGTAGATCTCAGGAACAGTTGCAGAGTGAGTGAGCATATTCTGATACGGATGAGTCCTCAGAATATCAATAGCAATTAGACACGAAGATTCTGAGCAAGTGAGGGTGTCAAAGTCAACACGGAGATTATTCTTTCCAATCTTCATTGGATAGCCATGAGGATAGATATCAGCAATGGAGAGAACTTCAGATGCATCCACATTCATTTGTTCAGCCATGTCGTGATCTGAAATAACATTAGCCAAAAGAACCAACATATCGAAAGACATAATGTTAGTCAATAGAAGGTCTTATTGTTTAGTTATTGAATGTACAGTGATAATGATTGTTACGAGTCCTAAGTCACTTGTATGTTCAATAGTTCAATGATGTCGTGAAATGTTTCGTGAGTTAGTTAACTTTAAGTTTTAAAGTTTATGTTATCACTTATTGTTCACAGCATATTAGACGATTAAGTTTATTAGTGACATTATTGGATTCGTGACGTTATGATTAGTTTATTTACAAGTTTGTACACGTAACAGATCATCATGAAGGTCAATCCAGGGTTAAGCGTAGTTTTGGCAAAGTTATGCGTAGACAGGAATGATATATGCTTAGGCGTAAACTTAAGCGTAGAATCCTAACTTACGCGTAAGAATTGTTACGCGTAGGAAAAAAGAGACCTTATGCGTAGAGCTTATGCGTAGGCATATATTAACCTTACGCGTAAGGCTACTCGTAAGAGTTGACCTTATGCGTAGAGGTCACTGTTTACGCATATCCTTCACAGGATACGCGTAGTCCATTGTAGAACCTTACGCGTAGCTGTTATGCGTAGGATTATTCTTACGCGTAACATGACTACGCGTAGGGTAATCCTTATGCGTAGAGTGCAAATGACCTTGATTCTGATTTTCACGAGTAACAAGCCTGAAATAGAACCATCATATCATCAATATTAACACATAGATTCATTTTAACAACAGATCATGGCAAGAACACATGTTACACAGTTATGCGTAGAACTACATACGCGTAGTCTAAACCCTAAATCTACGCGTATGAGATCTAGCCATGGATTATGCACCAAACTTTTTCTGGTAGCTTAAGAGTGTTGAGGAAGTCTATATACCGAGTTATAACACCCAATTCATGGTGAATCAAAAATACCCAAACTTATGAACTTTAAACCCTAATTCCAAATTGTTGATTATTTAGAGTTTCTGGGTGGTTATAAAGCAAGGAAATCATCAATTCATCACCATAAGAACATAACCCAACAATCTTTTTGACCAAAACACTTCACATTTGAAAACACCCAATTCGACTTATAAACCCTAATTTTCAAAAATCATCAATTAGTGTTTCTGGGTGGATTTTGATGGTTAAAATGGTATCATAGATGTATTATGAACGTTTTGACACAAATCATTTCACCACAAACACACACATATTGATTGTGTGTTCTTACGCATAAGCGTAGAACACCTAATCACGCGTAGAACACGTTTTAGCCGTAGGATTTACATGAGATTCAAAACCTTATCATAAAAACATGTTGTGATCACGAAAACACTTACAAGATGAGGATCAAAAACACGGTTTTCTTGAGTGAATTTTAAGCGTAGGATGGTTTTTGGTGTTTTTGCAATAAATGAGAAGTGAAAGTAGGTGGGAGGGTGTTTTATTAAAAGGGAGTTTAACCTTTTGACAGTTTTGGTCCCTCCACCTTTTCCTTTTTCAAACAAAGCCTTTTAACTTCCATTTAGGTTACCAAACAAAGATTTTTAGGAAAGAAACATGACGACACTCCCCCTCGACTTGAGAAAATAATGAAAGGTTATTAATTTAAGCCCGAGGGGTGTCATATAACCAGAAAATTTACCACCATTTGTAACAAAATCAACCGAGAAATGATAACATGCAAGTACACAGATGTTTTGAAACAGTTAAGAAATTATTTTCTCCCCCTCAACACTTGATCGGAAAAATACTGAATTTTGAAAGATTAAAGTGTTGACGGAAGAAATGTACTTGCAATGTTGAAAGAAAGATAGATTAGGAGAATATTTTTGTTGTTTTATCGGATTTTATATTTTTGTATTTTGTTTTTGAAAAATTTATTTACAAAAGTTGTTTTGGTGTTTGACAGGTTTTTTAAGACTGTTTTAAGAGGTCATCCAATTCCTCTTGAGTCAAACACCTCATACCAATCCGGTGGACCAACTCATTAAACCTAGCGGGAGGCAAGGCTTTGGTGAGCAGATCTGCCAATTGGTATTCAGTACCCACAAAGTATAATTCAACGGTACCCTGTTCCACGTGGTCCTTGATGAAATGATAGCGTAGATCGATGTGCTTTGATTTCGAGTGCTGAACTGAGTTGCACGAGATTGCAATGGCACTCCGATTGTCGCAGTACATCGGGATTCTGTCAAATACGTAACCATAGTCTTTGAGTTGTGTTCTCATCCAAATGACTTGAGCACAACACGCGGACATGGCTACATATTCTGCTTCGGTTGATGACAGCGATGTACAATCCTGCTTCTTTGATTGCCAAGACACCAGTTTATCACCGAGAAATTGTAGAGCTCCTGAAGTACTTTTTCTTGAGTCTAAGCATCCTGCGTGATCAGCGTCTGAAAAAGCGATTAGTTCAAAACCAGAATCCTTCGGATACCAGATCCCCAAGTTAATAGTTCCCTTGATGTATCGGAGGATTCTTTTAGCCTCAGAGAGGTGGGTTTCAGTTGGTCGCGACTGATAACGGGAGCATAGATAAACGGCAAAGACAATATCAGGTCTGCTAGCTGTTAGATACATGAAGGACCCAATAATACTTCGGTATTTGGTGGGGTCAACTAATTTCCCATGTAAATCAGCATCTAGCTTCTTGGTATGAGTCATTGGTGTGGCATAAGTATCACAGGTTTTCATTCCAAATTTGTTTAACAATTCAAGGGCATATTTGGACTGACTCAAGAAAATACCACGGGGTGATTGATGAACTTGCAGTCCTAGAAAGAATGTAAGTTCACCCATCATGGACATTTCAAAATTTTTCTTCATAAGTTTTGCAAAAGCGATTGAAAACTTTTTATGTGTAGACCCAAAAATGATGTCATCCACGTAAATTTGAACAATTAAGATATGTGCCCCGTGATATTGTATAAAAAGAGTTGGGTCAACCGAGCCTTTGGTGAAATTATTGGCAATGAGGAAAGATGATAGCTTATCGTACCATGCCCGAGGGGCTTGTTTGAGGCCATAAAGAGCTTTGTTCAGTTTGTAAACATGGTTCGGGAACTCAGGATCAACGAATCCATCTGGTTGGCTGACATAGACCGTTTCTTTAAGTTGTCCATTGAGAAACGCCGTTTTGACATCCATCTGATAGACCGTCATATTCATATGAGCTGCGAACGCTAGAAATATCCGAACAGCCTCAAGACGAGCAACCGGAGCAAAAGATTCTTCAAAGTCTATTCCCTCTTCCTGACGATAACCCTTAGCAACTAGACGTGACTTGTTTCGGATGACGTTCCCTTCAGCATCCAATTTGTTTTTCCAAATCCATTTTAAACCAATGACGTAGACCCCTGTTGGTCTTTCAACCAGTTCCCATACTTCAAGACGTTTGAATTGGTTGAGTTCTTCCTGCATGGATTCAATCCAGTTGTCTTTTGTCATTGCGTCTTTAATGTTTTTAGGTTCAGATTGGCAGACAGTGAGTGCATAAATGCAATGTTCACCGTCTGTGTGAAGACGTTGTCGTGTAACGACTGGTTGATTCGGGTTGCCAATAATGTTAGCCAGAGGATGGTCTTTTGTCCATCTATGTGTAGAGGGTTGATGTTTGATGAGTGTGTAAATACTCATCATTTTTGTACAAAATAAACTGCAAAATCATCTGAAAACACTCAGAAACACATCAAAATGATCAAAATATCACAAATCAGTGTTTTATGTGTTTTAAATGCAAAAATATCAAAATCAGATGAAAAACATATCAAATTTGCAAAAATTGCAGTTTTAGTCCCCCAAGTTTCAAAAGTTGTCAAAAACAGTCCCTGAGCACATAATTTCAAAAGTAAAGTCACCAAAGGTCCTTTTAAAATCAAAAGTTGTCAAATTTAGTCCTTTGGTGAAAAATATCAAAAGTTTGAGGAAATTACAAAAATGGTCCTTCAAGTTTCAAAATTGGCAGAAATGGCCCCTGGAAAATTGCAAAATGGCAATTTTGGTCCTTATACTTTTGGAACTTGTCATTTTCAGCCCTTGGAATAAGTTTGATGAATTGGCAGCTTAGGTCCCTTGATTTTCAGATTTTACAACATTAGTCCCTATAGTTTAAAACCCTTTCACTTAATTTTGGACCCCTGCCCTATTCTGGACCCCTGTCATTATGAATTATGAACCCCCCCTATTATTACCACTTGGGTCAAATCTGGTCAAAATCCTCATACCCGCCAAAGTCCACCACTCTCAACTGCTTTGCCTGCAAACCAGGAAAACCCATCCCCCCTCCTCAATTTCCTCTCAAGCCTGTTCCCCCCACCTCAACTAACATCCAAACATCATTTATTGCATCCCTAACCCCTCACTCAACCCCCAATTGGCAGACAAGGAAATTGGCGCCAAAATCCATTTAAACGGTTGAGATGATTTTTAAGCCATCCAATGGCTAAGAATTGATGGGAAAGATTCAGAGGAGAGAGGCAAAGAGATTGGATTATAAAAAGAAAGCAATTGGAGCAAAGAGAGGAGTCTACTAGTTTTTCATTTTTTTTACTTAAGTCGTTTTTATGTTAAATCTTTCAATTCAGTGTAAAACTTGTAATGTTCTGTTAAAGTGTATTAACTTTAAGTATTTAAATGTATTGAAACTGATTCCAAGTACCAATTTCAGTTTAATGTTATAATCCTCAGTTTATGTCACTGTTGAAATTTCCAAAGTTAAAATTTCATTTAAAAGCTTTATAAATCTCATCTATCAGCTTCAATAAGCTTAAATGAGCTTGTGAAAGCCTTATACAAGCTCACATTCAAGTTTCCACTCATTATGATCCTTGGTCAACAAAAGTCAAACAGGGTCAAAAATGGGAATGCAGATGGACATGGGTTGATGCAGAGGTGGATTGGGTTGTTTTGGATTCATTTGGGGTGATATTAAATAGATTAGTGGTTCATGGTTCATGGTTTCAAGCTATAGCAGCTTTGGACTTTAGTAAGTAATTTTCACAAATTCTTGCATTTACTGTTTTTGTAGTATTAATCTGCTCAAATCTGTCTTTACAGTAGCGTTTAGGTTAAGTAAACTTAGATTGATCATAAGTACAAGTTGGTTAAGAGTTTGGGTCAGTTTAAGCTCATAACAGTTTACAAAGGAGTGTTTGGGTTTACTGATTTATCTGTCATAATGGTCTATTCAGCAGTTAAGTCCTAGTGGTTCATGTTTATTAAGTTTATTTGAGTTCATTTGGTTCTTAGGTTGGGTCTGCAACATCACCAAGTCAACATTAGATCACAACTATCTCTACTGATCCACTGTTGTGGATTTGGAGTTGCATAATCTCTTTTTGTGTTCAAAAGTGTTAAACAAAGCTTGCATTACACTTATTACATCATATAACATCTATCTCAGTGATAAAAATTGGATCCAAAGTTGGATAAAGTCAACTTTTCATTTTTAGTTCAAAAGTCAAAATATGAAAATCATGTTTTGGACCAACTGAAAGGGATTTTTCTTGGATTCATTTTTAAGCCTAAATCAGTGAAACTTGTTGATTTGAAAACTTCAGCTGGTCTATTTTCTTTTTGTCATTTTTACATATTTTTGGAAATTTTCTTTAAGCTCTTAATAAGCTTGTCAAACTGGACCTAAGTGCCCTGCTCCACTGATACTCAGTTGACACTGAGTTTCTCAGTTCTTGCAGCTGGTGCACAGAGCTCATAAGAGCTTGTCATGGTCTGATTTTTGGCTTAAATACTCTCAACCAGGTCTTTTCCAAGTTCCAATTGGTATTTTTCCCATTGAGCTTATTGTGAAGCTTGTGCATAAGCTTAAAGTGGGTAGCTCAGAATCTGTTTTGGCTTATAAGTTCTAAACATCAAATCTTAGCAATCTGTCAATCCAGTAGGTTTAGCTTGTTGTAACTTGTTTCATTTTAGTTATTTTTAGCTTATCATAGCTTGTGTTTCAGTTTGGTAGCCTTTGGAGTGCATTTGCTTAATCAAGTGCTTATTTCAATAAGCATTTCCACATCAGTTGCATAATCCTCCACACAAGCACTTGTTTTTTCAATTTTCCTAGCTTCCTAATATTGTTTTAGACTTTTCCTGTAATTTTTAGATTTTTCCAAGTTGTTTTGCTATTTTTCTCAATTTAAATTAGTTTTTAAGCATTTTTAATTAGCATTTAATACAAAAAATTAAGAAAAGGTTCAAAAAAATAATTTTTCAATTTTATTAAGTTAAGATAAATATAAAAAGCCAAAAAAGTATTTTTCCCAATTTTTCTTAGTTAAATTTGTATTTTTAAATAATTTAATTAGTTTTTAATAGTTTTAAATTCCTAAGAAAATTCAAAAATATTCAGAAAAATACAAAAATAGTTTTAAAAATTCTATTTTGATATTTTAGACTTTTCCAATTCATAATTTTATTTTTCTAGCTTTATTTCCTATTTTCTTGTATTTTAGGTAATTATTAAATAAGTAAAAATAGTTTTTAATTAATAATAATTAATTAATTAGTTATAAAAATAATTTTCTTTTTCTAAAAATTTTCTTTTATCATTAGGGTTGTAATAATGTATTTTTCATATTTTTAGGATTTATATTGTATAAGTTTCACTTTTTATTTTGTACGTCACGTAGATTTTAATTTCAGTTTTGTAAAAACATAAAAACAAAAACATCATTTTAAATATAGTGATAGCGTTTATTTAATAGATTTTATCTTTTTAATTTCCTTTAATTTGCATTTAAGCCGTTTTCATTTGTTGGCTTTTCTGTAGTTATAACTAATTCACAAATCCTTTTCCGTTCAAATCTCCCGATCACTTTACGTTTGATAATCCATTGCACAACTCGCTGGGACATAACGACCCGGGGAAACACTATACTCCTCAGATCTTCATTGAGTTCGTTCCTGAGCCGTTTTAAGGTTCTTACGGTCCGCCATTCACAAGTGGCGGGCTTGTGTGAGAAACCTTGACTGTTCTGGAGCGCATCAAATTTTTGGCGCCGCTGCCGGGGAGCTGTGCTAATTGTCTTCCGTCTAGCAGATTAGTTGTTTGAATACTCACTCATTTGTTCATATCATCCATCTATCTATATATATATCCATATTTTTATTTAAAAAATCCAAAAACCCAAAAACATCCAAAAACGTATAAAACACAAAAATATTTTTCTTTTGTTTATATATATGTATCAAATAATAAAAATACAAAAAGATTCGTCGTTTTCTTTAATAATAACAACTTAAAAGATTACCACCGCAAACCAAGGCAGTGCACTACCTAACTGGGGGTGCGACCATAATAAGTTCCCGAACTAAAGATTTAAAACTTGCCTTTGTGTCCTTGTGATTGGTGTACCTTTTTCAAAGAAGCCATTCATCTTGGATTATTGGTTAAGTTCACTGTTGTTTTGCCTCGATCTTGTGTTAATTGATTTTGTTGTGATATCGACGTTTCAGAACCAGAAAACCCTAAAGATTCTCCTCACCCCATTTTTATAAAACGTCTTCATAATTCTCATTCTCATCTGAAATATCTTCATAATTCCATTTCTCTCCTTAACTCTGAGAGTCCTTAGAGTTAACTCTAGTGCATGCGCACTCGTTCTTCTAGATCATTGAGTCCTTTGCGTGATCTAACAGAAATTCCAAGAAGACGTTCTCGTAGACGTGCTGCCCAAATAGTCGAACCCGAGATTCGTACTATTTCAATCAACAATATGGCAGATGAACGTACTATGGCGGAAATGCTCCAGACACCCACCGAGGGTTATGGAGATGCCATTGTTTTACCCGTTATCAATTCTGATCACTTCGAATTGAAGACACATTTGATCCAACTTGTGTCTACAAATCAATTCCGCGGGTCTGATCGAGAAGACCCGTATGCACACATCCGTTGGTTTAACAAGTTGACATCAACTATCAATTTCAAGGATGTTCCACAAAAAGTCATCAAGTTGATGCTTTTTCCATTCTCTCTTGAGGGGACAGCCCGGATTTGGCTGGAAAAAGAACCCCCTCGATCTATCGAAACTTGGGAGGATCTTGTTCAAAAGTTTGTGAATTACTTCTTTCCTCCATCAAAGACGACTAATCTTAAAAATGAAATTTCTGGATTTCGTCAAAATTTCGATGAAAATTTTGGAGAGGCATGGGAGAGATTCAAAGATCTCCTCAGGAAATGCCCCCATCATGAATTCACGGAGCTTCAACAAGTCAATATCTTTTATAATGGGTTGAACGGTAATGATCAAGATTCCTTGAATGCAGCCGCAGGCGGCAATATCTTGAATCGTAGACCTAAAGATGTGATTGAGATTTGCGAGCAAAAATCAAAAGTTCCTATTTCTCGCAACAAAGTCAATACTCCTAACCCTCCTTCTACTTCTTCATCCAGTAACTCTTCTGAGTTAGCAGCTCCGATAGCTGCTCTAACGGACATCATCCATTGTATGATAAAAGAGGTAAAGGAAATCAAAAGCGAAATTCATAAGCCGGAACCAATCAAAGCCGTAAACAAGGTGTGTGAAACTTGTAGTGGTCCACATGCGTATTATGATTGTCAAGCAACCGATGCTTCCTTTTACCAAGCTCCCGTAGCTTCGGTAAACCACAATCAATACCGACCACAGGCTGATCCTCACTACCGTGCACCTAGCGGTATGACACCACCTGGTTTTCCTCCCGTGCAAAACCATGGCAATCAGAATCGCTTTGTTCCGAATCAAGGACAAAATTTCAATAACTCTCCAAATTTCAATCAAAACCGGAACAATTTCAACCAACCTTATCAAGCTCCTAATCATCAAAGTTATCAACCACCTCCTCAAGCTCCCATGCCAAATGACTTCATGAAAATGACTGAGTCAAACATGCGTTCAATGCAAACTCAGATCAATAACATGAGAGTTGAGCTTAAAAGGGAAATTGATACCACAATGTCTCGGCAGACAAATGAGTTAAAGAATATGATGAGCAGTTTCATGAACATGAATATGAACAAAGCTTCATCATCTTCTGGAGGACTCCCAGGCAATACTATTCCCAATCCAAATGCCGAGTTGAAAGCCGTCACCACTCGTAGTGGTAAGACGCACAATGGACCTTCGACTCCAATGCCCCCTCCTCCTGTGGCATTTAGTCAAGTTACCAAGGAGACAACGGACAAGGTGCATTATTCAAGCCCACGAAGTACCGCACACGTCCCACCTTCGGTAGTCCAAGCTTTAAGTCCGGAACCCGATGTTCCGAGGAAAAATCCTGAGCCAGAAAACACTTCCATTCCGGCTCAAAAGTCTAGTCAGCTTCCCTACCCATCAAGAATGAATGATGAGAAGCTCAAAGACAAAAACAAAGAGCAAATGGAAAAATTTTTCCAAATTTTCAATGAGCTTCACTTTGATATAAGCTTCGTTGATGCTCTCGTTCTAATGCCTAAATTTGCATCTACGCTTAAAGGCTTACTCACCAACAAAGACAAGCTATCAGAGATGGCTAAAACTCCTCTAAATGAGCAATGTTCAGCAGCCATTCTTAATAAGCTTCCCGAAAAGCTTGAAGACCCTGGCCGGTTTCTAATCCCGTGTGATTTCCTGGGGATGTTTCAATGCTCCGCCTTGGCCGATCTTGGCGCTAGCATTAACCTCATGCCACTCTCAGTATGGAAGAAACTGTCTCTTCCTGAACTTTCATCCACTCGTATGACACTCGAGCTAGCGGACCGTACCGTAACTCGTCCACTTGGGATAGCCGAGGATGTCGTGATGAAAGTGGGAAAATTTCACTTTCATGCTGACTTTGTTGTAGTAGACTTCGATGCAGATCCTAGAGTTCCCCTCATCTTAGGGAGAGCTTTCTTAAAAACGAGTCGTGCTCTGATTGATGTGTTTGCTGAAGAGTTGACCATACGGGTTGACAACGAAGAGCTCACGTTAAATATTAACCAAGACTCCAAACCTCTATACAAAAAGAGTGTTGCCACAATTGATCAAAAATCTGAAAGAATCAATGCAACACTCTCAAATTTCACGGTTAAGAGTGTTCACCAAAAACGTGCTGAGCTCAAAGCTTTGAAAATTACCCCTGGTTCAAGCAAATGGTTTGAAAGCTGTACCAGGGAAGTCAAGAGTGTTCTTGATGACGATGACGATGATCTAGAATCGGAGACTTCATCGGAAGTGGTGGAAACTGCTAGCTCTAAGAGCACACCACTTGTCCCACCTCCGGAATCAGTTTGTCGCATCGAGTTTGTTAATTCTGTGGATGAAACTAAACTCTCTTCAGTTTCATCTGAGTTGGATGATGATGTTTGTGATCCAATGGGAGACATTCTTCCCATTGATGAATTGCTCAAAAATGATTCATCATCTTCTAGTCTTATTCCCGACTCTTCCATTCCTTCTCTCACTCCTGATGAGGAAGATGACAACTTTTGGAATGAAGTCGATGCATTTCTTAGTGATGAGTCAATTCCAACGGGAATTGATAACACTTACCTTGATCCGGAGGGG
The DNA here is from genome assembly GCA_019973895.1 of Chrysanthemum seticuspe. Lineage (NCBI taxonomy): Eukaryota > Viridiplantae > Streptophyta > Magnoliopsida > Asterales > Asteraceae > Chrysanthemum > Chrysanthemum seticuspe. The sequence continues at coordinate 296,598,050 of BPTQ01000001.1, forward strand.
GACATCCTTTTTCTGGAAAATTTGTTGATTGAAGAACCGTTTCCCACCCTCCCTCCCGGACATCTTCTTGACAATCACCATCTAAGCTTCCAGTTTAAGCTTAAAGATGTCAAAACTGGTGATTTGCTTCTCTCTGCTGAGGAATGGACTTGCATTCTCATGTACGTCTTTATTCCATTCTTCACAGATGGTGTGGTTGCTCTTTCCCTTTTCTCTTTCGGGAATGAGGACACCATCTTTGACCCCGGTATCATCCCTTATAGTGTCTAATATTAAACAATACCGCGGTTATATCTCGTCGGTGTGGAACTTTCTGATGTTCATATGTTCATTAACATTGTGAACTAAAGTCCGATCGAGATTGGTTTTCCACGTTACTTTCCCCATGAACAAATGAATGCGGGGTCGAGTCAAGCTAGCGACTCGGGAATCAAAAGCAGTAGCATGCTATATGGGTTTTCACCCATATTTCTGTCTTCTTACCTCTTTCTACCACCCTAGTGTGGGGGGTTGCCCACATGTTTCAAGTTAAAAAAAAAAAAAAAAAAATCTTTCTAAATAATGGCCGTAGTATTTCCCTTTCACGTTCTTTGTTTCGGCATAACCGCCGGTACTTTGAATATTGAGGGCAATATTCATTTCTAAGTGTGGGGGGGAATTCTCACGAATTTTATCATATAATTATACCAATTCCCCCGTTTTTGGCCAAAATTTTTTTTGGAGTAAGTGTTTTACACTTTCCCATTTGGTTATCATTCCGCCATGTCTGTAAGACAAAAGGATTGGCTAATCCAGGAGCAAACGGCTCTTGGTAAAGATTTCTCAAATCCGTTTATATGGCTTGCAATTTGCCCAAAATTGTATGGTTCTCAACTCACCATATCCTAAAAAGTGAAGAGTTGGCTAGCCCGCAAGATTATGGCTTGTGGTAAAGGCAGTGGAAAAACCATAATTGGTAATCAGCTCACCAAAGATAATTCTGATAATTTATCTAAGAGTTGGCTAGTCCAGAAGGGTACGGCTTCTGGTAAAGACAAAATCAAATCCGTTGGAAGCTGGTGGTTTGCTCAAAATCACATGGTTATCGGTGTACCATGGTTCTTACTTGAACTGAAACATTTGGCTACTCCAGAAGTAATGGCTTTTGGTAAAGAGATTAAAATCCATTATGTTTTCTCAAATCATTGCTAGGGACTAGCAATATCTCAGTGTGGGGGATTGATGAGTGTGTAAATACTCATCATTTTTGTACAAAATAAACTGCAAAATCATCTGAAAACACTCAGAAACACATCAAAATGATCAAAATATCACAAATCAGTGTTTTATGTGTTTTAAATGCAAAAATATCAAAATCAGATGAAAAACATATCAAATTTGCAAAAATTGCAGTTTTAGTCCCCCAAGTTTCAAAAGTTGTCAAAAACAGTCCCTGAGCACATAATTTCAAAAGTAAAGTCACCAAAGGTCCTTTTAAAATCAAAAGTTGTCAAATTTAGTCCTTTGGTGAAAAATATCAAAAGTTTGAGGAAATTACAAAAATGGTCCTTCAAGTTTCAAAATTGGCAGAAATGGCCCCTGGAAAATTGCAAAATGGCAATTTTGGTCCTTATAATTTTGGAACTTGTCATTTTCAGCCCTTGGAACAAGTTTGATGAATTGGCAGCTTAGGTCCCTTGATTTTCAGATTTTACAACATTAGTCCCTATAGTTTAAAACCCTTTCACTTAATTTTGGACCCCTGCCCTATTCTGGACCCCTGTCATTATGAATTATGAACCCCCCCTATTATTACCACTTGGGTCAAATCTGGTCAAAATCCTCATACCCGCCAAAGTCCACCACTCTCAACTGCTTTGCCTGCAAACCAGGAAAACCCATCCCCCCTCCTCAATTTCCTCTCAAGCCTGTTCCCCCCACCTCAACTAACATCCAAACATCATTTATTGCATCCCTAACCCCTCACTCAACCCCCAATTGGCAGACAAGGAAATTGGCGCCAAAATCCATTTAAACGGTTGAGATGATTTTTAAGCCATCCAATGGCTAAGAATTGATGGGAAAGATTCAGAGGAGAGAGGCAAAGAGATTGGATTATAAAAAGAAAGCAATTGGAGCAAAGAGAGGAGTCTACTAGTTTTTCATTTTTTTTACTTAAGTCGTTTTTATGTTAAATCTTTCAATTCAGTGTAAAACTTGTAATGTTCTGTTAAAGTGTATTAACTTTAAGTATTTAAATGTATTGAAACTGATTCCAAGTACCAATTTCATTTTAATGTTATAATCCTCAGTTTATGTCACTGTTGAAATTTCCAAAGTTAAAATTTCATTTAAAAGCTTTATAAATCTCATCTATCAGCTTCAATAAGCTTAAATGAGCTTGTGAAAGCCTTATACAAGCTCACATTCAAGTTTCCACTCATTATGATCCTTGGTCAACAAAAGTCAAACAGGGTCAAAAATGGGAATGCAGATGGACATGGGTTGATGCAGAGGTGGATTGGGTTGTTTTGGATTCATTTGGGGTGATATTAAATAGATTAGTGGTTCATGGTTCATGGTTTCAAGCTATAGCAGCTTTGGACTTTAGTAAGTAATTTTCACAAATTCTTGCATTTACTGTTTTTGTAGTATTAATCTGCTCAAATCTGTCTTTACAGTAGTGTTTAGGTTAAGTAAACTTAGATTGATCATAAGTACAAGTTGGTTAAGAGTTTGGGTCAGTTTAAGCTCATAACAGTTTACAAAGGAGTGTTTGGGTTTACTGATTTATCTGTCATAATGGTCTATTCAGCAGTTAAGTCCTAGTGGTTCATGTTTATTAAGTTTATTTGAGTTCATTTGGTTCTTAGGTTGGGTCTGCAACATCACCAAGTCAACATTAGATCACAACTATCTCTACTGATCCACTGTTGTGGATTTGGAGTTGCATAATCTCTTTTTGTGTTCAAAAGTGTTAAACAAAGCTTGCATTACACTTATTACATCATATAACATCTATCTCAGTGATAAAAATTGGATCCAAAGTTGGATAAAGTCAACTTTTCATTTTTAGTTCAAAAGTCAAAATATGAAAATCATGTTTTGGACCAACTGAAAGGGATTTTTCTTGGATTCATTTTTAAGCCTAAATCAGTGAAACTTGTTGATTTGAAAACTTCAGCTGGTCTACTTTCTTTTTATCATTTTTACATATTTTTGGAAATTTTCTTTAAGCTCTTAATAAGCTTGTCAAACTGGACCTAAGTGCCCTGCTCCACTGATACTCAGTTGACACTGAGTTTCTCAGTTCTTGCAGCTGGTGCACAGAGCTCATAAGAGCTTATCATGGTCTGATTTTTGGCTTAAATACTCTCAACCAGGTCTTTTCCAAGTTCCAATTGGTATTTTTCCCATTGAGCTTATTGTGAAGCTTGTGCATAAGCTTAAAGTGGGTAGCTCAAAATCTGTTTTGGCTTATAAGTTCTAAACATCAAATCTTAGCAATCTGTCAATCCAGTAGGTTTAGCTTGTTGTAACTTGTTTCATTTTAGTTATTTTTAGCTTATCATAGCTTGTGTTTCAGTTTGGTAGCCTTTGGAGTGCATTTGCTTAATCAAGTGCTTATTTCAATAAGCATTTCCACATCAGTTGCATAATCCTCCACACAAGCACTTGTTTTTTCAATTTTCCTAGCTTTCTAATATTGTTTTAGACTTTTCCTGTAATTTTCAGATTTTTCCAAGTTGTTTTGCTATTTTTCTCAATTTAAATTAGTTTTTAAGCATTTTTAATTAGCATTTAATACAAAAAATTAAGAAAAGGTTCAAAAAAATAATTTTTCAATTTTATTAAGTTAAGATAAATATAAAAAGCCAAAAAAGTATTTTTCCCAATTTTTCTTAGTTAAATTTGTATTTTTAAATAATTTAATTAGTTTTTAATAGTTTTAAATTCCTAAGAAAATTCAAAAATATTCAGAAAAATACAAAAATAGTTTTGAAAATTCTATTTTGATATTTTAGACTTTTCCAATTCATAATTTTATTTTTCTAGCTTTATTTCCTATTTTCTTGTATTTTAGGTAATTATTAAATAAGTAAAAATAATTTTTAATTAATAATAATTAATTAATTAGTTATAAAAATAATTTTCTTTTTCTAAAAATTTTATTTTATCATTAGGGTTGTAATAATGTATTTTTCATATTTTTAGGATTTATATTGTATAAGTTTCACTTTTTATTTTGTACGTCACGTAGATTTTAATTTCAGTTTTGTAAAAACATAAAAACAAAAACATCATTTTAAATATAGTGATAGCGTTTATTTAATAGATTTTATCTTTTTAATTTCCTTTAATTTGCATTTAAGCCGTTTTCATTTGTTGGCTTTTCTGTAGTTATAACTAATTAACAAATCTTTTTCCGTTCAAATCTCCCGATCACTTTACGTTTGATAATCCATTGCACAACTCGCTGGGACATAACGACCCGGGGAAACACTATACTCATCAGATCTTCATTGAGTTCGTTCCTGAGCCGTTTTAAGGTTCTTACGGTCCGCCATTCACAAGTGGCGGGCTTGTGTGAGAAACCTTGACTGTTCTGGAGCGCATCAATGTTGGTATACATTGTGCAGATTCTGAGGATTCAAATGGTTTGTTGAAGATTCCGCGACATCTGGTGCAGCAGTCTCATTTGCAAACGGGTTGAAGAACGCATTTGGATCAAAATCTGCAGGTGGGGGTACTTCATTCAGAATATCATCAGCTGGTTCATCATTGTTGGAAGCGGTGTGTTCAACTGTTGTGTTGGAGTCAACTGGTGTAGGTGCATCTTCAACAGTAGTTGTTGTAGCAGGTGTATCAGGTATAGGAATATTATCAGGTTGTGCAGCGGAAACAGCGGATACACCTGGAGCACGTTCATCAATATCGTCACAGAACAGAGGAGCAAATAACCTTTCCATTTGTTGACGAGTTAGCTGAGGGCTTTCTTCAGCTGATGATGGGGGTTGAGGGAAGTTTAAACGGTTGTGTCCGGGTTCTAAGCTGTTATACTCAGAAGCCATTTCCGTGAGTTCATCGAAATGAGCATGAATCGTTTCCATTACCTCCTTAGTTCGACGATTCCAGATTCGGAAACCTTTAGAATTGTCACAGTATCCAATAAAGACTCCAATATCAGCTTTGGCTTTGAGCTTTCCAAAATCATCACGATCATTATTCAGATAGCAAAGGGATCCAAATACATGAAAGTGTTTGAGGTTCGGTTTATAGTTGTGGACAAGCTCGAAAGGTGTTTTGTTGTGGCGTTTTGTGATCATAGAACGGTTTTGAGTATAGCATGCAGTAGATACAGCTTCTACCCATAAGTAATCAGGAAGTTTAGCATTGATTAACATTGTTCTTGCAGCTTCCACTAACGTTCGGTTTCGTCTTTCAACAACTCCGTTTTGTTCAGGTGTACGTGCAATAGATGTTTGATGCTGAATTCCCACTTTCTCATAGAATTCACGAAGGGTTTTGTTGACAAATTCAGTTCCTTTGTCTGTTCTGATTATTCTGACGGTGTTGCGGAGCTGAACCTGTATTTTTGTGAGAAAGGTGATGATCATTTGTGGAGCTTGGTCTTTGCTACGAAGAAAGTAGACCCAAGTCCATCGTGAGTAGTCATCAACAATTACTAAGATGTAGCGTTTGCCGTTGATCGTTTGCACACGCATCGGGCTACACAAATCCATGTGAAGAAGATGGAGCACATGCTGAGAGCTGTGTTCCACCTTTGAAGGAAAATGAGCACGAGTGCTTTTCCCTTGTTCACAGGCTGAGCAAAGGTGATCTTTTGAATACCGGAATCGTGGGAGTCCTTCAACTAGTTTGTGTCGAGCAAGGTTGGTGATGGTTTGAAAGTTTAGATGTGAGAGACGACGGTGCCATAGCCAGGATTTTGTAGATGTTGCCTTTGAAAGTAAGCAAATGGGAGAGGAAGCAACCATGTCTTGCATAGAGATAGTGTAGAGACTAGAATTACGCGAGCCAGACATAAGGTCATTTCCTTGTAGATCATGAATGAAACAAGTTTTCTCCCTGAAAGCAACCTCCAAATCTCCATCACAAAATTGACCTACTGAAAACAGATTGTGACTGAGGCCTTCCACATAGTAAACCCTGTTGATTTCGATGTTCCCATTAACATAATCTCCGTAGCCCATGATAGCTGCGAAGTGATCATTCCCGAATCTGACAGTGCCAATGAACTTTGCAATAAAGTTTGATAACAGTTTAAGGTTGCCTGTCATGTGTCGGGAACATCCACTATCAACAATCCAGAGAATGATCTGTATCACATGCATTACACACAGACGACACAGATGGAATAGAAGTAGATGTGGAACCCGAAATGTTAGAGGGTTCCGAAGCAGGTATGTTAGACATACACACATTGATAATTTTAGGCATCCATTTAAATCCTAATGTGTTATATATCCATTTTTGCCATCTATAACTACTCTTTGCTTTAGTCTTAGTGAAAACACTAGGTGGTACTACATTCTTAGGAGGTGAAGCGGGAGCTACTGTGATAGCAATGGTTGCCTTAGAATCTAAAGAAGGTGGTTTACCAAGCACAGACTTAGAATGATTAGTGGGCCTAGAGGTATTCCGATTCTTAGGATTCCATAATCGAGAGATTATAGCTTTAGCAACACATTTGTCATGACAATCGGAATTCATACGCTTTCGACAAATAACACAAGGTGCATCAGACTGAATATCAAAAGTACTTAACGGTTTAGCATTCGTTATATCACTATTTGTATTACATTTGCCAGACGCAACATCTATAGTGGAAGCAACATGATTTTTATTCAGAGTCCTAGGGTGTTCTTCTACTTTAGCATTCTTTATTGATCTTTTCTTAGGTCGCAACTTCCTATTCTTCGATTGAGTGCTCCTATGCTGTGAAGTGCGGACGTTTGGAAAAGATGCAACTATTCCTGTTTCAGTAGAGGGAAACACATAAGCAACTTGTGATTTGGCAGTGGGAATTCTAGGTTCACGATTACTAAGTGTGACTGGTGCTAATCTCTTAATCACAGTAGGCGGAAGTTGTTCATACTTTCCTAATATTTCCCGTAACTTAGAGATGGTGTGAATCAGATCTTGATTTTCAGAACGAATATTTCCAGCAAAATTCATGACATCTCTAGTGTGATCAAGATAGTGATCAATTTCGTTTGATGCTTCAAGTCGAGTCTTTTTGAGTAAATCAAATATGACACCATATTCCTGTTTAACGTTTAAGAGTTCTTGTTCATATTTTGAAATTTGACTTTTCAAAGACACGTTTTGATCATCCAGTTGCTCAATTTTAGGATCAGAAGATTTTGCACTCAACTGAGCGATTTTCTTTTGAAAACTAAGTTGATGATTGTGAATATCTTTTTCACACCAATGAAGACGACGTTTTGCATTGTAAATTTCCGTGTGTAATCGTTTATTTTCAGCTTTTAAAGACTCGATCTGAAGCACATTATCGGTGTTCTCAACAGTAACAACAGTTTCAACAATATCAGCAGAGATATGATCAGATGCATATGGCAAAGAATAGAATAACACAACATTATGGATATCAGCACAGATAACATCTTCCAAGAGTCGATCAACATCTTTTCTCAAGAGTTTCTTTTTACGTTTAGTATTAGAAATAGATGTTTCTGTTTTCTCGAAAACGTTTTTCATGACCCCAAGTTCCTTATGAAAATCCTTTTCCCAGGAAATTGCACAACTTTTCAAGTTTTTAACATTAGGTAAAAGATTTTTCTGAAAAATGTCTCTTTGTTCTCGCGCCAGAGGCGATTGAAAATGTTCAACTTTGATTTCAGATCGATATTCTATCTCATGTTGTAAAATTTTGAGGTCAGCCATGAAAATGTCAAAATATCGAAGAATTTTTCGATTTTCAGGTTGTGAGTTTATTTCACTAATGGAAGGTAAAGGACCATAAGTTTGTGCAAAGTCTGTTTTGGGATTAACAATAGAAGACTCAGGTGTTTTGATGATAACCCTGGGTGTGTTTGAAGAATCCGTTGGTGTGACGAAAGTGAACGTGTTTTTATAATTAAAAGGTTTGTTGTAAACAACGGTTTTTAATTTAGATCGACTCTCGTCTTCTGCATCTAATTCCTCTTGACGATGATATTCAACAACACTCATGACAGTATTATCAAATTTGTATTCTGCACTGGAAACTTCAGGAGTTGTTTTGAATGTTTTTGGTGAAAATTTTGGTTTGTAATCAGCTAGATTTTTTCCATATCCATTTGGATTGGGTTTTAAGGTAAACTTTTCAATAGCTGTTACTGATTCACCATGTTTGTAAACAATTGTTTTAAACTCTTTAACTTTGTTGTGCAAGCCGATAATTTCTTCAAGAAGGTCATCTACCCGATTCGTTGAATGCTTTTTGTATGCGGAGAACTGTTTTTGACAATTTAACAACTCAGCCTTAGCTTTTTGATTTTCCAAGGTGAGAGCTTTAATTTGCTTTTTATGTTCGTGTTTCAGTTGTTCTAATTCAGACAACAAAGCATTCTTCGAGGCGGCTAGATCAAGCATCTGTCTCTCTAAATATTTTTCATTTTGATGAGATTTTGCAAAAGCGGCTTCAAAACCTTTTTCACGGTTTTCTTGAGTTTTGAAAAAGTTGAGTTGCATTTGTAAGCATTCAAAATCCTTGGTTAACAGTGCATTTTTACTTTTTAAGGACTGATTTAATGCATAACATTACTCCATTTTGATTTTATGGTCTTGAATTAACCGAGCAAAATCCGGATGAGGCAACAGATCATCTTGTTCAACGTGAGTCTCAACATGATCATTCTTTAGATCCTCAAGTACGACCACGGAGTCAATTTGATTATCAAAGGAAACCATAAGGTCATCTTGATCGTCAAATGTAACTACAGGGTTAACTTGAAAATCATCAGAAAAAGATGTAGAAGACTCATTTTGAACAGTCTGATCCGTGTCGGATTCAGATATTGGCGGAGATATTAGTTCAGATATGATGATGGTTTGTTCGGGTACCTGAGACAAGCCATCAGGGTCATACACTGGGCCTGTATCACTCATGTGCAGCTCATGCATATTAGCCATCAACATAACAGCTGCATTAGCCTGCAAGTCCTCCATATCATCATCTGAGTCTGCATCTGCCATAAAGCTCTGTTCTTTGTCTGTAAGAGATCCACCAGCTTCATCCTTAAGAGCCAAAAGTAAAGCCTCTTTGAAATAAGCACTGCCCCTAGTCCTTGGCTTTGGGCATGCATTAGCCAGGTGTCCCTTTTCATTGGAGTTGTAGCATCTAAGACCATTTAACCGATTCTGAGCATTTCCCTGTTCCACCACTTGAGCTCTGTTGTTATTCCTACCCACAGCATTAAACCCTTGACCACCGCCCATCTGACGACCATAATCACGATTCTGAACTTCAACACGTCCATTGTTCACAACAGCTTGAGTCCGTGTGTTAGATGAGGAACGAATACGATTGTTGGATTTGTTGGTGTAACGGCCAAAAGCATTAGCAATCATCACAAATCCTTGTTGCAATGCTTCGAACGGATCTGTTTCCTCAGTCGCTTCACTGACATATGCTTGAGCATTGTTGCTGTATGGAACCAATTGATTTTGTTGAGGTTGTGGCTGTGAAGGTGTGTTTGAAGCAGTTGGTTGAGTTGCTGGTTGAGAGGGATAATTCTGTTGACCATACAAGGCAAGTTGTTGATTGTCCGGTTGTGACTGTTTAGCAAGTTGAGCACGGAGAATCCTTTCCCGATCAACTTCCTTTTCATGAGGCTTCAAGTAATCGTACAACAATCCATAAGTAGAATGATGCATATTCTTCGCTTGACGGAGAAAAATGACATACTTCTCCCATTCAGGACCAAGACTACTCAGGAACTTAGTATTCACTGCAATTCTTGGCATGATGATGTTGTGTTTATCCAAGTCATTGATGATGTCTGAAAATCGATGATGATAGGACTCTAGTGTCTCTATAGGTTCAATCATGAAGTGTTCATAAGCCAAGTAAATTTTGGATTCCAAATCCTCCTGATTGAGTACATATCCTTCCATAAGAAGACGAATATGATCCCACATTTTTTGTGCAGTCTTTTGAGCATCAACACTACGAAGAATTGGGTTTGGTAATCCTAAGAGGATGTATTCCATTGCAAGTTCATCAGCTTCATAGTGTAGAAGTTCTGTAGGATTTAAATCTGCAACAGTAGCAATGTTGGTTTGTTCATCTCTTGGTGGAACAGCAGTAGGATCTTCGGGTACAATGACAGTAGGCATCTCAAATGGACCTTCCAAGATAACCTTCTTTAAGAACTTTCCATGTGGCTTCTTTAGATCACAAAACCTAAAGAACCTTATCACCCATTGATCGTAGTTTCCTGGAGTGAGCATTGGAGGTCTATCAAGTGATCCAGCTTCATGAATTGATTGTTGGCTGCTTAAAGCTTCACACATCTTTGCAAACCAAGTGGGTTCCTTCATAGTGTTCCTTGATGGATGTTGATTGAAATCAGTTGTGTAGGTTTGAACTTGAAGGCTTGGTGGTGTAACACCCCCAAAATACCGCAGCGGAAGACTGTGTCACTGGGGTGCTACTTCATAATACAAAGTACAAGTTATAGAAAACGACCTCTAAATGAGACGTTTTGAAAAGTTACCATTCGATTAATGAAATCAGAGTTACAAACAATGAGGTCCCAAAGTATAATACAAAAATGTTTACAAAATGTTTCGAATGGTAAATACGAATGTATAAAGTTTTCAAAACATGTTGTGCGACTCTAAGTTCCATGCAACAGCTATCGTCTTATTGACCTGAGATAAACATGCTAAAGTGTCAACACAATGGTTGGTGAGTTCATAGAGTTTGTTTTGAATAAGTTGAAAAGCATTGAAAGAATGTTTACACAGCAAAGGCATTGTAAATCCACTCAGTTCCAAGTTCCGCCATAAAGAACTTGCAACCTGTGTGTTCACAACCCACTGCCAAAATATAGTTTGCACAATACACCGGATTATATTCACCCATGGCCAAGAATCCGCACACATGGGCGGGGGCATCCCAAATAGTACTATATTAATCCCAAGGTCATGAATCGGGTACACAAGGGCGGGGGCTACCCGACTTATAGTACTATCAATACCTCTCCGACAGCATAGAGTATTGTCGCACGTTTGTAAATACAATTCATGTATTTAGGCAAGTATTTCCAAGCATGTAAAACGAAATCAAGTATAAAGTAATCAAGTATAATGCAACCAAGTATAATGCAATCACGTATAATGCAATCTAGTATAATGTTTTGAATATTTATGCAAGTAAAAGCAAGTAGTTGAGCATGTATTTCCCCCAAAGAGTTTAAAACAAGTATTAAAAGAGTAGGGGCTATGACTCACGATAATTAGTAAAAGTTTAGAGTACTTGTGAAAGTAAAAGCAAGTATTTGAGCATGTATCTCCCCCAAAGAGTTTGTAAAACAATTAAACGAGTAAAAGTGGGGCTACGAACTCACGGTAATCAGTAAAAGTTTAGAGTACTTATAAAAGTAAAAGCAAGTATTTGAGCATGTATCTCCCCCAAAGAGTTTGTAAAACAAGTATTAAAAACGGGGCTAAGAACTCACCTGATAATAACTGATGAATGATACTAGAAAATTGGGCAGCGCTTCCGCATCTAAATTCAAAAATCCATTTCCTAAACTATAAAAACCTCTAAATTATCTCATATCTACCCCATAACTATCCCAATAGCTTCAAAAACAAAAACCCATATTTAATATTGCCCGATCTATTCTTGCAAAAGTTTTGAGAATTTCCTGGGACCCACAGCTCCAACCCACAATTGTGTAGCTCTTAATCTAACCGCAGAAATACAAAATAAACTTAATTTTTACGTAGAGAATACTAATGCCTTCAACTTATGTGTATAACTCGGAGCCTAAAAATCAAGTATGGAGGGTGTATGGAGGGTGGCGACATCAAGGAGGAGGGGGAAATGTGTGTGTTTTTCTGTGAAATAAAATGAACTAGTTTTCTTTCTATTTATAGGGAAAATATCTGAAAATATCTAGATATTTTGATGAATAGTGTTTAGATATTTTGATGAATAGTGTTTACATATTTTGATGAATAGTGTTTAGATATTTTTGAAAATATCTAGATATTTATAAATAGTAACTAGATATTTATACATTATGAGTACAGAGTACATTGTTTATGCATGAAAATTGTGTAAAAGTATTTACTTGTTTAATTTAGTCGAAATTAGTAATTAATAAAAATTTTCGGTGAATAGTAAGTTGTGAATAGTAATTTGTGAATAGTAATTTTCGGAAAAAAAGTTTGAGTTTAAATAATGACTCAAAATATAATGAATAGTAAAAATGAATAGTAACAGTGAATAGTAAAAATGAATAGTGACCCGAAAATACGAATTGTTACAGTCTCTACCCCTTAAGGGAACTTCGTCCCGAAGTTCTGTTGATGTTAACTACTTATAGCGTGTGTAAGAAAAGTGTGGTCTCTAAAACAGTGGGTTCTCTCTTATTTAACAGGAATAGTGTATGGGTTACGTTGTAATACACCCATAATGTGGTTAGGGAATCATATCGGATGAAAATTAGCCCACTTATTTATAATTCATTACTTACATAAAGAAGCGTCCAAATTTATGTAAGTAATGGATTATGAACTTATGGTTCGGTGGTTTATAATTTCTTTATTTGAATAAAGAAGCGTCCCAATCCATTCAAATAAGGAGATTATAAATCATCCTACTTAAGATTTCCCGATACAAAACTCGCTTTATGAGACAGATAATAAGATAACCAAGTAATCAAATGTCTAAAGCTAAGTAATAATATTATTTAACTCAAATCTCATGTCTCATCAAACAAGAACTGTCACAAGATTAAGTTAAATAATTAGTTATTACTGAGCTCCATATTTTTTTTAATGACTCGATTAAATTATGTGGTTTCCTTATTATTACTAAAGTCATATCATCCAACAACGCGGATCTAAGCAAACAACTAACAAGAAGCATATGCCCATGAAGTGTGTGTAAGGCAATTATAGTGGAGAGTCTTAACGGATAAAGCAGTTATAGTCTAGGCTCTTAAATGCAACCTAGTTCTCTATAACCAATGCTCTGATACCAATCTGTAACACCCCCAAAATACCGCAGCGGAAGACTGTGTCACTGGGGTGCTACTTCATAATACAAAGTACAAGTTATAGAAAACGACCTCTAAATGAGACGTTTTGAAAAGTTACCATTCGATTAATGAAATCAGAGTTACAAACAATGAGGTCCCAAAGTATAATACAAAAATGTTTACAAAATGTTTCGAATGGTAAATACGAATGTATAAAGTCTTCAAAACATGTTGTGCGACTCTAAGTTCCATGCAACAGCTATCGTCTTATTGACCTGAGATAAACATGCTAAAGTGTCAACACAATGGTTGGTGAGTTCATAGAGTTTGTTTTGAATAAGTTGAAAAGCATTGAAAGAATGTTTACACAGCAAAGGCATTGTAAATCCACTCAGTTCCAAGTTCCGCCATAAAGAACTTGCAACCTGTGTGTTCACAACCCACTGCCAAAATATAGTTTGCACAATACACCGGATTATATTCACCCATGGCCAAGAATCCGCACACATGGGCGGGGGCATCCCAAATAGTACTATATTAATCCCAAGGTCATGAATCGGGTACACAAGGGCGGGGGCTACCCGACTTATAGTACTATCAATACCTCTCCGACAGCATAGAGTATTGTCGCACGTTTGTAAATACAATTCATGTATTTAGGCAAGTATTTCCAAGCATGTAAAACGAAATCAAGTATAAAGTAATCAAGTATAATGCAACCAAGTATAATGCAATCACGTATAATGCAATCTAGTATAATGTTTTGAATATTTATGCAAGTAAAAGCAAGTAGTTGAGCATGTATTTCCCCCAAAGAGTTTAAAACAAGTATTAAAAGAGTAGGGGCTATGACTCACGATAATTAGTAAAAGTTTAGAGTACTTGTGAAAGTAAAAGCAAGTATTTGAGCATGTATCTCCCCCAAAGAGTTTGTAAAACAATTAAACGAGTAAAAGTGGGGCTACGAACTCACGGTAATCAGTAAAAGTTTAGAGTACTTATAAAAGTAAAAGCAAGTATTTGAGCATGTATCTCCCCCAAAGAGTTTGTAAAACAAGTATTAAAAACGGGGCTAAGAACTCACCTGATAATAACTGATGAATGATACTAGAAAATTGGGCAGCGCTTCCGCATCTAAATTCAAAAATCCATTTCCTAAACTATAAAAACCTCTAAATTATCTCATATCTACCCCATAACTATCCCAATAGCTTCAAAAACAAAAACCCATCTTTAATATTGCCCGATCTATTCTTGCAAAAGTTTTGAGAATTTCCTGGGACCCACAGCTCCAACCCACAATTGTGTAGCTCTTAATCTAACCGCATAAATACAAAATAAACTTAATTTTTACGTAGAGAATACTAATGCCTTCAACTTATGTGTATAACTCGGAGCCTAAAAATCAAGTATGGAGGGTGTATGGAGGGTGGCGACATCAAGGAGGAGGGGGAAATGTGTGTGTTTTTCTGTGAAATAAAATGAACTAGTTTTCTTTCTATTTATAGGGAAAATATCTGAAAATATCTAGATATTTTGATGAATAGTGTTTAGATATTTTGATGAATAGTGTTTAGATATTTTGATGAATAGTGTTTAGATATTTTTGAAAATATCTAGATATTTATAAATAGTAACTAGATATTTATACATTATGAGTACAGAGTACATTGTTTATGCATGAAAATTGTGTAAAAGTATTTACTTGTTTAATTTAGTCGAAATTAGTAATTAATAAAAATTTTCGATGAATAGTAAGTTGTGAATAGTAATTTGTGAATAGTAATTTTCGGAAAAAAAGTTTGAGTTTAAATAATGACTCAAAATATGATGAATAGTAAAAATGAATAGTAACAGTGAATAGTAAAAATGAATAGTGACCCGAAAATACGAATTGTTACAGGTGGTGTTTGAACCATTTGTGGTTGTGGAATTGCACCAAGTTGTGGAGTATGTTGCTGATTAAATTATTGTTGATAAATAGCTTGTTGTTGATTCCATTGTTGATGTTGTGGAGTTAATTGTTGTTGTTGTTGATGATTATAAGTGTGAGGGAAATAGTTAGAGTATGGTGGTTGAGACATGATGATAAACTTGTGTGGTAAAAATGGATCTTTGTAGTCGAATGAACCTTTGTTGATGAAGTGTCCTTAGGCGTAGAAAAGACAAGAACCAAGTAGCACTTATGCGTAAAAACACCAAAAGTTACGCGTAACAATGAGGAGTTACGCGTAGGTTTTAGCTTACGCGTAAGTAGGATAAAAGCACTAAAGTTATGCGTAGACAAAAGTTAGGCGTAGAAAGTTAGGCGTAGGATTACCTTATGCGTAGACCTAAGTTTACGCGTAAAGTGAATCTTATGCGTAGAATTTCTACGCGTAAGCTTATGCTTATGCGTAATTTTAGGGTTTTTGCCCAAACGATCTTTTACACTTCACAGTGCAAAAGATATCCAAAGTCGACGTATTTTCAGACTTATCCAAGTAAGAAAACACGGAATAAACCAGGAAATTGAAGATCAAGCCAAGAACAAAGTTACGCGTAGTCCTACTCGTATAACTAGGGTTTTGATACGCGTAATCCTACTCGTAAGAATGATTTTGCCCAAAGATGTTTCTAAACCAGTTTTTGTGTGATGAGATAGCTTCAATAACACCAAAATAACACAAAAGTGTGAAATTTGATGATCGAAAGCACCTAAAACAGTTACGCGTAGGATAACACTTTCGTACAAAAACAAGCTTAAAAACAATGAAATACACATAAAGTTCCAAACTTTTTGCCAAAAACCAATAGTTTAACACTTAATAACGTTGAAAGTACAAGAATCTTGGATTAAAAAGTGTAAAAAACGAGTTTTTAAGATAACCAAAGATTGCGTTATCTTTACGCGTAAGACCCAAAACCAAAACTTCAAAAACAAATGAGTACACCCAACTATTTGGCGATTGATACCACTGTTAGGTCACAAGTTTTACAAACACAAGTTATAGAGAAAGAGATAAAGGCGATTGAACAAGATCTAACACACACACAAACAATATTATGACCGGTTATGCGTAGGTGAATGTGAAAGAGAATAACTTGAACAACCAACCCTCAAATGAGGGTTTACAAGAGTATTTATAGGAGGGAAGCTAGGGCAACACTCCTAGTTCCCATCCTTTCTTATGTGGGCTTGGGCCTCAGCTTATGGGCCTTCTACATAAGCTAGACCTTAAACAAACATAAAGGCCATAATAAAGCTACCTATTACATATGAAATATAAATACTTGAAATACTGTTTAGGAGTGATTCCAACAACTTTTGTAACTCATAAAATGAACTATTGACTATATCAGTAACTTATGTACTAAAATCAATTGTGTTTCGACTTTAATGCAACCCACATCGCCTTGTGAGGGAAATTAGCTTCGTGGGGGGTGGTTATAAAGAAGGAGGGAAGGATTCAATTCTAAGTAGGCATGTTTAATTCTTTAAAAGCCAATGGCTGACATTTATGTTTGCAAGCTTATTATTTGAGTTTTTTTTTAAGTTTGCAAACATGCATGTCGCTTGTTGGTTTTTATATTATTCAACAAGCTTACAATTTTGTAAATAAAGTTATCAAAACATTAACACACCATAAGTTACGAAATGCGCTTAATGAACACAAGCTTAACAATGCTTGAAACTTACATGAACAACACATGAACATGGAAGGGTTTTTGGCAAAATCGATTACGAGCAATTTTCTTGCAACTTTTGAACAAAGTCTGGAGCTCAAGTGGCTAGCTTATGATATAGTACAAAATGTTAACACAGCTTGTTAGAAAAGGACACCCTTATATACTTACCACTCTCTCTTGCAAAATACATTCAATATGTGAATGCATATTATATTACTTTAGATACTAGTTGAAACCGAACCGTTTCCTGCAATTACAAGATGTTTATGGTCTTCTTGGACATGATACCATTATTTCGAGTCATTTTTGTTGCAACAAGGGTGTTGATCACCAAGTTGTATTCCTATTTGTAACTAAAGCACTTGTAAGAAGAAAACAGATTGCAATATACAAGAATTATGGTTTTAATAGTCGGTCCAAGCATCAGACAAGCCGTCCTATCAGGTCGGTAGTTCAATCGGTTCGACATGTTGGATCTACCACTCTCAAGAACCGAATCGCCTAGCAGATAATTGAGAAATTTACATATGTGTAAAAAATGAAATCGACCCACTTATAAGAAACGTAAAGTCTTATAAAAAAATAGTTTGCTTATTATACATTATAGCATTTTCTCTAGCTTTTTGTACTTTTCAAAGTTCTCGTATTTATAATGCAGAATTTTGTAACTCATAAAAAAAGAGCTATCGACTTATATTAGTAACTTATGTTATTGAATGTCACATTTATTTGAAGACATTTTTTAAAACAGCTATAAAACTATGGGAAATAAAACTAATGGAAGCATAACATACATTAATTAGAGGGTGTTTGGCTAAACTTATGAGTTGGGTTTATTCTTATGTTATATCATAAGCTCATAAACCCAAATTGAATATTTTGATTAGCTTATGTTTGATAAGTTGATTATAACTTATAAGCAACATGTTATATAAGCTCAACCCCACTTTTAAAAGCCACACTTTCAGAGCTTAATAAAAACCTTTTAATTTCACTATTGCTGTTTGGTATAAAATTTGATGTATCGGTATTACATTAGGTCCATTTAAGTGCTCATATAAAGAAAAAAATGTGATGGAGATACAAAGAAGTGGGGCCCACTGGAATGAGCATCAAAAGGTCACCTCAGTCAACTACTATGGTTGTATGGGTGTGCTATCATTGTTTGATTGCTATATATTCAATCAAACAATTGAAATCACTATGAAAGTTATTGTTCGATTCCAATTAACGTATACCAAACGCACCTTAAACATATAATTGTAATGATTAAGATAAACTCAAATACACCAGTGTACCACAAAATGCTTATGATGAATTTTGGTTGTGACTTTTGGGCATCCCATATCGGCCTTAGATGGAAAGTAGCTTTGTAGGAGGTGGTTATAAATAAAGAGGGAAGAACTCATTTTATGATAGGCATGTTAAATTTTTTAAAAGCTTATGAACAACAGAATGCAAGCTTATAATATTATTTTATAAGCTTGTTAAGTTGTTGTTCGTAGGTTTTTTTAATACTTGACAGGCTCATAATTATATGTATAAGTTTCTATGAATTGAATATTTAAAGTTATTCTAACCTTAATACCCCATAAATTTTGACTGTTGCTTTTATAATATTTAACAAGCTTATAATATTAAATGCAGCATGTAAGGGGAGATTGGATTTGAGATCCAACGGATCCGTAGAGGACGAGAATGTGTACTTAGAGCATGTACAACAATAACACCAATAACACCGTTCACGTCAGCGCCACATCAGCTTTAACATTTAACATTAACATCTCCAAAAAACACCCACAACAGTAACATCTCAATAACATTAATAACATTTCATATTTTCAATTTCAACCCTTAAACTAAAACAAACACTTCATTTATTAAAACACATATCACATTTAACATTAAAACACCAAGTACATTAAACGTTAAACACGAATTACATTAAAAATTAAAGATACAACGCATACTGACGAAAATAAAACTACTAAAACTTAAAAAAATGAATCATCTGAGTCCCAACAATCAGAACTGGTTGGCGGAGAATAAAACTCCCCATTAAAGTATCGACTCTCCATTATGTGGAAATAGTTGTCTTGCAGGTATTGAGCTTCCCGTGCTTCTTGCTCACGGCGAGCATCCTCTTCACGTGCCTGCTCTTCCATAATCTTCCTAACGCTTTCTTCATCTTGTTCTAGTTGCCGGAGGGAAGCCTCACTGATAACGCTCAAATTGTGCATGTTTTTAGTAGCGTTATCCGTGATTTTATGTATATTATTTGGTTATAATCATATACTTTTGTTGCTTAATCGTATCAAAGTGCGTTTGCTAGTTCATTTGTAGCCAAGTACAGGAAAGTGGAGAAAAAGACGGAAAAAGAAGTAAAATACGAAGATTTCTCCATATATGAAGAATTCCCGACAAAAGCAAGACTTGTGGAGTATATTCGAGAAGATAAAGTCATCAAGTTAGTGGTCCAAAGACTCAAGAATAAAGTTCAAGAAGGAAAACGAGAAAGAAATGAAGAAAAGAAGCTAAAACGAAGACATATTGGAAGCTTCGTTGTCCTCGATACACCTTCACCATTTTGGCCATAACTTTTGCATACGGACTCCGTTTGACCTCCCGTTCGCGGCCACGGAAAGCTAAGAGAAAGATCTACAACTTTGCAGTTTATGACTTTCTGTGATTTTGCTCCAACCGATCGGTCGAGCCCCGTAACCGATTCGGTTGGAGAGCTGTCAAGAAGACCAACCGATTCGGTTGGAGCCCAACCGGATCCGGTTGGAGGTCCTGTTTCAGCCATTTCTGCACCACTAAGACTCCAAACGTATTCCAAATGATTCTAGTCCCTTCCTACATGGTTTCTAGTCCCTTCCAAGCTCCTTGGCCTCCAAGAAATGCATTGAATACCCTAAGCCTTGGTAGTAGTATAAATAGAACCCATTTGGCACCTCATTTCATCATCCCTTCTCCATCTTTCTCATCCCTTTCATCCACCACTCCATCTATAGGTGTGAAATTCAAGCCTCCACCCTTAAGGACGAATTTCCACCTAAAACAACATCCCTCTCTCAACTTACCTTCCCCAAAGGTGTGAAATTCAAGCCTCCACCCTTAAGGACGAATTTCCACCTAGAGAGAACACAACCACTCTCAATACCTTCACCAAAGGTGTGAAACTCAAGCCTCCACCCTTAAGGACGAGTTTCCACCAACTATCCTATCCCAACTTGTGTGAAATTCAAGCCTCCACCCTTAAGGACGAATTTCCACCAATTACACCAACTTATCTTCCCCAAAAGACCACAAACCTCTGCCAAATTCGTGTAGTGTGCTCAAGGGTTGTTGAAGGCGTTTGGACATCATTTTCCGGCTTGGTAGAACTATTGTAGTTGATTGGAGGCTTGAAGGTTGCTATAATCCTTCATCTTTGCCTATTGTAATTCATACTTTGGGTAAACCTTGTTACTTTTCTATTTAAAGATGTTTGTTATTGATATGATTATTGAGATTTTGTGTTTGATTGGAATAATGATGAATGTCTTGATACTTGCTTGTTCTTATAATGCTTTTCTTGTTGGTTTGATCCGTGACAATCATAACCATCAACTTGTTACTTGTTCTTATAATGCTTTTCTTGTTGGTTTGATCCGTGACAATCATAACCATCAACTTGTTACTTGTTACTTGCTTAAACAAACAAACGACACTTGTAGTGCAACCAAGTCTCTTGGGACGACCTTGATTTACCATATACTATACTACAACTTGACTAGGGTATACTTGCCCGAATGTGTTCCTAGTTAACCGGTAATTCTTGTTACAAATTTAAAACCCCGATGAAGCACATCAAGTTTTTGGCGCCGCTGCCGGGGACTTGCGTTTGTATTCTTGTGTTTGTTTGATTGTTGAATTGTTTGCTTGAATTGATTCCTTGTTTGCTCATGAAGTTTGCTTGAATGCTTGTCTTTCATTTTCTCAAAAATCTCTCAATTTCTCATAATTTCTCAAATGATCTTTGCATCAAAATCATGTTTTTGATGTTGGGATTTCGTTTCATGTGTTCTAAAATGCTCATTTCAATGATTGATTTCTAAGTGTGCTCGAAAATGTTTGCGAAAAAAACCCACCAAAACCACCAAGAATCAACCAACCGAATCGGTTGGCACTCCAACCGGATCGGTTGGAAGCTTCGTACTTAATAAAACCACTACAACCGATCGGTCACTACCCGTAACCGGATCCGGTTGTGTGTTCTGTTAAAAAAAAAAAAAATCCATTTTGTGTTTTTCTTGTTTCTTGTGTTCTATGTTTTATATGTTATATGATCTCTTGCATGTCTCTATGTTATTTGTTTTTGTTATTTTTATATTAGTTTCGTATTAATTTTGAATAAGGCTATCTTATTTAGATTCTCTTGTTTGATTTGTGTTACGTAACTAATTGTGTGTGCTTGCGTCTATGTGATTGTCGTTTTTCTGTTTCGTGCTTATTTATGTTTTAAGTGTCGTTTTATGTTCTTGATGTTTTTGTAGTTAATATGTGTGTTTATGTGTTTTGTTTACTTGTGTTTATTTTTGTGTTTGTTACCTTTTGTGTCCTTGTTTTAGTATATCAATAAAAGGTTTGAAATAAAACTTGGTTCAAAAAAAAAAAAAAAAAAATCGCCTCTAACCGATCGGTCACTTCCCGTAACCGTTTCGGTTGGAAGGTTGGTCTCATTTGGTTCGTCCCAACCGATCGGTCACAACCCTGTAACCGATTCGGCTGGACTAATCTGTTGAAAAAAAAATTCCGTTTTTATTTTTTGTTTTTGTGTGTTTGTGTTTAGATTAAATAAGTTTTAATGTCTTTTCGTTTTTGCAAGAGTATCATTTTTTTATTTGGTTTTTCCATTTTAAGTTTTGTTAATTTGGTACATTGTAAATAAATAAGTACATGTGTTTTTAAAAATAAAAATGTTTCGAACTTTGTGGGTATGTTCACTGGAAACCCTCACGAGACTATAACTCGTCCACTCGGGCCACCGAGAGGGTTAAAGGCTTGTTGCATACGCTAAATGCAACCGTGATGCCTACGAAAGTGAGTTTTAGAATTTTACGCGTTTTTGTAGTTTATTTTGTTTTTGCAGATTTAATAAGCTCTTGGAGGAAGGATTGATTGGATCGTGAACCTTATACTCTGGATTGGACATGTTTGGATGAGAAATCGATTGATCTCACACGCTTATGCTAGCGTTTTCTTAGCACCTTATCATATGGAGTTCGATCGTGATGTTAGCCCAGGAGGTTTCGTTTCTCTTAGACTTATAGTTTTATTTTTCCCTATCTTACATGCTTTAGTTTTCACAATTGCTTTATTTTGTTTCTTTGTTATTTTTCTTTTGTTTGTTTGTTTGGTAGATTATTTTAATAAATTGACTTCTTTTAATACCTCGAAAGTAAGGCTCACCCATTGTAAACAAACTGTGTGAGAGGTATAAGGCGGGTCTCCCTGATTCCCTAAAGAAGTTTGGTTTTTAATATGCTTCGCGCTGACCTGCTTCTCCGCTTCTTTGTGCGTTTCAATGGAGCTACCGAGAACTCGTGGGACAAGAATAAGTCATGTTTGGTTTTTTTTTTTTAAAAAAAAATTATAAAAATTAAAAAACTAAAAAAAAAAAAAAAAAAAAAAAAAAAAAAAAAAAAAAAAAAGGTCGTAGCTAATTAATTATTTTTTGTGTGTGCTTAACTTAAGTGTGGGGGGAAATATTATTGTGAAAAGCGGAACTCGTTTTCAATTTCCAAATTTTTGGTCCAAATTTTAAAATTTTGTGAGCTTGTTTGCCCTTATGATCTAGTTGTTTTCACGCGTATATGTTAATATATTAGAATAACTGGATCAACCCACTGGAGAAATCGGTAATTTTGAAAAACTTGAGATGTGTCCCGATTAATATTGCAATCCATTTTGGGATCGATGACATTTGCTAGCACATATTTTATAGCCCTTTCTACTAAATTGTGAGGATTTGTGCCTGTTTCATATATAGCATACATCTTTTATGCTTGGATCTTTTTCCTTGAGTGTGCCGGTGATTTTATTTATTCTAGAACTTGTGCTTGTAAATCATTACCAGACCGCAGTAAGATCACATTCGTGTGATATAAGTGTATTCGTGTGATAAAGAGGCACCTTAGGAATAAAACCAAATGGCCTTCCGTTTACATCTAATGATATATTAGCTAGCCACATCGGTTAGTTAACCACCCACATGGACCCATTTGTTGGCGCTCATCTTTAGCGCTAGATACCCTTAGTACACCCTCTGAGCCATCCCTTTCTTTTTGTTTAATCCAGAAAAATACAAAAATATATTTCACTTTAAACCTTAGCCTACCCCTTGTCAATGTCTAAATGGTTGGTTGCTAGTTGCTTGGTTGTTGGATTGTTTTTGATGATTATGAGTTATCCGCACTTTGTCAATCGTGTGTGCCATTCCGACAAAGATGAAGACTGCAGCTTCTTATTTGTATTTTTGTGGTGTGTGCTTATACGAAGTGTGGGGGAGATGTGATGTATGTGAAAAAAAAAAGTATAAAAAAATTGTGAAAAAAAGGAAAAAGAATAAGTCATCGAAAAAAAAATGTGTGATGACAATTATAGCCAATGTGCTTTATTATTATGAAGATGAAGGAAGATGATGTATGTTTGAGTTATCGATTAGCCAATGTGCTAAGACGTGATATATATATTTGGTGATCGATATGTGAAGAGAAGTTAGTAACTATAATCATTTTCGGATTTGTGGTTTGTTCGTGACTAGCAACATGGGTATTAGACTTGACTTTATCTTTATTTTTCTTTAACACCAATTTAATAAATAATCCCATGCCTTATCCATACCCTTTAATTACCCGAAGCCTATCGTTATAACCCGAATAAAAGCCCTCTTTAGATGTTTACACTTGGTGCTTACGCCACGTCGGTGGAGTTTTGTTTCTTGTACAAGCCTATGGTAATATTTAGATCATGACTGAGCAATATGAGTGTACTATTCCTTAATACTATCCATCACTAAATAAAATGAGTGTTGAGTGAATTATACATCCGTTCTTTTTCGTGAGGTGCTTAGCCATGTTATCAAGCGAGAGAATCCATAGGGTATTGTCAAACATCTCGATTTTTCACCTCTAAAAGCTTAAAATGATGAATCTTATCTCGTACTTGTACTTGATAGATTTGCATCACATTTTTCTAATCATTTTCATGCACCATGTGGGATTTATTTTTCTTAATTTCTAGATTTGCTTGAGGGCAAGCAAAACCTTAAGTGTGGGGGAGTTTGCGCTCATTTTTCGCTTATTTTTTTATGTTTGTTAAAAAAAAAAAACAAAAAAAAAAAAAAAAAAAAAAAAAAAAATTTGATATTTTAATTTTTCTTTTCGTTTTGTCATTTCAGGTATGTAGTTTGATTTTTTCTTTTCTTAGATTTGCTTGAGGGCAAGCAAAGTTTAAGTGTGGGGGAATTTGATAACGCTCAAATTGTGCATGTTTTTAGTAGCGTTATCCGTGATTTTATGTATATTATTTGGTTATAATCATATACTTTTGTTGCTTAATCGTATCAAAGTGCGTTTGCTAGTTCATTTGTAGCCAAGTACAGGAAAGTGGAGAAAAAGACGGAAAAAGAAGTAAAATACGAAGATTTCTCCATATATGAAGAATTCCCGACAAAAGCAAGACTTGTGGAGTATATTCGAGAAGATAAAGTCATCAAGTTAGTGGTCCAAAGACTCAAGAATAAAGTTCAAGAAGGAAAACGAGAAAGAAATGAAGAAAAGAAGCTAAAACGAAGACATATTGGAAGCTTCGTTGTCCTCGACACACCTTCACCATTTTGGCCATAACTTTTGCATACGGACTCCGTTTGACCTCCCGTTCGCGGCCACGGAAAGCTAAGAGAAAGATCTACAACTTTGCAGTTTATGACTTTTTGTGATTTTGCTCCAACCGATCGGTCGAGCCCCGTAACCGATTCGGTTGGAGAGCTGTCAAGAAGACCAACCGATTCGGTTGGAGCCCAACCGGATCCGGTTGGAGGTCCTGTTTCAGCCATTTCTGCACCACTAAGACTCCAAACGTGTTCCAAATGATTCTAGTCCCTTCCTACATGGTTTCTAGTCCCTTCCAAGCTCCTTGGCCTCCAAGAAATGCATTGAATACCCTAAGCCTTGGTAGTAGTATAAATAGAACCCATTTGGCACCTCATTTCATCATCCCTTCTCCATCTTTCTCATCCCTTTCATCCACCACTCCATCTATAGGTGTGAAATTCAAGCCTCCACCCTTAAGGACGAATTTCCACCTAAAACAACATCCCTCTCTCAACTTACCTTCCCCAAAGGTGTGAAATTCAAGCCTCCACCCTTAAGGACGAATTTCCACCTAGAGAGAACACAACCACTCTCAATACCTTCACCAAAGGTGTGAAACTCAAGCCTCCACCCTTAAGGACGAGTTTCCACCAACTATCCTATCCCAACTTGTGTGAAATTCAAGCCTCCACCCTTAAGGACGAATTTCCACCAATTACACCAACTTATCTTCCCCAAAAGACCACAAACCTCTGCCAAATTCGTGTAGTGTGCTCAAGGGTTGTTGAAGGCGTTTGGACATCATTTTCCGGCTTGGTAGAACTATTGTAGTTGATTGGAGGCTTGAAGGTTGCTATAATCCTTCATCTTTGCCTATTGTAATTCATACTTTGGGTAAACCTTGTTACTTTTCTATTTAAAGATGTTTGTTATTGATATGATTATTGAGATTTTGTGTTTGATTGGAATAATGATGAATGTCTTGATACTTGCTTGTTCTTATAATGCTTTTCTTGTTGGTTTGATCCGTGACAATCATAACCATCAACTTGTTACTTGTTCTTATAATGCTTTTCTTGTTGGTTTGATCCGTGACAATCATAACCATCAACTTGTTACTTGTTACTTGCTTAAACAAACAAACGACACTTGTAGTGCAACCAAGTCTCTTGGGACGACCTTGATTTACCATATACTATACTACAACTTGACTAGGGTATACTTGCCCGAATGTGTTCCTAGTTAACCGGTAATTCTTGTTACAAATTTAAAACCCCGATGAAGCACATCACTCACTTAACCCGTTGGGGTGGTTTTGAAAATCCACATGTGGACTGTTCACATGTGGAGTAGGAACAATTGGGAGGTACGGGATGTTTTCAAAACCCACCGGAAAGACATTTTCCGGTGGTGTTGAGTAAACATCAGGTTCTGGTAGAGTTGGAAAGCTGGTTTCCGGCAAGTTTTCTGGGAAGGGGAATTGCTGAGAAAAATCTTTGCGATACATTTTTTGTGTGTGAGTTGTGTGTGTAAGTTGTGTGTTCTAAACAACTATGGTAGAGTTGTATATATAGGCAGAGTTGAGTTTGAAATTGAATAAATCCCGCTCATATTTGATTTTTAAATTTCAAATTGGAATTTGAGTTTATCCCGCCCAGAATTGACCAGCATAATTTAAATTTGAACTTGAATAGGTTGAGGGGGTGTAAGTGAAAATTTATTTGAAATAGTTTAGGGCGGTGAAATGAAAGTTTTTTTTTAACGTGCGTTGATGCTCCAACGCCTCCCCTCCAACGCCCAAATAACGCCCCCCCCACCCAACGATATAACGCCCGTTAACGGCGTTAATAGCCTAATAACGGCGTTATGCCGTTACTTTTGTACGTGCTCTTATAGTATAAAGCCAAGAGTGAGACAGATTTTATTTAGCCATTTAAAGCTTACTTATAGTATAAATCCAAATCCAAGAATGAGAGATTTTATTTAGCCATTTAAAGCGTCTCTATTTGCGTGAGTGACAATTTATCTAAGTTACTCACTTTTTTTTCTTATGTAGAAAGGATCTAATATGTTCTTAACTTTACTTTTAATGGTTTTTATCAAGGTTTTTAAGATTAGGATCCTACCTAGGATCGTTTTTATCTTTGCAAGATCGTGATCGGGATCCTAAGATCCTACAATAATGTACTTTATTAATGATCTTTGTAATATTATTTAAATCTACAAATTATTATATATTATAAACACGAAATTATATGAATGTTTCATAAAAATATTGTCCTAAATTATGAATATGGAATGTTTAAGAAGAATCACATTTTGTTTTTTTAAATTATATAAAAACATAAATCATAAATTTGTAGTTTTTTAGTTTGTGGTTCGAGAAAAGTAAGATTGGATCGGAGTAGATCTTAAGCTTGTTAAGATCATACGTAGCATCCGGATCATAAGATCCTAAGATCAGGAACGGGATCTTAACAACTATGATTTTTACCTTATAATTGCTTAAAATCAATTAATTGGGTCTTGACTTTTGGCATCCCACATCGCCTTTAGGAGGAAAGTAGTTTGTGGGAGGAGGTTATATATAAAGAGGGAATGACTAATTTTATGTTAGGCATGTTAAATTTCTTAAAAGCCTACAGTCCACAACAAGAAGAGCTTATGAAATTATTTTTTAAGCTTTTCAAGATGTTGTCTGTAGCTTTTATAATATTTGACAAGCTCTTAATATGTGTCTCAAATTTATTTGAACTAAATATTATAAAGTAATTTAAACCTTACAAGCCATAAATTTTGACTGTTGCTTTTCTAATATTTGCTACTACAACATTCACTGGCTACCCCAGCGACATACGGGGACTTTCCCCAGCGACATGTCGCTGGGGAATCCTAGCTGGGGAAGTCTCGTAAGGGATTATATCCCCAGCGACAATCCCCGGCGACGACGTGGGTCCTACTCAATTTTCAGTCAAAGAAGCAGTGCCACGGTGGCACATTATCCCCAGCGACATGTCGCTGGGGAATAGTCGAATTAAGCAAAATGATTAAGACGCTTAATTATCGAGATTAACTATCCCCGACGACATGTCGCTGGGGATACTATGGTTGCTTGTTGACAAGTCAACGAGTTAGCCTACTATCCCCGGCGACATGTCGCTGGGGAAACTTCGTTTTCTCGTTGACTTGTCAACGTTTAGTGTGTGTTATCCCCGGCGACCTGTCGCCGGGGAAAAGTCTGGATTTTTTTTTAATGCAGCCTGCACTGCAAGCGATTTCCGGAATTTTTTCGGAAAAAATCTACCAAATAAACCTGTACCAAAACCTGTATAGACTCGCCACAACTTGTACCAAAACACAAATACCATATAACGGATCAACGCAATACAAATAGATCACAACTTTTACATAAACACGACTCAAAAGTCAATATGTGCATTGATAGATAGGGAAACAAGTGTTTAAATGGCGCCAAGATGAACCTAATAATATATAACACAACTACCTAAAGTACCAATGTAGCATACTAATAATATATAACACAACTACCTAAAGCTAGTACCAATGTAACATACTAATAATATATAACACAACTACCTCTCGCCGTTGTTATCCTCATCACCGCCATTCTCCTCATCATCACCACACCCACCACTCCCGCAAGCACCACCCGACTCATACTCCCTAAACATATCCGCGTATCTGTCGTCGCTTCTGAGGAGACTCATGATAAAGCCTACATCTTTGGTGACCGACTCGCCGGGGGCGGGCATACTTGGCCTGGATGTGGCCCGTGATGGCAATACGCGACCCACACCGGGAATATGCCCACGAAGCTTACCCCCTCTTGCCAACGCATTGATTTGATCCTCCGTGTACTGACCCGTAGCCTCAAGCTTTTTCATCTCGTCCTATGTAGTGACAAAAACACAAGATAGTAAATATATTAGTCGGGTTGCTACATTATTTCTCGATAATTCATTAAAGTGTGTTTTGAAACAAAACTTACATATATCTGGCGGTCCTCATCGTTAGGGAATACCCCATCAACAGTATGTGTTCGCCAAAAAGTGTCGATGAGTGAAGGGTACTCCTGAGTCTCTGATGCCTGCCTCTGTACATACACACGCATATAAGATGAATAATTTTAAAAACGACAAATCACAACACACCAAAGCGTATAATCAGATATATATATATATATATATATATATATATATATATATATATATATATGTATATATGCATGTAAAATAATTATAATGTTTATTACCATATCATCTCGAAGGCGAGACAGCGACCGGGATCCCTGTCGAGATATGACCTTGCTCTTTTGCCGGTTAAGCCGATTTGTAGCGGCTCGAGCAATGTTCTTGGGATCATTCCAAAACTTAATGTACTCATCCCAATCACCCGCTGTAATTTCCTCGGGACGTGCCCGCTTAATCGCCTCCACATCGTAATCCCCGGTGGTGGGGTCTACCTTCCAATGTTTGGCCTTGAAAGAAGCCTTGTTAGTATTGTAGGCTTTTTGCAAGTGCGAGTTTATGCCTTCGTAGATCTGGGGCCAGCGGGAGGAGTCCATGTGCGGCCTGAGGTTAAACAGGGTCTGCAATCATATACAACAAAACGAAAACAGAGTTAGAGATATAATTTATATATTTATTTAAATTTGTTTATTTATTTATATGATATAAATAAATAAGCGAATTTAGATAAATATACACAATTAAATAAATGAACACGATAATGAAATAAACATAAAAGGATAACTGACCCCAATATCTGAAATGATTGCCGCCTTCTGCTCCTTCGGGACCTTCTCCCAAGAAGGGTAGTAAAACGGCACCTTCCTAACGACCTCCCCGATGTAGTTAGACCAGTGAGCCGCATGGGGGCCGAGAGGGTTTAGAGTTTGTTTGTCACCCACCTCAAAAGTGATCGAGACGAGACCTTTTTCTTCTGCGATTGCCTTCAGCGAAAGGTTCCGGGTCTTGTCGCGGGTATTCAGCCTGCCCACTCCCCTGCCGCCCAAATTGGGCTTTCGTTTACCTTTGCCTGCAAAATCAAGTTAGTGATAAAGTCATAAATATGTATCAAATTTATGCTTGTATTACAATAATCCGGAAATTCTTACCTTTGTTAATGAAGCTTGCCCAGCAACCGGTGGGTACGCGGTCTGGAGGGGGACGATCCTCCCCGCCACCGTCACCGCCGTGGGACCGTGCAACATCTGTCGACATCTGTACAAGTACAATTAGCATAAGATATAGAAATTCATGAACAAAATAATATAAGCATAAACACATTCAAACGAGGAATACCAGATGTTTTTTTTCACCTAGTGCAACTATGGAAGGCAATCCTAACCCACTCTTTGAATAATTTGTCTCATATATGAATGCGTATAACCGATTTACTATTTAAGAAAATTTCGGCAGCATTTCCCCTCAACTCCCCAAATATGTGTTTAAAGACATATTCGTAGGAGTAAAGGAGAAACACTGTCGAAATCATCTCAAATAGTAAACCAATTATACGCATTCATATCCTAAATGAGACAAAACATTCAAAAAGCAGTCCCAAACGGGGGACTTTCCGAAATTAATTTCTAATAAATTAATTTCGGACGGGTTTTCTATAGGATGATTAATTTTAGACGGGGATTTTCCAAAATTAATCACTAAAATCCTAAAACAACTAATTATTATAAACTATAAACGGCTCATATCAACAAATAATAACTATAAACTAACAAAATAATATAAACGATCACATGTCAACAAATAATAACTATAAACTATAAACTAACAAAATTATTATAAACGGCTCAAGAGTTGAAAAAAGTGAAATGGTATGTATGTTGCTAAGAGTTTTAACATACATACCATTTCACTTTTTAACATACATACCATTTCACTTTTTCAACAAATAATAACTATAAACTAACAAAATTTAAACAACTAATTATTATAATTATAAACGAGCACATTTCAAGGCAATTGAACTAATAATAACTATAAACTAACAAAATTTAAACAATAAACATTCCCTAGCGACATGTCACCCGGGATACCAAAAGGAGAAAAAAAAATTATTACATACCTTGTCTAGCTAGCTCCTCGTCGCCTACTGCCAAAAAAAAAAAAAAAAAAAAAAAAAAAAAAAAAAAAAAAAACTTAACTTTTCTAATTAACAACTTACAACAATAATAATCTGCAAAAATTATAACATACCTCGCTCTTGCTCCTCGTCGGCTACTGCCAAAAAAAAAAAAAAAAAAAAAAAAAAAAAACTTCACTTTTCTAATTAACAACAACTTACAACAAAAATAATCTGCAAAAATCATAATATAATTAACTAATTTAGTTGAATAACATTTAAAATTTGTAAAACAAACCGTGTAACGTGTGGTGGTGGTGATGGTGGATGCGGTGGTGGTGATGGTTGATGATTGTTGATGAATTGGTGATGGTGTTTGTTGCAGAAATCGCCACAGGAAGAAGATAATGTTTATTTCGTTTTGTGAAGTGATAAAATTGACCAGATCTACTTTATCATCAAACTTTTCCCCGGCGACATGTCGCTGGGGAAAGATATAGTTTTTGTCGTTTAGCGTAAATGGCGCGATAACGAAAATTTTGGTGGGTAGGTATCCCCGGCGACATGTCGCCGGGGAAAACTATTTAATTTTTTTTCGTTATAATTAAATAATCCCCAGCCGGGGAAAACTGTTTTTTTTTCCTTAAATTTAATTACTTTATGTTGTTAACGACTTCAAAATAATACGATTTTATCACTCCATTTCATCCCAATTTAAGAAAAATATTGGGAGAGTAATTTTGGCGTAGCTTACTATCTTTATTTTATTATCCCCTCCTAAAAGCTCTCAAAAATACGATTTTTTCTTTTTTTTTTATTATAATCCTAAATATTTCCCTTTCTTTTAATATAAACTCGAGAACAAAAAGTTACCATTCGGCATCTTTATATTCTTATATGAGAGTTAGATTTACAATCTAGTAACGGGCTAGAGGAACAAGAACATATTACATCAAAATTTTGCATGCAATATTTAATTGGATCAAGAAGCCAAACGATGCATAGTTGAATGTGTTTTATAAATCTATGATTCACTGAAGAATAATTATGGTTACACATTAGACGTTCAACGAATGAGTCGGTATGTTATGGTTACACATTAGACGTTCAACGGATGAGTCGGTATGTTATGGTTACACATTAGACGTTCAACGGATGAGTCCGTATGTTAGGGTTACACATTAGACGTTCAACGGATGAGTCAGTATGTTATGGTTACACATTAGATGTTCAACGGATGAGTCGGTATGTTATGCTTACACATTAGACGTTCAACGAATGAGTCGGTATGTTATGGTTACACATTAGACGTTCAATGGATGAGTCGATATGTTATGGTTACACATTAGACGTTCAACGAATGAGTCGGTATGTTATGGTTACATATTAGACGTTCAACGCATGAGTCGATATGTTATGGTTACACATTGGACGTTCAACGAATGAGTCGGTATGTTATGGTTACACATTAGACGTTCAACGGATGAGTCGGTATGTTATGGTTACACATTAGACGTTCAACGGATGAGTCGGTATGTTATGGTTACACATTAGACGTTCAACGGATGAGTCGGTATGTTATGGTTACACATTAGACGTTCAACGGATGAGTCGGTATGTTAGGGTTACACATTAGACGTTCAACGGATGAGTCGGTATGTTATGCTTACACATTAGACGTTCAACGGATGAGTCGATATGTTATGGTTACACATTAGACGTTCAACGAATGAGTCGGTATGTTATGGTTACACATTCGACGTTCAACGGATGAGTCGATATGTTATGGTTACACATTGGACGTTCAACGAATGAGTCGGTATGTTATGGTTACACATTAGACGTTCAACGGATGAGTCGGTATGTTATGGTTACACATTAGACGTTCAACGGATGAGTCGGTATGTTATGGTTACACATTACACGTTCAACGGATGAGTCGGTATGTTATGGTTACACATTAGACGTTCAACGGATGAGTCGGTATGTTATGGTTACACATTAGACGTTCAACGGATGAGTCGGTATGTTATGGTTACACATTGGACTTTCAATTTAATTACTTTATGTTGTTAACGACTTCAAAAGAATACGATTTTATCACTCCATTTCATCCCAATTTAAGAAAAATATTGGGAGAGTAATTTTGGTGAATCATAGATTTATAAAACACATTCAACTATGCATCGTTTGGCTTCTTGATCCAATTAAATATGGCATGCAAAATTACGAATTTTTTAATAAACAAGAGAATCCCCGGCGACATGTCGCCGGGGAAACTATTGTTCACGTCACGTTAAGATAGATTAACACTAATTACGAATTTTTTAATAAACAAAAGAATCCCTGGCGACATGTCGCCGGGGAAACGTAAGCGGGAAAATTTCCCACCACGTTTTACCATGAAATATACGGTCAAAATATTATCGTTGAATCCCCGGCGACATGTCGCCGGGGAAAAGTGAGCGATAATTTTGCTGACTTTTCTACGAGACTTCGTGCCACGTAGGATATATTCTTGTCGTTTGGTGAGGATTCCCCAGCGACAATTGTCGCCGGGGAAAACAGCGATGGGGAAAGTGGTAAATGTGGTAGTGAAGCTTACAATATCAAATGCAACTTGTAAGAGGAGATTGGATTTGAGATCCAACGGATCCGTAGAGGACAAAAATATTTACTTCTATTATAATGTGACAAAAATATCCATTTAGAGTGTATCTCTTTGGTGGTTGAAGGTCGAAACAAAGTCGATGTCTATAATTCCAAATTATCAAAAACGTGGTTTTAGTTATCTCATCAAAGTATGTGTTGATTTGTACAAATATTATTTTTATTGGGACACCCATCTCACGTTTTAAGTAGTTGTATTAAGCTCACAGTTTATTCTAGAACGACAATTTTAACTATCTCACAACATTTACATCATATATCTATCTCACATGTCCTAAGCATATACACAACCATTTGGTTAGAAGCTTATAACATAACATGTGGTACAATTAGGACACAAGCACTCTGGTTATTAAGCTCATACTTTGCGAAAACTCTTGTAGAGTGAAGTGTGCATATCAATAAATAAAAAAGTGCAAAGCATCTCTGTTTTTATATAGGTGGAAGAGTGGAGTTTTAAGACAACTAAAGTACGCGATCCAAATTTTTTTTTAGGGTACTCGGTTGTTAAGTTTATAAGTTTGTTCTCTAAGTAATTCATTTATGGTGTATTTACATCAACTTAAGTTGTGATAGTATTTTTCAAGGCGGCTTACATGTACTCTTTGAGTTCAATCCAAACTATGAAATGACCGTACATGATTGACTTCCGAGTCTTTCTTTTAAGTATTTTTTATTGGTATACAGAGGTATTTTAACGTGTAACTTACACGACTTGATATTGGTTAGGATAAAGAACATGACGAAGGATTTTTAATATAGTTGTATTCTTTACTTCTTTTGTTCAATAAATAAAAAAAGTTTTAACGGGGTATTTCTAGTCATTTCATGAAGACCTAAAATATGGACTTCTAAATGTCATTTTAAAACTTTTGGATAGAAACATATGCAATTTTGCATGTGAGACAATTTATGTAATTTACTCAGTCAAATTCATTGAATCATAAAAACACCCCTTATTTAAATTACTTGAATGCAAAAAAGTAGCTACACACCTTTTTTCTTATATATTTTTCTTGTTAATTTCCAATCTTTATAATCAGGTACGTTCTAATCTGTTATTTACTTTAGTTTATTTGTTTTTTACTTTAAAAATTTGAGTTTGTTCAAGTCTTTTAGGATTGTGGGTGTACGAGAACAAGAAAAAAAACCATTCCGAGTGAAACCAGTTGATATCAATCCCATCGTTATTCTCAAACATAAACCATATCACTAACTTGAACGTCATTAATAAACACACTTACATGTAAAAATAAAACTTCATATTAATCAATTCTCACCAACACCTGCAAATTTAAACACACCTTAGCTACGTATTGCGACCACCCGTTGCCACACAAACCTTAAAAAGAAAAACCATGAAGTTGTGCCTTCAACGTACACCTCTCCACGACTAACATATTTCACAACTCCAAGCCTTCAACCATTCGATAATCAGCTCGTGAAGTACAAGCACACTCCATTCCTTATACATGATCACTCACTTTTGGAAAAAAGAGCTTCGAGTAACTCTATGAGCTAGTAAACCCACAACCAACATGGCCTTTGGTGATATGCATTATAACATATCATACATTAACTAGTGTTTATCTAAACATACTAGCGATGGTTAAGATAAATTCAAATACAACACCATTGTACTACAAATTGCTTAAAATCAATTGGGTTTTGACTTTTGAGCATCCACATCGCCTTGAGAGCGAAAGTAGCTTTGTGGAAGGTGGCTATAAATATGGAGGGAAGGGTTGAATCGAAGTTAGGCTTCTTGAATTCTTTAAAAGACATTGACAAATTTTTGTTGCTTGTAAACTTTGTAATTTGTGTTTTATAAGTTTGCAAGCACATATGGTTGTCACTGTCTCTTATATTTTTTTGACAATTTTACAATTTAAACATAATGTTAGAAAACCTTGTAAATATAAATGGATTGTCATAAATTAATAACTGATGTTTTAAAATTTTTAGTAATTTATTTTTATTTTTGATAGGTGATTAATTTTTTACTAACCGTTAATTGTATTATAGTTAACTAGTTATAATGCTTGTGCATTAAGTTTCAAACTGTGCGTATAACTAGTACACATATCTAACTACATTAGTCCGGTGTGAATTTATAGGTTTTATTATTCATGGAAAATATATTTGAAGACCCAAAGGTAGTGGCGGAACTTGAAGATTCTTGTTTGATCATGCTAGCGTAAACTGTCACTTTCATTTATATGTAAAACATTGATACGGGTAATAATAGAGTTCAAAAGAGTAGCTGTTAAAGTTTAAGCCGAAGATATCGGAGAAGTTAAGTGTCGACATAAGAGTATTTTAGAGACGATATAGTCGAACTTTAGTCAAATAAACATGAAATTTAAGCACTCACAAACAAAAGAAATAGCATACAAGAAATTAAAATCGTGGGTCGTTGTTAAAGTTTTAGAATATGAGAGTTAACGGTTTCTCACCTTTGACTTTTTTAAAACGGGGTTGATTTTATTAAATTACTTGTTATAGGGACCCGTGCATGCATGGGGTTCGGGCAATGATAACAATAAATAATTACTTTTTAAATGTACGTTTTGAGGCAAAATGGGTGGCTATAGGTTCTTTTGTATGTCAAATGAGTTTAGTTTGTTTTTTCATGTAAAATGGATCTAAATTGAAATTAAAGTGGTCCAATGGGTTAATTATATATAACCATAGTAGTGCAATTCGATAAAGTTGAGTTCCACTACCATAAATCGATAGAATGTTACATGGTTCAATTTCAAGACATCTTTTTGTAGAACACATTTCTTGTTTGATTTGTTGGTTTTCCTTCCTTGTCGCAAATGAGCACAATTATACCTTTTTCTACTTCTTGCAACCTTCATGGGTCCTAAAAGTGGGCCTACTCGAAGATGCAAACGTATCACGAAGTCTAAAAAGCTGGTTGCTAATGGCTTTTACTTTCTTGTAAAGGTCCTTCGGCTTCAATCAATGGAGAAGGTTCATTTCTGTCACCTTTTCATTGTGTGTCAACTGCGATGATGAACAAGTCAATACCATACATGGAACCATTAACCAAAAGTTAATTTAGAATATACATTTATATAATAAAACCAATGCAATTTTAAAAGCATAGTATTCATCTAAAAATGTAATGTACGTAGTTAGATAAGTAAATAACACACATGTTAACAAATGTTTAAAAATCAATTCGGTTTTGGTTAAGCCACATGAGTTGTGAAGATTGAAGAATGGTCGCGTTAAATATAGGCTAGTTGAAATTTTCCGATTCCCTTTCTTGCATCTTATATCAGCATATAACTTTCTCAATATGAGCTTCTTTAAAGCTTTTCTTTAAAAAGTTCATAAGCTGGTATTGGTGACTATTTACATAGATCAATTTAGTGACTAAGACGTCATTATTGTTACAACGTGGCATTTCATTAGAAGGTTGAAGTCCATCAATGGAAATCTTTTGGTCAGTACAATCCTTGTGCGAGCTAGGGATCCAAATAAGCTAAGTGAGGAAATACAAAATGTGCTTAATGAACACAACCTTAACGATGCTTGGAACTTACATGAACAACACATGAACATGGAAGGGTTTTTGGCGAAATCCATTGCGAGCACCTTTCTTGCAACTTTTGCACAAAGGCTAGAGCTTAAGTGGCTTAATACACCTTATGATATACTACCTTCGTCCCAAATTTTATGTTCATTTTGACTTTTTCAATCAAACTTGACCTTAAATATATTTTTTTGTATTATATAATACTTGATGAAAGTTATACCAATGAAAATACATTTAAAACCTAATTTCATTTAATATATTTTACAAGTATTATATAATAGAAAAAAATATATTTAAGGTCAAAATTTAATTGAAAAAGTCAAAATGGACATAAAATTTGGGACGGATCGAGTAGTACAAAAGGTTCTTAATGAGCACAAACACAACTTGTTAGAAAGGGACACTCTTATGTACTTACAGTTATGTCTTGCAAACTATAGTTAACCGGTGAATGCGTATTCTATTAAAAAGAAACTTCTAGTTGAAACCGAACCATTTGCTCAAGTCACTTACATTTTTGTGATCTTCTTGATAGTTATACTTATTTTCAGTCATCTTGGCAGCAACAAAGATGTGTCGAGTTTTGAGTATATATTTTAATCTTTACAAACCATACAATTTTAGTGATGATCACCAAGTCATATTCCTATTTGCAACTAAAGCACTAGGTAGAAGGAAACAAATTACAATATACAGAAACTATGCTTTTAATAGTCGGTCCACGCATCAGACCAGTCATTCTATTGGGTCGGTTGTTTAACCGGTCCGACATGTTGGATCTACCAGTCTCAAGAACCGAACAACCTAGCATATAAACATGTACTCATACATAAGATGAATTCAAATACACCACCGGCCAATATACTATAAAATGCTTAAATTTAATTGGGTTTCAAGTTTTGGCATCCCACATCGCTTTGTAAAGAAATGTAGCATGTGGGAAGTTGGTTATAAATAAGAAGGGAATGATACCAACAAAAGTAGGCATGTTGAATTCCTTTAAAAGCAACTTTAGCGTCTTCTGCATGCAACCTTGTGAATTGAAATTTATAAGTTTGCATGCATGAGATGATATCACAATTTTAAACATAAAGCTAGATAAATGGTCTATGACATAAATTAATAATAGATGTTTCAATTTTTTTTACCATTTTTGTAATTTACCTTTTGTTTTTGCTTAGGTTATTATCATACAGTTAAATGTATATTATAGTTAACTAGCTATGATGCTTAGCGGAATAATAAATTCAAATATATCAGTCTACTTTATTTTCCCAGCTAGAGTTGTGAAAAGGATTATGGGTTTACGAGATCAAACCAATCGTTATGGGGATTTACGAATTAGATTTGAAAACATAATCATTGTTACTAAATTATATTTCTGTAACAAGATCATTCTCAATATAAATTTTTTGGAAAATAAAAGATACTCCTTATCCTTCAAGTTTTTATTCCTAGAACTTCAAATGACCAATCGATCATGTCGCGATTCTTCTAAAAATATTGATTTTTCTACTTTTTAAAACAACTTTAATTAATCATTCAAGGTTTAAAGTTAATCAAGTCAAACTAAAAACAACACCAGCGTACACACAAGATCACGTAAGGTACTAAAAGATCGAGCTGAAATAAGATCAATTGTACTAAAATCAATTGTGTTTCGACTTTAATGCATCCCACATCGCCTTGTGAGGGAAATTAGCTTCGTGGGAGGTGGTTATAAACAAGGAGGGAAGGATTCAATTATAAGTAGGCATGTTTAATTCTTTAAAAGCCAATGGCCAACATTTAATGTTTGCAAGCTTATTATTTGAGTTTTTTTAAGTTTGCAAACATGCATGTTGCTTGTTGGTTTTTATATTATTCGACAAGCTTACAAATTTATAAATAAAGTTATCAAAACATTAACACACCATAAGTTACAAATTGCGCTTAATGAAGACAAGCTTTACGATGCTTGTAATTTACATGAACAACCCATGAAACATGGAAGGGTTTTTGGCGAAATCCATTGCGAGCAATTTTCTTGCACCTTTAGCACAAAGTCTGGAGCTTAGGTGGCTTAATATAGCTTATGATATATTAGTACAAAAGGTTAACACAACTTGTTAGAAAAGGTCACCCTTATATACTTATCACTATGTCTTGCAAAATACATTAAACCTGTGAATCCTGTTCATTATATTAGTTAAGAAATTAGTTGAAACCGAACCGTTTTCTCCCATTACAAGATTTTTGTGGTAATCTTGGACGTAATACCCTTATTTTAAGTTATTTTAGCATCAACAAAGGTGCTTTGAATTTTAGCTATGTTATTCTTTACAAACAATACAACTTTAGTGTTGATCGCCGAGTTCTATTCCTATTTGCAACTAAAGCAACGGTAAGAAGATAACAAAATACAATATACAAGAACTATGGTTTTAATAGTCGGTTCACACATCACACTTATACCAACAATAACTTATGTTTTTAAATGTCATAATTACTTAAAAATAACTTTAAAACTAGTAACATGTACTCAAATTGGGTAAGATAAACTCTCAAATGTACATGTGTTCTACAAAATGCTTAAAATCAATTTGGTTTTGACATTTGGGCATCCCACATGGCCTTGTGAGGAAAAGTAGCTTTGTGAGAGGTGGTTATAAATAAGGAGGAAAGGATACAGGTAGAGGTAGGCCTGTTTATATCTTAAATTTTATGGATAACATCTATCGTCTGCAAGCTTATTTGAGTTTAATAAGCTTGCATTTTAAAAGCTTGCAACAATTGATGTTGTCCATAGGTTTTTATGATTTTTGACAAGCTCATAATTATAAAATAATTTTTGACAAGTAGGCATGTTGTAAGCTTATGATTTGGGTTTCATAAGTTTGCAAGGCTAATGTTTTGACCATTGACTTAGCTTACAATTTATATATAAAATAATCTAAACCTTAGCATACAATAAATTGTGACCGTTGCTTTTTTAATATTTGAAAAGCTCTTAATATTAAATGTTAGTTGTAAGAAGAGATTGGATTTGAGATCCATTGAGGACAAGAAGTTTACTTCTATGATAAATCCAGGAGTGAGACAGAGATTTTATCTAGCCATCTATATTGACAAACTCGATGTCTAAAATTCCAAATGACCGGAAAAGTGGTTTGAGAATCCTAGTCTCTTATTTTTTTTCTTTTGTGCATCGGTTAATATGAATTTTGCTGGCCGAATTCTTCTTTTAATGATTGCTGGTTATTTGAGAATCCTAGTCTGGACATCAGTAGGTTATATTGAAGGTCTGTTTTTATTTAGATTTCCTCAAATAACTCACTCAAAATTTTCAAGTCCTGTCTATACTATAATATACTGAATTTGTAGAATGTAAAAAGGCTAACAGGGGCGGCTCAAGCCTTGTGGAGGCCTAAAGCTGAATTCAAATAAAAGGCCTTTCTGAATTAATTATATTTTTCTCTTTGATTAATATTATCTTTTTGATTCATTTGATTTATTGAACATCCAATTATCAAACCAAGAACACAATAAGAATCTAAAAGTTTATTGTAGATAGAGAAAAAACCAAACTTCGTTTTATGATAATCTATAAGTATGACTAAAGAACCGAACCAACAAGAACGAAGCTTGTCCGTGTTTGTTAGTTTTGGTTAACCGAACAAACGAACTAATATGAAAAACAAACGGACATTGGAGTTCATGTTTGTTCATTGAAAAATAGGCTATTCTTATCCGTTCATTAAGACACTATTTATGAGTGATTCTAGAAACTTTTAATTTGTTTACAGTATTGGCTAAAAGTAATTAAAATTTGTAGCATTAAATGAGCTCAATTCATCATTTTGTAATAACAAAAAGATTGACCTCGTTGTGTTTTTTAAACTCAAATAATGACTTAGTGGTACGAATTTAAAAAACAAACAAACATCCTTGATAATTTTAGCATTTTTAGTAATATGGGCCTTTTATATATTCAGACTTGAAGATGATACGGAAGAAAATATGTGACCGGCTATATATTCATAAAAGGTGTTAGAAAATTGTGGGCTTTAAATATTCGGGAGCCTAAAGCGATGGCTTTAGTAGCTTTACCCTTCAGCCACCGCTGAAGGCTAATCATCTTGTTGAATTACACAAGTACTTTGGTGATGACTAACATCGGTCAACCGTGAACTAATATATGGTTGCATAGGTTTTCCAGTGGATCAATGACTAACACACTTTTTATTGCCTTTCATGATTATCACCTAATGTTCCTCAGTTTATTAGCACTGCAGATATTATGTGAAACTTTACGTGCCGAAAATCTATTTATATATCCGCAAGATTGCTCTTTTTTAACCAGTAAAACAATACTTCACAAAACTTGAATTTTGTCTGGAAGAGTATGGTATTTTATTTAATAGTCTATTAGTGTTCATTCAAAATAGTAAGCAAATGATGCGCTACAAATAGTCCTATTCTCGAAAATCACGAGTTGCCATTGCGCAAAACACATACATATTAGTCTGAAAATGCAAGCTTGGATATGAACTCCAGGTACTCCTTCTTGGCCTCAATCTCATCAACCTCTGCGACTTTGTTACTGGAAAGCCAATTTTTGGTGTCCTTAAGTGCATACTTCATGTTCTTGAAGACCTTTAGGGGCGTGTATTATTTCCTTTGATTTTGTTTTTTAAGGCATAAAAGCAATCCTCCAAGGAGTTGTATGCATCAACTTTCCTCTTGTACTCTTGGTCCTCAATTCTGAACTTCTCAGCATCGTTCACCATTTTCTCCATCTGTTGCTTCAACAATCTTCCACTGTGATTGGTAACTGTAAGACTTTTTGTCTTGCCAGTAGATAGTACCTTAGATGTGACTGTAAGGATTCCATTAGCATCTATTTCAAAGCAATCTTCAACTTTTGAGACTCCCCTGGGAGCAGGCGGAATGCCAGAAATTGTGAACTGTCCTAACAAATAATTCTCCTTGGATCTTGTTCGCTCACCTTGGTAAACCATGGTGTCCATAGAGTGTTGGTTATCTACATCGGTTATAAAAATCTCAGACCTCTTTGTAGGAATAGATGTGTTTCTTGGGATCAAAACATTCATTATTTCTCCTTTTACTTCAGTACCAAGTGACAAGGGAGTAACATCCATTAGCACCAAATTCTTTAGCATCTTGTTTGTGTCACCACATAACTTTGCAGCCAAAACTGCTGCTCCACATGCAACAGCCTCATCAGGAATGATGCTCTTGTATAGCTGTTTGCCATGAAAGAACTCTTGCAACATACATTTGACCTTTGGTATCCTAGTCGATCCACCAACAAGAATCACATCATCCACATTTTCTTTGTCAACTTTTGCATCAGTTAAACATGCCTCCAGTTTCTTGATACACTCTGTGAAATAGTCCATATTAAGCTCCTCAAACCTGGCTCGAGTAAACTTCATAGAAAAATTAATGCCCTCATGTAACAATTCAAGTTCGATTGAAGCTTGAGTAGCATAGGAAAGAACTCTCTTTGCTTTCTCACAAGCAACTTTTAACCTTCCCATCGCTGTTTCATTTACAGTGACATCCTTTTTCTGTTTCTTCTTAAAATCCTTAACACAATAATTCACCATTGTGTTGTCAAAATCTTGACCTCCTAAATGAGTATCGCCGGCAACAGCCTTAACCTCAAAAGTACCACCTTCATCGATAGTTAGCAAAGAGACATCAAAAGTGCCACCTCCAAGATCAAATACAAGTACATTCCTCTTTGCGATAAGCATTGACCAATTATCTAAACCATAAGAAATTGCAGCTGCTGTTGGCTCATTGATCATACGAACAACATTTAGGCCTGCAATGGTGGCTGTGTCCTTTGTTGCTTGACGCTGGCCGTCATTGAAGTAAGCAGGGACTGTGATGACAGCATTTTTTACAGTTTCACCAATATAAGCCTCTGCAACTTCTTTCATCTTAATAAGAACCATCGCTGAAATTTCCTCTGTAGTAAATTGTTTCTCATCACCCTTGTGTGTAACCACAATTTTAGGCGTATCACCAGATCCTTCAATCACCTTAAATGGCCACAACTTCATGTCATCTTGTACTTTAGCATCGCTAAATCTTCTGCCAATCATCCTCTTTGCATCTTAATGCAGAAAACTTAATCAGCAGAGTAATGGAATCTATGGAAAATGTATTAAGAGATTGAACTATGAAAAGTCTGAACTTACCAAAAACAGTATTAGTAGGGTTCATACAGATCTGGTTCTTGGCACCATCGCCAATGAG
Source organism: Chrysanthemum seticuspe (assembly GCA_019973895.1). Lineage (NCBI taxonomy): Eukaryota > Viridiplantae > Streptophyta > Magnoliopsida > Asterales > Asteraceae > Chrysanthemum > Chrysanthemum seticuspe. The sequence goes on from BPTQ01000001.1 coordinate 296,641,393, forward strand.
ACGTTCCTCGTCATTGAAAGCAACACAGGATGGCGTTGTTCTATTACCTTGATCGTTGGTTATGATTTCTATTCGATCGTGTTTCCATACTGCAACACACGAGTATGTTGTTCCCAGGTCAATGCCAATTGCTGGTGCTTCACCTCCCATACCCGGCCACCACCAGTATTCTCCAAGTTCAAACCGAAACTAGGAAAGAATATTCTATGTATTTATGATATGATGAACCTTCACACTCCTTTGATCTTATAACATCGATTCCAGTTGTTAGGAATATGTAGTGTTCATCAAAGTTACTATGATATTAATAATGTCTTTTGGGATTCCAGCCATGAATGTCTTTTTAAATCACTTTCAGCATAACATGTTGCTAGTAAATACTTTCATTTCCCCATCTCTTTAAAGTAAAAATAATATCAACTGCAATGGGGCATGTGAAAGACTTTGACAAAATAAAAATATCAAGCAATATACATTGTAGTGCTAGTGACCAGTTGAGATGTATACAACTAACAAACCTTGATTTAGATTACTAATAGATCGCTAAGATAACTATACTTATCTAAATTGGTACTGTAACAGATAAGTTTTGGTTAGCAGTCATATCCATCCGAAAATGGGCCGGGAATCAAAAGAACACACTTCGTGTTTTCTAGTTTCAGAAATAAAACTAGAAGTATGAAATAACGTGTTAAAGTTTGAAAATTGTATGATTATAAGAGGTTATGGTCGGTGCCTTTCTGGTTAAGTTTCAGTTTTGTCAGTTTCACCGACTTTTGGGAAGACCCTTCTAGGCAGCGTAAGCTGTTCTTGAGAGCCTGAAAGCGTGGTTCTCTGTCTCATGGGTACTTACATTTAGACACACTTATTCACTGCATATGTGATGGTAGGTCTACCGAAAATTAGATGCAGACAACCAACACCGTCAGAGAGCTTTCAAGGTAAATCTTTCCATACCTTTGTGTTTATTGACACCGGAAGCTCTCATGGTATGCTCTCATGATATCATTAAATCGACTATTTGAGTTTATATCTAGCATTTACAAAATCTGAAAGGCCAATTCATGTTTACAGTTTTATATGATAGAAGTTTTTTAATGCACGTACACACTATACATTGAACTCCCTTTTAAGAATTCGTAAGTTAAGTTGCGGTTTAAGAAACAAGACCAATATGTTCAAAGATGAGGGACGCGAGCCTACAACCAAAGAAGCCAATGCTCATTGTGTGGTAACGTTAGGTTTTACACATTGATGTTTAATCTATAAAAAACACAAAATTTAATCGCCTTCAATTCACAATCTCTTTTAGGAAAGTGTAGTTATAGTCCTCAACGAAAATGCTTTTGTGCATACCGTTTCTCTTTGATCACTATACTTTATTCTAATAAGATGCTACACCCTAGCTATTAGTTGACCTCGTGTTACATCATAGACAAATCATTTCTAATGATTACATGAAACAAGTTTGGGGGTCTTAGGACACTTCTGAAGTATCAACCAAGATGAGGCTCGCCAAATATATGTTATGCCTGCCTATTCAATGTCCTCCGCTTGTAGCTTCCAACATTTTGGATCCAATTCTTCCTGAAAGACTTTATCTCTCCTTTGGAAAACACAACCACGAGCTTCTAGGTGCTCAAGAACTAGTCTTGGTGGTAAAATTCTAAACAGTGATTGAAGCTTCACTTTAGTCAAACCGTCACATCCCAGTAATGCAGCTGTAAGTCCAGTTGGAGTCAAACCATCCATGTGAAGAATCGTCATACTCTGCAAGCACCCGAGAACCAACGGTTACCTGTCTGAGGTTTTGTGAAAAATGAGCCAGTGGAATCATTCCTGAGTCATCTATATTATGACACTTTTTAATGTCTAGCTTCGTGAGTTGCTTGCATCTAATGGCAATGGATTTTAGCCCCAAAGATGTAATAAGAGGGCATCCACAGCTTTCAAGTGTGTTCAATTTAGAACAGTTTGATAGCAAGATCAGCGAGCTGTCAGTGATGTTTTCACTATAAGAGCCGTTGATCATTTCAAGGGAAGTACAACCATCAGCAACTGCAGATATGCCCAATTGATCTAAACGAAAAAAAATCATTCACAAGTTAGTCATGGATGATAGATGAAGCATAAAAAATTACATAACTTGTTATGGTGATTTATTATTTTTATTATCTCTGTGGAAACAAACATATACCTGTATAAATCGAGTTCCATAAGTTTACGGCATCCATTTCCAATACAAACAAGTCCCTCGATCATCAGTTATATTCAGGCATATTCCAAGCTTCAAGACAGAGAGTTCAGAACATCTTGAAATCGACTTTAGGCCTGCAGAAACATAATACTATGTTTACCATTTCCATTTTGCGGGTACCCAATAATATTACATTATTTCCCATTCCGTCCCAACCAGCCAATCTCCTCTCAACACTTATGACACCTACACAATGCCAAGATTAGTAGATATGAAGCAACAAAAATAGTCATATATGGTCATTTATCATCATGTATCAGCATCAATCCCCTCGTTAGTCTAAAACATCAACAAATCACTAACTTGAACATCATAAATAAACATACATACATGTAAACATAAAACTTCATATTAATCAATTCTTACCAACACGTGAAAAATTAAACACATCTTACCTTAGCTACCGCGACCACCCGTTGACACAAAAAAACTTGAATAGAAAACCTAGGAAGTTGCGCCTTTAACACCTCTCCACAACCAACATAACTCATAACTCTAAGTCTTCAGCCATTCGATAATCAACTCGTGGAGTACAAGCACCATCCATTCCTTATACATGGTCGCTCACTTTTGGAAATAAAAGCTTCGAGTAACTCTATCAGCTAGTAAACCACAACCAACGCTGCCTTACATAATATGCATTAGACACGCATATATGTGTAACTTAAACCTCATGGGTGCGGATTGAGCACGTTTGATTGCATAACAGCCGGTATAACATCATATAACACCAAAAGACTTAATTAGTGTTTATCTAAACATGAACTCGTGATGGTTAAAATCATATACCAACATAAACCACCAGTGTACTACAAAATTGTTAAAATCAATTGGGTTTTGACATCCCACATCGCTTTGTGAAGGAAATTAGCTTTTGAGAGATGGTTATAAATAAGGAGGGAAGGATGCATATGTAGGCTTGTTGAATTCTAGCCTATGGTCAAGTTTTTGTTTGTTTTCAAGCTTATGATTTGAGTTTTATAAGTTTGCAAACAAGCGATGGTTGATGATAGATTTTTATATTATTGGGCAGCTTACAATTTATACATAAAGTTACCTATACCTTAACACACCATTAATTTTGACCATTGCTTTTATAGTATTTGTCTATTTGACAAGTTCACAATATTAAATGCCGGTTTTGAGAAGTGATTCGATCTCTGATCAAGCTGGATGTATGAAAAGGTTGGTTGAATCTGAGATCTAATTGATCCATTTAGGACGATAACGTTTACTTAGAGCATCCACTGTAATAAACCTTTTACAAAGGTTTATACTTTAATACATCAATAAATTTTAGACCTTTTTGATTTTATAAACCTATATTCACTATAGTATAAACCTTTGCAAGTTCATAAAATGTATTTTTTAACAAATGCATTAAATGTATTAAATTTATGAAAAGGTTCAAGAATTAGGACCTCTTCATGCCACATAGACATGAAATGAGTCTCCACTATGGTTGAAATAAACATAAACCTTTTCATATTTCTTAAACCTTTTTATAAACTCACCATAGTGGATGCCCTTATATATCATAAATCCAGGAGTGAGACAAAGATTTTATCTAACCATCTATAGTCTCTCGTGATGGTTGTAGTCAAAACAAACTCGATTTAAAATTCCAAATGACCGGAAACGTGGATTGTGTTACCACATCAAAGTATGTATATAGCGATGTATGCAAATCAATAAATAAAGTGTGAAAATCACCTCCATTTGTATATGTGTAAAATTGAGCTTTAGTACAACTAAACCACGCCATCTAAGTTTTTTTTTAGAGTCGGTTGTTAAGTTCAAGTTGTATTGTCAATGTTTCATTTTGTTTGTCATTTACATCGGCTTTAAGTAATGATAGTATTTTCCAACGCGATTTACAAGTACTCCTTGAGTTCAATTCAAATTATGAAATTTGACTGTGCATATGGTTGAATTTTAAGGGGGATAAATAAGGACAGGGCCTTAGTTTGGCTTTCTTTTGAGTCTTTCTTTTATTGGTATTTTTTGCGTTAATTTTAAAGCATAACTTACACCACTTTATGTTGGTTAGGATAAAGCACATGGTGAAGGATTTTTATTAATTTTATTTTGATACGATGGAGATATACAGTTGATTGGGCGTGTCTAGTCATAAAAAAAAATATGTACTTCTCTTGTAAATATATATTTTTCTTGTTAATTACTAATCTTATGTTAATTACTAATCCTATGTTAATTAAAAGGATCTTATATTTTTCTTGATACGCGGATGTTCAAGTCTTTCATGCCCAATGTCTTGTTCCTGCTCGGAAACCACTCATATGAAGGACTTTTGGTTGTAGGCCAACCCGATTTCCCACTCCGCCCCGGCGTCCAAATCGGCCAATCCCCTCCCTACTAATCTAATGGTCCGCAATGTTCTTTTTAGCAGCACTTATGACACCAACACAATAGTCATATACTCAATTACTCACAAGGGGCTTTACTACCTTTAACATTATATATCAGCATCAACCACATAGCTAGTCTTGAACATCATAATATTGTTTTTGCATTGCTAGAACATGAAATTTATAAATAAACATACTGCACCTTACATTTATATAATCAAAACTTATATGAACCTCACCAACACCTGCTAATCAAACACACATCGGCCACACACAAACACACTTGCAAACAACATACACACCTTGGCAACCCGCGTCCACCCGTTGCCACAACTCTTGAAAAGGAAACCTATGAAGCCGTGCCTTCAACGCCCGCGACTAGCATAGCTCCATCCGTTCCATAATCAGCTCATTAAATACAAGTACCAACCATTCCTCATACATGCTCGATCACTTACTTTTAAAAAAGAGAGCTTCAAATAATTCCATCAGCTGGTAAACCAAAAACAACGTGGCCTTCGATAATATGCATTAGAAACACATATATGTCTCACATAAACCGCATGGCTGCAAATTGAGCACCTTTCATTGCATAACAGCCAGTTGTTGGTAGACGTATGGACGTATGGTGAAACTTGTGGGTGCATGGTAGTCTTGTGTTCGTGTCGCCACCACATTCATTGTTCATGCAGTATTTGCAAGCAGAAGCAGCGGTTGAGAGTTGTCGTAGATGACCAGAACTATGTGAGATTGATTGTATTCGTTCATGCACTTCCATTAACATTTTTTTTTGACTTGGTTAATATGGTTAGATTAGTTTTATAAAGGTGTTTGATTTAGCAATGGTTAGCATTTCTAACGCGTACTTATTATATTGGGCTAATAACCTTTTAAAGCATTATACTTGTCAAGAATGGCAGTTCTGCGTAGCGAACTAAAAAAATAACTCTTTTAGACATTAAAGTTGACATTTTTGTCTTTCTTTAAGTATTATGACCATATTATGACCATTTTACCCTTTCTAAATTTTTTTCGAAATACTTTTTTTTTCGAAATTTTTTTTCCAAAATATTTTTTTTGAATTTTTTTTTTCAAAATACTTTTTTTTTTTAAATTTCTGAATTTTTTTTTCGAATTTCTTTTTTTTTGAAATTTTTTTTAAGGGTAAAATGGTAATAATATGGTCATAATACTTAAAGAAATACAAAAATGTCAACTTTAATGTCTAAAAGAGTTATTTTTTTAGTTCGCTACGCAGAACTGCTATTTTTAACAAATATAGTGCTTTAAAAGGTTATTAACCCTATTATATTCCCTTCCACACCAAGTTATTACATATTCCAATAAATTTCCTTCGTTGACCAAAATTTTTTAGAAGAAATTTTGGTAAGGTCTGAGATATTGGGTTAATTAGGACATTATGAAAGTATTCAGTAGACAACACGTTTTGAAACAAATCTAGAAAAAGGATGTCATTAAAATTTAAAATCTTCTATAATAAAAATAGAAAGACAAACTTTTAAATAATCACCGGAGAAAAATGTACAATTTTTTTTTCATCACTTCGACCAGCTTCTTTTTTATATTAAGAGTATATTTGGTACACGAGATTATTCAAAGATTAAGCTTATTTAAAAAAAAAATAATTCACTTAAAATACAGGAGTTGTTTGAGAGACATTACTTATAAAAGATTATAAAAAAATAATTTTTCGTAATCTGTATGAGATGCTATTTCATATAGTTTATAATTTATTTTATTTTTTAATTTTTCTCTCTATCTTCATTCACTCCTCCTTCTCCAGTTACAACAACAGTTAATTTCACTAAACATACCTAAATCTAAAACTGATGAATAACTTTTTAGGTTTCTCTTAATCAAATTACGTGATAAATATGATTCTTGCAGTGTGTACATTACAGTCTTAACTTTGCACATTCAAGTTGCTATTGAAATGTTTAAAATGATAAACATAGATGTTGATTGCCATTTAAAAGTATAATAGGAGGTTTTAATTGTTTTCTTACACCTAAGGCTTTGTAACTTCGGTTGATAAAACTTGATGCTCTAAGGCGTCAATCAGGCTATCGGGTCGGTTTAGTGGTCTTATACGGTCACACTTATCGGGGCTTTCAGAATTAAAAACTAACCCACAACCCGACCCTATATAGTGTCGGGTTATGGGTTGGCCGTATTGTGTCTATCGGGTTATCTAGTTGGATCTAGAAGCTCAAAACCAACAAAAAAAAAGAATAATGCATTAAACTAAACTTGCAACTATTGGTGAGTAGCCAACTTTAAGATATTGTGTCACAAGCCATAAGCTAACTTCAATTTACGTACAAAAGTTATTATGATGTACATTACGATGGTATATGGATAATGATTATACTAAATTTTGTAACAACCGGAAATATTAGATTGAGAAGTGTTGGTATACCTAAAAGTTATGCCTAATTTTGTGCCTAAACATTTGTGGCAACATTTAAATAGTTGTATTAACTGGATCCACTTCTTCACAATCCAACGAGGTAATGACATATAAGTTAGGCACAAAATTAGCCATGTCTTTTAGGTCTCCTAATATTTTTCCTATTAGATTATGATGAAACCCGTATCCATTCATATAAATATTATTACAACCGGAAATATTACGTGTAAAGTTCGTAATGATTAAGGATGATGACAGCGTAATACGTAAGGTCAATCAATTATTTGAAAGACGTCTAATTATTGTTATATGGACTGGACAGGTTGGGATTTAAACCATGCCAGGCGGGCCAAGCCAGTTATTGTGTCGAGCATAGGGTTGGGCTTTGAACGAGAAGTCAAACTAGGCTTGGTCGGGCCAGATAGGACCAGGACCGAGCCATATCAGGTCGTCTTTGAGTGATCAATTTGCTTGAAATTTACTACTAATTTAACTGCAGTTACTTGGTAAATATTATTAAGAAATAAAGAAGATGAAAATGATGTTAATAATGAAGGGCCAATTGGTTATTGTTTAATATGATGTAAAGGTTCAAATTAAACGTGTTTGTGTTGGTAAACGTTAAAAAGATATATATTTAATCATGTTGATAAAACTGTCCCGATGTAACGCACGAGTATAATACTATTAGTATAAACCTATGGATAATGATGTATTTTTTTTATAAGAAAATTATAAATAATACGAAAATAAAAGAGAAGAGTAATTTAGTCATTTTAGTTTTATCAAAGACGAAATAGGATCGGAAGTTTCCCCCCAAGGACGTCGCATGCTATACGGACTAAACATGCGATTTGACCAAACTACAAGGCCGATTTTTGCAATTTACTCTTCTTTCAAAAAACTCAGAGTACATATGGTAGTGTTTAAAGTTAATATAGCACCGTGTGCTATGAAGAGCCACTTCATGCAGAATGTTAGCTCCAATTTAACGGGTGAGGATTCTCTCAAATAGTATACAACTTGATTAAAAGATACAAACTACTTTGACTTGATATAGGCTTTTGATTTGATCTAACATTTGATCCAACGGCTAGTAACTATACAACTTGATCAATCAAATTGTATACTACTTGAGAGAATCCCATCCTCAATTTAAAAAGTTTTTATCTCTCTCATTATTTACTCCTCTTAATCTACTACATTCAATGCTTGCTTCATTTCACACTCGCGTACATATGGTGTGTATGCTTGCCTTTGCTATTTTTTGCTTAAACTTTGCATTTTCAATAAAAAGGTGTGTTTAACATATATTTTCTATAAGTCACTAATTGCATACCTCATACTTATACAACTTTCTTTGTTTATTTAAGTTCATTTTTTCAGCTTGGCAATTTATTTTATAAGTAATGTATGACTTATAAATAACAATTTTAAGTCTATGTCTACTATGTGAGTTAGCTCATTATAGTTGATAACTTTAAATTACAAAAGCGTATATCAACATGAAAAATGATATTTCAAGGCATAAAAGTATTTTTGTTATCTTCAAATTAGTACACCCATATAAAATAATCCACAAAATCTCATCCATTGTTGTAAGCTCATAATCTCAAGCTAATAAGATTACACAAAACATTCATGCAACTTTACTTTGACTGTATAATTTAAGAACCCCACAAATCCCTAAAAGGCTAAAAATGATTCGGAAAAAAAGTGTAAACACATGAGAAAAACATGTAAACACATTAAATTGAAGATGGTGAATAGTCAGGCCCATCATTTCACTCATACATGATACAACTTTAACACTGATTTTTTGTGCTTTCATTGTAGTATTGGCGCAAGGATGTTTTATATTTAACGATTGATACTTGCACCATCAAAAATGATTCACATATCATAATATCACATCACTTATGCACATGTTACAAATCATATATACATAATTGTTGTGTGTGAATTATTTTTGGTGACGTAAGTATCAATCCCTTTTATATTTGCCCCCTGTTTTATCCTCGCACCCTCTCTCTCTTCTCTGTTTACAGTAAAACACAGTTTTTTTTTATTTGTTTTTGTTCTGTATTTTCTGTCAGTTTTAAGCTTTTGACATATTAAACTTTATATTTTTTGTTTCGTACTTTCAAGTTTATAGTTTTTGTATATAAATAAAATTATTAAATAATAAAAAATAATAATAATATCGCAAAAAACATAAAAGGGTACCCTTTGTATTTTTAGGGTACAAATATCATGCCCCATTGGCGCATTGCCTTTGAGATTAAGAGCGGGAAGTATCGTGGCGTGGTTGGCTGGCACCGAGCTACCAGCCTAGATCGGAAAACGGCGCATGGTGCCGGACTTTGCGCCAATGAAGGTGGTGTCATAGCCACCAGCCAGCGCCGTTGTATTATTGGCGCAAGGATGTTTTATATTTAACGATTGATACTTGCACCATCAAAAATGATACAACTTAAACACTCATTTTTTGTGCTTTCATTGTAGTATTGGCGCAAGGATGTTTTATATTTAACGATTGATACTTGCACCATAAAAATTGATTCACATATCATAATATCACATCACTTATGCACATGTTATAAATCATATATACATAATTATGGTGTGTGAATTATTTTTGGTGACGTAAGTATCAATCCCTTTTATATTTGCCCCCTGTTTTGTCCTCGCACCCTCTCTCTCTTCTTTGTTTACAGTAAAACACAGTTTTTTTATCTGTTTTTATTCCGTATTTTATGTCAGTTTTAAACTTTTGACTTATTAAACTTTATATTTTTTGTTTCGTACTTTCAAGTTTATAGTTTTTGTATATAAACAAAATTATAAAATAATAAAAAATAATAATAAAATCACAAAAAACATAAAAGGGTACCATTTGTATTTTAGGGTACAAATATCATGCCCCATTGGCGCATTGCCTTTGAGATTAAGAGCGGGAGGTATCGTGGCGTGGTTGGCTGGCACCGAGCTACCAGCCTAGATCGGAAAACGGCGCATGGTACCGGACTTTGCTCCAAAGAAGGTGGTGTAAAAGCCACCAGCCATCGCCGTTGTATTTTTTTTTTTCTTTTTCTTAAGAAAATTTCGAACGTTGGAGGTGTAGGAGAAAGGGAACCTTTGGCAACGGTTATATAACCGTTTGGACCCAAATTAATAACCAAAAAAACCAAATTTTACCCCTTCAAAATCCTATAAATACCTCATTATTATTTTATACTTTACACACACTTTTAATAAATTTTAAAACATACTATTCTCAACTTCTCTCACTTTTTTCCAAACAAAATGAATTCCAATTCACCATGGATTAACAATATGCTAAACGTCCCTTCGAACCAAATGAAGGGCTCGTCTTCCAATCCGGCCAACAAGTCTGGCTCATCTTCGAATACATACTCTCATGCGCCTTACTTTCCTGCCGCTTCCCAACCAAATTTCGACCATGCATCCTTCCATCTACAAGACGAAGATGTAGACAAAGACGAAGATGAAGAAGAGGCAATCCTGGCCCCGACGTCTTGAAAAACGAAGAAAAAGACGAAAAAACTAAAGAACCGCAAGATGGTACTCTAGCTCGTAACCTTTGGACCCAAGACGAAGAGTTGCTTTTGGCGGAGTGTATCATTCAAATATCAGAGGATCTAAAAAGGGCTGCGGATAATCAACGGATAAGTTTTGGTATAGAATTCTCGACGTATACAATATCAAATCCGAGAAACACAATTGGACTATTCGTACCAAGAACATGTTGACAGGAAAGTGGACTCCAATGAATCGAGAGATTACCAAATGGAATTCGTTAGTGAATGAATTAAGGGTTATGAGTGGGGAGAACGATAAAGATTTTGTGATGGGGTGCAAACATTGTATAAAACGGCGACGAGTTTAGACTTCAAATACATGATCGCTTGGGGCTTTTTGAAAGACAAGCGCAAGTGGAAAAATCCCAAATCGACATTGGCAAGGCGAAATCGTCTTCGGGTTTCGGAAGAGGAACCCGAGCATTTTGGAGCAGACGCGTTGCCACGGCCAGACGGCATGTACCGAATTTTTAAGAGTCAACGCTCGTCAAACTCGACCGCTAGTTCCGATTCAAACCTGGCAATGTTTCAAGAAATGATACAACAACAATACGAGTTAGACCACAAGATGAAGATGGATGTTCTCGAACGAGAGTCAAATGCGAGAGTTGATTTAATCAATTCTCAAAAGCTAGCTGAGGACTTGCGAGTGCTACAAATGGACACAAGCAAGATGGATCTAATCGATGCGACTATCGTGAATACCCAACAAGCATGAATCCGAGCAAAATATCCAACCGAAGACTTGTTAACTTTATGTATTTTTTATTTTAATGTCTTTTTTTTAATGCCCTTTTCGTATTTTTTTTATTTCTATGTTTACATACTATGTTTTTATTTTTATGTAACTTTTTTTTTAATTGATGTAATGTGTTTTTTATTTTATTTAATGAAGTTTATTTTAGTTAATCTTGTGTATGTTTTGTTTTATGTAAATGAAAAAAAAAAGAGTCCAACGGCACCACATTTTATGGTGCCAACGGTAACGGCATAAAATGTGGTGCCAAAGAGTTTCTTGTGCCATTGAGTGTTTTACTGACGTGGCACGGATTTTGCCAACGGTTGACGATACCCAGTGCTCTAAGGGTGTGTTTGATATATTAAATGTGTTTGGTTGATAATTATACTAATCATGATATGGATAGAAAACCATAGGCCTATAGTAGGTGGGTAGGGGTGTCATTCGGGTTGACGCGGTCGAGTTCGTGTCAATTCGGGTTGAGGTTAAGAAAAACATATTCGAACTCGACCATATTTAGAACTCGAGTTAGTCGGGTTCGGGTCAATTCGGGTTTCGGTCAACCCGATTATAGGTAAAAGGATTAAAAAATTTGCTTATTTTAATATTGTTGGAACTCTAATGTTATAGAAATCAAAGTTAATGGTAGATAAGTGTATATATGTTCTGTACCATTTGTAAGTTCCGGTTTAAACAGAAACATATCATTGGGCTGGGTCAGAAACAAAAATATAACTGTTATATTGTTAGGTTGTAACGTTTAGGAGGCAACGTTTACTTTTATGGAATCGGTATTCCTTCTTGTCTTAGGTACCGATTCATGAAGTATAAATAGATGATAGGAATCTGTAAACAAACATCAGTTGTCCATTCAATTGATCAAATTCAATACATACAATATAATTTTTATTATGTTGTGATTATCAATGAATCATACTTGTTAATCTTGTCTTTTATATTTCGATCCTGGAAACCAATTATGGAACCTGTGAACATGAACCTGATATGTCTTTAAAGGCATCTTAGATTCGCTACAAATATGTTTACGTTGTAAAAGTCGGGTTGTTCGGGTCAATTTGGGTTGAGGCTAAAAACATATCCAATTTCGGCCCTATTTAGAACTCGGGTTAGTTGGGTTGAACCAAATTGAACCGAATAAAATTATTGACCCTAGTAACCCGACACGAATAGGCTTAATCAGATTCGGGTTCAAATCGAATCAGGTTTTTTGACACCTCTAGTAGTGGGGAGAGGCACTTTTGACGTCTTATTCCAGTAGGCCCTTTTGCTTTTTTTCTCCACCACCTATATATGAAATATTCAAAATAATTGTAGCCATGTAAGGGGGAGGGAGTGGTGATCGGGTAGGGGATCGGGCACCCTTACCCGATCGGTAACACCATTCCTCCTTTATCGGGTAGCGCAATCGGTGAAGCAATTCGGGTTCCAAGCCCGAGCGGTGAAATGAAAAAGTTTTCAAAATTTTGGAACGTTGGGACTAGCTGTTGGCTAGTTGTGACTTTAAAAAAAAAAAAAAAAAAAAAAAAAAAAAAAAAAAAAATTCCCTTTAAAACCAAATAACAAACACTCATTTTTTCACAAAAAAAAAAAAAAAAAAAAACACACTAATCTCTAAAAAATAAAAAAAAATTACCCCCACCTTTCAATTTCTCATAAAATCCCAACCTTTTTATCATCAAAATGTCTTCCGATTCTTCCGAATTCAAATACGTTATTTCGTCTTCGTCCGACGAGCTATCCACGGGTAGCTCGTTGCAACTTATACTTCAAGCGGCTCAGTTTCTTGAAGACACGGCAAGCTCTAGCCGTAGTAGCATAAATCGTCATCGGGAAATAGGTCTTCAAACTCTAGAGAATGATTGGTTCGTTGAAGCACCAAAGTACAACGAATATTACTTTAAAAAAAATTTCGAACGGAGAAAAGCATGTTTTTGCAAATAGTGGGCGACATTGAAGCGAGATACCCATATTTTCGAGAAGGCTATGACGCGCGAAACAAAAAAAGTTTCACGGCGAAACAAAAAATCACATCGGCCGTTAGGCAAATCGCAACCGGCAATCCCCCCGATGAGTATGAGGAATATCTATGCATGTCTACAAGAACGTCACGTGAAAGTCTTGATTATTTTTGTGAGGCCATCATTGAGTTGTACGGTCGAGAGTACCTACGTAGGCCGACAGCACACGACCTTGCACGCATTTTCCAGGCCCATGAAGCGAAGCATCACATCCCTGGATGCTTGGTAGCATCGACTGTACACTCGTCAAATGGAAAAATTGTCCTAGACATTTGAGAGGGCAATATACGAGAGGTGACTATGGTGTTCCCACTATTATACTTGAAGTCACCGCGTCACAAGATATGTGGATTTGGCATGCTTTTTTTGGTCCCCCGGGGTCAAACAACGATATCAACGTATTGAATACGTCTGACTTGTATCTTACAAATCGAAATGGAACGGCGATGAACAGTTCATTCCAGGTGAATGGACGCTTTTACAAACGCGGCTACTATTTGAGAGATGAAATCTATCCTAAGTGGTCCACATTTGTTAAAGCATACCCGTATCCAACCGACCCAAAGGAAAAGAGATTTAAGAAGTTATAAGAGGGGGCGAGAAAGGATGTCGAGCGAGCTTTTGGTGCTCTCAAAGGAAAATGAAAAATTCTCGATCGACCTCTACGAGCTATGACCAAAGCGAAGATTGCCAATCAGGTCCATGCGTGTGTTATTTTGCACAATATGGTTATAAAACGCGAAGGGAGGGCAATCTCACCGGTTCATATAATGGATGAGCCGGTCCAGCCAGTGTTCGACAACAGTGTGGTAGCGGAGTTACTAAACGAAGTTCTCCATGACCGTCTTCGATATGATCTCACGGAGCACGTAGCACGTCAATACTTGTCACATCTCGATGATTAGTGGGTTTCTGATTTTAATCTAGTTTTTTTAAGTATTATGTTATGTTTCTTTTTTTAATTATTATGTAATGTTTCTTTTTTTTTAAGTATTATGTAATGTTTTTATTTTTAATGAAATGATATGTTTTTATTTTAATATTGTATGTGATTTTATGTATTAAAAAAAAAAAAAAAAATCGGGTACTAGAGTACCACTCCCTCCCCTAACGAAGATATTTATCGGTTCAAAACACGTGATTACTTATGGAACTGTTTAAAGTCAATAATGCACTGCTGCTATGAAGAGTCACTTCATGCATAAAGTTAGCTCCAATTTAACAAGTTGTCTCTCTCATTATTTACTCCACATTCAATGATTGCTCCATTTCACACTCCTGAAATTTTCAACCAACTTGTTTTTGTTCAGTAAACATTTGATCCTCGAGAGCTGGCCGGTGAAATCTCTGAAATCTGTATAAGGTATTTTTAACATATTTAGCATATATTTTCTACAAGTCACTAATTGCAGACACCACATTTATACAACTTTCTTTGATATCTAGTAATCTAAGGAGAAGTAAATCTGTTTATTTATAGTGTTATAGATTAAGTTGGTGTTTGGTATTGCTTATTTTTTTAGTTAAAATAAACAAGTTTTTGATATGCATGCTTATTTATTTGAGGTAAAATTAATATTAGCTATGTTTTTTATTTCATATTTGACCTTATATGTATTTGATAGATTGATTTGAATGAAATTCTGTTAACAAATTGTTATTTTCATAATTAACCCGAGTGCTTATTTTTAGGTAGCTTATAAGTACTTGTTTATAAGCAGAAAATAATAAGCAATCCAAAAGTATGAATACTGTAATAAGATTCTCATCCCTTTTGTTGGTAGTTCAGTCATGTTTTGATCACAACAAACCAACCATGTGAACTAACCCTGTTTAGACCCAAGCTTAATTAACTTGTTTATTTTCCTATCGTTTTAGGAATTGCCACCCCTAATTTTGTTTATATAATTTCTTATGTCTCAGGAAAATGGAAGTTGTATCTGCAATCGTTGGTCCTGTTGTGAATGTTTTGACGGGTCATATTACGAAAAAGCTGGGATATCTCACTTCTTCCACGGAACATGTTACACGCATGAAAAACAAAATGCAGGATTTGGAAGATCAAAGAACTGATATTGAAGAGCAAGTGGGAGAATATCAAGTAAGCTTTCTTAAGATACCTGCTCAAGTACCACGGTGGTTGGAAGATTTTCAAAAGATCAAGGAGAAAGTTGACAACATTTCAAGTAACGACATTGGATGCTTTAATGTCAAAAAGAAGTATCTAGCAGGAAGAAATGCATTGAGGGTTACCGAGGATGTCGAATGTCTTATCAAAAAGAGTTCTGACATTCCCTGGAGAAAAGCCCACATCGGTTTTGGAAGAGTCCAATCCAAACGCCTAGCATCAACATCAGGTGGAGGTACCCAAAATCTGTTCAACTCAAGAGATAAGACGTTCAATGAAGCATTGAAGCTCCTTCAACAAGATGAAGATAAAAATCAAGTGATAGCCTTGTGTGGAATGGGTGGTGTGGGGAAAACCACGCTGATGAATGACCTGGAGGTTGCAAAAAATGAAAAGATGTTTAATTGCATTGTGAAAGCAGTTATTGGGAATATTCCCAACTTGCTTGACATTCAGAAGGTCATAGCAGCAGACACAGGCGAACCTCTAACCGAAAGTAATGAAACATTAAGGGCCACTCTTCTTTCTAAAAGATTTAATAAACTTTCAGAGAAAAAAGAAACGTGTTTGGTGATATTGGATGATGTCTGGGAGAGGATTAATCTCGAAGATATCGGATTAGCTACTCCTTTGCCAAAAGGGGTCAAGTTGTTGCTCACATCCCGAGATGAAAATATTTGCCATCAAATTGCAGTTCATGCCGATTCTGTTATTAAAGTTGTTAGAGTTGATGTCTTGGAGGAAGGTGAAGCACGGGATTTCTTTTCTCGAATCGCAGGAGTTTCAGAGGAGCATGATCCTGATCTCTATCAAATAGGCTGTGGTATTGTCAAAAAATGTGGCTGTTTGCCCCTAGCCATCAAACTCATTGCCGCAACTCTTAACAGCCAAAAGAAATTTGTATGGAAACGTACATTAAAGTGTTTAAAGAACAATGATCTTGATAAGAATGTGCAAGGAATTATTGAGATAAGCTACAAGAATTTAAAACGAGAAGAGGACAAAGCGATTTTTCTGCTTTGTGGCTTGTTCCCCGAGGACTCTAATATCCCGATAGAAGATCTCACAAGATATGCATGGGGATTAAAAGTTTTAAAGCAAGTTTCTTCTATGGAAGATGCTAGAGACAACACACAAACAAGTGTGAGCAATCTCAAAAATGCAAACTTGTTGATGGATGGTGATAGTCGTGGCACTGAGTGTGTGAAAATGCATGATCTTGTGCTTGCATTTGTGGTGGGTACTGTTTCTAAAGGTGGTGAGGAGGGATGTTGGATCATTCACCATGAAGATGATTTCTCAAAGTGGAGTGAAGCTGATAATATGAGCCAGTCTTGCAAGCAACTTTCGTTAACATGCAAGGGCATGTCTGAGTTTCCTAGTGAATTTCAGTTTCCAAACCTTTCACTTTTGAAACTTATGCACGGAAATGAGTCGCTAAGGTTTCCTCGAGGCTTTTATGAAGTAATGGAAAAGCTTCAAGTTATAGCTTTTGAGAAATTGGAGTATCCACCAGTTCCAGCATCATTTCAGTGCTCCGACAACCTTCGAACTCTTTGTCTCCATGAATGTTCATTGATGTTTGATTTAACTTGTATTGGAAATCTTTCGAATCTGGAAGTGCTTAGCTTTGCTAACTCTGGCGTTACAATTCTACCTTCCACGTTTGGAAATTTGAAGAAGCTAAGACAACTCGATGTAACAGGTTGTTACAATCTTGTTATAGATGATGGTGTCTTGAAAAGCTTAGTGAAGCTTGAAGAGCTTTATATGAGAAGTTTTGAAGGACGTGCACTCTGCTTCACAGACAACAACAGTAGTGAACTTGCAGAGCGTTCAAAGAACCTTTGTGCATTAGAATTTGAATTTATTGGTAACAATGCTCATATGAAGAACATGTCTTATGAGAAACTTCAGAGATTCAAGCTGTCAGTTGGATGTTCTTTTACAGAAGTTAGAGACGAACTGGAAACGAATCAAGTTGACATGCACTCGCATGAAAACAACTTGAAGCTGGTCACCAACAGAGAAGAACTACTGAAATCTAAAATCAATGAGCTGTTTAAGATCACAGATTCACTTTATCTAAACGTGAATGATATGAATTCTCTTGAAGATGTTGAAATACCACATCCTCCTCGAAACTCTTCGTTTTACAATTTGAGAATCCTTGTGGTTTCACAATGTGCAGAGTTGAAATACCTTTTCACACCGAGTGTTGCAACAAAGTTGTCAAAGCTTGAGTATCTGGATATTTCCAGATGCCCTATAATAGAAGCATTCATACATACTGAGAATGATGGATCAGATATAATTAAGTTTTCCAACTTAAAGTATCTCAGGTTGGATAACCTTCCAAAAATTACAAGCATTTATCCTGATGGTGCAACATCTTTCTTGAACAAACAGGTAAGTATATGCTTTGTATTAATATACTGATATTAGCAATCTTTTTCAACTAAAAGTGTTTTAATAACAGGCGGTTATCTAATGAATGAACAAATTTTAAATAATTTGCAGGATGCGGCTCCTAATCTGGAGAAACTAGTAGTTTCTGATATGGAGAATTTAAAAGAGATATGGCCTCCTCAGTTTAGTATTAGTAATCTTATCCCATTGAGAGAGCTTAAGGTCGAGGGTTGTGATTCCATTGGAGTCTTGTTCAACATGGATTTTGGTGAAATCGAGCAACTTAGCAGCAACTTGAGAAGCATTCAAGTGAAGAGATGTGATAGTCTTGCGAAGCTTTTTTCATGCAATCCATTTCCATTCCTGAATAATCTACAAAAGCTTTACGTCGAAAGTTGTGGTTCCATTCAAGTGTTATTTAACACTGACTTGGGTCGTGCTGGTAAAAGTGAAGAACAGGTTTGTAGCAGCAGTTTGAGAAGCATTAAAGTTAAATGGTGTGATAGTCTTGTGAATCTTCTCCCAAGCAATCCAATGTCATTATTCAATCATCTAGAAGAGCTTAAAGTTATTAGTTGTGCTTCCATTGAAGTGATATTCGACATCGACATGGGATGTGTTGGTGAAATGGATAAAGTTAGCAGCAGCAGGTTGAGAAGCATTTGTTTGTATGAATTAAGGAAGCTTAGAGAGGTGTGGAGGATAAAAGATGCTGGAAATAATTTGATTCATGTATTTGAAGCTGTTGAAAGCATACATATTGAACATTGTGAGAGGTTTGAAAATTTAATCACACCTGCCACAACCAATTTTGATATGAGAGCACTCAAAGAAGTTAAAATATATAGATGCGGCACAGAAAGTGAGAGAAACACTGATTTGGTTGAGAGTAACCAAGATCAAGAGGTACTATCTTTAAATTGAATGCTTAAAACTAACGTAAATGATAAATGAGTTGAATGTTATTTATTATTTTTTTATAGATAAATATAATATACTATTATAAATAAAATTTTCCAAACATCTTGATTAAACCATTATTTTGGTTTTGGCTTTTTTACGTGATTTTTCTGACCTAAAAAATTACTGTATTTATCTAAAGAAAAGAAAAGTAGCATATTAATATCAAACTATTTCTCATTTGTTATTGAGTAAGTTAAAAAAAAATGTTCCCTCTGGTTTGCTAAAAATTATAGAATTTTCTAAATTTTGGTGACATCTATAGTTCTTGATTTTGCATTAAAATATACCACTAACATGGTGCATCTGTGTCCACGTAACGACAAATAGTGATTTTATATATTTTTTTTTCTTTTTTCATTTTTGTCACACATGTTTACATAAATACCACATGTGTACGTGCATGCCCTGTAATTATGTGTAACAATGTAAAATTTTCTACAAGGCGCAAACATGTAAAAACTCTTGTGAACCCATATCTTTCTTACTTTTACTGAAAATGAGTTTTTATAAATTACATTTTTGTAGCTACGTCTGAATTAAAATTAAAATTGGGTGTATTTTGGTCAACATGTGTGAAGTTGTGTTTTTTTTTAATTCATTATTTTTGTCATACTATAAGGACCATTTTTGTAATTTACTATTGTTTTTTTATGACACTTATCGAGATATTCCTTTTTCAAAACAACTTAAAAACAAAAAACAAAAAAAAAAAAACAAAAAATCAAAATACCAACAACTTGCTAAGATATTAGAAGATCCAAAACACTTATCACAAAGAGGCTCGCCTGAAAAAATCCCACCTAACAAGAAACCTACAATCTCACTACACCATACGTTATAAATTGACCGATGAATCGAAAAGACACCTATGATCTCAAAAGAATAACACCTCCACAAACACCAAGGTTACAATGCCAAATGACGAACCTCTTTGAGAGCTATTGATGACCGGGAGAGATATTTTGTAATTCCTTGATCTTTTGTCTCACATTCGTCCGGGATCATTTGTCGCACATTCATTTGTATCCAGATATTCCTTAGAATTTTTTTTTCTTTCAAAAATTATAACATTTGTGGTTGTAATATGCAGATTAATGTTATAAACACATCGAGGGAGGAAGTGAATGATGGTATTTCTAAAGTTGCACTCTCATGCTGTCAATTACACACTTTCCATCACATTCATGAACTTGATTTGCGGGACTATAAAGATGTGGTGGTGGTCTTTGAGATAACGACTCCAAGTAGTAGAGAATCACTTGACAATACTCAACAACCACCAATACTCCCCTATCTTGAAAATTTAAAGTTAAAGGATATGGGGAGGATGAGTCATGTGTGGAAGTGCGATTGGAATGAATTCTTAATTCTTAAAAAACCACCGTCACAGTCCTCATTATTCCATAACCTCACAACCATAACAATGTACAAGTGCAACAACATCAAGTACCTGTTTTCACCTCTCATGACGAAACTTCTTTTCAACCTAAGGAAAGTTCTTATAGAGTCTTGTGATGCTATTGAAGAGGTTGTTTCAAACGGAGATGAAGATGCGTCTATATATTCCCACACAACCACCACTTTCTTCCCTCATTTAGACATTCTTGAGCTTGAAAAACTCGAAAGTTTCAAGCGTATTGGTGGTGGTGCCAATGGTATACCTACTGATATTCTCGACCAGCTTAAGGTATTTTTCCTATATATTTAGTGACTAAGATAAAGGTTGGTTAATTTTGTTAATATATTAGCTCTGGTGAATATATAATCAAATTCTCCTTTTTTTTTCCAGTTATCTCAAGCTTCGTGGTCCTGGTCCTTATGCCAATACGCTAGAGAAATAAGTATAACAAATTGTGATGCGTTGTCAAGTGTGATTCCATGGTATGCTGTAGGACAAATGCAAAAGCTTCAGGTGCTGAAAATAATGTATTGTGAATCAATGACAGAGGTGTTTGAAACTCAAGAGATCAACAGTAAGAGTGGTACTGATACTGGAAAGTCACTTCCAAGGCTAGAATATATTACGATGCTCAAACTTCCAAAACTAAAGATCTTGAAAATTGAATGGTGCAACCTTTTGGAACATATATTCACATTTTCCACTCTTGAAAGCCTCATGCAACTCGAAGAGTTAGAGGTGAAGGATTGCAAGGCAATGGAAGTCATTGTTATGGAAGACAATGCACAACAGACGACCTCATCTGATGTGGTGGTCTTTCCTCATTTGAAGTCCCTTATACTAGTCAATCTACCAAACTTTGTGGGTTTCTTCTTGGGCAAGAATGAATTCAAATGGCCAGCATTGGAAAAGGTTGTGATCGGTGAATGCCCACAAATAAAAGTGTTCACTTATGGTCAATCTACAGCTCCGAAGCTTAACTTCATAAATACAAGCTTAGGCAAACATAGTGTTGAATGTGGTCTTAACTTTCGTGTGACCACCACCTCGCATCAGGTATTATTTTATTTTAAATAAAAAAGAAAAAACGTTCCCATGTCAGTTTCTTTTCCGCCTTATGCGTATCAATAATTAACCTTCAACGGTTTAGTTATGTATGTTATCCCCAAAATCCAACGGTTGTACAATCATGTAGAGCCTTTTGGCTTATTTTACCCACATCTAAAGTTTTTTTTTATCATTGAACCAACTTATATGTACAATTATCTCTGACGTAAGCTTGTGTTTTCTTTACCTTGTAGGCCCAATTATCGAGTTATGAAAGTAAAAGCTCATACCGCCCAACTACTATGGAACGGTTTCCTTGGACTTTTCATAATCTGATCGAAATGGATGCGGATTATAATCCCAGTTTTGGAAAGACTCTTTTCTCATCCGATAAGCTGCTACAACTGCAAAAGCTTGAAACTGTCCATTGCAGTGGATGTCGGGACATTGAGGAGATATTTGATTCACAAACTGTTGCTGAAATTCCAAACTTGAGACAAGTGGACTTATGGTGGTTAAATAGTCTCAAGTATATATGGAAGAGCAAGCATGGGACATTATTAAAGTTTCCAAACCTAACAAGACTGTCTATTCATAGGTGTAACAGTTTAGAATATGTATTTACATGTCCCATGGTTGGTAGTATATTGCAACTCCAGGAACTATATATAAGTTACTGCGATGGTATGAAGGTAATTATGAAGGGAGAAGAAGAAGAGTCGGATGCCATAGTGAATGCTTTTGTGAAGTTTCCTTGTCTAAAGTCCTTAAAACTTTATTTTCTTGAAAGTCTCGAGGGATTTTGCTTAGGACATGAAGCTTTTTCATTTCCATCATTGGATACCTTGGAAATTAGAATGTGTGAAAAAGTGACGGTTTTCACCAAGGGAGATGTGTCTGCTCCAAAGCTATACGCAATTGATACAGGGCGTTGGAATGGTAGGAAGTATAATATACACAACAGGCTGAACTCCTTTATGAACACCTTAAATAAGAGGGACTAAATATGTAAAAGGTTCATGTTCACAACTTCTTCATCTTCAAACTTAATTTTCGAAACCCTAATTCACAGCCAACCGCTGTTCTCCGGCCAGTCATCCACATGATCTGTTTTCAGGTAAGTTGTTCAAATTATGTTTTTTAATTGCGTAATAAACTCTGTTTATTTATATTATAATTCGTAGGGTTATAGGTAATTGGGTATTTTCAATTGGAAGTATTAAATTAAGAGTTTATGTAATAAGCTGGATGTTATTTTCATAATATGATTTGTAAAATGGTTAGATAAGAGAACTACAGAGATGTATGATGCAGTAAGTGAGTCAATTTTTAGTCAATTGGATCACTAGCGGTGTTGTTCATCGGCTATATCGTGAGATTTTAGTGGCTACTTTAAAAATGGTTAGATAAGAGAACTACAAGAGATGTACTTAATTGAACTCTGCAATTTGGAAAAAAGAGAAATTAAGAAGGATAAATGATTTAGGGTAACTTGGGGATGGTTGTATCTGTTAGAAATAAAAAGTGTGCCTTTAATCTTTAGTGATAGTTTTAATTTATGATGAATTGGAATGACCTTTAGTTAAAACATATAGGCTTGAAACTACACTTATAGAAACAAGATAACTGGAACAGGGGAGGAGGGGACTCACCAAAGTGAGTCAACAAAATTCAAAGAAACCATCCAGTGAGTACCTAGTTTAGCGTCCTATTTTATGGAATTTTTTATACCAATCTCATCTAGTGACTAAGAAGATATCAACAACAAAAGGATCAGTCAACTGCCTAATCTTTGAATATATTGCTGTAGAAATAGTCGAGCGCCATAGTGAAAATTATATGCTTCAGTACTAGTGTCCCATAAAAGTTGCAGCCTTTTCTTTTTCGGTCCCCTGTTAAAATTGTAATAGACAAGATTTCATGCTAGAACTAGTTGTTTGGTCTTCATCACAAATGAAGTAAATGTGTTTGCTTTGGGTCCACAACAAATATTCGAACAATTTTCTTAAAGTAACTAATCAAACATTGTAATTTCATATGAGATATCAGAGATATCATTTATTCCCACTTGCAGGTTTGTAGATATTGCAAGTGTTAGAAAAGTAACTTCACTTCAATGGTATAAATTTATGACAATGTCACAAACTCACAGTAATTGATGATAGAGGTTAGATTGTAATTTCCCCCAATTTTTTGTATTGTAGAGAACTAAACTTACTTACAGAAACATAGATAGAAGTTAATTATTCATTATATACCTTCTTTCTTGGTTTAACATATTTACAAAATGTGTCCAATATTACAGGAACTTCAGAACTCTTCAGAGGTTCAACTCGCGTGTTCTTCATAACGCCATGCCTAAATTCGTGGAAATTTGGGCATGAAGTCTGTTTTTGGACAGTTCTATACAATTCGTTGGTCTAAAGGAGGTTGAGAGAGGTATGAACAACGAGCCTAAACCGCGGATATCTTTCATGTAAAAATTATGCGCAACAACACGTTTGGGACTGTGACAGATTCAAAAGGAAACAAAAAAATTGGAGCCTCTTCTGGAGTATACTGCTGAAGCAACTGCTGAACATGCAATATGTTTTGTGCCTGATTGCTTTTACACATGTGAAGGGACGTAAATTCCTCAAAAATGTTAAATTTCCACACAAAATATAACCTGTACGTGTTCCTCTGTTTCTGCATTTAGTAACGAAAACATGCAGTTTCTAAGCTCAGCCAAACTATACTTTACACGTAGTAGTAACTTTTTAGAGGCCAAAAGTCTACTGTCTATACTTATTAGTAAACGGAAACCATATTTTAGAAAATGTTATATTTAAAGAGTAAAGATGGAGAAAAGCAAAGTACTAGATTCGATGGCCGGCTCACAACATTGCTTGCTCGTTGGTTTATACCTTGGCATTAACTCCGTCAAGCCAACAACTGGTGAGATCTTTCTAACCTTTTTTGCTTTTACGTTTTTTATACATGCATGCCAACTGTTTGATTAAATATGTCAATGAAGAAAAAGGTGTTTATTTTTATTAATTGTTAGATGTATCAACTTTAGATGCCGTACGTGGTGTTTGGAATTAGGATTTTTTCTCATTTTATGCCTAAGGTTTCGTGTTAAAATCTAAAAGGTTTATAAGAAACCAAACAGTTTACAATACCGATGGTCCTAAAAGGATATGCATGTGCATACTTTGTGTCTCAAGTATGTCTGTCCCCCGGGTGTGATGAGAATCTTGAATTATCTGCTTGAATTGTGTTGAATTCACTTTCCAAATAAAGTATTTGTGTGTTCGAACGAAACGAATTTTAAGAGGAGTTGGTTGGCCAACAAACACACTTATTGGGTATTTTGGCGAGAAAACTGGTAGCTTATTTTGGAGCATTGTTCCGCATCTTGACTTTGTTAAAATCATATTAGCTCAAAGGAGTGTGCGCTCTACAAATAGTGAAACTTACCAAATATTTCTTCAAATTTCATAATTTTTATTATTTCCTTGCCTGATTTCATTTTAGTGACATTTTCTCTATTCAAAGATGCCTTTAGATTGGAAAAATGATAGACATAAACTTGTGATTAAAGGTTATCCACCGTAAACCACAATACCACATAGTATGAGATGCTTTTCTAAAAAAAATAAAGAGTAAAGATGGAGAAAAGCATATTATTAGATTCCATGGCACGAGATTGCTTGCTTGTTTGTTGGTTTATTCCTTGGAGCACTTTTAATATCATATGAGCTCAACCAAATTATTTGTTCAGAGCACATTGGAATTTAATATACCATTACTTCCTTCATTGTGGCTTTGTAGCTATCCTCCTTTACAACTGGTGAGATTTTCATAATCTGTTTTGCTTTTACATATATTATATTATAACCTGATTTTACACTTGCATGCCCAAGTGTTTGATAAAATATGTAAATGAAGAAAATAGCTTTCATAGTATATATTAATTGTTGTGGGTTCTACTTTAGATGCTGTTAGAAGGTTATATAAGCGGTTTTTATTTGTTAATGGGAGCATTGATCATGTTTATTTGGGTTTCGCTAAAAGTGTTTGATAAGTTGATGTTACTTGCCATGCATTATATAAATTATGCGAGATAATTTGCACACATTAGGTTTTGATTTGCACACTCTAATGTAAAACCGGTTAAAGCATAATGTATACACAGTACAACCGTTTAATGCATAAGTTAAAGTGTCCCAATCAAAAAGTTGAGTATGCAAACCATTTCCCATAAATTATTGTTGCAGCTTATATGTTAAATTCAATTTGTTGAAAAAGTTAGTTAGCCAAGTCGTTTGTTAAATTAAAAAGGCTAGGTATTTTAGGCAAATGCAGCTATGGATATATTCATAATATTGCACTCACGGTGATCCTATGTGGTTAACAAGCCACCTTAAGCAGCTAGACTTAAGTTGTTCGTACCCTCTTAACTTGCTTTAACTAAATTTGTGTGACTGGATATAAGTAACACAGATGGGTCCCAGATAAATTTTGGTTGTTCAATAAACATTAGTTACTTCTTATTTAACCTATCCCGTTGATGTTATTGCGTAAAGGAATAAGCAGTCACAATGTCCAATTTTGATTGCCCACACAAGATTTGAGTAATTACTGTTAAAAAGCTTTTATTTACGCTCTTTTATTTGAAACCTTTTGTATAATAAAAGAAAACATATTTTGGGAGCCAATTAAGAAAGAATAAAAATATGAGAACCGATTATATTGCTCAATTTTGCCACATCAGCAAAATTGAGCATTATGATTCGCCAATCGAGTTGTTTGATTGCAGTCTAATTTCGAGTAATCATTGTTGAATAGATTTTATTTTGGGTTTATTTTATTAGGAATAGGGGAAAAAAAGGATTTGTTTATACCAATTTCGAGTAATCGTAGCTGATTACTTTCAAATTAGGAGTTTTTCTGGTAGCAATACTACCACGAATATGTAAAACATGCATTTTGATAATGTAAGTGTAACTAATATAAAGTTTTAGGTAAAGATTAATTAGGCTTTCGTTATTAGGAATAAGCGTGATATGTATAACATCCCGATAATGTAAGGGTAGGTAATAGAGAGCTTGGGTAAACAATGACATCATCATATGCTAATAAACTGCCACACCCGCTTATGTTTCTTTAAGAGGTCGGCTGACTCTTTTTTTTTTAAGTACCATGCCTTGAACGTGTGACCTTTGCCTTTCATTCAAGATTTGAAACCAGCAAAGACTAGCTAGGTACGTCGGCATATGTGATATCATCATGAATTCATAAGTCTTTTGCTTTATTATGGATACTAGTAATATCTACAGGTGCGCTCAACAAGCAGGGGCGGATGTAGATATGGGCAAGGTTCTAGCACGTGCCACACAATGGATTTGTTAGATGAAATACATTTTTTTATCATTTATTTAGCATTGTGTTACATGTACACATTTAGGTGTAGTATATAGCAGATTGGCAGCATGATATACAGTCTAGTAAATCACATTCCTAGTAGTCACCATATTTGTAGAGTGGAGGACAATAATCAAGAATCGGATTGATAGATTGATTAATTGAGCTAGTATATTTGATTTTAGATCTTCATTCACTTTCTCTCCTAAACCAAACTAGAGAACACAATTAAATAAACATTTGAATGAAGAAATGAAGGTTAATACAAAATGAGTGCTAAGAATTCCTCACAGTGGCCCCTTTAGAATTCCTCACAGTAAATTGGAGTGTCTTAGTTATATATTATATATATAAATAGGTAGATCCATTACTAATTTAAACTCTACGGACAAAATAAAATCACTTTCGTCATCTATTCCACTTTATTTGTCAAGTGGTCACCTTTAATACCTGGTTCTTTTCTCAAGCTGTCTTCCACTCTTCCCCATTTCTTGTCAATTATTGATTAACATATATTTGATGCTCAACCAATTTGTTTTGTTTAGTAAACACAACAACCTTAAGAGCTCGTGAATATTTAAAGCCTGTCTGGGTTTCAAGGTATTTTTACATATTTAGCATTTTTGGTATTAGTTACTAACTGCACACACCAAGAAGATCTTACTTTAAAAAGAAACTTAGTGAAATAAATATGTTTATTTCTAGAAAAATGGATGTTGTATCTGCAATCCCGAAGTGCTTGTTTCTAAGTAGCTTATCAGGACTTATGGATAAGCAGTAAAATAAGCAATCCCAAGCGGCCCTTAATAAGTTAATATAAAAAAGTATGGATACTGAAATAACATTTTACATCCCTTTTGTAGGTAGTTCGGTCAGGTTTCAGTTACAAACACTACTCATGTAATCTTTTTATGCTAACAGGTTGACGGGTCAACCCGAAACCTGCTTAGACCCAAGCTTAACCTGTTTATTTTCGTGTCGTTTCAGTAATCGCCACACCCTTGGTTTTGTTTATATGATTTCTTATGTCTCAGAAAAATGGAAGTTGCATCTGCAATTGTGGGTCCTGTTTTGAAGGTTCATATTAAGCAAAAGCTAGGATATCTCACTTCATGTTAGAACCACGTTAAAAGACGAAAATCCCCTTCATGTTAGAACCACGTTAGCAAAAAAAGGGGAAATTTTTAATGATGTATATAGTCCAGCGTTTGCTGACAAAGGGATGAATATGTGGCATAGATGTCAACTCTCAAATTCGGCAAACACATATATGTATTTTGGATTTTACCATCTTATTAATTTCATTTGGTTTAACTTAAACATAAAAGTCAAGTTCTACAACTACTCACAAGGATGGTCTATACGCGAGCTTTGTTAATTGTTTTTGTTTTTCTTTATTTTTATTGGTTAATGGTAGGTAGTGATATTTTGCGAAATAAAAGTGATGAGATGTAAGGACGTAAATGAGCCGAATTACTTGTTAGACACTCGGGATCTGCTCGATAAAAGTTCGAAACGAGCCGAGCCTTAACAAGCTCAAGCTTAACATAAAGCTTGTTTAATAAACTAGCTCGATTAAACTCATGAGGCTAAACAAACTTTTACGTTATTAATAATATATTATTAAGTTTTTGAGATAATTAAGCATTAAAATTATATCTTAGTAAATAAATCAAGCTCAAGCCTTGTCTAATACTAGTACTAAACAAGCCGAGCTCGGGTTCGGCTAGTTACCCAGCTAGTATGATAGAGGAGGAATGGATATATATCAATTGGATTGATGAGGGTAATAATGAAATGAAATGAAGAAAAAAAAATATTATTGTTCTTTCAAAAAACTTGATTACATATGGTACTGTTTAGTCAATAAAGCACATTCAATGATTGCTTAATTTCATACTTTTGATATTTTCAACCAACTTTTTTTGTTCAGTAAACATTTGATCCTTGAGAGCTGGTGAAATCTTCGAAATCTGTATAAGGTATTATTCTTAACATGTTAAGCATATATCTTCTACATAAGTTACTGATTGCATACCCCATATTTGTACTTTTCTTAGTTTCCGAGTTATGTAACTTTCTTAAGTACAATGCATCACCACTTTGATATGTACTAATCTAAGGAGAAATAGATCTGTTTATTTATAGTCTTATGGATTAAGTTATTGCTTATTTGTTTTTAGTTAAATTAAACAAGTTTTTGATATGCATGCTTATTTAAGGTAAAATTAATTTTAGCTTTTTTACTTTTATATTTGATTTGAATGAAATTTTGAAACAAATTGTTATTTTCATTACCCGAGTGCTTATTTTTAAGTAGCTTATAAGTACTTGCTTATAAGCAGGAAATAATAAGCAATCCAAAAGTATGAATACTGTAATAAGATTCTCATCCCTTTTGTTGGTAGTTCAGTCGTGTTTTGATCACAACAAACCAACCATGTGAACTAACCCTGTTTAGACCCAAGCTTAACTTGTTTATTTTCCTATCGTTTCGGGAATTGCCACCCCTAATTTTGTTAATATAATTTCTTATCTCTCAGGAAAATGGAAGTTGTATCTGCAATCATTGGTCCTGTTGTGAATGTTTTGACGAATCATATTACGCAAAAGTTGAGAAATCTCACTTCCTCCGCCGATCTTGTGAAGGAAATGAAAGACAAAATGAAGGTTTTGGACGGTGAAAGAATTGATAACGAAAAGCATTTGAGAAGAAACCGTGAATACAATCTAGAGATACCTGATCGTGTACGTGGGTGGTTAGAAGAAGTTAAAAAGATCAAGGAAGATGCCGAAAACATTCCAACTAACAACGATGGATGCTTCAATATAAAAAAGAAGTATCTAGCAGGAAGAAATGCTTTGAGGCATATCAAGGATATCGATCGTCTTATTAAAGAGAGTTCTGACATGAAATGGAGTGATGCCGACATCGGTTTTGGAAGAGTTGATTCCAAACGCCTGGCATCAACATCAGGTGGAGGTACCCAAAATCTGTTCAAGTCAAGAGAAAAGACGTTCAATGAAGCATTGAAGCTCCTTCAACAAGACGATGATAAAAATCGAGTGATAGCCTTGTGTGGAATGGGTGGTGTGGGGAAAACCACATTGATGAATGACCTGAAAAAGGTTGCAACAGATAAAAAGATGTTTAATTGGATCTCGGTTGCAGTTATTGGGAATACTCCCGACTTGTTTAAAATTCAGAAGGTCATAGCAGCAGACACAGGCAAACCTCTAACCGAAACTGATGAAACAATAATGGCAACTTCTCTTTCCAAAAGGTTTGAAGAATTTTCAGAGCATAACGAAAGGTGTCTGGTGATATTGGATGATGTGTGGAAGAGGATTAATCTCAAAGATATCGGATTAGCGAGTCCTTTGCCAAAGGGGGTCAAGTTGTTGCTCACATCACGAAATGAAAATATTTGCCACCAGATTGCAGTTGATGCTGGTTCTGTTCTTCAAGCTGTTAGAGTTGATGTCTTGGAGGAAGAGGAAGCACGGGATTTCTTTTGTCAAATCACAAAGATTTCAGCCGAACATGATCGTGATCTCTATGAAAAAGGATGTAAAATTGTAAAAAAATGTGGTTATTTGCCGCTTGCCATCAAACTCATTGCCGCAACTCTTTACAGCAAAGATGAGTATTTATGGAGGCATACACTCAAGCGTTTGAAGAAAAATGATCTTGACGAGAACGTGCAAAAAATAATTAACATAAGCTACGAGAGTCTAGCGCATCATGATAAAGCGATTTTTCTGCTGTGTGGCTTATTCCCGGAGGACTCTAATATCCCGATAGAAGATCTCACAAGATATGCATGGGGATTAGAACTTTTAAAGGAAGATTCTTCTATGGAAGATGCGAGAGACAGCACACAAACAAGTGTGAGCAATCTCAAGAATGCATACTTGTTGATGAATGGTGATAGTCGTCACAGTGATGGTGTGAAAATGCATGATCTTGTGCTTGCTTTTGTGGTAGGTACTGTTTCTAAAGGTGGTAAGGATGGATGCCGGATCATTCACCATGAAGATGTTTTCTCAAAGTTGAGTGAAGCTAATAATATGAGCAAGTCTTGCAAGCAACTTTCGTTAACATGCAAGGGCATGTCTGAGTTTCCTAGTGAATTTCAGTTTCCAAACCTTTCACTTTTGAAACTTATGCAAGGAGATGAGTCGCTAAGGCCTCAAGACTTTTATGCAACAATGAAAAAACTTAAAGTTATAGCATTTGAGAGAATGGAGTATGCATTTGTTCCAACATCATTTCAGTGCTCCAACCTTCGAACTCTTTGTCTCCATGAATGCTCCTTGATGTTTGATTTAGCTTGTATTGGAAATCTTTTGAATCTGGAAGTTCTTAGCTTTGCTAATTCTGGCATTACAACCATACCTTCCACTTTCGAAAATTTGAAGAAGCTAAGATTACTGGATGTAACAGGTTGTTACAATCTTGTTATAGATGACGGTATCTTGAAAAGCTTAGTGAAACTTGAAGAGCTTTATATGAGAAGTTTTGAAGGACGTGCTCTCTGCTTCACAGACAACAACAATAGTGAACTTGCAGAACGTTCAAAGAACCTTCGTGCATTAGAATTTGAATTTATTGGTGACAATGCTCATATGAAGAACATGTCTTATGAGAAACTTCAAAGATTCAAGCTCGCGGTGGGATGTTATTACTCAGAAGTTGATAACTATTTAGGAACAAATCAAGTTGATATGCACTCATATCAAAACAGCTTGAAGCTGATCACCAACAGAGAACTATTAAAATCTAAAATCAACAAGTTGTTTAAGATCACAGATGCACTTTATCTACAAGTGAATGATATGAATACTCTTGAAGATGTTGATGTGGAATCCCCGCATCCTCAACATCTTCCTCAAAACTCTTCGTTTAACAATTTAAGACTCCTTGTAGTTTCAAAATGTGCAGAGTTGACATACATTTTCACACCGAGTGTTGCAACAACGTTGTCAAAGCTAGAGTATCTGGAAATTTCCGGATGCCCTATAATGGAAGCAGTATGCAATGGATCAGATATAATTGAGTTTTCCAACTTAAAGTATCTCAGGTTGGCTTACCTCCCAAAGCTATTGAGTTTCAGCAATAACGTCAACGTAATTAAGCTGCCACGTCTCATGGAGTTGCAACTTGAAGGCCTTCAGAGTTTTACAAGCATTTATCCCGATAGTGCAACATCATCTTTCTTGAACGCACAGGTAAGTATATGCTTTGTATTAATATACTTATATTAGCAATCTTTTCAACTAAAAGTGTTTTAATAACAGGCGGTTATCTAATGAATGAACAAATTTTAAATAATTTGCAGGATGCGGCTCCTAAGCTGGAGAAACTGGTTGTTTCTGATATGGAGACTTTGAAGGAGATATGGCCTCCTCAATTTAGTATTAGTAATCTTTGCCCATTGCGAGAGCTTACGGTCGAGGGTTGTGGTTCCATTGAAGTCTTGTTCAACATGAACTTTGGTGAAATCGAGCAACTTAGCAGCAGCTTGAGAAGCATTAAAGTGAAGAGATGTGATAGGCTTGTGAAGCTTTTTTCATGCAATCCATTTCCATTCCTCAATAATCTACAAGAGCTTAATGTCGAAAGGTGTGGTTCCATTCCATTGTTATTTAACACTGACTTGGGACGTGTTGGTAAAAGTGAAGAACAGGTTTGTAGCAGCAGCTTGAGAAGCATTAAAGTGCTCGGATGTGATAGTCTTGTGAATCTTTTCCCAAGCAATCCAATGCCATTATTCAATCATCTAGAAGAGCTTCAAGTATTACATTGTGCTTCTGTTGAAGTGATATTCAACATCGACATGGGATGTGTTGGGGAAATGGATAAAGTTAGCAGCAGCAGGTTGAGAAGCATTGACTTGTATGGATTAGGGAAGCTTAGAGAGGTGTGGGGGATAAAAGATGCTGGAAATAACTTGATTCGTGGATTTGAAGCTGTTGAAAGCATATATATTGGATATTGTAAGAGGTTTGAAAATTTAATCACACCTGCCACAACCAATTTTGATATGAGAGCTCTTAAAGAAGTTAGAATTATTAGATGCGGCACAGAAAGTGGGAAAAACAATGAATCGGCTGAGAGTAACCAAGATGAAGAGGTACTATCTTTAAATTGAATTTATTTTATTTTATTTTATTTTATTTTATTTTATTATTTTTATTTTTTTTAGAGTTAATCAGCCAAATTCCATTTTAGGTATTTAAATAGTGGTGGACGGAAAACGGGCAACAAGCTGCGCCGCTAGCCTTTTTTGAATCACAAAAATAATTCTTTTGAAAACTACATAAATGACTTGAATATTATTTATTATTTTTTCAGAGAAAAAATAATATAATATTAGAAATAACGCTTTCCAAACATCTTGAATAAACCACTATTTTGGTTGTTTTATGACCTTTAAAAATTATTTCATTTAAAGAAAAGTAGTATATTACTATCAAACTATGTCTCTTAAGTATTAAATAATGGCAGCTATAGTCTTTAATTTTGAAATTAGTTACGCTTTTGGTCCTTAGCTCTATCATTCGTTAATATATAAGAAGGTGCATGTGCAACCCTACGAGTATGTGTAGGAATGTAAAATTTTAAAAGTACACTAAATGTACATGGTGGATACCTCTTGAAACTCTTTTAAAACAGAGTGCATACACAAAATATCTAGTTTACTTTTAAACATTAAAGCAACCATTCATAAGTGAAATACTACTACCATTTTAGAGCCAGATAGACATGTTTACTTATTGATGCTAGAGTGGGTGGAGTGACAACTGATCCAAACTTGGTTATAGTTGTGCTTACTTCTGTAAAGCGGTCGTTAAAATTAGGTAAGAAAAGTGATATTAGTTTCAAAAGCAAGGTGATGGCTACATTTTTTTAAGTTAGGTTCTTTTTACTACAGTATTCCTTGCAGTTATGAACTCTATCTAGTTTTTGTCCATGGAATTTATTACTAAATGATGATGCAGATTCATGTTGTATCTATACCTGGGAAAGAATCAAATGAAGATATACCTAAAGTGGCACTCTCGTTCTATCTATTACACACTTTCCATCACCTTCATAACCTTTTATTGTGGGGCTATAAAGATGTGGAGGTGATCTTTGAGATAATGAGCCCAAGTAGTAGACAATCACCTCACAATACTCAACAACCACCAATACTCCCCTATCTTGAAAAATTGGAGTTAGTGGGTATGGGGAGGATGAGTCATGTGTGGAAGTGCAATTGGATTGAATTCTTACATCTTCAAAAACCACAGTCACAGTCCTCATTCCATAACCTCACAACCATAGATATGAATAGCTGCCATAGGATCAAGTACTTGTTTTCACCTCTCATGGCGAAACTTCTTTCCAACTTAAAGGAAGTTCGTATATGGTACAGTGATGGTATTGAAGAGGTTGTTTCAAACAGAGATGATGAAGATACCTCTTTTTATTCCCACATAAACACCGGTCTCTTCCCTCATTTAGACATTCTTGAGCTTAGTTTCCTCACAAATATCAAGTGTATTGGCGGTGGTGACATTCATGACCAGCTTAAGGTATGTTTCCTTTATATTTAGTGACTAAAATAAAGGTTGGTTTCTTTTTTTAATATTATTAGTTATGTTAATAATATAATCAATTTTTTTTTATTATTTATTTATTTATTTTTTTTTTTGCAGTTATCTCAAGCTTCTTGGTCCTTATGCCAATACGCTAGAGACATAAGTATAACAGAATGTGATGCATTGTCAAGTGTGGTTCCATGGTATGCTGTAGGACAAATGCAAAAGCTTCAAGTGCTGAAAATAAGAAATTGCAAATCGATGACAGAGGTGTTTGAAACTCATGAGATCAACATCAAGAGTGATACTCGTACTGGAAAGTCACTTCCAAGGCTAGAATATATTATGATGCTTAAACTAACAAAACTAAAGATCTTGAAAATTGAAGGGTGTAACCTTTTGAAACATATATTCACATTTTCCACTCTTGAAAGCCTCACACAACTCGAAGAGCTAGAGGTAAAGGATTGCAAGGCAATGGAAGTCATTACTACAGAAGAAAATGGAGAGCAGACAACGGCATCTGTTGTGGTGGTCTTTCCTCATTTGAAGTCCCTTAAACTAGTCAATCTACCAAACTTTGTGGGTTTCTTCTTGGGGAAGAATGAATTCATATGGCCAGCATTGGAAAAGGTTGTGATCAGTGAATGCCCACAGATAACGGTGTTCACTTATAGACGATCTACAACTCCAAAGCTTAGCTTCATAAATACAAGCTTAGGCAAACATAGTTATGAATGTGGCCTTAACTTTTGTGTGACCACCACCTTACATCAGGTATTATTTGAAACAGTGCATAAACTTCTAGTATTAGAGTCAATTACCCTTATTAATAATTGTATTCTTCATCAAAATTAAAGCGTAATTATTGGAAGTAATATGATTAGCAAATATCAACGGTTTAGTTATGTATGCGATCCCCAAAACCCAACAGTTGTTCAATCATGTAGAGCCTTTTGGCTTATTTTACTCACATATGAAGTTTTTTTTTTTTTTTTTTTTTTTTTTTTTTTTTTTTTTTTTTTTTTTTAATCATTGAACCAACCAACCTATATGTACAATTATCTGTGACATAAGCTTGTGTGTTTTTTGACCTTCTAGGCCCGATTACCGAGTTATGAAGGTACAAGCTCATACCGCCCTACTACTATGGAACGGTTGCCTTGGTCTTATCATAATTTGATCGAAGCGGATATGGTTGACACCAGTAGTGGACAGACTCTTTTTTCATCCAATAAGCTGCTACTATTGCAAAAGCTTGAAACCGTCCATTGTAGTGAATGTCGGGACATTGAGGAGATATTTGATTCACAAACTGTTGCTGAAATTCCGAACTTGAGACAGGGGACAGTATTAAAGTTTCCAAACCTAACACGACTGTCTATTAAAGGATGTGATAAATTAGAATATGTATTTACATGTTCGATGGTTGGTAGTCTATTGCATCTCCAGGAACTACATATAAGTTTCTGCAGAAGTATGAAGGTAATTGTGAAGGGAGAAGAAGAAGAATGTGATGCCATAGTGAATGCTACTCTGGTGTTCCCTTGTCTAAAGTCCTTCAAACTTGAATGTCTTTGGAGTCTTGAGGGATTTTGCATAGGAAAGGAAGCTTTTGAATTTCCATCATTGGATACCTTGGAAATTTATAGGTGTGAAAAAATGACGGTTTTCACCAAGGGAGATTTGTCTGCTCCAAAGCTATATGCAATTAGTATAGGGAGTAGGTATTATAAGAGGAAGTATAATATACACAACAGGCTCAACTCATTTATAGAAAACTTTACCAAAGAGTAAAAGGTGAAAATATGTCTTACCATAAGAAAGAGGGAAAGTTATTGTTCTTATGCTTCACAACTCCTTCATTTAGAACCAACTCAATCCAACAAATCTCATCTCTATTCGCCAGCAGAATCAGGATCTCAGGCTAACCGCCACGGCTACGGGCACCGGATTGTACTCCGCCAGTTACGGATGATGTTCTCTCAAGTAAAGGATTAAAGGTAATTTGGAATTTTGAATTTGAAGTTATTCATTTAGAGTTTATCTTATAGCCTGCTTGAGTTGTGTGTGTATTAGATACTGCAATGTGGGTTAATCTGTGATAGTGATTCATATATTTTGAATTCTATTAGATTCATGTTCTAATAAAATGATGCATAATGTGTCTTGATAAGACAAGTTAAAGAGTAATGATGCGGTAAGTACGATGTTTTAGTTAATCCGAGCACTTTTTTCTTTTTGGTGTTGTTCATAAGCTATAACGTGTGTTTTAATTGGCTACTTATTTACATATGTGTTTGAAAGTAGTAATTGTAAAATCTTGTTTCGATAATTGAATATCACACAATTTGGTAAAGGGTGAAAAAGTGTGCCTTCACTCTTTTAGGGATAATTTCTTGCTTTTAGAGTTGGAAATGGAATGACCCTTCGTTACAAGATATAGGCTTCAAACCTCACTTATGGTGATCAAACCTTTTCCTAGTACCAAATACAAGATAAACAAAACAAGGGAGGGGGGAGGGGTGCGGGGGGGACCACGAATTAAGTCTACTAACTGCAAAGAAAACGTGTAGTTAGCACCTGCTTTAGTGTCCTATATTAGGGAATGTTCTGTACCAACCTTATCTACTGACTTGATTATATTCCGTGGTAAACTAGTGAATCAAATTGTGATTAACATCCTTATCTTAGAAATATTCCAGTTATATTATTAGACTTGAAATGTTAGAGACGTATTTAAAGGTATAAATTTATGACAATGTCACAGTAATTTATGATAGAGATCAAATTGTAATTTTACTAGAGTTATAATTATGTGGGAAATATGACTTTGAACTATATAGTAATTCCCACCAAATTTTTTGTATCGTCATGAACCAAAATTAGGTATCGTAATTTTTTCTTGACGGTTACCTTTTTCCGTCTCTCATATTTACAAAATGTGTGTTTTTGCAGAAACTTCAGAAGTCTACATAGGTTGCAACTGGTGGTCTTCATAATGCTATGCCTGAATTCTTGGGAAGTATGGGCATGAAAGTTGGTTTAAGACAAGCAGATTCTGTACATTCTGTCGTTTCAAAGAAGTTTGAGATAGGTATGAACGTGCCCAAACAGCAGTTATCGTCCACATTTGTCACAGTAACCAATTCAAACGTAACAAGAAAATGGGGGCATCTGCTGAACAAGTGGGAAGAGTTGCTAAAAGTATGAGATATGCGTGGTGATTTTATTTTGTGTTGATGCAAAATGGTTGTTTAGGTGGTGCAATCATGAGGCTGCTTGATGTTGCTATGTTTTTTCCATCATTTGTAGTTGTATATGATTGTCTTCTCTTGGATATTCGTAGATGCACGAATTTACAACTTTTTGATGTTGAGGTGCCTGGATGACTCCAGTGATGAGCAAGAAAAACGTATGTCGGAAAGCCTTGTTGAACTTATGATATTTGTTGCTTATTTACTCTAACAACTTGTAATTCGTTTGAATGGTTTGAACAGCCGAAGCCGCCGAGGGTGAAGAGAAAGAAGATGAAGTTCTGACAAGGAGGAAGATGAAGAAAAATCAAAGGTTAATAATGAGAAGAGAGGTCAATAGCCCAATATACCAAGTTCTGGAATCAGTTAAGCTTGGTATCATTGAGGATGCTGCAAACATAACTGTTTGGCGAAAACTTCTCTGATATGAAACGGTAAGTTCATTACTCTACCTGTAAATATTTTATGTTTACCTGCAAATCAGTTAAACAATTTTTTGATTGCCCATTGTCTGATATGTGGATGTATCAACAACGTGGTGACCCGTCCGACGTATTTTCTAAGCATGACCTATTAGACCAATGACCTGTTTGACCCGTTACCCACTTGACCCATGAAGTTATATTATTATCAGTTTACCTTTCAGCGATTTAACACAAGCTAGCTATTTGCAAGCAGGTACTATTTGCTGAGAAAGGCTGAACTATAATCATTTGAGGTATCTCTTTTTTCCGAGTAGTTACTATTAGTTATCAATATGCGTTCAACTAAACAGCCTCGAATATTGTTATTGGAAGATGGTAATTATTGTTATTTTATTGCAGATATTGGTGTGATGGAGTGACGAAGATGGTATGTGAGCTTGACAGTAATGAAGCATACATTGTGGAACACTTATCTTAACGTTTTTTAGAGTTTCAGATTGTTTTAGATAGTACATGTTTTAGAGCATACTTGTTTTAGAGAAATGCAGGAAACTAGTATTACCACTGAGAAATGCAGGAAACTACTTGACTCATGAAGTTATATGATCATATTGTTCTTTTGATCTCGATATTTTTGAGATTTATGCCATTATGAGTATCTAAATTGGATATTATAGATGGCAAGATGAGTGCATTAAGTAACAGGTTAACATGTGTTCAGGTGGACACGGGTCATATTTTGATATACGTCTCGTCAGAATGGGTTGACATGAAAACACTTTTTGTCCAGTTTCTAAATTTTCTTACATACAATTCATGCGTTAGCAATGAATTACAACAATAGTCTAAATCTTCAATTAATATTGTTAGAAGGTTGTATGCATTAATAAAAGACTTTGACCACCTATAAATTGAGTGACCCGGTCGACCCGTTTCCATTTAGGGAATACTGATTTGACCCATTGTACCCGTTTAAGATATTGTCATCCCAAATTGACCCATTCCTAGTAGATTGGTCAAAATTGCCACCTATAACAAGATGATCATAGAGAAATAGATGAAAGTGGATAAGTTAACCCATGCCTTGGTCTTTCCCACAAACGTAATGAGTTCAGGATCTGGCCCGATAGCAAAAGAAAATATACACATAACATAGGCAGATTTATCCTTAATACGCCATAAACATATTTTTCAGACCTACAAAAGTAATATAAGTACTCAATAAACATTATATTTTTAGTTTCTGCAATAAGATAAGTTACGTAACAAAAAGTAATTTAAGTACCTTCATGACCAAGCTTCTGAAGAAACCACTTGCTATCGATCAAACATTACAACATAAAATCAATAATGTCATTTGAGTTGTTTATTAGCCGGAGTGCGGACGAGTTGGGCAACAAGCTTTTAATTTCTCCCCATAGATTGGCGGGAACACCCTGACCCCGGGTGCCTTTTGGCACCAACCATTGTCCACCCCACAAGGAATAGCTTCGGCAAATTGACACGTAGATGATTGTATATATTTTGTTCATGTTTGTTCTTTAAGATAGTAAACTAACACAAATGAGCAGCACGGACATGGTCATAGATAGATAATGAACACTGCGCCCTTGTATTCACGTTAATTTAAAGTCATTAACTTTTTACCTTAACAAACCGATCATATAAAATTTTGTTTATTGTTTAGACTTGAATATATGTTATGCTTGTTTTTTTTAACAAATAACGAGGCATTATAAAGTAAACCAAACAAAATTAGATAGGGTAGTATACCAGGTAAACCTTTAAATATTTATCTCATAAAATTTTTACGGTAAGAAAGATTATCAAATACGATCGAACTTATTTTTACACAATTTAAAATATAAATGGAAGTGTATATACATTAGTATATAAAAGTTTGATAGTTTAGAAAAATTTTGTAAAAAAATCATTTTCGTCTCTAACTTTTATATATACCTTTTTGTATAACGAAGTTAGAAGTCTAAATGAGAAATAGAGTATGAATTGAGATCCATTTCTAAAGTTTTTGTCTTGCTGTAAGCATTTTGTATTAAATAGAGGTAGGAAGATAAATAAAACATGATAGAAGCATGGTTACTTCGGTAAATATACCGTGCAATAACCTAGTGGTCAGCGGTTCGATTCCCAAAGTATCGTGCTTTATCCTTTTTATTTTCATTTTATTTTATTTTTTATTATTATTTCTTTTATGTTGCTAACAACTCATTGTATTTCTATTTTGAATATATTTCAAAGTAAATAAATAAAAGAAAAAACTCTTGATGTCATCATAAAGTCAAGTAAACATATTCTTCCTCAAAATTTCCATAGAATTATTTGTTCTAAAATAACATTTTTAAACATTTTAACTTCATCGAACTAGATGTTCAACAACATCATGTGATACGACCCGGGGTTGTATCGGGATAAGGCATCTATTCGAGCGTGTGCTAGCTCCTTAAGAATTAGAAGAGAAGAACTAAAGAATAATTGATCTTAAACTTGATTAATTATAATAAATGATTACAAGAGTATTTATAAGACAAAGTAGGGTAAAACCCTAAGACCTTAATAGGCCATGGGCTCAGGCCCATGCGTATCATTCCTCACTCCTTCAAAATCATCTTGCCCTCAAGGTGTTGTCTTAAAACTTAAGTGACTTTCCTAAATAAACATGAAAACAATCCTAAACAAAGACACGTAAATAAAGATAGATTATATGACATAATCTTTATGCCATACGTTTGGACTTCTTGAGTTGTTTGGGCAGCCAGTTCTCCTGCAACATCGGCGTAATCCGGGATCCCATAATCTTCTTTGAATTGCAGCCTTCACCTTTTTCTTCTTCCGTATTCCTTTGCCTTGGACATAACACAACACCCTTCTTCCATCTTTTGTTACCCCACGACTCTTCTCGCGATATACCCACTTCAAACAAACAACCAAACTCTCCCCGAAAACATCTTTACCCTCCAACATCTTAGTCACAAACTCCTTGATTAAACCCAAATTTATTTCATCTATACTATCATCAGA
The DNA here is from genome assembly GCA_019973895.1 of Chrysanthemum seticuspe. Taxonomy (NCBI): domain Eukaryota; kingdom Viridiplantae; phylum Streptophyta; class Magnoliopsida; order Asterales; family Asteraceae; genus Chrysanthemum; species Chrysanthemum seticuspe. The sequence goes on from BPTQ01000001.1 coordinate 296,682,496, forward strand.
TTTACCACCTCCAGCCTTAAGTAGTGATATCACTGTATTCGACTCATCTTCGTCAACCCTACACGATTCACCACCACACACAACAACATCTTCCATAATTTTCTTATTTTCTGAAAATTCTTCAAACTTGTTATGAACTTCATTACTCCCACCAATATCGAAAACAACATCTATCGCGTTATTAACCACATCAACACTAATATATTCATCAGCATATAACGACCTTTTATTCTCCGGTGAAGCAAATTCACTTTGTAACGATGGAATGATATCTAATTTCTTTTCAATTATATGCTCTTTCTCCTTCTCTTCCATTGCCTCAAAACGAGCCTCGACTATATGTGCCAAGGAAAAGGCTTCTCCTAAAGTTCTAGGCCTTGCCCTCAACAGTTCTATTTGTAACGTCAGTTTAAGTCCGGAGATATAAAACGAAGTAAGTAAAGATTCAGAGATCTCTGTTACTCGGTTTGCAAGTACCACAAACTCACTCTCATATTCGGTCACCGTACCCATTTGCAAGAGCTTAGAGAGTGCGTATTTCGCGTCCTGATCGCTGCCGCCTGATGCCATGAATAATACTCAAGCGATTCATAACTCAAAATTTTTTGATGAATAGTACCCGTGATGAACAGTACACGATGAACAGTAACGTATGAAGAGAAGAACTAGAGAATAATTGATCTTAAACTTGATTAACTATAATAAACAATTACAAGAGTATTTATAAGACAAAGTAGGATAAAACCCTAAGACCTTAATAGGCCATGGGCTCGAGCCCAGGTGTATCATCATGTGACTGTAAATTAAGGGCTTTGAGGCGACTCAGATCCCTCTTAGTTGCCTTCATTTCAAGCAAAGACAGGGTGACAACTTTGTTTTACCAATGTTCATTTTTATATCACAAAGTACCAACGAATGTGTGTCACCAGAATTATCTGAAATCGATAGATGGATCACCCTCATGAGTCCTATTAAAAACTCACCGAATCTCACATAGGTCGAATCCAATTCACTTATCCAAAATAGTGATGTTTCGCAAAGCGAACTTAATCACTCACACAAAGATTTCCTACTTATATGATATTGAAAGTGCATTTAACATATAAATCACTTAAACTAAACTATTTGCAGCGTTGAATCTCTAAGTAACTTCATGGCATGAAATTCATGAAACATAAAAGGAGTTGCATTATCGCCAACTATTCAATCAAAAGAGAAAGAAACATACGAAACTCACTTGAAATCCCTGATAAAATTTGCACCTCATAGAGAACCTTTGAATCCATTTGCATCGTCACTTAGCAAGTGTATTCAGACTTTGCCTACATTTCTATATAAGGGTGAGCAAAACCGACCGAATCCCGAATCCCGTCCCGATCCCGAGTCCCGGATCATGTTAGTCGGGCTTTTCGGGCTTGTCAGGGTCGTGAGTCGGTTTCTGTTTTTCGGTTAGTCGGGTTTCGGGCTTGTCGGGATCGGGTCCGGACGGGACGAAAACCAAAAAACAACAAACAAAACCGATCAAATCCCGAATCCCGTCCCGAATCATGTTAGTCGGGCTTGTCGGGGTCGGGAGTCAGTTTGTGTTTGCCGGCTTGTCGGGATTCAGGCTTGTCGGGATTCGGGTTCAGCCGGGTCGGGATCGGCCCGATGCTCAACCCTATTTCTATAGATTAGTTCAACCTTATATATCCCACATAGGTGAAAGAAGTGAAATCTTCTTTGGTTATATACTACATTGTAAGAGAACAATTTGTGTTGAGAATGTTATCATGTCTTTATTATGTTATTATATCAGCCATAAAAAACTTTATATACATCTTGAAACTGAAAATTCATATAAAAATCTTGACTTTTTTTTTAAATATTTGTTGTTACTTATCAAATATTTTTTTATTTTACTTTTGTCATTTTAAAAAAATGGTACTCCAAACTTTGTATTGATCAAGATTGTCCATATGTTTATGCAACTAAATATTTAGTAATCCTCTATGTATATCCATTAGTTGTTGGCGTTCATTTCGATCACTATCGTTTCACATATCCCCCTGAACTTATCCGGCCATATTGATTCTGTTGCGACATGCTATAAAAATGAATTTAGGCGTGGTCCTCCATGTAACGTCTATGTTGAGCACATATGAGTTTGGTCCTTTAAGTTCTTACCACTGCCATTCATTTGCCTAAAGATATGAGGCAACTCTGGTACAACATTGGTGATTTGAGCCCTCTTTGTTTCCTGCATTTCGAGTGAAGGTATCAAGAGACAAAGTCATAACTTTTCCCTACTAATGTACAACGCAATCAAGCACACAATACTATTGAACACGAGTCACTAGATTTATCCAACATGGATAACTCTGTTAGGCAATGAAACTCGTAGGTATAACTTTATTGATGACCATTATTTATAATGGTAAAACCCTAATCCCCAAAAACCCACAAACCAGGCTTGGGCCTAATTATCCACTAATACTCCCCCGCAGTTCGAGCGGCGAAATCGCGAAAGCTCGAACTGGAGAAGTAAACTAAGAAAGCAAAATAAAACAATAACCAATCGACAACACGTGGTCGACAAACAGAAACAGAAAACAATGGTCGACAACTCGTGGTCGACAAACAAAGACAGAAAACAATGGTCGACAACTCGTGGTCGACAAACAAACCAAACTCTTGGTCGACAACTCTAAGGTCGACAAACAGATAAACAAAAAAGAATAAAAATAGAAATTGGTTTTAAGGTTTCTACAAGCAGATAAACGAAAATAAACTCTAGATTCGACATAAACAAAAGTCGTCTCGGGAATTAATACCCTAGATTCGACACCGACGATTAAATAACTATACTTTTTTTTAAGTAAACCAGGCATTTAACATTATAATTAAAATTGATGATTCACAAATAATCTCTAAACCAATACGTACGCAAAATAAAGATATGTCTTGAAAGTTGAAACTACTCAAAAGCCCAACAGACTCTTGATGTTGAGATAGTGTGCGGCCAGAATAATACTCCGTATCAAACAAAGTGCCCTGATCCACTTTAACAAAGTCACCATCAAAAGATTTGAGATCTTCCTCACCAACCTTATCATCAGAACTGGATGGCTCGACATGTTTCTTACAGTACTCAATAATCATCGCTAAGATTATGCTGGTGACGTTGGGATGACGTTATTTTGACGGGTGGTACAAAGAGGCGACTCAACGTAGCCACCTAGGTCTGAGGATCAGACCCGCTCTGATACCATGTTAGACAATGAAACTCGTAGGTATAACTTTATTGATGACCATTATTTATAATGGTAAAACCCTAATTCCCAAAAACCCACAAACCAGGCTTGGGCCTAATTATCCACTAATAAACTCTCGCGAGTCCTACAAAGAAAACCACTAATCGACACTTTGTTAATGGGGTCAAACATTGAGCCACATAAGGGTCAATTTTGCACCATTCTAGTTTTTGAACCCAAAATACAAAGTGGATACCTCCATGAGAAATCTAAAACACAACCACAAACTCCCAGCTATAGTATCTTGTTGAGATCTGCAATATGAATACAAAGAGTTATATAGTATCAGAAATAATTTTCTATCTCATGCGTCGAATCCATACCGAGCCTCAGCATAGTGAGATTTTACCTGTGCAAGAGCTCTTTAACCATGAGAAATCTTGTTCTTTTCTTCCAGCATACCTAGAACAATATTTAACCGTTTTATGCTCAGATTTTAGATATGGCAAGATGGGCGGAGTAGGTAACAGGTCAACATGGGTTCAGGTGGAAACGGGTCATATTATAGTCTAGTCTAAATCTTTAATAAACAATAATTAAAAGGTGTATGCATTAAAAACACGCTTTGGACAAGTTTTTAACTAACTGACCAGTTTGACCCATTCCTCATTTAGGTAATAACGATTTGACCCATTGTACACGTTTCTCATTAACTTCACGACATGTTACTCAAAATAATCAAAACGAGTTGCATTATTGATAATTTTTTCTCGACCAGAACCAAACAGAAAAGAGCAAAAATGTGAGACTAAGACAATATGAGGATCACTTAATAACGACATTTAAAAAATGTCACTACTTCAAAGTACAAACGATCTATAATGAACTTATAAATGGTATATAGAAATGCAAGAGTCAACACGTACGTATGTACATTATTTGATAGAAAGTTAAAAACCATTCCAACTTTACATAGGTTATAGAAGTGAAATCTTTCTGGTTTATATACTATAGTGAATTACAATAACTATGTCTAGAAAATTACTATGTTTTCACATATAAATATGAAAATTCCAAGCTTTATCCTCGCTTGTATTCGGCAACGAATATAATATTCGGCAAAAGTTCAATATAGATCTCAAATTTACCATAGATCCAATGAACAAATAATAGTCATTCATTTTTTTTATTATGATAAACTTTCACTCTTTTTTAAAAATTATACCATCGCGACGAGAATTAAATTATCTTTCTATAGATATGCACTACTATCTATTTCTAACCATTTTTTTTTCAAAATTTCGCTCAACAAAAATCATATATGATTTGTAAAAATCATGTATGATTCGATTTTTACGAATCATATATGATTTTTGAGAATCATATATGATTCGTTAAAATCATATATGATTCATAAAAATCAAATCATACATGATTTTTGAAAATCATGTATGATTCGTAAAAATCATATATGATTTTTTCGGACGGAATTTTTGAAAAAAAATGTTTGTCGAAAGAATAAAAAAGTGCATATCAATAGAAAGATAATTTAATTCTTGTCGCGATGGTGTATTTTTTATAGTTTAAAAATTTACCGTTTGTAAGATATATTGTTTTAAAGAAAAAGGTGGAAAATGTTTTTTTTATCAATTTAAATAAAAAATGGAGGGCTATAATTGATTCATTTGTTATATGGCAAATATGAGTTCTATATTGATCTCAACTCTATAATATTCTTGACTTCTTTAGTATCTTTTATCACTATAAAAATACGGTTGCTCCAAAAAATTTATTTTCAAAGATTGTCCATATGTATAACAAAATATTTAGTAGTCTTTTATCTATCTATACCCAGTGGCGGAGATAAAGGTGGGTACGGGGGTCGTGTGACTTTCCGGCCAAAAAAATTGTAGTGTAAATATTTAAATTTTTCCGCCTATTCCCCCTCCCCCAATGAACAAATTTTTAGTGTAGTTTCTAAAAATTATCATATTTTGTCTCTCGACAAAAACTTTCTGTCTATACCAATCATTCTTAATTTCTATTGACCAATAGAAGCTGTTAACTAAATTTAGAATATGTGATAATAGAAACGTTTCACTGATCTACCTCTACTTACGTAACCCTGGTCATACGTACAATGCCATTTTGATTTCAGAGTGACATGTTACGAAATTAACTCAACTTCGCCATATTCATCTCAAGTTCGCAATGACATATTACGAAAATAACTCAACCTCGCCATATTCATCTCAAGAATGGCCAACAATTTTACTTTTTTGTTTTCCTTTTAAAAAGACTGGATTTTGAATGGTTCACAAAGTATTTTTGTTAGCTAACCCAACAGTCCAATCATTCCTAATGTATAGCTCCATACGGCCTATACAACAAGCTAAGTTGTGCCTTCATATATGTAAGGGCTCTTTTGAGCACATATGACGAGTTAGTACTTTAGGCTTCTAAATTGCACAGCTTAATCATGCATAAGGTGGCATTCAAAAGATCCACAGATGTCATCCATGTGACTAACAAATGAGTCGACTTGGATGATTCGAAAGGAGCCTCTTGGTTGCCTATTTCTGGAGAAGATATCAAGCGACAAAGCGACAGCTTCGTCCTATACTCCTGTCAATCTAAAACGCAAAATCAATCACAAGGTAGTGACGAAAAGACTCACCAAATTTGAGTCCAGTTCACCTAAACCAAAGTATTGTAGTTTCCAAAAAGATAACTTGATTAGTTGCATAAAAATAGCCTACTAATTTGATTCACAAATGTTCTCCTAGATGCTAAATGCATGCTTACATTAAGCAACAACAAAGAAATTATACTTATACAACATCATAAAGATGTGTGCTCTGGGTCTTGCTCATACAATATGACACATGACAATGCAAACTCACATTTAAAGTCAGGGACGAAACCAAGACCACATATGACCCGGGGCACACAAATTTTTGAAGGATAATATTAGAAACACTTTTCGTGGACCGGTGCATTTAAGATGCATTCAGGAAAAATTGATGTTTTTTTCAAAAATTAACATTACATCGAAAAAACAATCATACAATTACTTAAATTGATATCAGTAACGTACGTTTTATAATGTCACAATTACTTAATTAAGATAATTATAAAACAATCATATAATTATACAACTATGGGAAATAAAACAAGTGCTAACTGCTAAGTATAACATCTTAAGACACCGTAATCACAGTTTATCTAAACATGTATTCATAATAGTCAAGAAGATACAGTAACCATGTCTAAATTTCTAAAAGCCTATGGTCAACATTGCCTTGCTTGCAAGCTTGTTATTTGAGCTCTATAAGTTCTTTTACAGGGAATTTTGCTCATTGTTTTTATAATGTTTGACGCCATGTTTCTCGACTGAGCCAGTCTACTTTATTTTCCCATCTCGACATCTTGTTCTTGCTCGTAAACCAGTTGCGAAAAGGATTGTTGGTGTATGAGACCACCCCGGTTTCCCATTCCATCCCAACCAGCCAATCTCTTCGTTCTCAAAACTTATGACACCTCACAAGACAAAGATTAGTAGCTATGAAGCAACAAAAATAGTCATATATGCTCATTTATCATCATGTATCAGCATCAATCCCATCGTTATTCTACAGCAAAAACAAAATCACTAACTTGAATATCATATATAAACAAGCATACATTCAAAAATAAAACTTCATATTAATCAATTCTCACCAACACCTGCATAATTAAACACACCTTAAACATACACACCTTAGGTACGTATCGCGACAACATGTTGCCACACGAACCTAGATAAGCAAACCAACGAAACCGCGCCTTCAACACCTCTCCACGACAAATATAACTCATAACCCCAAGCCTTCAACCATTCAATAATCAACTCGTGAAGTACAAGCACCATCTATTCCTTATACATGATCACTCACTTTTGGAAAAAAAGAGTTTCGAGTAATTCTATCACCTCGTAAACACACAACCACCGCGACCTTCAATAATATGCGCTAGACACGCATATATGTCTATCTTAAAGCTCATGGGTGTGGATTGAGCACCTTTCATTGCATAACATGATAAAACTATGGAAAATAAAATTTGTGCAAGTATCAATATCTATATCTATATACTACTTATAATAGAGGAAGACACTTCCCTCCTATTCATTTTTAAAACTTCTTAAAATAGATTTTTAAGCAAATACAAATAAAAAAGCATCATTTACAAGTACCTAAAGCACAACTAAAACTAAAAAACAACACTATTCAACACATACATTAATACACACTTTAATTCACCCTTTCACCAAAATATAGAATCATATAACCACAATGTACAATCTAACCAAGCTTCAAAATATAAAATGCATATTGTACAACTAAATATAACACTTAATTTTTAACAAAATCATAAAATCAACACTAAATTAAATGCATTTGAATGTATTGACAATTTTAATAGCACACGATACGGCAACACAAGACAAGAACACTCACTTTTTCTTGTGAATCTAACTATATAAGACCATGTTTACTGCTGAAATGATCCGATCGATCGGAGTCTATAAGACAAAAAAATACTTTATATTATATTAAAAGAATACAAAACAAAGAAACCACAACATCATGCTCTAAATCTCCCAGCAAAATCGTGCCACGTATCACGCTCTAAATCTCCCAGCAAAGCCACAACATCTTTGAGCCAACCGTGCCACGTATCACGCTCTAAATCTCCCAGCAAAACCATTACATTTGTGTTTGTTCTTCGGTTACAACAGAAAGAAACCAATAAATTGTGTTCATATTTCGAATTGAAAGAAAGAAAGTAACCAATGAAATGATGGAGTTTTGTGTATTTATAAGATTCAAGCTGGGATGTTGTTAGGGTTTGTGAAAATGATAGGATAATTAGGGTAAGCAGTTTTTATAACCCCTAGAAATTATGGTGGACATCATTTGGGCCAGAATTTGTTGCTATCTTTTATGTTTTATGAATGGCCTGTATAACTGAAAATGTAAGTTGGGCTCCAAGGAGATATCAAGACTATTATAAGAGTAGATCAAAATTAATCTTCTTTGGTTAGTAATGTTGATTAATGGTAATATAAATAATTAATGGACGAATTAGAAAATATATCATTTATGGTTTTCATTTTATTTGTGACTATTAATTCAGTATTAAATTAAATAGAGGATTTTTTTTTTTTTCTTTTTATGTGAAGTGATTAAATCGGTAATATTCTCAAATACTTAAAAAGGGTCTAAGACTCTCTTTTATTAATTGTTTTAAGACTATCATAAATAGAATTTTAAACAAATACAAGTCATCAAACATAATTTACAAGTATGTAAAGCACAAATTATTTTTATCTAAAAACGCTATATCTTCCATACGACCAGATTGTTGTTTGAGTTACTTCGTCAAAGTATGTGTTGATTTGCACACATTTACATTTTATTTGGACACTCCAGCTCACGTTTCAAGTAGTTGTATCAAGCTCAAACTTTGTTAAAACGGGTTGTACTATTAAGTGAGCAAATCAATAAATAAAGTGTGCAAATCATCTTTTTTTATACATGTTGAAGAGCGGAGTTTTAAGTCAACTATATTCGGGTATGTTTGGCGAAATGGATTGGGGATGATGCTTATATTATAAGCCGAACTAGAATTTTATTATCATAAACTTGTTTAGCAAATTAGTTTAAGTTGAGCTTATTATTGTAAATTACTAAAAAGTACATATAAGTAAATTAAGATATGTATGTATTAGATATTTGTGTTGGTAATTAAGTAATTTGTAACAACGAGGCTTTTTTTTTAGGCTTATCAAAATTTTAGCCTCAAGCTATGTTTGGCGAAGGCTTAAATGGGGCTTATAGGGGCTTAGGCTTTTAAATTAATTTTAGCCTCAACCCATTTGCCAAATAAGTTTATAAAAATAGAAAATTTAATTATCGGCTTATAATGTAAGTCCCAGCCCCAGGCCTATCACCAGCCTCAGCCTCAGCCTCAGCCTCAGCCTCAGCCTCAGCCTCAGCCAATAGCCCCAAACATACCTTCAATTTTGGGTTGAAGCTTATCTTGGGGCTTGAGCTTATAATTACAAAAGACCTAATATAAGCCTTTACGCCAAACGAGGTTTATTTTTAAGATGAGGCTTATTTTTAAAATTTAAGCCTCATAACTCTATAAATCCCTACGCCAAACATACATTAGACCAACCAAGGGGGTTTTTTTTCTGTTAACTTTAAGTTATTTTGTCAAAGTTCTTCTTTATTTATTTATTTTTTCATTTATATCGACTTTAAGTTGTGAAAGTATTTTTTTCAAGGCGATTTACATGTACCCTTTCGAGTTCAATCCAAATTATGAAATTTGACTTGCTTGACTTTGAAGGGGATAAATAAGGACGGGCCTTAAGTTTGACCCTTTTTCTTTTTTTTTTTTGACACTTAAACTTTGTGTAAGTTAGGAAATCTTCAATGCATCTAATTATTTTGAGTATAATACAATGTCACATATGTACATTATAATTTTACATCAATCCTTCACAACCCATTAAACATATTATAGTCTTCATTTATGTTTCATGGAGAGAGAAGTGGAAAGGCTTTTTATAAAAAAAAAATCAATGAATATTAGATAGAGGGCTCACAATTAGAGTTTAAACATGATGCAAACAGAGAGAAACTTATTTTAGACTTATGATCCCCGCAATGAGATTGAGTGATGAGTTGGCATGTAAACAATTTCATTAGAAGATGACAACTCATACCATTGTGGATGGACTTAGTTAGGGTAAAAAACATGATGAAGTAGTTTTATAATTTTATTTTGATACGATTAGGGACGAAATCAGGACAAAATATGATCCGGTGTAAAAAAAATTTAAACCGTAATATTAGAAACATATTTCGGTGCAACAGATACATTTAAAATGCATTAAAAAATTCCATTGGGTTATCAGGCACCCAAGGAAACCCGTGGTTCCGTCCCTAGATACGCTGGAGATAAAGTTGATTGGTATGGTTAATATTAGATGGTTGTGTTATTTTTTTTAATACATAAAATAAAGTTTTAAATGGGGTGTTTCTAGTCATTTCATAAAGACCCTACAATTTAAACTTCTAAATGTCATTTTAAAACTTTGGATAACATATGCAATTTTGCATGAGAGACAATTTATGTAATTTACTCCGTCAGTTTCATTTATCTCTTAAAAAAAAAAACAAAAAAAAACAAAAAAAAAAAAAAAAAAAAAAAAAACAACCTTATTCAAATTACTTGAATGCAAAAAAAGTAGCTGCAAACCTTATCCCTTACGTATTTTTCTTGTTAATTTCCAATTTATGTTCAAGACTTTTATGACGCCATGTCTCTCCACTCCACTTAGCCGTCTACTTAATTTTCCCATAGTTAGTCAAAAAGTAAACAAATCACTAACTTAAACATCATGAATAAACACACATACATGTAAACATAAAACGTTATATTAATCCATTCTCACCGATACCTGCAAAATCAAACACACCTTACCTTAGCTACCGCGACCACTTATTGCCACACAAACCTTGAATTGAAAATCCATGAAGCCGCACCTTCAACAACTCTCCATGACCAACATAACTCATAAGTCCAAGTCTTCAACTATTCGATAATCAACTCGTGAGGTAAAAGCGCACTCCATTCCTTATACCTTATCACTCACTTTTGGAGGAAAAAAAGAGCTTTGAGTAACTCTATCGGTTACTAAACCCACAACCAACACGGCTTTTGATAATTTGTGTTAGGCACGCATGTATGTGTAACTTAAACCTCATGGGTGCGGATTGACCACCTTTCATTTATAAGAGCGAGTATAACATCATATAATTATGGGAAATAAAACTAATGCAAGTATAACATCATAACATACATTAATGGGCAAATTGCATAAAAAGGTACCAAACTTATGTTCAATATCAATTTAAGATACTAATCTATTTTTTTTATCAATTTAATGTACCCAACTTTTTCTGTGTTGCAATTTTGGATAATTAGGTCACATATATACATTCAGCAAGTAACCCTGCTTTTCTGAGAACCTGGCCTACTTTTTCCCTCAACCTTGATTTGCATTTCATGTGCATCAGAATGTCATCATATACAAAACTAGAATATGGTTCAAACTTCCAAATCCGGGTAGGATTCTATTAGTGATAACCCTTTTGAAAATCCAGAAGCAATTAAGAAACATTACATGAAAATCAAAACCAACAAACGCTTCTTACAAGTTTCTTGATTTTGTTTATAATATAAAAGCTTTAAAATGGAGTTTTGTATGTTTGTTGGATTGTTGGCATACTGGGTAAATAGAAATAAAGACAACATCTTTTATATATGGGTTTTGTAGTGATGTTTGTTGGTGTGTTTAAAAAATATAAGCTTTTTTTTGGAAACTTGGCCGGAAGTTGGTCGTAGAAGATGAAGCAAGTAGGTGGTGACCTGCAACCTTTTGTGTAGGTAAAAATTTCCCAACATTGCAACACAAAAAAACTTGGATACATTATTAATTGAGAAAAAAATAGATTATACCTTAAATTGAGTTCGGTATCTTTTTATGCAATTTGCCCTACATTAATTAGTGTTTATGTAGACATGAACTCGTAATGGGTTAATTAGATAAATTCAAATACACTAGTGAAATAACTACAAGTTACTTATATCAATTGGGTTTTGATTTCTGAACATCCCGCATCGCCTTGTGAGGGAAAGTGGCTTATAGGAGCCGGTTATAAATAAGGAGGGAAGACTTAATTAAAATGGGCATGTTAAATTTCTTTACAGCCATAGGCAACATTTGGTGCTTGCAAGCTTAAGATTTGAGTTTTATAAGCTTGCAAACATTGAATGATGTGCAGGGCTTTTATAATATTTGACAAGCTCTTAATTATATATATAAATATAAATGTTGTTTTACACTAATTATAATCATATCATGTTATCTATACTTAACAGGCCATAAATTTTTACCATACAATACTAAACGCCGATTGTAAGAAGATGTTGGATTTGAGATCCCATCGGGTTGAGGACAAGAATGTTTAGTTCTATCCAAGAGAGAGACAAATTTTATAGTGCTTCGCTTGGCAATACTCGACTCGGCTAGTTTATACACCTAGTTGTTAAGTTTAAGTTGCATTGTCATGATAGTATTATCCAACGCGATTTACATGTACTCTTTGAGTGCAATACAAATTATATGGACGGGTCTTAGTTTGGCTTTCTTTTGAGTCTTTTTTTATCGGTATTCTTTCCGGTTTTTTTATGCGTAATTTACACGACCCTATGTTGGTTAGTTAGTATAAAGAACATGACGAGGGATTTTTATTAATTTTTTTTAATACGATGGAGAGATACAATTTAAAAAATTTACATGATGAAGGATTTTTACTAATCTTATGTATAAAAGGATCTAATCTGTTCTTTACTCCAAAAATTCGCGGATTTTCAATTCTTTCATGCTCGATGTCTTGTTCCTGCTCGGAAACCACATGTAAGAAGGATTTTTGGTTGTAGGCCAACCCAACTTCCCACTCCGTCCCGGCCTACGTCCCAACAGGCCAATTCCCTCCCTCCAAATTTAATGGTCCGCAACGTTAATCTTCCTTTTAGCTACAAAAGCGGGTTACTAAATCCCTACAAGTTGAACAATCAACCAGTCATATTAGTAGCTATATGAAGCAACAAAAATAGTCATATACTCAAATACTCACAAGGGGCTTTACTACCTCTAACATCATGTATCAGAATCAACCGCATATATAGCTAGTCTAAAACATAAACAAAGTCATTGTCTTGAACATCATTAATATACTTATTGCATAGCTAGAATATGAATATAAACATATCACATTTTACATGTATATAATCAAAACTTATATGAACTCTCACAAACACACTTGCAAACAACATATGCACCTTATTTAGCAACCAGCGCCCACCCGTTGCCACACACAACCCTTAAAAAGGAAACTCACAAAGTCGTGCCTTCAAACACGACTAGCATAACTACATCCATTCCATAGTTAGCTCATACATGCTCGATCACTCACTTTTGAAAATCAGAGCTTCGAATAATTCCATCAGCTGGTAAACCCACAACCAATGTGGCGTTCGATAATATGCATTAGAAACGCGTTTATGTTTCACAGAAACCGCATGGGTGCGGATTGAGCACCTTTTATTGTGTAACAGCCTGTTGTTGGTAGATGTATGGTGAAACTTGTGGGTGCGTGGTAGTCTTGTGATCATGTCACCACCATATTCGATGTTCATGCAGTAATTGCAAGCATTAGTTGTGGTTGACAGATCCGAACTTTGTGAGATTGATTGTTTACGGTTTTAGGGGTATATTTGTACATGATGTTAGAGGTTAATGATGTAAATATTGTACGTTTTATAACCTCAACTAAATTACCCCTAAAACAAGACTTTGTTTATGTTTTAGACTAGCTTTATATTTACGTTTTATAACCTCAACTAAATTACCCCTAAAACGTACAATATTTACAGATCCGAAATGGAGATTTATTTATAACCTCAACTAAATTACCCCTAAAACAAGATAATATGTATGTAAATACGAATTTAACTTGGATATATATGTACATATACAGTTTTGGAGATATATATGTAGCGTATGTTTGGCGCGGAGCGGTGTGGAGCTTTTGGGGCGATGAGCAATGAGTATGCTGAATTTTAGTGGTCTTTAAGATGCAGTGAATGGTAAGCGGTGAGCTGTGGCTACTCACAGCTAACAGCACAGCTCACCGCTTCTGATCACCGCTACTTTTGACAAAAACACCCGTAATTCTCAAATTAACAGATTATGCTTATTTGGTTATAGTGAAACTGATTGGAAAACTTCAAAACAGAACTGTGTTTGTGAATAAAGGAGACAATGAGGTGCTATTCGAGTTCAAAATAGACGAAGGTGGGTCCCTTTCTGGTGTCAAACTGCAAATATTTTTGAAAGAAATGGATAAAGGAGCACTAACGAAATGGAGTCGTTTTTTTATGACAGAACAAGTTATTGACGGGCTTGATAGAGTTGTAAAGACCATGAAGAAAGGTGAAGTTGCAATCCTAACTATTCATCCAGAATATGCGTTTGGTTCAAACGAAGCACATCAGGAGTCTGCTACCGTTCCTGCAAATTCCACTGTATATTGTGATGTCGAGTTGATTTCATTTGAGAAGGTATATGCATGGAAAGTCTCGATCTTTTTATATAGCTTGAAAACTTTGTGAGCGTAAATGGTTAAAGTAACTTAAGCGGTTGCTATTTATAGGAAAAAGACTCATGGGAACTAACTACACCAGAAAAGATCGAAACTTGTGGGAGAAAGAAAGAAGAAGGGAATACCAAACAAAAATACGAGAGGGCTTCCAAGAGTTATGAGAAGGTAAACGAGTGTTGGTACAATATTCCCCTTTGCTAAATTTTAGAGACTTAGGGGGGGGGGGGGGGGGTTGGCTTTGCCTTATGAAACTGATTATCTGATTAGTGTGACTTGAAATAGTAATTATCGGTTTTTAGTGTTTGGATGAAGTGATTCTAGAGATCAGATAATCAGTTTTATACCTGCTGCAGAATTGAGTAGTTAAAAATATTGGCACTACTGGATGATATACGGCATTTTTTTTTTATAAAGACTGCGTACAAAAGTTTTGTCCCACATTGGTTAATGAGCAAACTTTTGATGTGTTCATAAGCAAGAATGCGGTGCCTTATTACTGCCGTCGTTATAATTCAGCATGATGAGGTTGTTTAGGCTTGTGAGAGAAAGGTTACAAATCTTTCTCAGCAGCCCCAACGGCCTCATCTCGGTGATGCTATGAGATGGTAATTTTTTTAATATAACGGCGTTGTATTCGTTTTATCCCTTTTCCTTAACTACCAGAATTTAGTGAAAACTTAGGTTTAATTAGTTCAACTTTAAATTAGCAGGAATACATTGAAACACTATCCTATGCAATAATCTTTCGACACAGTTTATTATCTGACTGAGCTTTGTCAACATCGCATAATCAGTTTTTGCGTGTGTCAATCATATAACGGCATTTTTGAGCTATTTTTTTCTAATCATGCAACCATTTTTTATGACACAGGCTCTTAGTTTTGTTGAATATGACTCAGCTTTCAGTGAAGATGAGAAACAGCAGGCCAAAGTGCTAAAAATCAGCTGCAATTTAAACAATGCTGACTGCAAATTAAAATTGAGAGACTACAAACAGGCAGTAAAGCTTTGTACAAAGGTATTAGATGCTGACAGCAAGAATGTTAAGGTGCTTTACAGGAGAGCCCAAGCTTATATTCAGCTTGTCGATTTGGATCTTGCTGAGATGGATATCAAAAAAGCACTCGAGATTGATCCTGATAATAGGTAAATTAATCTTTGTCTTAGTACCTACAATCTCCTAAATTATTTTAATTCGAAGACTTTGCAATATTTATTCAAAAAAGAAATAAAAATCGGACAAAAAAGTGTTTGTGCGTCAACCCAACTCGACCCATTTCAACCTAAATTCATTTTGTAGACTATGTAAGCCAATGTCGACACGTACTACAGGAATAAGACTTGTTTCGACCCAAACATGTTTTGACATGCTACTCGATCGGCCCATCTTGCCACCTTTTAATTTTGACTTAAATTAAGTCAAAACCTTTGTATGGATATGCTTTTTGTAACCATAAATTGCTTACGGAGCAGGGACGTGAAGTTGGAGTACAAACTGTTGAAAGAAAAGTTGAAAGAGTATAACAAGAAGGATGCTCAGTACTATGGAAATATTTTTGCGAAAATGAACAAACTTGAGCACCTAATTTCTGCTGTAAGTCCCAATATATATGTCTTTCATTTCCTTGATGGGACTGATACTGTAATTATTAACTTTAACTTTCGTTAAACAACAGAGTGGAGCAAGAAAACAGGAGGCAGGGCCCATGACGATTGATAGCAAGGCGTGATGATCATCTCTGGTCTTAGTGAATAACTAGAAAAGGCGTCAATATGATTACACATGTTTAGCTTGTTGAGGCATAGTAAAGAAATTTTGTAGTGTTATCGAGAAACTTATAAATATTGATTAACAATAAGAACTAACCATTTTTTGGATCTTCCTTTAAGTTATCTAACAGTCCCAAGTCCTGGTCCAAAAGTCAGCTGCCTTATTTGAATTCTGCTATACCAAACTGTTCATCTCGTTACTTTCCTAACTTTATGGTATCCATTCGCTAACAGGATATGCCTTGATTGTTCCATTTTCTTCTTAGTAACAAATACTCGCATACACTTATTTACATTAAAACTTCAACATATGTAAAAGAGGGGTTGGTTAATAGTTGAAGGACTCATATTGGAACATTGAAATAGTGTAGGGTTTGTTTTGTAACTTTTCTGTTATTCTTTTTCTCCTTCCTCCCATCTCCTTCCTCCCATCTGTTTCTGCTGTATAAAACATTTGTATCTTTCATTTTGAAGTAATAAGGAGAATCATTTTCACTGTGTGAACTGTGTGTTTCTCTCTACTCATTACTGTCAACATGGTATCAGAGCTCAGTAATGAGTTCTTGATCAGTTACAACCGTTACAACCACCGTAACTAACTTTTTCCGATCATTATCAAATCATCATTTCTCCATCATTTCTATCATTCTCATCACAATTCTTTCATCAATAACTATCAATTTTTCATCTACATTCTGGTAAAGTGATTCAGTTCAAGTGTCTTATTCAAGACTGAATTTGTTGAATCACCTGGTTGTTATAACGGTTCTTTCAAGATTTTTGAAGCTTCCGCAACGTGTTAACAATGGCAGCATCATCTTCTTCAACTGATGCTACTAGCCAAAACAGTCAATCTCTTTTGTTCCAAAATCCACTGTATTTGCATCCTTCTGATGGCCCTGGTACTCTTGTGGTGAATGAAAAATTGTTAGGAGCACAAAACTATCGTTCTTGGAGAAGATCGGTTGAAATTGCGCTTTCTACCAAAAGAAAGTTAGGTTTCATCAGAGGAACAGTTCCAAGATCACAAGATGATGGAAATTTACAAGAACAGTGGGATATATGTAATAATCTGGTGATTAGTTGGTTAATGAACTCAGTATCTGAATCAATTGCAAAGTCTATTATGTTCATTGGAACTGCTTATGCAATTTGGATTCAACTTGAGAAAAGATTTGCTCTCAGCAATGGGTCACATAAGTATAAGTTGAACAGAGAAACTTATGAGACTATGCAATCAGGAAGATCTGTGAGTGAGTACTATACAAGTATGAAGTGTGTTTGGGAAGAATTGGATTCAATGAATGAATTGCCAAGAATAGTCAATATTACTCCAGAAATTGTTGTTTTTCTAACTGCTTTGAGTACTCAGAAAGAAGAACAAAGATTGTTTCAGTTCTTGAATGGTTTGGATGAAAAATTTTCTCATCAAAGGAGTCAGTTGTTGTTAAACTCTCCTTTACCAAGTGTTGAAACTGCTTGTGCTTTGCTTCAGCAAGAAGAGTCTCAAAGGGGAGTATTTGGATCAGGACAGTCAATTGTTGAATCTACAGCCCTCTATAGCAAAGGTGAGGTCAAAGAGAAGTGTAACATATGTGGCTACAAGTGGCATCCACCAGATAAATGTTGGGAGAAAGTTGGTTACCACATGGCATTACAAGTATAAGCAGTCACAGAAAGGTAAAGCTTCTCAGAAGGCTGGTCCAGGTTATGTGAAAAAGACAGCTGCAATGGTTGAAACTGGTGGTCATGTGGTCTTCACTTCAAAGCAATTTGAGCAACTAATGAAGAGTATTCCTCATTTCAATCAGACCACTGATGAGACCAATGCATTGGAACATCCTTTTGGAGAAGGTACACTTTACTGTTTTTCTTGTGTGAATGGGGTTATAGAAGGATGGATAATTGATACAGGGGCAAGTGATCATATGTCACCAGATAGCAATGATTTGAATGATGTTGAGGCTCTTAAGTGTAAACAGGTTATTAATTTGCCAAATGGACATACTTCAGTCATTTCCAAAGTAGGCAATGTTGCTTTACAAAATGGACTTAAGCTAAACAATGTTCTCATAGTTCCTTCCTTCAAATTCAAGCTTTTGTCAGTCTCTAAACTAACAAAAGATTCTCATTGCTTTGTTACATTTTATGAGAAATTCTGTGTTATCCAGGACTTGAAAACCAGGAAGGTGTTGGGCTTGGGTAAAAAGCAAGCTGGCCTCTATCATCTACTCAATCTTCCTCTGGATCAAATTCATTCTCAACTTTCTTCAATGGTTGTGTCTGCCCTTGAAGATTGTAGTCTATTTTCATTTTTCTCAAACTGTTCTGTTCCAACAAACTATGCTTTTAGTGTTTTCAATAATTCTTACAGTTTGTGGCATCATAGACTTGGTCACATTTCTGATTCTACTTTCTAACATATTACTTCTGTTCCTGAAAGTGTATCTCATTCTAATGAGAATTCTTGTTTGACTTGTCCAATGGCAAAATTCACAAAACTTCCATATTCTGCTAGTAAATCTCATTCCAAAGTTCCATTTCAGCTCATTCATATAGACATTTGGGGACCCTATAAAGTTCCAACCATAGGGAATCATAAGTATTTTCTCACTATAGTTGATGATTGTAGTAGAGCTGTTTGGACATATTTACTAGTCAGAAAGTCAGATGCCTTTGCTACTTTCAAGTCATTTGTTACTTTTGTGAAGAAGCAGTTTGAAAAAGATATAAAAGTGGTGAGATCAGACAATGCCTTAGAATTTCTCAAAGGATCTATAGGCCCTTTTATGGACTCACTGGGAATAGAGCATCAAACTTCATGTGTTGATAGACCTCAGCAAAATGGGAGGGTAGAAAGGAAACATAGAAACATATTGGAGATAGCTAGAGCCCTAAGATTGCATGCTCATTTGCCTGTACATTATTGGGGTGACTGTGTTATCACTGCAACATATCTCATTAACAGATTTCCCACTGCTGTGTTGAAATTTAAGACACCTTATGAAGTTTTGTTGCAATCTAAACCTGAGTATAGTCATCTAAGGGTGTTTGGTTGTTTAGCAATGGCTAGTAATCCTTCCAGAGTTGCTGACAAATTTGATTCCAGAGGTGTACCTTGTTTATTTCTGGGTTATCCACAACATCAAAAGGGGTACAAACTTCTGAATTTGCTGAATCATACAAGGTTTGTGTCAAGAGATGTTGTCTTCTATGAACATATATTTCCCTACTCTAAAACAAGTATGTTGCAAGTTCTTCAACCTGTGCCTGCACCCATTTCTTCACCATTGTGGTATGAAGATTTTGTGTCCACAACACAACCTGTTCATGAGCCCTTTGTTACTACTGAAGTTGTTCATGATTCTGCTGAAGTTGTTCATGAATCTGCTGAAGTTGTTCATGAATCTGCTGATGTTGTTCATGATTCTGCTGATGTTGTTCATGAATCTGCTGATGTTGTTCACACTGCACCATCTTTCATTCCAACCACTAGTGTTCAAGATGCAGGAATCAGAAGATCCACTAGAGTGTCAAGTGCTCCAAGCTGGCTAAAAGATTATGTAACACCAATTCATCAACCAAAGGCTAATCAAGTGTCAGTTACTCCTCTTCAGTCTCAATTTCATGCTTTTCTATGTGCTTTGGTGGCTCAGTCAGCACCTACTTACTTCAAAGAAGCAGTTAAAGAAGAAGACTGGTGTAATGCAATGAATTTGGAGCTAAGAGCATTAGAGGAGAATGATACATGGGAAGTGACTGTTCTACCTAAAGGGAAGAAAGCTATTGCTTGTCATTGGATCTACAAAATCAAACTCAAAGCTGATGGTACACTTGACAAGAAGAAAGCTAGACTTGTAGTGAATGGGAATAGGCAAAGAAAAGGTGTTGACTATGAAGAAACTTTTGCTCCAGTGGCAAAAATGGTGACTGTTAGAGCTTTACTTGCAGTGGCAGCCATGAAAGGTTGGGAAATTTGTCAAATGGATGTGTCTAATGCCTTTCTCCATGGTGATCTCTTTGAAGAAGTGTATATGCAAATGCCTCAAGGGTATATTGGAAAGGGGGAGAGTGTGCAAAATGTTCCTGCTGATTCAAGTTTAGTATGCAAACTCAAGAAGTCCTTGTATGGCCTCAAACAAGCACCTAGACAGTGGTTTGCCAAACTCTCTTCAGCATTGTTGTCCTTTGGCTATACTCAATCTAAGGCTGATTACTCATTGTTCATCAAGACAGATGCTGAATCCTTTACAGCAGTTCTTGTTTATGTTGATGATCTTCTAATCACTGGTTCTAGCAACACTCAGATTCAAGCTCTTAAAACACAATTAAGTACTCATTTTCACATGAAGGATTTGGGTCAGATGAATTATTTCTTAGGACTGGAGGTGTGCAAAAGTGACCAAGGCATTTTCATCTCTCAAAAGAAGTACACTACTGATTTACTTCAAGAAGCTGGTTTGACTAATGCAAGACCATACAAGTTGCCTATGGATTCTCATATCAAGTTGCAAGCAGACATGGGAACTCCTTTACCTGATCCAGAAGTATACAGAAGATACATAGGCAAACTCATATATCTCACAATAACAAGACCTGATATTTGCTATACTGTGCAGTTGTTGAGCCAGTTTATGCAAAATCCTACATCAGTGCATATGCAAGCAGTGAAACATTTGATGAGATATTTGTTGAATTCACCAGGTCAAGGTATATTATTAGCTAATGGTTCAGCTGTTCATTTGACTGCCTATTGTGACAGTGATTGGGCTAGTTGTCCTATGACAAGAAGGTCCACCACTGGCTATTGTATTTTGCTGGGTCAATCACCTATTTCATGGAAATCGAAGAAGCAACAAGTGGTGTCTAGATCATCAGCTGAAGCTGAATACAGAGCTATGGCCCTAACATGTTGTGAAGTTACTTGGCTGGTGACATTGTTGAAAGATTTGGGGCTCAAAGATCTTGGTCCTGTAGATTTGAAATGTGATAATCAAGCTGCCATATATATAGCTGCCAATCCGGTCTTCCATGCCAGAACAAAGCATATAGAAGTGGATTGCCATTATGTAAAACATTTTCACATCTCCTTCCTCCCATCTGTTTCTGCTGTATAAAACATTTGTATCTTTCATTTTGAAGTAATAAGGAGAATCATTTTCACTGTGTGAACTGTGTGTTTCTCTCTACTCATTACTGTCAACAACATACAAACTCTTGGATGAAGTTCTTCACCTTATCTCAGGAAAAAAAATATGAGAGGGCTTCCAAGAGATATGAGAAGGTAAACGAGTGTTGGTACAATACTACCCTTTGCTAAATCTTAGAGACTTAGGGGGTGTTTGGCTTTTCCTTATGAAAGTGATTATCTCATTAGTGTGACTTGAAATAGTAAATATCGGTTTTTAGTGTTTGGTTATATTTGATTATTTAGAGGTCAGATAATCAGTTTTATACGTGCTGCAGAATCGAGTAGTTAAAAATATCAGCACTACTTGATAATATACAGCATTTTTTTTATAAAGATTGCGTACAAAAGTTTTGTCCCACATTGGTTGGTGAGCAAACTTTTGTTCTGTTCATAACCAAGAATGTGGTGCCTTATACCAGCTGTCTTTATAATTCATCATGATGAGGTTGTGTAGGCTTGAGAGAAAAAGCTTACAAAGCATCCTTCACTAGTTTGCACGGCCTCCTCTCGGTGATGCTATGAGATGGTAATCTTTTAATATAACGGCGTGGTATTCATTTTATCCAGTGTCCTTAACTATCAGAATTTTGTCAACATTGCATATCAGTTTTAAAAGACACATGTGTGTCAAGCATATAATGGCATTTTTGAGCTATTTTTTTCTAATCATACAACCATTTTTTATGACATAGGCTCTTAGTTTTGTCGAATATGACTCAGCTTGGTAAGGCGCTTTACAGGAGAGCCCAAGCTTATATTCATGTTTTTTCTATCACATTGAGTCCATTTTCAAGTTCTTATTTCATGTTTTTTTTTATCACATTGAGTCCATTTTCCGTTAATCCCCCCCCCTCGGTCCCATTTGACTGTTATTTTTGATCAACTCGATGACCTCATAAAAATGCGGATCCTTGGCTCCCTCTCTCATTCTCTTCAAGAAGAGGTAGTCTCTACCCCGGGGAATGCTAAAGACTTATGGGACCATATTGAAAAACCTTTTCACGATAAAAAAGATGCTCGGGCCATTAACCTTGACAACGAGTTACGCTCCATCAAGATCGGGAATCTTTCCATCAACTCCTATTGCACAAAGATCAAATCCATGGCGGATCGGCTCAAGAACCTTGGCATCATGGTAAGTGAAAAGAACCTTGTCATATATGCTATTAATAGTCTTGCTATGCGAGTTGCATTCCCCACTATCATCTGCCACCCTTGTCTATTGTGAGTTAATTAGTTCTTTTCGTGTTAGTTGATGAGGTGCCATTTTATTGGAGTTAAATCATCTCGTTAATTAGTTTATTTGATTAATCAAAATAGTTTTATTCTCGTGTTGTGATAGCTTGTTACGGAAGTTGGTGCAAGGATAATACAATATGGATTAATTATTTTTTTCTGGTTAGTATGGATTAATTATTAAACATGTTGTATTTTCTACTTGGCCAACATTTGACCTCGCCTAAAGTTTCTTCTATAAACTTTATCAATGACTTAAATTAAACTTACTTTTTTTATTAACATAAAATTCAACTTACTTTCAAATTTTATTTCGATATCACCACCGGGTACTGAAACTACAACAACAACAACAACAACAAACCCAATCCCACCGGAGCAGGGTATGGGGGAGGTAAAATGTAGACAGATCCTACCCCAGGATAAACCCGGGAGTAGAGAGACTGCTTCCAACGAGACCTCCGAAAAGTGCATGTGTGCGGGTGAGTGAGAAAAGAAAAGAGAGCACCAGGACAATAAGCAACATGACCAACAGGAAAATGAAAGCAGGCAAAACAAGCAAACACGTAAACAGAGCAGAAACAAAACAAGAGACCCGAACAGGGGGAGGGGGCACGGGCAAACGCACAAGCCAAAAACGCAAGCAAAACAAAGAACCAAAGCACAAAAGAAATGCATGCAAATCAAAGGGAGCAACACATATCAACGCAAGGGGCCTAAAGCTAAGGCAAAACAACAACGGGGCCAAAAAAAAACAAAAAAGGCTAACACGCAGAAAGAAACCCCCAAAAAGCCTAACACCCGGAAACAACCTAAACCCCTAAAACACATAGCCCAGGCTACCCACAGATCCTAATTCTATCTCTCCACGCCTTCCTATCTGAGGTCATGTCCTCGGACAAAAGAAGCTCCTTCATGTCAAGCTTAAGTCTATCCTCCCACCTAAGTTTGGGTCTACCCCTTCTCCTCACACCATCTACTACCATCGCTTCGACTCTTCTTACTGGCGCTGATTGTGGCCTCCTCCTGACATGACCAAACCACCTCAACCTTCCTTCTCTCATTTTTGAAATAATATTCTCGACCTCAAGCTTAGCTCTATAAACTCCATTCGGGATCATGTCAAGCAAGGTTTTACCACAAGACCATCTAAGCATTCTAAGTTCTGCCACCTCAACCCTGTTAACTTAGGCCTTGAAGATGGGCCAACACTCAGAGACCCGTACAATATAGCTGGTCTAATCGCCACCTTATAAAATTTTCCCTTTAACTTTAAGGGGATGTTCTTGTCACAAAGGACTCCTGACGCCGCTCTCCATCTCGCCCACCCATCTCTAATCCGGTGGGTTATGTCCTCATCTATCCTCCCTGATTTGTGAATCATCGATCCTAGATATCTAAAAGACTCCTATGGTGGCAAGATCTTATCTTCGGGGTGCCCTGCCTCGATCCTCCCAAAATCACATCTCATGTATTCAGTCTTTTCTCTGCTCACTCGTAGGCCATTGTCTTCAAGTCTACCGGGTACTGAAACTGTAGCATAATTATTTTCCACGAGTTTTTTTCCCCAACTACGTTCTTCCTTTTTCTTCCAAATTTTATAAACTAAACCCCACCCAAACCTGTAAAATCTCTACCACAAACCTCATTCATCGCGATTCACCAAAATCTCCTTTTTATGATCCTACTCTCCAGGGTTGTCTCGTGGTTTTCGGTGGCCTTAGGCAATAACAAGAAAGAGGCCTTAATACACTTGTAAACTAAAGAGAAATTGTATATAAACTTGAATTATATGACTCATATATGTATAATATTATACGTATTTATATGCAAAACTAATAAAAATGTGGTCCTTTCTAAGTTGAGGCCTTGCACACCCCTCCGATCCCCCTCTGCTACTCTCACGTATTTATATGCAAAACCTAATCGTTGCAAGTACAATACTTATTTAAGCTAGGGATCCAGATAAGCTAAGTAAGGTATTACAAAAATGTTCTTGATGCACACGGGCTTAATGATGCTTAGAACTTACATGAACAACACATGAACATGGAAGGGTTTTTGAGGCTTTTAACAGAGCTTATGATATAGTACAAAAGGCTCTTAATAGAGCTTAAATGGCTTAATATATAGAGCTTATGATATAGTAGATAAGGCTCTTAATGAGCACAAACACGACGTGTTAAAAAGGGACACTCTTATATACTTATCACTATATATATGTCTTGCAAACTATAAATAACCTGTGAAACCAAACCATTTCCTCCGGTTACAAGATTTATTTTGACTTTTTGATAGTATCTTGGCAGCAACAACCGTGTTTCGAATTTTGAATATGTTAATCTTTACAAACTGTACAACTTTAGCGTTGATCACCAAATTGTGTTCCTATTTGCAACTAAAGCACTAGTAAGAAGAAAACAAATTACAATAAACAATAACTATGGTATTAATAGTTGGTCCAGGCATCAGACTAGCCGTCTTATCTGGTCGGTGGTTCAACCAGTCCGACATGTTGGATCTACGAGTCTCAAGAACTAAACGACTTAGCTTATAAACATGTACTCAGAGGTAAGATAAATTCAAATACACCACCGGCCAGTATACCACAGAATGCTTAAAATCAATTGGGTTTCGAGTTTTGGCATCCCACATCGCTTTGTAAAGAAATGTAGCTTGTTGGAAGTTGGTTATAAGTATGAACGGAAGGATCCCAACAAAAGTAGGCATGTTAAATTTCTTTAAATGCCTACTTTTGCCTTTTATGCATGTGACCTTATGATTTGAAATTTATAAGTTTGCATGCATGAGATGTTATTGTAGTCTTTCAATTTTTTTGACAAGCTTATAATTTTAAACATAAAGTTAGATAAATGGTCAATGACATAAATTAGTAACAGACGTTTCAAATTTTTTATTATTTTGGTAATTTGCTTTTTGTTTTTGTTTAGGTTATTATTTTTATTTACATACACTTAAATGTATATTATAGTTAACTAGCTATGGTGCTTATCGTAAAATTAAATTCAAATATATAGTGGTACTACAATTTGCTTAAAATCAATTTAGCTTGTGGGAGATGGTTGTAAATAGAAAGGCAAGGATACAATTCAAAGCAAGCATGTCAAACTTTCTAAAAGCCTATGGTCAACTTTTCTCTGCCTGCAAGCTTGTGTTATGAGCTCTATAAGTTCGTATATACATGGAATTTTGCTCATTGTTTTTATAATTTTTGACGCCATCTTAAAAACCAATATTGATCTCTTACAACTTCCAATCAGTTCCAATTTGAAACTGTATCCAATCTTATTCATCACACGTCATCTATCAATCTTGGTAAAAAAAATAGGGATTCAAACAGTTCCATCAGCTGGTATACCAGTTCCATCAGCTAATATACCCTGTACCCACAAAAAACTTGGTGTACGATAATATACGTTAGTTATACGTACATTCCCTAAGAACAACGTTGGCTTTGCTCGAATTTTAATAGCACAACGACAAGTTGGGCACTTTTTTTTGTGTGAAAGCCATTGGTGAATACATGCACGGTGGAAGTAATGGTGACAAAATATTGATTTTTTTGTAAACTGCATTTGTTCATCATGCTTGTCCATGTTGTAGTTGACTTGATATAAATGGATCTGTGTGTATTTATATATGTGTTTGTTAGGTAGAGAGTGTGTGTATTACGTGTATATAATTTGCTTTGTCATCAAATGATTTAGATTTATATTCTTATTTTAATTTAAGTCATTGACGAAGTTAATAGAAGAAACTTTAGGCGAGGTCGTATGTTGGCCAAGTAGAAAATACAACGTGTTTAATAACTAATGAATATATTATATCATATTATTATTGTTACACTAGCTTGCGTAACAAGCTATCACAACTCGAGAATAGAACTACTTTTTGACTAATCAAATAAACTAATTAATTAAGGAGATGATTTAACCAGAGGCGTAGCCAGTAGGGTGGCTAGCGGTTGCTTAGCCACCCCATCCGACCTAACTTGTCCAATTTATAACTTGAATTTCACCCCATATCTCATGGAGTTTTTAATTTGGCACTTTCTATAAGGCTCAAGTCTGTTGGGAAAAAAGAAGAAAAGAAAAAAAAATAAAAGAAAAACAAAAAACCAAAAAAACGAAGTAACAAAACTGTAGTAGTGTAGTAGGAGACATATTTACTTGTAAACTTTACTTCTTGCAGACTCAATATACATACGAGCCCATCACTCTACTGATATAATTAGGTAGTTTGAGCTTATAAACGTTTTACATGTCATTGTGATATTTTATTGACTACTTCTTATTTATTTATTTATTTATTTATTTTTTTTTTAAATTTAAAATTTAATATAACTTTGACATTGTCTAATTTATGTATGGTTTTTGTAATTAAGTAATAAACTGACGGTTTTTGCACACTAATTATTTCTTACATTCATATTTTTAACATTTTTAATATTGTCTCCGAAAATATAGAAAACTTGGGTTTGTCATTATTATTTGCTACTAAATATACAATACTACAGTTACTATTGCGGGTTTCATTTGACTTCTTTACAAGAGTTCAAAGATTCATCACTAACAATACATTTGGGGTAGCCAGGGAAAAGTAGGAAACAATCAGATTATACCCCAGTTAGGTGCATACGATTCAGTTACTCGAACTCTCCCTAAGTAACTTGAACATAAAAAACCTAAACATTTGAATTATTATTACGGCTGGTCAAAGATAACTCGCAAATTCTTCTTAATCGATTTTTATTTGGTAACCATAGTTTCCGACTTTGTGGCCAACTTCTCAAGAGGTTGGCATGACAACTTTAAGTTTGTTTGCACCTAGCAGGAATTAAACTTGAGACCTCACACATTTTAAAGTGATAATCACAAGTTCTTTTGCCACTAGGCCACCCTTGGGTGGTTTTCTTAATCCAAATTCTTTCGTATTGTTCAGTCACACCCTCGATTGGAAGGACAATATAAATCTAAAGCGTTATGCACCACTAGAAATAATTTTCAATCTTACGAGGAAAATACATACGCAGCCTCAGCGAAGAGAGATTTTCACAGAATCTCTACCAGTCTCATGAGTATATATGGCCAAAGGAAGCTAAACCATCATTCGTATATTCTAAAATAAACCCATTTCACATTTGTTGTTCGCTCCAAACTCTAATAATTCCTATGCCGTATGGAGTTGGCTGTGACAGGCTACGACAACAAACAAAAGTGTGGTCTCCGTTTATTAAACACATATGACTTGGTCCTTTCGACTCTTAGCATCGTACAACTCACACTTGAAAAGGGTATCACTAAAACTAATCTAGATGTCCACATCTATCCATTGAGTAACAAATGAGGCAACACAAGTTATTCGAGCCCCTAATGATTGCCTAAATTTCCTGAAAAGATATCAAGATATAGAGTGACAACTTTTTCTACCATACAACTCATTCAATTGCGACAAAACAACGAACATGTGTCACCCTCACGAGTCCTAACAAAATTAACATGAACGCATGTTACTTAAAAAGCACAAAACGAGTTGCATTACCGTCATTTTTCTCATCGACAACAACCTAGAAAAAAGAACGAAAGTGTGAGAGTAAACCGTAACGAAGGATCTCCGAATTCAATTGCACCGTCTCTTAATAACCGTATTAAAACACCGTATAATGAATAGATAAATGGTAAATAGGAACGCATGAGTCAATATCTACATCCCACATAGGTTAAAGAAGTGAAATCCTTATTGTTTATATACTATAGTAAACGAGCTTCATACATGACTAGAATACTACCATGTTTTCCAGGGACTTGGTTGTTAATGAAGTTAAATTTATGAAGCCAATAAAAGTCAAACTTCATCTGCAAACTGGTTATTGGAGAACAAATATAATATGCTTGACATTTTTGGTTTTTGCTCTCACGGTTACTCCAAACTGTTTATTTACAAAGATTGTCCATTTCCTAGGACACCGTATATTCTAAAAGAAAAGCCTCGGCGTTAGTGTCCATTTCAATCTCTAAATGTAGCACCGCACGAGCTAAACTTATCTAACCTCTTCCATACAATGCTATATTGATTCTGCCATGACATGATGCAGACCTGAACAACTCAGTTGTCACAAAAATAAAGAACGTAAACTGATGTATCGTCACAAAGATGAAGGTTATGCACGGATCTTGCAAGAATTTTTATAGGAGTCTTAAGTATATTCACTCACACAATACAACAATATATATCTCGTCGCGATTTTGATTCTGGATTTTATTTACACCACAAATGAATTGTCGGGGACTAAGGTTACAATATCAACTCATTTTACACGAACATTAATAATTTTGGATTAGCTTAAATCTATACTTTATGAAATATCACTATAGAGTTGTACTTAACTTATGAGGGATGGTCTTATGAATATACTCCTCATTTAATAATTACACTCATATAATTTACATGAACTTTTTTGTCATTTTAACTTCTAATCTATGATAAGCTAAACCAAACACTTATCAAAAGCTTATGATTTATAAGCTATAAGCCGCTTATATAACGTAAGCATAAGCCCAATTGATAAGCTTAGCCAAACACCCTCATAGTATAGATGTGTTTGTTTGATAGAGCCATTTCATATTAATATCCCACATAGGTGAAAGAAGTAAAATATTCTTTGGTTATATACTATAGTGACTGGTGATCATGCATGTTGAGATTGGTATTATACATTCAGCAAGTGGATGTTGCTCAAGTCAATTCGAAAAAACAAAGTATTATTTCTTTTCTTTTTCACTTGAAATATATTCTTACTCCAAAGCGCAAACTTTTTATTTATTTTCATTTTTCAAGTTTTTCAAAGACATTAGAACCTTCTATCTGTTTAACGAAACGAAATAACTTATGATCGATAAAGTAAAACACATTTCATGACTGGTGTTCATTCCAATCTTTAAATGTTTCACCGATCCACCTGAACCTACTAAACACATATCGTACAATGCCATATTGGTTCTGCAGTGACATGTTATGAAAATGAGTTTGCTCTCTATGTGAGGTCTCTATTAAAACTGATCATGATGACTATGGTGCAACACTACCTCGTCTTTAAGCTCTCTTGGTTGCCTACATTTCTAGTGAAGGTATTAAGAGAAAAATGTGACAACTTTGTCCTGCTAAATAAGTATGGGTACCATGTACAACTCAATCTCACAAGGTACAAAAGACGACGAGTTTGAGTTATGTTCAATTACCAGACGACGGCGTACAGAGTTTGAGTTATGTTCGCTTAGTCCAAACTAACGACATTCCCAATATGGTTACTTGAT
Organism: Chrysanthemum seticuspe; assembly: GCA_019973895.1. NCBI lineage: Eukaryota > Viridiplantae > Streptophyta > Magnoliopsida > Asterales > Asteraceae > Chrysanthemum > Chrysanthemum seticuspe. The sequence continues at coordinate 296,712,545 of BPTQ01000001.1, forward strand.
CAGAAACATAAAAATTACCTGTTGGTGCTACACCGACTAAATTCTATATAAAAATAAATACGTTATAATGCTAAATAAGTATATTTAACAGATATAGTGCTTGTATTAAGCTACTTGCATAGCAAAACACTACAATAGTCATAGAAACATAGGAAGTATGCACAAATATATCATCGTAAACTACAACAAAATTTAACTACAAAAGACAGACGATTAGACAGAGTGAGTCTCTCGACCTATTTAGACACAAAAAATTAGTTTACATTACCAACGACACTTAATTAACTTCATGGCATGTAAATTAAAACACAAAACGAGATCCATTATCGACAAAAGCTAACCAAACAAACGAAAATAAGAGAGTAAACCCAGATTAGATCAGTGATATAACTTGTACTCAATAGATGATCTCTATTTGAACTTTGACGTTAACCACCGGAGTAGCCTTAAAATACAAATGCTCTTAATGAAAAGATAGCTGGTACGTACATATATATTATTATCATTTGATTAAAATCAATTCAACCTTAAATCCAACACGTTCCCACATAGGCTAAAGAAGTGAAATCTTCCTTACTTATATATTACACTATATAAGGATTGTACATGTTGAGAATAATGTTATGTTTTCAAGACGTAGTTGTTTATGAAGTTGGTTAGAAAACAAAAACTTCATATTCAATTAGAAAAAGTCGTTGTCCTAATTATATATTTAGGACAATGACTTTTTGATAGTGGCAAGATATAAAGTCATTGTCCTAACTATGTATTTACAACGATTGTCCATATGAATATGGATAGTGTCAAGATATTAGTAGTAAAATTTAAAAACATATTCTTAGGTGTAAACGTGTATAGCATTAAAAAGGTACATAAACATTGGCTCATATCTAAAAATTTGCCATTTAGATAGTTAGTCAAATATAAGGCGGTGTTTGCTTAAGCTTATATAACATAAGCCGTGTTCGGCTTATATAACATAAGCCACAAATTTGTGGCTTATTCTCATACTTATATAACATAAGGCGGTGTTTGTTTAAGCTTATTTTGTCAATGTTATATAAGCCCGTAAGTGTCAAATTAAGCCACAAAATTGTGGCTTTGTTATATAAGCGAACTCATATAAGCTAATAAGCCCATATATAAGCTGAAACAAACACCCCCAAGCATTTCAATTTTTAATAATAGTTTGCATGCTTTATAAGTAGTAGAGATGTACGAAGTTATGAATGACATGTTTAGAGGTGGTCTGTTGCTAAGTGATGTTTAGTTGGGCTAAGCCCATGTATACCCATATAATATTTGTGTATTGAAATGATATGCTTATGTGAATTGTGATGAGTAGATTAAGTTAGAAACACAGTTTTATGTGATAACCTGGTGGTCTCAAGTTCAAACCGCAACAACTAAATATTGTCCAAAGATTGTCCATATGTTGAATCAACTAAATATTTAGTAATCTTCTATGTATATCCATTTAGCCATTGGTGTTTATTTCGATCTCTAAGCATTTCACCTATCCTTCTAAGCTTACCTGTAGCCATATTGATTCTGTTGTGACATGTTACAAAAATGAATTAAGGCTTCGCCCTCCATGTAATGTCTAGCACATATGAGTTTGGTCCTTTAAGCTCTTACCATTGCCGATTTGCCATCCATGGGTGACTAAAGATATGAGGCAACTATGGTAGCCATCTTTATTACTTGTATTTCTAGTGAAGGTATTAAGAGACATAGCCACAACTTTGTCCTGCCAATGTACAATGCAATCAATCACAAGGTACTAATGAATGGGAGTCACCAAAATGATTTGGAAAGGATAGATGTGTCGCACTTACGAGTCCCTCCAAAAAACTTCGTCAATTAGACAAAGTTTGAGCCAACTTCACCAAATCAAACTGTTGGCGTTTCGCAAAGGGTAACTTAGTCAGTCACACAAAGACTGCCTACTGATTTTATTTATAAACTTCTATTATATGCTAAGAAAACTATATTTAACAAATAAAAAGCTTGAACTAACCTACTTGCAGCGTAGAATACTTAATTAACTTCATGGCATGTAATTCAAGAAACATAAAACGAGTTGCATTATTGGAAACATAAAGATATCATATTCTATTGCACGCCAATCGACCCATCTTAGCCCGCACTACAACAAGAAACAATGCAGAAAATCAAAGACTCGATCAAGGCACGCCACAACCTAGATTTTTAATAAGTTTTGTAATGTTTTAATAAGTTTCGTAATGTTTTTATTTTATTAGAATGATTATGTAACATTTTAATTATTAATGAAATTTTAGTTTATGTTAAAAATGTTTTTTGTTAAAAAAAAAGAAAAAAAAAAAGAAAAAGAAAAAATTGAACTTGGTCGCCGCTACTGGGGCACATAATCGCCTGAAGGTCGCTGGAGAGAGAAAGCTGACGTAACAGTGAAAAGTAAGGGGATTGAGTTTCCTTACTGAAGTCAACCTTATATAAAGAGCCATGCGATATATGTCATATACTCATATTAGTACCGTGCATGAGTCAATAGTAAGTTTTTAGGCACCTTATTGTTCTTCTTGATGTAAAATTCATTTTCATATTGAATCCCACATTGATTGAAGAAAGGAACTATTAGTAGCTTATATTCATTATGGTGTCCTAAAGTAACATCCTTGGATTAGTAGTATGTTCTCATTCCTCTTCTGTGACCTCCCTAAATAAATGATATTAGTGGGTTAACACATTTGGGTTTGAACATACCTATCATCTCCAAGTATTTTTTTTTCCCTCCTCCTCTTAATAGTTAACTTTTTTCAAAAAAACACAATTCCATTACTTTTTACATTTTTTTATTTAAACTTTTGATTTTCAAAGAGACAAAATGACACATGTTTGAGTTTGTTTCATGTTGTTTGATTATGATACTCATGTATAAGATCTTATCTAGTTATGTAGAGTGAACTAAAGATTACCATCAAACACCACACAAGACATGTCATTTTTTCTATAAATTACACAAATGTAATTTATGAAAGAGACTACATTCTTAGTTTAACTTTATAAACGTCGTTGTGTGGTCAAAATTTATGTAGAAACTTTATAAAATTAACAGCTTAATAGAAATTGTGTTATATTGGTATGTATGCTCGGTTAGTCACTTGGCCACTCTTTTTCAAGTTCGTTATTCGTTCAAAAGCTACTTTTGTCAAATTCGATTTTAATACTCACTCGAACTACATTGGTTGTTGTCAATACGTCAAAGTAAACCTCGAATATAATCACGAATGAGAATATAGACACACATTACTGCATTACAATTAGATGTATATATTAACAGAACGACGTTTACTATTAGATGTATTGAAATTCTGAACAAGTGATCTTTGGCTTAGCTATATCAAAATGGACGTTAAAATGTTACTCAAAAAATTGAAAATAACAAACATGGTGTTTTTGTATAAATTTTTCTGGAAAAAAATTGTATCTACATTGAATCCCACGTAGGTTGAAAAAATAAAATATTTATACCTTATATACCATATGGTTTACCAAACATGCATCTTTAGATTAGAAGTATGTTCTCGAACATAACAGCTTTTTGTTAACTAACAATAAATTAGTTGACAATTGTTGATGTGTTCGAAAATATTTGCAAACTAAAAGTTTTTTCCTTTTTTAATTAGCTGATACTTTTTTATACATAGAATTTCATTACTTTTTATTTTTTAAGAGACAAACGACAAATGTTTAAATGTTTAACTGAAGTTGTTTGATTATAGATGTTTTCTTAGCGATTGACTCTTTTTATATAACATAATTCCACTACTTTTTATATCATTTCATATAATTTTTTAAAAAAATAGCTGACACATAGTTTGACTGACGTTGTTTGATTACGGAAACTAATGTACGTGATCGTATCTAGTTACGCAGAGTGAACTAGAGCTCACTATTATACAACTCATGAGACATGTCTATTTCTTGTTAGAACTTGTAGGCTTTATCAACAATTTGTGTGTTACATCTATTCCGCATACGTTGATGAGAAAAATGTAAATGGTTCGCCTAACATAAAATTGTTTAGCTCACACTATCTACACTACTAAACATAAAGAGATGACTGTGACCTTTCATCATGAAAGATTACCATTTACAACAAACAAAACAGAGTTGAATATTTGTTTGTCTAGTTATATACTGTAATTTTTACTAACCCATTTTTCTATCTGAGTTATTTAAAGAGCATGCATATATGTTATATGTCATATACTTATATTAGTACGGTGCATGAGTCAATAGTAAATTTAGGCACTTTATTGTTCTTTTTTGATAAAAAAATCATTTTCATATTGAATCCCATATAGATAGAAGAAAGGAAATATCAGTAGGTTATATACCCTATGGTGTTCTAAGCTAGTATCTTGAGTTAGTAGGTACGTTCTCAAACGTAGTCATGCTTTCTGTCAAAATAAATGTTATTTGCGGGTTAGCATGATTGTGTTTGAAAATATCTATGAACTTTATGTTTTTTTTTCCCTTAACCGTTAACTTTCTTCGTAGAACATAATTCCATTATTTTTTGAATTTGTGATTTTTTTAAGAGACAAACGACGCATGTTTGATTGTTGTGGTTTAATGGGTACTTATGAATGTGATCTTATCTAATCATGTCGAGTGAACTAGTTATCACTATTAAACGCGCGACTCGTGTCTTTTTTTTCCTATAAACAAAGTGGAATTGACGAGCCATCAAACCCGACTCAACGAGTCAACTCATTTCTGACCGCATGTCAAGATCAATTTTGACCCAAAACAAATTTCATATGTATGTATGACGTCTCATGTTTTGCAGCCTTATACATCGTCTTATTAAGAAAAAAACTAGATTCTTAGTTTTAGAATAATTTGTTCATTGCATGTCATAAACTAGTTATTTTTACATTGAGACAATCATTTAAACAAGGACAATAATCATAAATTTTCACTTCATATGTCCTAATAAAAGATACAAGGAAACCTGCTAACTCTTAAAACTGAGCCCCAACATCAATTCACCAACCCATAGCAGATAAACTTGGGCCACTATAAAACTGACCCCTCCACGATTTTATTTGTGAATTGTGATATTGTAGAGAAAAAAAAAAAAAAAAAAAAAAAAGCAAATCAATGCAAATGGTAACTCTTTTTTCCCACATCGATGAGAGCAATAACCAATTTCTGGTATTAAGATCCGTTCACACCACTTATTCTCGCCTGTGACGCAAGTGCGGGCATTAAAGTTATACCAAGGGCTAAGCTATAGCCCTAGGGGTAACTTTGGCCATCTAAACTAGAAAGGGCCATGGGGTGGCGGCCTATCTAGATTATGCCCCCCTCGACTATCGTTGACCCCTTCTTAGCCTGACGATAACTTTTTACAATTTGGAATCTTTTATAACTTTTTACAAGTTGGAATCTTTTATGACGTTGGTATGTGGTCAAAATTTTTGCAATTTGGAATCTTTTATGACGTTGTTATGTGGTCAAAATTTTTGTAGAAGCTTTATAGAAATTTCTTACATAGTTCGCAAATGAGCCTCAAGGGTATCCGAAAACATAATTAACATCCTTCGCGTTTGAATATAAACTATTTTTCATTCACGTTTGCATATAAAATATTTTACAATCGAAATAAAATCACAATTAATTAAAAGATAATACAAAAATGTATCAAACTTTTAAAAAAATCACAATTAAGCCAAATTTTTTTACATTCACGTTTGCATATAAACTATTTTTTTATGACGTTGTTATGTGGTCAAATTTTTTGTAGAAGTTTATATAAATTTCTTACATAGTTCGCAACTGAGCCTCAAGGGTATCCGAAAACATAATTAACATCCTTCACGTTTGCATATAAACTAATTTACATTCACGCTTGCATATAAACTATTTTACAATAGAAAGAAAATAACAATTAATTAAAAGATAATACAAAAATGTATCAAACTTTTTATAAAATCACAATTAAGCCAAATTTTTTTACATTCACGTTTGCATATAAACTATTTTTTATGGCGTTGTTATGTGGTCAAAATTTTTGTAGAAGCTTTATAGAAATTTCTTACATAGTTCGCAATTGAGCCTCAAGGGTATCCGAAAACATAATTAACATACTTCACGTTTGCATATAAACTATTTTACATTCACGTTTGCATATAAACTATTTTACAATAGAAAGAAAATAACAATTAATTAAAAGATAATACAAAAATGTATCAAACTTTAAATAAAATCACAATTAAGCCAAATATCCAAAGAAACATAATTACTTGAAGATCAGGGTAAGTTTGAGGTGAAATTGGATCAACCATGGTTTACATTTTTCAAAATCGGGTCCGAATTCACAATACTCATCGGGTAACTCGCATACATCATAGTATAAAATCGGGTCAAAATCCACAATACTCAGCTGGTAACTCGCATACACCACAATATAGTAATTGAACTGGTTGTTGAGGATTTTCGTCCATTGTAGATAGTTAATGTTTACTTATGGTACCTAGTCATTGGTTTAGCTGAGATTAGTGGATGATAATCGTACGTTTGGTTTTTCACGTTCGGTAGGACCTTAGAGCTGGGGTAATGTTGGCGTATGTGTTCGGAGGACCCTACGTTCGGACGATACTCCCTTTTACCCAGTTTACTCTGTGATCTCGTGGATAAAGCACATAACCATGTCAATGTCGCCTTTTCTGGTTATATGGGATTTCGCCACACGTGATCTGACACCTACTGTATAGGCTAGCTATAAGTTTGCTATGCCTATTCTCGAGGTCGATCAGGCATCGAGGTTGGGGTAGTATAAATACCCCAATGCATTTAATACTTGAATTAACTTGAACAAACACATATACTCTCGATTTTATTGCCATATCCCTCGTCCTAAACTTACTCTCACGCCGGAGCTTGGTCTCGAGATAACACTCGGAGCGAGGCTAATGTGCGTTGTTTATTGTGGAGAAAGGAAAGCTCCAACTACCGGGAAACAAACACCGGAAGGTCTTAGTTACAACCGAGGTGCAAGCTTTTGCATCAACATGTAAAACAAGCAATATGACTATAAATTATGTGTCTTTGTGTGTGAATGTGTGAAGACTGGCTAGCTTTACTTGTACTCATGAAACTGGTATTTACAGATATGCATTTAAAGTTTCATGTCACCCCTGAATGTGATCCAATGGTTAAAGATGATCTACGCGGTGGATATCCAAGGGATGTGATAAGAATGACATGTGGCGTGTCATCATTGGCTCTGTCAGAGTCATGGAATGTCCCATGCACGATATCAAGTATTAGCGTGATATTCGCAACACTATCTCTACTCGAATGAGGTATTAACACGTGATGTCTATTCTAACGGCCTTGGATAAGATTCTAGTCTAGTCATTTCCTGGATGTGTTTATCAGGCTTGGTTTGTTCGTGTCTGGCCTGGGAACTTGCTTGCCGGGCGAGTTATGATGGGCTCTAGCCTTTGTGGGATTGTCTTCGGCCTATTTGTGGGTGTATGCGCTTTAGACATGTAGGCTGAAAACCGCTATCAATTATTTTATTTATTTTTATTTTTTTTTTATTATTATTTTTTTTGTGTTGTTTAAGAGTTTGTGATTTTGACAAAGAGGGGTTTTGTGATCATCCCACATCGCCAAAAGCTTGAACCATGTTGCAGTATTTAAACCCATTTTCATCAATTTGAGTTTTTGGGCCAAGTAACGTGAGCCTGTGACACAAGTGTTGCCATTAAATTTATTTGGAGAGCCAAGACCAGGTGGCCAATTTGTTGTCTAGAAACTAGACTATATAAGTTAGGGGCGAGATCTACTACAACTTAGTAGATGTTCCCCCGGTCGTAGTTCTAGACAAGTTAGGGACGACATTAGTAGATGTTTCCTCGACCATAGTTGACCCTTTTTGAATAGACGATAGGTTCTTGATTTTTAAGTTATTACGTTGATAACGTTTGTCCCCCCCCCCCCCCCCCCCCCCCCCCCTTTTGAATAGATGACAAGTTTTTGATTTTTAAGTTATTACGTAGATAACGTATCAAACGTAGCAAAATAAGTACAATTGAAATTGCTCTTTACTCGAGTTATTTCAATGAATTATTTACGACATATGTAACGCGACAAGATGTCAAAACTAGTTTGGGACAAAAAGTGTCTGGTTACAATTTTATTCTTTACTGAGGATATTTTTTGATAAGTTAAATTGTATCATTTTATTGTTTACCGACGTTAACTTATTATAGTTTACTTTTTAACGACATAGTTAATGTGTTAAATCGCCAAAATCAAATACGGGTCAAAACGTGTTCGGTCAAAATTGTTCTTTAGTTTGCTCAATATAAACCCAAAATGCAACTCATGCTGGTATCATAAAAACATAAATACTTATGCTCAACTTAATCAAAGCTCTTACCAAAATTTTGTGAACACAACTATTTTTACAAAAGATCCAATCTGATGTTGAGTTGGTAACTTGAGAGGTTCGTAACACTAGAGAATCCACTTGATAGCTTCATTCAAGGGCCTAAAATTTACATGTTTTCAACTCAACTGACTGATAGTACATGATTTAGTGATTGCGTAAAGATTTCATTAATGGTGTTATGCAAATCTTTATTTTTTTTATCACATGATAAAGTTTCAGAAAACATGTTCTCGTTTTAAACTTTACATACCTCATGGTTCTTTTTATTCTTAAAGTGACTAAAGTTTTACTGCATAATGCCATAATGTATGATGTTGTTTAATGTTATTAGGCAAAATAAGCATAAGTGGTGTTAGAAGTAAGCATCGCAATTGTGTTACAGTATATGTATGTACCAAGTATGATTGTCGCAAAGTGAGCACGTTAGACAAGTTAGATGACTTTTGGTTGCCTCTTAATTGACCCTGCAAGGGGCGCAACCTCCTTGACCCTCACGTCTTTGTCGTAATCGTCTTGAGCTAAATTTGTATGAAGCCGTTGGTCTCAAGTAAAACACAATCAGCTAAAACAATTGATAACACTAAAATTACCGGCAATGATTTTCATGAGTTATGAGTATGAGTTGTGTGTATCAACTCATTTTGTGTATAATGGTCTGTGTCCTCACTTGACCACTCTTCATAATATTCGAGTTTGGTATGAGTTATTTAAAGAGCCATGTGATATATGTCATATACTCATATTAGTACGGTGCATGAGTCGATAGTAAATTTTTGGGCACCTTATTGTTCTTCTTGATATAAAATCATTTTCACATTGAATCCCATATGGTTTGAAGAAAGGAAATATTAGTATTTTATATAGATGATGGTGTCCTAAACTAACATCTTTGGATTAGTAGTATCTTCTCAGTCTTCTTGTGTGCCCTCCCTAAATAAATGATATTAGTGGGGTAACACATTTGGGCTTGAACATATCTACAAGTTCTAAGTTTTTTTTCTTTTCTTTTTTTTTTCTTCTTAACTGTTAACTTTTTTCAAAAAACAGAATTCCATTACTTTTAACATCATTTTACACTTTGATTTTCTAAGAGACAAAATGACAAATGTTTAAGTTTTATTGATGTTGTTTGATTATGATACTCATGTATAAGATCTTATCTAGTTATGTAGAGTGAACTAAAGATTACCATCAAACCACACATAAGACATGTCCTTTGTTCTATAAATTACACAAATGTAATTTATGAAAGAGACTACATTCTTAGTTTAACTTTATAAACGTGGTTGTGTGGTCAAAATTTATGTAGAAACTTTATAAAATTAACAGCTTAATAGAAATTGTGTTATATTGGTATGTATGCTCGGTTAGTCACTTGGCCACTCTTTTTCAAGTTCGTTATTCGTTCAAAAGCTACTTTTGTCAAATTCGATTTTAATACTCACTCGAACTTATTAGAAATAAAAATTACTACATTGGTTGTTGTCAATACGTCAAAGTAAACCTCGAATATAATCACGAATGAGAATATAGACACACATTACTGCATTACAATTAGATGTATATATTAACAGAACGACGTTTACTATTAGATGTATTGAAATTCTGAACAAGTGATCTTTGGCTTAGCTATATCAAAATGGACGTTAAAATATTACTCAAAAAATTGAAAATAACAAACATGGTGTTTTTGTATAAATTTTTCTGGAAAAAAATTGTATCTACATTGAATCCCACGTAGGTTGAAAAAATAAAATATTTATACCTTATATACCATATGGTTTACCAAACATGCATCTTTAGATTAGAAGTATGTTCTCGAACATAACAGCTTTTTGTTAACTAACAATAAATTAGTTGACAATTGTTGATGTGTTCGAAAATATTTGCAAACTAAAAGTTTTTTCCTTTTTTAATTAGCTGATACTTTTTTATACATAGAATTTCATTACTTTTTATTTTTTAAGAGACAAACGACAAATGTTTAAATGTTTAACTGAAGTTGTTTGATTATAGATGTTTTCTTAGCGATTGACTCTTTTTATATAACATAATTCCACTACTTTTTATATCATTTCATATAACTTTTTTAAAAAATAGCTGACACATAGTTTGACTGACGTTGTTTGATTACGGAAACTAATGTACGTGATCGTATCTAGTTACGCAGAGTGAACTAGAGCTCACTATTATACGACTCATGAGACATGTCTATTTCTTGTTAGAACTTGTAGGCTTTATCAACAATTTGTGTGTTACATCTATTCCGCATACGTTGATGAGAAAAATGTAAATGGTTCGCCTAACATAAAATTGTTTAGCTCACATTATCTACACTACTAAACATAATGAGATGACTGTGACCTTTCATCATGAAAGATTACCATTTACAACAAACAAAACAGAGTTGAATATGTGTTTGTCTAGTTATATACTGTAATTTTTACTAACCCATTTTTCTATCTGAGTTATTTAAAGAGCATGCATATATGTTATATGTCATATACTTATATTAGTACGGTGCATGAGTCAATAGTAAATTTAGGCACTTTATTGTTCTTTTTTGAAAAAAAAATCATTTTCATATTGAATCCCATATATAAGAAAGGAAATATCAGTAGGTTATATACCCTATGGTGTTCTAAGCTAGTATCTTGAGTTAGTAGGTACGTTCTCAAACGTAGCCATGCTTTCTGTCAAATAAATGTTATTTGCGGGTTAGCATGATTGTGTTTGAAAATATCTATGAACTTTATGTTTTTTTTTTCCTTAACCGTTAACTTTCTTCGTAGAACATAATTCCATTATTTTTTGAATTTGTGATTTTTTTAAGAGACAAACGACGCATGTTTGATTGTTGTGGTTTAATGGGTACTTATGAATGTGATCTTATCTAATCATGTCGAGTGAACTAGTGATCACTATTAAACGCGCGACTCGTGTCTTTTTTTTCCTATAAACAAAGTGGAATTGACGAGCCATCAAACCCGACTCAACGAGTCAACTCATTTCTGACCGCATGTCAAGATCAATTTTGACCCAAAACAAATTTCATATGTATGTATGACGTCTCATGTTTTGCAGCCTTATACATCGTCTTATTAAGAAAAAAACTAGATTCTTAGTTTTAGAATAATTTGTTCATTGCATGTCATAAACTAGTTATTTTTACATTGAGACAATCATTTAAACAAGGACAATAATCATAAATTTTCACTTCATATGTCCTAATAAAAGATACAAGGAAACCTGCTAACTCTTAAAACTGAGCCCCAACATCAATTCACCAACCCATAGCAGATAAACTTGGGCCACTATAAAACTGACCCCTCCACGATTTTATTTGTGAATTGTGATATTGTAGAGAAAAAAAAAAAAAAAAAAAAAAAAAGCAAATCAATGCAAATGGTAACTCTTTTTTCCCACATCGATGAGAGCAATAACCAATTTCTGGTATTAAGATCCGTTCACACCACTTATTATCGCCGGTGACGCAAGTGCGGGCATTAAAGTTATACCAAGGGCTAAGCTATAGCCTAGGGGTAACTTTGGCCATCTAAACTAGAAAGGGCCATGGGGTGGCGGCCTATCTAGATTATGCCCCCCTCGACTATCGTTGACCTCTTCTTAGCCTGACAATAACTTTTTACAATTTGGAATCTTTTATAACTTTTTACAATTTGGAATCTTTTATGACGTTGTTATGTGGTCAAAATTTTTGCAATTTGGAATCTTTTATGACGTTGTTATGTGGTCAAAATTTTTGTAGAAGCTTTATAGAAATTTCTTACATAGTTCGCAAATGAGCCTCAAGGGTATCCGAAAACATAATTAACATCCTTCGCGTTTGAATATAAACTATTTTTCATTCACGTTTGCATATAAAATATTATACAATCGAAATAAAATCACAATTAATTAAAAGATAATACAAAAATGTATCAAACTTTAAAAAAAATCACAATTAAGCCAAATTTTTTTACATTCACGTTTGCATATAAACTATTTTTTTATGACGTTGTTATGTGGTCAAATTTTTTGTAGAAGTTTATATAAATTTCTTACATAGTTCGCAACTGAGCCTCAAGGGTATCCGAAAACATAATTAACATCCTTCACGTTTGCATATAAACTAATTTACATTCACGCTTGCATATAAACTATTTTACAATAGAAAGAAAATAACAATTAATTAAAAGATAATACAAAAATGTATCAAACTTTTTATAAAATCACAATTAAGCCAAATTTTTTTACATTCACGTTTGCATATAAACTATTTTTTATGGCGTTGTTATGTGGTCAAAATTTTTGTAGAAGCTTTATAGAAATTTCTTACATAGTTCGCAATTGAGCCTCAAGGGTATCCGAAAACATAATTAACATACTTCACGTTTGCATATAAACTATTTTACATTCACGTTTGCATATAAACTATTTTACAATAGAAAGAAAATAACAATTAATTAAAAGATAATACAAAAATGTATCAAACTTTAAATAAAATCACAATTAAGCCAAATATCCAAAGAAACATAATTACTTGAAGATCAGGGTAAGTTTGAGGTGAAATTGGATCAACCATGGTTTACATTTTTCAAAATCGGGTCCAAATTCACAATACTCATCGGGTAACTCGCATACATCATAGTATTAAATCGGGTCAAAATCCACAATACTCAGCTGGTAACTCGCATACACCACAATATAGTAATTGAACTGGTTGTTGAGGATTTTCGTCCATTGTAGATGGTTAATGTTTACTTATGGTACCTAGTCATTGGTTTAGCTGAGATTAGTGGATGATAATCGTACGTTTGGTTTTTCACGTTCGGTAGGACCTTAGAGCTGGGGTAATGTTGGCGTATGTGTTCGGAGGACCCTACGTTCGGACGATACTCCCTTTTACCCAGTTTACTCTGTGATCTCGTGGATAAAGCACATAACCATGTCAATGTCGCCTTTTCAGGTTATATGGGATTTCACCACACGTGATCTGACACCTACTGTATAGGCTAGCTATAAGTTTGCTATGCCTATTCTCGAGGTCGATCAGGCATCGAGGTTGGGGTAGTATAAATACCCCAATGCATTTAATACTTGAATTAACTTGAACAAACACATATACTCTCGATTTTATTGCCATATCCCTCGTCCTATACTTACTCTCACGCCGGAGCTTGGTCTCGAGATAACACTCGGAGCGAGGCTAATGTGCGTTGTTTATTGTGGAGAAAGGAAAGCTCCAACTACCGGGAAACAAACACCGGAAGGTCTTAGTTACAACCGAGGTGCAAGCTTTTGCATCAACATGTAAAACAAGCAATATGACTATAAATTATGTGTCTTTGTGTGTGAATGTGTGAAGACTGGCTAGCTTTACTTGTACTCATGAAACTGGTATTTACAGATATGCATTTAAAGTTTCATGTCACCCCTGAATGTGATCCAATGGTTAAAGATGATCTACGCGGTGGATATCCAAGGGATGTGATAAGAATGACATGTGGCGTGTCATCATTGGCTCTGTCAGAGTCATGGAATGTCCCATGCACGATATCAAGTATTAGCGTGATATTCGCAGCACTATCTCTACTCGAATGAGGTATTGACACGTGATGTCTATTCTAACGGCCTTGGATAAGATTCTAGTCTAGTCATTTCCTGGATGTGTTTATCAGGCTTGGTTTGTTCGTGTCTGGCCTGGGAACTTGCTTGCCGGGCGAGTTATGATGGGCTCTAGCCTTTGTGGGATTGTCTTCGGCCTATTTGTGGGTGTATGCGCTTTAGACATGTAGGCTGAAAACCGCTATCAATTATTTTATTTATTTTTATTATTATTTTTTTTTTGTGTTGTTTAAGAGTTTGTGATTTTGACAAAGAGGGGTTTTGTGATCATCCCACATCGCCAAAAGCTTGAACCATGTTGCAGTATTTAAACCCATTTTCATCAATTTGAGTCGTTGGGCCAAGTAACGGGAGCCTGTGACACAAGTGTTGCCATTAAATATATTTGGAGAGCCAAGACCAGGTGGCCAATTTGTTGTCCAGAAACTAGACTATATAAGTTAGGGGCGAGATCTACTACAACTTAGTAGATGTTCCCCCGGTCGTAGTTCTAGACAAGTTAGGGACGACATTAGTAGATGTTTCCTCGACCATAGTTGACCCTTTTTGAATAGACGATAGGTTCTTGATTTTTAAGTTATTACGTTGATAACGTTTGTCGCCCCCCTTTTGAATAGATGACAAGTTTTTGATTTTTAAGTTATTACGTAGATAACGTATCAAACGTAGCAAAATAAGTACAATTGAAATTGCTCTTTACTCGAGTTATTTCAATGAATTATTTACGACATATGTAACGCGACAAGATGTCAAAACTAGTTTGGGACAAAAAGTGTCTGGTTACAATTTTATTCTTTACTGAGGATATTTTTTGATAAGTTAAATTGTATCATTTTATTGTTTACCGACGTTAACTTATTATAGTTTACTTTTTAACGACATAGTTAATGTGTTAAATCGCCAAAATCAAATACGGGTCAAAACGTGTTCGGTCAAAATTGTTCTTTAGTTTGCTCAATATAAACCCAAAATGCAACTCATGCTGGTATCATAAAAACATAAATATTTATGCTCAACTTAATCAAAGCTCTTACCAAAATTTTGTGAACACAACTATTTTTACAAAAGATCCAATCTGATGTTGAGTTGGTAACTTGAGAGGTTCGTAACACTAGAGAATCCACTTGATAGCTTCATTCAAGGGCCTAAAATTTACATGTTTTCAACTCAACTGACTGATAGTACATGATTTAGTGATTGCGTAAAGATTTCATTAATGGTGTTATGCAAATCTTTATTTTTTTTTATCACATGATAAAGTTTCAGAAAACATGTTCTCGTTTTAAACTTTACATACCTCATGGTTCTTTTTATTCTTAAAGTGACTAAAGTTTTACTGCATAATGCCATAATGTATGATGTTGTTTAATGTTATTAGGCAAAATAAGCATAAGTGGTGTTAGAAGTAAGCATCGCAATTGTGTTACAGTATATGTATGTACCAAGTATGATTGTCGCAAAGTGAGCACGTTAGACAAGTTGGATGACTTTTGGTTGCCTCTTAATTGACCCTGCAAGGGGCGCAACCTCCTTGACCCTCACGTCTTTGTCGTAATCGTCTTGAGCTAAATTTGTATGAAGCCGTTGGTCTCAAGTAAAACACAATCAGCTAAAACAATTGATAACACTAAAATTACCGGCAATGATTTTCATGAGTTATGAGTATGAGTTGTGTGTATCAACTCATTTTGTGTATAATGGTCTGTGTCCTCACTTGACCACTCTTCATAATATTCGAGTTTGGTATGAGTTATTTAAAGAGCCATGTGATATATGTCATATACTCATATTAGTACGGTGCATGAGTCGATAGTAAATTTTTGGGCACCTTATTGTTCTTCTTGATATAAAATCATTTTCACATTGAATCCCATATGGTTTGAAGAAAGGAAATATTAGTATTTTATATAGATGATGGTGTCGTAAACTAACATCTTTGGATTAGTAGTATCTTCTCAGTCTTCTTGTGTGCCCTCCCTAAATAAATGATATTAGTGGGGTAACACATTTGGGCTTGAACATATCTACAAGTTCTAAGTTTTTTTTCTTTTCTTTTTTTTCTTCTTCTTAACTGTTAACTTTTTTCAAAAAACAGAATTCCATTACTTTTAACATCATTTTACACTTTGATTTTCTAAGAGACAAAATGACAAATGTTTAAGTTTTATTGATGTTGTTTGATTATGATACTCATGTATAAGATCTTATCTAGTTATGTAGAGTGAACTAAAGATTACCATCAAACCACACATAAGACATGTCCTTTGTTCTATAAATTACACAAATGTAATTTATGAAAGAGACTACATTCTTAGTTTAACTTTATAAACGTGATTGTGTGGTCAAAATTTATGTAGAAACTTTATAAAATTAACAGCTTAATAGAAATTGTGTTATATTGGTATGTATGCTCGGTTAGTCACTTGGCCACTCTTTTTCAAGTTCGTTATTCGTTCAAAAGCTACTTTTGTCAAATTCGATTTTAATACTCACTCGAACTTATTAGAAATAAAAATTACTACATTGGTTGTTGTCAATACGTCAAAGTAAACCTCGAATATAATCACGAATGAGAATATAGACACACATTACTGCATTACAATTAGATGTATATATTAACAGAACGACGTTTACTATTAGATGTATTGAAATTCTGAACAAGTGATCTTTGGCTTAGCTATATCAAAATGGACGTTAAAATGTTACTCAAAAAATTGAAAATAACAAACATGGTGTTTTTGTATAAATTTTTCTGGAAAAAAATTGTATCTTCATTGAATCCCACGTAGGTTGAAAAAATAAAATATTTATACCTTATATACCATATGGTTTACCAAACATGCATCTTTAGATTAGAAGTATGTTCTCGAACATAACAGCTTTTTGTTAACTAACAATAAATTAGTTGACAATTGTTGATGTGTTCGAAAATATTTGCAAACTAAAAGTTTTTTCCTTTTTTAATTAGCTGATACTTTTTTATACATAGAATTTCATTACTTTTTATTTTTTAAGAGACAAACGACAAATGTTTAAATGTTTAACTGAAGTTGTTTGATTATAGATGTTTTCTTAGCGATTGACTCTTTTTATATAACATAATTCCACTACTATTTATATCATTTCATATAACTTTTTTAAAAAATAGCTGACGCATAGTTTGACTGACGTTGTTTGATTACGGAAACTAATGTACGTGATCGTATCTAGTTACGCAGAGTGAACTAGAGCTCACTATTATACGACTCATGAGACATGTCTATTTCTTGTTAGAACTTGTAGGCTTTATCAACAATTTGTGTGTTACATCTATTCCGCATACGTTGATGAGAAAAATGTAAATGGTTCGCCTAACATAAAATTGTTTAGCTCACATTATCTACACTACTAAACATAAAGAGATGACTGTGACCTTTCATCATGAAAGATTACCATTTACAACAAACAAAACAGAGTTGAATATGTGTTTGTCTAGTTATATACTGTAATTTTTACTAACCCATTTTTCTATCTGAGTTATTTAAAGAGCATGCATATATGTTATATGTCATATACTTATATTAGTACGGTGCATGAGTCAATAGTAAATTTAGGCACTTTATTGTTCTTTTTTGATAAAAAAATCATTTTCATATTGAATCCCATATAGATAGAAGAAAGGAAATATCAGTAGGTTATATACCCTATGGTGTTCTAAGCTAGTATCTTGAGTTAGTAGGTACGTTCTCAAACGTAGCCATGCTTTCTGTCAAATAAATGTTATTTGCGGGTTAGCATGATTGTGTTTGAAAATATCTATGAACTTTATGTTTTTTTTTTCCTTAACCGTTAACTTTCTTCGTAGAACATAATTCCATTATTTTTTGAATTTGTGATTTTTTTAAGAGACAAACGACGCATGTTTGATTGTTGTGGTTTAATGGGTACTTATGAATGTGATCTTATCTAATCATGTCGAGTGAACTAGTGATCACTATTAAACGCGCGACTCGTGTCTTTTTTTTCCTATAAACAAAGTGGAATTGACGAGCCATCAAACCCGACTCAACGAGTCAACTCATTTCTGACCGCATGTCAAGATCAATTTTGACCCAAAACAAATTTCATATGTATGTATGACGTCTCATGTTTTGCAGCCTTATACATCGTCTTATTAAGAAAAAAACTAGATTCTTAGTTTTAGAATAATTTGTTCATTGCATGTCATAAACTAGTTATTTTTACATTGAGACAATCATTTAAACAAGGACAATAATCATAAATTTTCACTTCATATGTCCTAATAAAAGATACAAGGAAACCTGCTAACTCTTAAAACTGAGCCCCAACATCAATTCACCAACCCATAGCAGATAAACTTGGGCCACTATAAAACTGACCCCTCCACGATTTTATTTGTGAATTGTGATATTGTAGAGAAAAAAAAAAAAAAAAAAAAAAAAAAGCAAATCAATGCAAATGGTAACTCTTTTTTCCCACATCGATGAGAGCAATAACCAATTTCTGGTATTAAGATCCGTTCACACCACTTATTATCGCCTGTGACGCAAGTGCGGGCATTAAAGTTATACCAAGGGCTAAGCTATAGCCCTAGGGGTAACTTTGGCCATCTAAACTAGAAAGGGCCATGGGGTGGCGGCCTATCTAGATTATGCCCCCCTCGACTATCGTTGACCCCTTCTTAGCCTGACGATAACTTTTTACAATTTGGAATCTTTTATAACTTTTTACAATTTGGAATCTTTTATGACGTTGTTATGTGGTCAAAATTTTTGTAGAAGCTTTATAGAAATTTCTTACATAGTTCGCAAATGAGCCTCAAGGGTATCCGAAAACATAATTAACATCCTTCGCGTTTGAATATAAACTATTTTTCATTCACGTTTGCATATAAAATATTTTACAATCGAAATAAAATCACAATTAATTAAAAGATAATACAAAAATGTATCAAACTTTTAAAAAAATCACAATTAAGCCAAATTTTTTTACATTCACGTTTGCATATAAACTATTTTTTTATGACGTTGTTATGTGGTCAAATTTTTTGTAGAAGTTTATATAAATTTCTTACATAGTTCGCAACTGAGCCTCAAGGGTATCCGAAAACATAATTAACATCCTTCACGTTTGCATATAAACTAATTTACATTCACGCTTGCATATAAACTATTTTACAATAGAAAGAAAATAACAATTAATTAAAAGATAATACAAAAATGTATCAAACTTTTTATAAAATCACAATTAAGCCAAATTTTTTTACATTCACGTTTGCATATAAACTATTTTTTATGGCGTTGTTATGTGGTCAAAATTTTTGTAGAAGCTTTATAGAAATTTCTTACATAGTTCGCAATTGAGCCTCAAGGGTATCCGAAAACATAATTAACATACTTCACGTTTGCATATAAACTATTTTACATTCACGTTTGCATATAAACTATTTTACAATAGAAAGAAAATAACAATTAATTAAAAGATAATACAAAAATGTATCAAACTTTAAATAAAATCACAATTAAGCCAAATATCCAAAGAAACATAATTACTTGAAGATCAGGGTAAGTTTGAGGTGAAATTGGATCAACCATGGTTTACATTTTTCAAAATCGGGTCCAAATTCACAATACTCATCGGGTAACTCGCATACATCATAGTATAAAATCGGGTCAAAATCCACAATACTCAGCTGGTAACTCGCATACACCACAATATAGTAATTGAACTGGTTGTTGAGGATTTTCGTCCATTGTAGATAGTTAATGTTTACTTATGGTACCTAGTCATTGTTTTAGCTGAGATTAGTGGATGATAATCGTACGTTTGGTT
The DNA here is from genome assembly GCA_019973895.1 of Chrysanthemum seticuspe. Classification (NCBI taxonomy): domain Eukaryota; kingdom Viridiplantae; phylum Streptophyta; class Magnoliopsida; order Asterales; family Asteraceae; genus Chrysanthemum; species Chrysanthemum seticuspe. The sequence goes on from BPTQ01000001.1 coordinate 296,732,463, forward strand.
TTTCACGTTCGGTAGGACCTTAGAGCTGGGGTAATGTTGGCGTATGTGTTCGGAGGACCCTACGTTCGGACGATACTCCCTTTTACCCAGTTTACTCTGTGATCTCGTGGATAAAGCACATAACCATGTCAATGTCGCCTTTTCAGGTTATATGGGATTTCGCCACACGTGATCTGACACCTACTGTATAGGATAGCTATAAGTTTGCTATGCCTATTCTCGAGGTCGATCAGGCATCGAGGTTGGGGTAGTATAAATACCCCAATGCATTTAATACTTGAATTAACTTGAACAAACACATATACTCTCGATTTTATTGCCATATCCCTCGTCCTATACTTACTCTCACGCCGGAGCTTGGTCTCGAGATAACACTCAGAGCGAGGCTAATGTGCGTTGTTTATTGTGGAGAAAGGAAAGCTCCAACTACCGGGAAACAAACACCGGAAGGTCTTAGTTACAACCGAGGTGCAAGCTTTTGCATCAACATGTAAAACAAGCAATATGACTATAAATTATGTGTCTTTGTGTGTGAATGTGTGAAGACTGGCTAGCTTTACTTGTACTCATGAAACTGGTATTTACAGATATGCATTTAAAGTTTCATGTCACCCCTGAATGTGATCCAATGGTTAAAGATGATCTACGCGGTGGATATCCAAGGGATGTGATAAGAATGACATGTGGCGTGTCATCATTGGCTCTGTCAGAGTCATGGAATGTCCCATGCACGATATCAAGTATTAGCGTGATATTCGCAGCACTATCTCTACTCGAATGAGGTATTGACACGTGATGTCTATTCTAACGGCCTTGGATAAGATTCTAGTCTAGTCATTTCCTGGATGTGTTTATCAGGCTTGGTTTGTTCGTGTCTGGCCTGGGAACTTGCTTGCCGGGCGAGTTATGATGGGCTCTAGCCTTTGTGGGATTGTCTTCGGCCTATTTGTGGGTGTATGCGCTTTAGACATGTAGGCTGAAAACCGCTATCAATTATTTTATTTATTTTTATTTATTTTTATTATTATTTTTTTTTTTGTGTTGTTTAAGAGTTTGTGATTTTGACAAAGAGGGGTTTTGTGATCATCCCACATCGCCAAAAGCTTGAACCATGTTGCAGTATTTAAACCCATTTTCATCAATTTGAGTCGTTGGGCCAAGTAACGGGAGCCTGTGACACAAGTGTTGCCATTAAATATATTCGGAGAGCCAAGACCAGGTGGCCAATTTGTTGTCCAGAAACTAGACTATATAAGTTAGGGGCGAGATCTACTACAACTTAGTAGATGTTCCCCCGGTCGTAGTTCTAGACAAGTTAGGGACGACATTAGTAGATGTTTCCTCGACCATAGTTGACCCTTTTTGAATAGACGATAGGTTCTTGATTTTTAAGTTATTACGTTGATAACGTTTGTCGCCCCCCTTTTGAATAGATGACAAGTTTTTGATTTTTAAGTTATTACGTAGATAACGTATCAAACATAGCAAAATAAGTACAATTGAAATTGCTCTTTACTCGAGTTATTTCAATGAATTATTTACGACATATGTAACGCGACAAGATGTCAAAACTAGTTTGGGACAAAAAGTGTCTGGTTACAATTTTATTCTTTACTGAGGATATTTTTTGATAAGTTAAATTGTATCATTTTATTGTTTACCGACGTTAACTTATTATAGTTTACTTTTTAACGACATAGTTAATGTGTTAAATCGCCAAAATCAAATACGGGTCAAAACGTGTTCGGTCAAAATTGTTCTTTAGTTTGCTCAATATAAACCCAAAATGCAACTCATGCTGGTATCATAAAAACATAAATATTTATGCTCAACTTAATCAAAGCTCTTACCAAAATTTTGTGAACACAACTATTTTTACAAAAGATCCAATCTGATGTTGAGTTGGTAACTTGAGAGGTTCGTAACACTAGAGAATCCACTTGATAGCTTCATTCAAGGGCCTAAAATTTACATGTTTTCAACTCAACTGACTGATAGTACATGATTTAGTGATTGCGTAAAGATTTCATTAATGGTGTTATGCAAATCTTTATTTTTTTTTATCACATGATAAAGTTTCAGAAAACATGTTCTCGTTTTAAACTTTACATACCTCATGGTTCTTTTTATTCTTAAAGTGACTAAAGTTTTACTGCATAATGCCATAATGTATGATGTTGTTTAATGTTATTAGGCAAAATAAGCATAAGTGGTGTTAGAAGTAAGCATCGCAATTGTGTTACAGTATATGTATGTACCAAGTATGATTGTCGCAAAGTGAGCACGTTAGACAAGTTGGATGACTTTTGGTTGCCTCTTAATTGACCCTGCAAGGGGCGCAACCTCCTTGACCCTCACGTCTTTGTCGTAATCGTCTTGAGCTAAATTTGTATGAAGCCGTTGGTCTCAAGTAAAACACAATCAGCTAAAACAATTGATAACACTAAAATTACCGGCAATGATTTTCATGAGTTATGAGTATGAGTTGTGTGTATCAACTCATTTTGTGTATAATGGTCTGTGTCCTCACTTGACCACTCTTCATAATATTCGAGTTTGGTATGAGTTATTTAAAGAGCCATGTGATATATGTCATATACTCATATTAGTACGGTGCATGAGTCGATAGTAAATTTTTGGGCACCTTATTGTTCTTCTTGATATAAAATCATTTTCACATTGAATCCCATATGGTTTGAAGAAAGGAAATATTAGTATTTTATATAGATGATGGTGTCGTAAACTAACATCTTTGGATTAGTAGTATCTTCTCAGTCTTCTTGTGTGCCCTCCCTAAATAAATGATATTAGTGGGGTAACACATTTGGGCTTGAACATATCTACAAGTTCTAAGTTTTTTTTCTTTTCTTTTTTTTCTTCTTCTTAACTGTTAACTTTTTTCAAAAAACAGAATTCCATTACTTTTAACATCATTTTACACTTTGATTTTCTAAGAGACAAAATGACAAATGTTTAAGTTTTATTGATGTTGTTTGATTATGATACTCATGTATAAGATCTTATCTAGTTATGTAGAGTGAACTAAAGATTACCATCAAACCACACATAAGACATGTCCTTTGTTCTATAAATTACACAAATGTAATTTATGAAAGAGACTACATTCTTAGTTTAACTTTATAAACGTGGTTGTGTGGTCAAAATTTATGTAGAAACTTTATAAAATTAACAGCTTAATAGAAATTGTGTTATATTGGTATGTATGCTCGGTTAGTCACTTGGCCACTCTTTTTCAAGTTCGTTATTCGTTCAAAAGCTACTTTTGTCAAATTCGATTTTAATACTCACTCGAACTTATTAGAAATAAAAATTACTACATTGGTTGTTGTCAATACGTCAAAGTAAACCTCGAATATAATCACGAATGAGAATATAGACACACATTACTGCATTACAATTAGATGTATATATTAACAGAACGACGTTTACTATTAGATGTATTGAAATTCTGAACAAGTGATCTTTGGCTTAGCTATATCAAAATGGACGTTAAAATATTACTCAAAAAATTGAAAATAACAAACATGGTGTTTTTGTATAAATTTTTCTGGAAAAAAATTGTATCTACATTGAATCCCACGTAGGTTGAAAAAATAAAATATTTATACCTTATATACCATATGGTTTACCAAACATGCATCTTTAGATTAGAAGTATGTTCTCGAACATAACAGCTTTTTGTTAACTAACAATAAATTAGTTGACAATTGTTGATGTGTTCGAAAATATTTGCAAACTAAAAGTTTTTTCCTTTTTTAATTAGCTGATACTTTTTTATACATAGAATTTCATTACTTTTTATTTTTTAAGAGACAAACGACAAATGTTTAAATGTTTAACTGAAGTTGTTTGATTATAGATGTTTTCTTAGCGATTGACTCTTTTTATATAACATAATTCCACTACTTTTTATATCATTTCATATAACTTTTTTAAAAAATAGCTGACACATAGTTTGACTGACGTTGTTTGATTACGGAAACTAATGTACGTGATCGTATCTAGTTACGCAGAGTGAACTAGAGCTCACTATTATACGACTCATGAGACATGTCTATTTCTTGTTAGAACTTGTAGGCTTTATCAACAATTTGTGTGTTACATCTATTCCGCATACGTTGATGAGAAAAATGTAAATGGTTCGCCTAACATAAAATTGTTTAGCTCACATTATCTACACTACTAAACATAATGAGATGACTGTGACCTTTCATCATGAAAGATTACCATTTACAACAAACAAAACAGAGTTGAATATGTGTTTGTCTAGTTATATACTGTAATTTTTACTAACCCATTTTTCTATCTGAGTTATTTAAAGAGCATGCATATATGTTATATGTCATATATTTATATTAGTACGGTGCATGAGTCAATAGTAAATTTAGGCACTTTATTGTTCTTTTTTGATAAAAAAATCATTTTCATATTGAATCCCATATAGATAGAAGAAAGGAAATATCAGTAGGTTATATACCCTATGGTGTTCTAAGCTAGTATCTTGAGTTAGTAGGTACGTTCTCAAACGTAGCCATGCTTTCTGTCAAATAAATGTTATTTGCGGGTTAGCATGATTGTGTTTGAAAATATCTATGAACTTTATGTTTTTTTTTTCCTTAACCGTTAACTTTCTTCGTAGAACATAATTCCATTATTTTTTGAATTTGTGATTTTTTTAAGAGACAAACGACGCATGTTTGATTGTTGTGGTTTAATGGGTACTTATGAATGTGATCTTATCTAATCATGTCGAGTGAACTAGTGATCACTATTAAACGCGCGACTCGTGTCTTTTTTTTCCTATAAACAAAGTGGAATTGACGAGCCATCAAACCCGACTCAACGAGTCAACTCATTTCTGACCGCATGTCAAGATCAATTTTGACCCAAAACAAATTTCATATGTATGTATGACGTCTCATGTTTTGCAGCCTTATACATCGTCTTATTAAGAAAAAAACTAGATTCTTAGTTTTAGAATAATTTGTTCATTGCATGTCATAAACTAGTTATTTTTACATTGAGACAATCATTTAAACAAGGACAATAATCATAAATTTTCACTTCATATGTCCTAATAAAAGATACAAGGAAACCTGCTAACTCTTAAAACTGAGCCCCAACATCAATTCACCAACCCATAGCAGATAAACTTGGGCCACTATAAAACTGACCCCTCCACGATTTTATTTGTGAATTGTGATATTGTAGAGAAAAAAAAAAAAAAAAAAAAAAAAGCAAATCAATGCAAATGGTAACTCTTTTTTCCCACATCGATGAGAGCAATAACCAATTTCTGGTATTAAGATCCGTTCACACCACTTATTATCGCCGGTGACGCAAGTGCGGGCATTAAAGTTATACCAAGGGCTAAGCTATAGCCTAGGGGTAACTTTGGCCATCTAAACTAGAAAGGGCCATGGGGTGGCGGCCTATCTAGATTATGCCCCCCTCGACTATCGTTGACCTCTTCTTAGCCTGACAATAACTTTTTACAATTTGGAATCTTTTATAACTTTTTACAATTTGGAATCTTTTATGACGTTGTTATGTGGTCAAAATTTTTGCAATTTGGAATCTTTTATGACGTTGTTATGTGGTCAAAATTTTTGTAGAAGCTTTATAGAAATTTCTTACATAGTTCGCAAATGAGCCTCAAGGGTATCCGAAAACATAATTAACATCCTTCGCGTTTGAATATAAACTATTTTTCATTCACGTTTGCATATAAAATATTATACAATCGAAATAAAATCACAATTAATTAAAAGATAATACAAAAATGTATCAAACTTTAAAAAAAATCACAATTAAGCCAAATTTTTTTACATTCACGTTTGCATATAAACTATTTTTTTATGACGTTGTTATGTGGTCAAATTTTTTGTAGAAGTTTATATAAATTTCTTACATAGTTCGCAACTGAGCCTCAAGGGTATCCGAAAACATAATTAACATCCTTCACGTTTGCATATAAACTAATTTACATTCACGCTTGCATATAAACTATTTTACAATAGAAAGAAAATAACAATTAATTAAAAGATAATACAAAAATGTATCAAACTTTTTATAAAATCACAATTAAGCCAAATTTTTTTACATTCACGTTTGCATATAAACTATTTTTTATGGCGTTGTTATGTGGTCAAAATTTTTGTAGAAGCTTTATAGAAATTTCTTACATAGTTCGCAATTGAGCCTCAAGGGTATCCGAAAACATAATTAACATACTTCACGTTTGCATATAAACTATTTTACATTCACGTTTGCATATAAACTATTTTACAATAGAAAGAAAATAACAATTAATTAAAAGATAATACAAAAATGTATCAAACTTTAAATAAAATCACAATTAAGCCAAATATCCAAAGAAACATAATTACTTGAAGATCAGGGTAAGTTTGAGGTGAAATTGGATCAACCATGGTTTACATTTTTCAAAATCGGGTCCAAATTCACAATACTCATCGGGTAACTCGCATACATCATAGTATAAAATCGGGTCAAAATCCACAATACTCAGCTGGTAACTCGCATACACCACAATATAGTAATTGAACTGGTTGTTGAGGATTTTCGTCCATTGTAGATAGTTAATGTTTACTTATGGTACCTAGTCATTGGTTTAGCTGAGATTAGTGGATGATAATCGTACGTTTGGTTTTTCACGTTCGGTAGGACCTTAGAGCTGGGGTAATGTTGGCGTATGTGTTCGGAGGACCCTACGTTCGGACGATACTCCCTTTTACCCAGTTTACTCTGTGATCTCGTGGATAAAGCACATAACCATGTCAATGTCGCCTTTTCAGGTTATATGGGATTTCGCCACACGTGATCTGACACCTACTGTATAGGCTAGCTATAAGTTTGCTATGCCTATTCTCGAGGTCGATCAGGCATCGAGGTTGGGGTAGTATAAATACCCCAATGCATTTAATACTTGAATTAACTTGAACAAACACATATACTCTCGATTTTATTGCCATATCCCTCGTCCTATACTTACTCTCACGCCGGAGCTTGGTCTCGAGATAACACTCGGAGCGAGGCTAATGTGCGTTGTTTATTGTGGAGAAAGGAAAGCTCCAACTACCGGGAAACAAACACCGGAAGGTCTTAGTTACAACCGAGGTGCAAGCTTTTGCATCAACATGTAAAACAAGCAATATGACTATAAATTATGTGTCTTTGTGTGTGAATGTGTGAAGACTGGCTAGCTTTACTTGTACTCATGAAACTGGTATTTACAGATATGCATTTAAAGTTTCATGTCACCCCTGAATGTGATCCAATGGTTAAAGATGATCTACGCGGTGGATATCCAAGGGATGTGATAAGAATGACATGTGGCGTGTCATCATTGGCTCTGTCAGAGTCATGGAATGTCCCATGCACGATATCAAGTATTAGCGTGATATTCGCAGCACTATCTCTACTCGAATGAGGTATTGACACGTGATGTCTATTCTAACGGCCTTGGATAAGATTCTAGTCTAGTCATTTCCTGGATGTGTTTATCAGGCTTGGTTTGTTCGTGTCTGGCCTGGGAACTTGCTTGCCGGGCGAGTTATGATGGGCTCTAGCCTTTGTGGGATTGTCTTCGGCCTATTTGTGGGTGTATGCGCTTTAGACATGTAGGCTGAAAACCGCTATCAATTATTTTATTTATTTTTATTATTATTTTTTTTTGTGTTGTTTAAGAGTTTGTGATTTTGACAAAGAGGGGTTTTGTGATCATCCCACATCGCCAAAAGCTTGAACCATGTTGCAGTATTTAAACCCATTTTCATCAATTTGAGTCGTTGGGCCAAGTAACGGGAGCCTGTGACACAAGTGTTGCCATTAAATATATTTGGAGAGCCAAGACCAGGTGGCCAATTTGTTGTCCAGAAACTAGACTATATAAGTTAGGGGCGAGATCTACTACAACTTAGTAGATGTTCCCCCGGTCGTAGTTCTAGACAAGTTAGGGACGACATTAGTAGATGTTTCCTCGACCATAGTTGACCCTTTTTGAATAGACGATAGGTTCTTGATTTTTAAGTTATTACGTTGATAACGTTTGTCGCCCCCCTTTTGAATAGATGACAAGTTTTTGATTTTTAAGTAATTACGTAGATAACGTATCAAACGTAGCAAAATAAGTACAATTGAAATTGCTCTTTACTCGAGTTATTTCAATGAATTATTTACGACATATGTAACGCGACAAGATGTCAAAACTAGTTTGGGACAAAAAGTGTCTGGTTACAATTTTATTCTTTACTGAGGATATTTTTTGATAAGTTAAATTGTATCATTTTATTGTTTACCGACGTTAACTTATTATAGTTTACTTTTTAACGACATAGTTAATGTGTTAAATCGCCAAAATCAAATACGGGTCAAAACGTGTTCGGTCAAAATTGTTCTTTAGTTTGCTCAATATAAACCCAAAATGCAACTCATGCTGGTATCATAAAAACATAAATATTTATGCTCAACTTAATCAAAGCTCTTACCAAAATTTTGTGAACACAACTATTTTTACAAAAGATCCAATCTGATGTTGAGTTGGTAACTTGAGAGGTTCGTAACACTAGAGAATCCACTTGATAGCTTCATTCAAGGGCCTAAAATTTACATGTTTTCAACTCAACTGACTGATAGTACATGATTTAGTGATTGCGTAAAGATTTCATTAATGGTGTTATGCAAATCTTTATTTTTTTTTATCACATGATAAAGTTTCAGAAAACATGTTCTCGTTTTAAACTTTACATACCTCATGGTTCTTTTTATTCTTAAAGTGACTAAAGTTTTACTGCATAATGCCATAATGTATGATGTTGTTTAATGTTATTAGGCAAAATAAGCATAAGTGGTGTTAGAAGTAAGCATCGCAATTGTGTTACAGTATATGTATGTACCAAGTATGATTGTCGCAAAGTGAGCACGTTAGACAAGTTGGATGACTTTTGGTTGCCTCTTAATTGACCCTGCAAGGGGCGCAACCTCCTTGACCCTCACGTCTTTGTCGTAATCGTCTTGAGCTAAATTTGTATGAAGCCGTTGGTCTCAAGTAAAACACAATCAGCTAAAACAATTGATAACACTAAAATTACCGGCAATGATTTTCATGAGTTATGAGTATGAGTTGTGTGTATCAACTCATTTTGTGTATAATGGTCTGTGTCCTCACTTGACCACTCTTCATAATATTCGAGTTTGGTATGAGTTATTTAAAGAGCCATGTGATATATGTCATATACTCATATTAGTACGGTGCATGAGTCGATAGTAAATTTTTGGGCACCTTATTGTTCTTCTTGATATAAAATCATTTTCACATTGAATCCCATATGGTTTGAAGAAAGGAAATATTAGTATTTTATATAGATGATGGTGTCGTAAACTAACATCTTTGGATTAGTAGTATCTTCTCAGTCTTCTTGTGTGCCCTCCCTAAATAAATGATATTAGTGGGGTAACACATTTGGGCTTGAACATATCTACAAGTTCTAAGTTTTTTTTCTTTTCTTTTTTTTCTTCTTCTTAACTGTTAACTTTTTTCAAAAAACAGAATTCCATTACTTTTAACATCATTTTACACTTTGATTTTCTAAGAGACAAAATGACAAATGTTTAAGTTTTATTGATGTTGTTTGATTATGATACTCATGTATAAGATCTTATCTAGTTATGTAGAGTGAACTAAAGATTACCATCAAACCACACATAAGACATGTCCTTTGTTCTATAAATTACACAAATGTAATTTATGAAAGAGACTACATTCTTAGTTTAACTTTATAAACGTGGTTGTGTGGTCAAAATTTATGTAGAAACTTTATAAAATTAACAGCTTAATAGAAATTGTGTTATATTGGTATGTATGCTCGGTTAGTCACTTGGCCACTCTTTTTCAAGTTCGTTATTCGTTCAAAAGCTACTTTTGTCAAATTCGATTTTAATACTCACTCGAACTTATTAGAAATAAAAATTACTACATTGGTTGTTGTCAATACGTCAAAGTAAACCTCGAATATAATCACGAATGAGAATATAGACACACATTACTGCATTACAATTAGATGTATATATTAACAGAACGACGTTTACTATTAGATGTATTGAAATTCTGAACAAGTGATCTTTGGCTTAGCTATATCAAAATGGACGTTAAAATGTTACTCAAAAAATTGAAAATAACAAACATGGTGTTTTTGTATAAAATTTTCTGGAAAAAAATTGTATCTACATTGAATCCCACGTAGGTTGAAAAAATAAAATATTTATACCTTATATACCATATGGTTTACCAAACATGCATCTTTAGATTAGAAGTATGTTCTCGAACATAACAGCTTTTTGTTAACTAACAATAAATTAGTTGACAATTGTTGATGTGTTCGAAAATATTTGCAAACTAAAAGTTTTTTCCTTTTTTAATTAGCTGATACTTTTTTATACATAGAATTTCATTACTTTTTATTTTTTAAGAGACAAACGACAAATGTTTAAATGTTTAACTGAAGTTGTTTGATTATAGATGTTTTCTTAGCGATTGACTCTTTTTATATAACATAATTCCACTACTTTTTATATCATTTCATATAACTTTTTTAAAAAATAGCTGACGCATAGTTTGACTGACGTTGTTTGATTACGGAAACTAATGTACGTGATCGTATCTAGTTACGCAGAGTGAACTAGAGCTCACTATTATACGACTCATGAGACATGTCTATTTCTTGTTAGAACTTGTAGGCTTTATCAACAATTTGTGTGTTACATCTATTCCGCATACGTTGATGAGAAAAATGTAAATGGTTCGCCTAACATAAAATTGTTTAGCTCACATTATCTACACTACTAAACATAAAGAGATGACTGTGACCTTTCATCATGAAAGATTACCATTTACAACAAACAAAACAGAGTTGAATATGTGTTTGTCTAGTTATATACTGTAATTTTTACTAACCCATTTTTCTATCTGAGTTATTTAAAGAGCATGCATATATGTTATATGTCATATACTTATATTAGTACGGTGCATGAGTCAATAGTAAATTTAGGCACTTTATTGTTCTTTTTTGATAAAAAAATCATTTTCATATTGAATCCCATATAGATAGAAGAAAGGAAATATCAGTAGGTTATATACCCTATGGTATTCTAAGCTAGTATCTTGATTTAGTAGGTACGTTCTCAAACGTAGCCATGCTTTCTGTCAAATAAATGTTATTTGCGGGTTAGCATGATTGTGTTTGAAAATATCTATGAACTTTATGTTTTTTTTTTCCTTAACCGTTAACTTTCTTCGTAGAACATAATTCCATTATTTTTTGAATTTGTGATTTTTTTAAGAGACAAACGACGCATGTTTGATTGTTGTGGTTTAATGGGTACTTATGAATGTGATCTTATCTAATCATGTCGAGTGAACTAGTGATCACTATTAAACGCGCGACTCGTGTCTTTTTTTTCCTATAAACAAAGTGGAATTGACGAGCCATCAAACCCGACTCAACGAGTCAACTCATTTCTGACCGCATGTCAAGATCAATTTTGACCCAAAACAAATTTCATATGTATGTATGACGTCTCATGTTTTGCAGCCTTATACATCGTCTTATTAAGAAAAAAACTAGATTCTTAGTTTTAGAATAATTTGTTCATTGCATGTCATAAACTAGTTATTTTTACATTGAGACAATCATTTAAACAAGGACAATAATCATAAATTTTCACTTCATATGTCCTAATAAAAGATACAAGGAAACCTGCTAACTCTTAAAACTGAGCCCCAACATCAATTCACCAACCCATAGCAGATAAACTTGGGCCACTATAAAACTGACCCCTCCACGATTTTATTTGTGAATTGTGATATTGTAGAGAAAAAAAAAAAAAAAAAAAAAAGCAAATCAATGCAAATGGTAACTCTTTTTTCCCACATCGATGAGAGCAATAACCAATTTCTGGTATTAAGATCCGTTCACACCACTTATTATTGCCTGTGACGCAAGTGCGGGCATTAAAGTTATACCAAGGGCTAAGCTATAGCCCTAGGGGTAACTTTGGCCATCTAAACTAGAAAGGGCCATGGGGTGGCGGCCTATCTAGATTATGCCCCCCTCGACTATCGTTGACCCCTTCTTAGCCTGACGATAACTTTTTACAATTTGGAATCTTTTATAACTTTTTACAATTTGGAATCTTTTATGACGTTGTTATGTGGTCAAAATTTTTGCAATTTGGAATCTTTTATGACGTTGTTATGTGGTCAAAATTTTTGTAGAAGCTTTAAAGAAATTTCATACATAGTTCGCAAATGAGCCTCAAGGGTATCCGAAAACATAATTAACATCCTTCGCGTTTGAATATAAACTATTTTTCATTCACGTTTGCATATAAAATATTTTACAGTCGAAATAAAATCACAATTAATTAAAAGATAATACAAAAATGTATCAAACTTTTAAAAAAATCACAATTAAGCCAAATTTTTTTACATTCACGTTTGCATATAAACTATTTTTTATGACGTTGTTATGTGGTCAAATTTTTTGTAGAAGTTTATATAAATTTCTTACATAGTTCGCAACTGAGCCTCAAGGGTATCCGAAAACATAATTAACATCCTTCACGTTTGCATATAAACTAATTTACATTCACGCTTGCATATAAACTATTTTACAATAGAAAGAAAATAACAATTAATTAAAAGATAATACAAAAATGTATCAAACTTTTTATAAAATCACAATTAAGCCAAATTTTTTTACATTCACGTTTGCATATAAACTATTTTTTATGACGTTGTTATGTGGTCAAAATTTTTGTAGAAGCTTTATAGAAATTTCTTACATAGTTCGCAATTGAGCCTCAAGGGTATCCGAAAACATAATTAACATACTTCACGTTTGCATATAAACTATTTTACATTCATGTTTGCATATAAACTATTTTACAATAGAAAGAAAATAACAATTAATTAAAAGATAATACAAAAATGTATCAAACTTTAAATAAAATCACAATTAAGCCAAATATCCAAAGAAACATAATTACTTGAAGATCAGGGTAAGTTTGAGGTGAAATTAGATCAACCATGGTTTACATTTTTCAAAATCGGGTCCAAATTCACAATACTCATCGGGTAACTCGCATACATCATAGTATAAAATCGGGTCAAAATCCACAATACTCAGCTGGTAACTCCCATACACCACAATATAGTAATTGAACTGGTTGTTGAGGATTTTCGTCCATTGTAGATAGTTAATGTTTACTTATGGTACCTAGTCATTGGTTTAGCTGAGATTAGTGGATGATAATCGTACGTTTGGTTTTTCACGTTCGGTAGGACCTTAGAGCTGGGGTAATGTTGGCGTATGTGTTCGGAGGACCCTACGTTCGGACGATACTCCCTTTTACCCAGTTTACTCTGTGATCTCGTGGATAAAGCACATAACCATGTCAATGTCGCCTTTTCAGGTTATATGGGATTTCGCCACACGTGATATGACACCTACTGTATAGGCTAGCTATAAGTTTGCTATGCCTATTCTCGAGGTCGATCAGGCATCGAGGTTGGGGTAGTATAAATACCCCAATGCATTTAATACTTGAATTAACTTGAACAAACACATATACTCTCGATTTTATTACCATATCCCTCGTCCTATACTTACTCTCACGCCGGAGCTTGGTCTCGAGATAACACTCGGAGCGAGGCTAATGTGCGATGTTTATTGTGGAGAAAGGAAAGCTCCAACTACCGGGAAACAAACACCGGAAGGTCTTAGTTACAACCGAGGTGCAAGCTTTTGCATCAACATGTAAAACAAGCAATATGACTATAAATTATGTGTCTTTGTGTGTGAATGTGTGAAGACTGGCTAGCTTTACTTGTACTCATGAAACTGGTATTTACAGATATGCATTTAAAGTTTCATGTCACCCCTGAATGTGATCCAATGGTTAAAGATGATCTACGCGGTGGATATCCAAGGGATGTGATAAGAATGACATGTGGCGTGTCATCATTGGCTCTGTCAGAGTCATGGAATGTCCCATGCACGATATCAAGTATTAGCGTGATATTCGCAGCACTATCTCTACTCGAATGAGGTATTGACACGTGATGTCTATTCTAACGGCCTTGGATAAGATTCTAGTCTAGTCATTTCCTGGATGTGTTTATCAGGCTTGGTTTGTTCGTGTCTGGCCTGGGAACTTGCTTGCCGGGCGAGTTATGATGGGCTCTAGCCTTTGTGGGATTGTCTTCGGCCTATTTGTGGGTGTATGCGCTTTAGACATGTAGGCTGAAAACCGCTATCAATTATTTTATTTATTTTTATTTTTTTTTATTATTATTTTTTTTGTGTTGTTTAAGAGTTTGTGATTTTGACAAAGAGGGGTTTTGTGATCATCCCACATCGCCAAAAGCTTGAACCATGTTGCAGTATTTAAACCCATTTTCATCAATTTGAGTTTTTGGGCCAAGTAACGTGAGCCTGTGACACAAGTGTTGCCATTAAATTTATTTGGAGAGCCAAGACCAGGTGGCCAATTTGTTGTCTAGAAACTAGACTATATAAGTTAGGGGCGAGATCTACTACAACTTAGTAGATGTTCCCCCGGTCGTAGTTCTAGACAAGTTAGGGACGACATTAGTAGATGTTTCCTCGACCATAGGTGACCCTTTTTGAAGACCAGGTGTTTCCTCAATTTGAGTCGTTGGGCCAAGTAACGTGAGCCTGTGACACAAGTGTTGCCATTAAATTTATTTGGAGAGCCAAGACCAGGTGGCCAATTTGTTGTCTAGAAACTAGACTATATAAGTTAGGGGCGAGATCTACTACAACTTAGTAGATGTTCCCCCGGTCGTAGTTCTAGACAAGTAACGTGAGCCTGTGACACAAGTGTTGCCATTAAATTTATTTGGAGAGCCAAGACCAGGTGGCCAATTTGTTGTCTAGAAACTAGACTATATAAGTTAGGGGCGAGATCTACTACAACTTAGTAGATGTTCCCCCGGTCGTAGTTCTAGACAAGTTAGGGACGACATTAGTAGATGTTTCCTCAATTTGAGTCGTTGGGCCAAGTAACGTGAGCCTGTGACACAAGTGTTGCCATTAAATTTATTTGGAGAGCCAAGACCAGGTGGCCAATTTGTTGTCTAGAAACTAGACTATATAAGTTAGGGGCGAGATCTACTACAACTTAGTAGATGTTCCCCCGGTCGTAGTTCTAGACAAGTTAGGGACGACATTAGTAGATGTTTCCTCGACCATAGTTGACCCTTTTTGAAGACCAGGTGTTTCCTCAATTTGAGTCGTTGGGCCAAGTAACGTGAGCCTGTGACACAAGTGTTGCCATTAAATTTATTTGGAGAGCCAAGACCAGGTGGCCAATTTGTTGTCTAGAAACTAGACTATATAAGTTAGGGGCGAGATCTACTACAACTTAGTAGATGTTCCCCCGGTCGTAGTTCTAGACAAGTTAGGGACGACATTAGTAGATGTTTCCTCGACCATAGTTGACCCTTTTTGAAGACCAGGTGGCCAATTTGTTGTCTAGAAACAAGACTATATAAGTTAGGGGCGAGATCTACTACAACTTAGTAGATGTTCCCCCGGTCGTAGTTCTAGACAAGTTAGGGACGACATTAGTAGATGTTTCCTCGACCATAGTTGACCCTTTTTGAATAGACGATAGGTTCTTGATTTTTAAGTTATTACGTTGATAACGTTTGTCGCCCCCCTTTTGAATAGATGACAAGTTTTTGATTTTTAAGTTATTACGTAGATAACGTATCAAACGTAGCAAAATAAGTACAATTGAAATTGCTCTTTACTCGAGTTATTTAAATGAATTATTTACGACATATGTAACTCGACAAGATGTCAAAACTAGTTTGGGACAAAAAGTGTCTGGTTACAATTTTATTCTTTACTGAGGATATTTTTTGATAAGTTAAATTGTATCATTTTATTGTTTACCGACGTTAACTTATTATAGTTTACTTTTTAACGACATAGTTAATGTGTTAAATCGCCAAAATCAAATACGGGTCAAAACGTGTTCGCTCAAAATTGTTCTTTAGTTTGCTCAATATAAACCCAAAATGCAACTCATGCTGGTATCATAAAAACATAAATACTTATGCTCAACTTAATCAAAGCTCTTACCAAAATTTTGTGAACACAACTATTTTTACAAAAGATCCAATCTGATGTTGAGTTGGTAACTTGAGAGGTTCGTAACACTAGAGAATCCACTTGATAGCTTCATTCAAGGGCCTAAAATTTACATGTTTTCAACTCAACTGACTGATAGTACATGATTTAGTGATTGCGTAAAGATTTCATTAATGGTGTTATGCAAATCTTTATTTTTTTTATCACATGATAAAGTTTCAGAAAACATGTTCTCGTTTTAAACTTTACATACCTCATGGTTCTTTTTATTCTTAAAGTGACTAAAGTTTTACTGCATAATGCCATAATGTATGATGTTGTTTAATGTTATTAGGCAAAATAAGCATAAGTGGTGTTAGAAGTAAGCATCGCAATTGTGTTACAGTATATGTATGTACCAAGTATGATTGTCGCAAAGTGAGCACGTTAGACAAGTTGGATGGCTTTTGGTTGCCTCTTAATTGACCCTGCAAGGGGCGCAACCTCCTTGACCCTCACGTCTTTGTCGTAATCGTCTTGAGCTAAATTTGTATGAAGCCGTTGGTCTCAAGTAAAACACAATCAGCTAAAACAATTGATAACACTAAAATTACCGGCAATGATTTTCATGAGTTATGAGTATGAGTTGTGTGTATCAACTCATTTTGTGTATAATGGTCTGTGTCCTCACTTGACCACTCTTCATAATATTCGAGTTTGGTATGAGTTATTTAAAGAGCCATGTGATATATGTCATATACTCATATTAGTACGGTGCATGAGTCGATAGTAAATTTTTGGGCACCTTATTGTTCTTCTTGATATAAAATCATTTTCACATTGAATCCCATATGGTTTGAAGAAAGGAAATATTAGTATCTTATATAGATGATGGTGTCCTAAACTAACATCTTTGGATTAGTAGTATCTTCTCAGTCTTCTTGTGTGCCATCCCTAAATAAATGATATTAGTGGGGTAACACATTTGGGCTTGAACATATCTACAAGTTCTAAGTTTTTTTTCTTTTCTTTTTTTTTTTCCTTCTTAACTGTTAACCTTTTTCAAAAAACATAATTCCATTACTTTTAACATCATTTTACACTTTGATTTTCTAAGAGACAAAATGACAAATGTTTAAGTTTTATTGATGTTGTTTGATTATGATACTCATGTATAAGATCTTATCTAGTTATGTAGAGTGAACTAAAGATTACCATCAAACCACACATAAGACATGTCCTTTGTTCTATAAATTACACAAATGTAATTTATGAAAGAGACTACATTCTTAGTTTAACTTTATAAACGTCGTTGTGTGGTCAAAATTTATGTAGAAACTTTATAAAATTAACAACTTGATAGAAATTGTGTTATCAATAGAATTGTATTATATATAAAGTTATCTAAACCGTAAAACACCATAAATTTTTGACCATTGATTTTTATAATATCTGACAAACTCATAATATTAGATGTGAGTTGTAAGAAGTAATAGGATTTGAGATCCAACTGATTCATTAAGGACGAGAATATTTACTTCGATTATAAATCGAGAAGTGAGACAAATATTTTATCTAGCCATCTAGAGTGTCTCTCTTTGGTGTTGTAGGTCTATACAAACTCGATGTCTAATTTCAAATGATCGGAAACATGGTTTGCACACATTTACTTTTTATTGGGATACTCTACCTCATGTTTCAAGTAGCTGTATCTACCTTATACTTTGCTAAAACTGTTTGTGCACTGAAGTGTGTAAATTAAAAAAAAAAAAAAAATTGCAAATCATTTTTTCTTTATAGGTGGAAGAGTGATGTTTTATGACAACTAACCCAAGCCATCCAACTATCCGAGTTTTTTTTGGTAATTGGTTGTTAAGTTTAAGTTGTAATTGGTTGTTAAGTTTAAAGTAATTCATTTTTTCATTTACATCAACTTTAAGTTGTGAAAGTATCTATCAACGTGATTTACATGCACTCTTTAAATCTGAATGTACATGGCTGACTTAAAGAGGGATAAATAAAGACGTGGGCTTAGTTTGGCATTTTTTGAAGTCTTTATTTTATCGTATTATTGACGCGTAACTTACACGACTCTATGTTTGGTTAGTCAGAAGAAAGATTGGACATGATGAAGTATTTTTTTAATTCTACTTGATACGATGGAGAAACATTTGATTGGTATAGTTTAAGGTGGTTGCGTTTTTGTTTTATTCATTTCACTTCGGGTATGAGAGCTCCGTTCAACAAGTTTGCTCAAAAGTATTTATCATATAAAACCTACTATTTTAAATTACTTGAGTGCAAAAATAGTTTTTACAAACCTGTTTTCTTTTGTAATTTTCTTGTTAATTACGAGTACTAATTTGAGTAAAAAGGATCTGATCTGTTCTTTAGTTAAAAAATTTGAGGATGTTTAAGTCTTTTATGGTGGCATGACACTTCACCTAGCCGGTCTACTCGATGTTTCCCGCCCTGAAACCACTTGTAAGAAGAATTGGCTTCCCACTCTGTCCCATCTGACAATTCCACACCCAACTAATCCTCTATAAAAAAAACAAGGGGCTTTACTAATATGGTTAGATTACTGGGTTACTCACAAGGGGCTTTACTACCTTTAACATTATGTATCAGCATCAACCGCGAAGCTAGTTTAAAACATAAACAAAGTCATTGTCTTGAACATGATTATATACTTATTGCATTGCTAGGAAAAAAAAATAAAAAATCGGCATACCTCCTTTCAATTCATATTAAGCAATTCTCACCGACACATATGTGCAAACTCAAACACACATCGGCCACAAATTAAAACACACTTGCAAACAACATACACACCTTAGCAACCCGCGCCCACCCGTTGCCACACAACCCTTGAAAAGGAAACCTACGAAGCCGTGCCTTCAACACCCACGACTAACATAATTCCATCCATTCCATAATCAGCTCATCAACTACAAGTACCAACCATTCCACATATATACATGCTCGATCACTCACTCTTGAAAATCAGAGCTTCAAATAATTCCATGATCTGGTAAACCCATAACCAACGTGGGCGGCCTTCGATAACTTGAATTAGAAACACCTATATGTCTCACATAAACTGCATGGATGCGGACTGAGCACCTTTTATAGCATAACATCCAGTTGTTGGTAGATGTACGGTGAAACTTGTGGGTGCATGGTAGTCTTGTGATCATGTCGCCACTACATTCATTGGTCATGCGGTATTTACAAGCAGTAGCAGTGAGCAGAACTCTATGAGATTGATTGTTTACATTCATATTCCTCCATTATCATTTTTTTTAACTTGGTTAATATGTTTTTATGCAATTCTCAAATATACCTGTGTTCTACAAATTGCTTAAAATCAATTGGGTTTTGACGCATCCCACATCACATTGTAAAATAAAGTTGCTGCGTGGGAGGTGGCTATAAATAAGGAGGGAAGGATTCAATTATATGTAGGCGTGTTGAAGTCTTTAAAAGCCTGTGGTCAACATTACTTGCAAGCTTATGATACAAGTTTTATAAGCTTGTAGTTACGTGGACCATATCTTTTATTATATTTGACAAGCTCATAATTATATGATAATAAATCTTTTTTGTCCATAGTTTTTTCTTTTCTTTTCAACGGCATCATCCGACTCTTCTGATATAAACCTTTCAAATGGGCAGGTCTCGGGACCGAACTACTAGGAGAGACCCGCAAAGGGAAACCTTCACGGCTTCGCACTAGGAAGAAAACCTGAATTATTTTATCTCTCGCGAGACTCAAACCTTAGGTAAAACATACCCCAATCTCTAGAAGAATCCCAGGTGTCTATAGCTTTTTTATAATATTTGACAAGCTCACAAACGTTAAACGCGAGCCGTAAGTAGAGATTCAATTTGGGATCCAATTGATACATTGAGGACGAGAATGTTCACTTCTATCATAAATCCACTTCAATTATAAATTCGGTAGTTAGAAAGAGTGAGACAAATTTTATCTAGCCGTATAGAGTGTCTCTCTTTAGCGGTTGTAGGTCGAAACACGCTCGATGTCTATAATTCCATATGACCAAAAACGTGGTTTGAGTTACATCATCAGAGTGTGTTGATTTGCACAACTATACTTTCTATTGGGACACTCCACTTCACGTTTTAAGTAAGTTGTATCAAGCTCATACTTGGTTAAAACTGCTTATCCTTTGAATATATGTGGAAGAGTGGAGTTTTAAGAGAACTAAACTAGGTCATCCAAATCAACAAATACGACATTTACATCGACTTTATGTTGTGAAATGATACTTCAACGTGATTTACATGCACTCTTTGAGTTCAATTCAAATCATGAAATATGGCTATACAAAGTTGACTTTTAAGGGGGATAAATAAGGACGGAGCCTTAGTTTGACATTTTCGTAAGTCCTTTTTTATCGGTATTTTTTTGGGTATTTTTGACACGTAAACTTACACGACTTTATGTTGGTTAGGATAAAGAACATGATGAAATATTTTTATAATCTTATTTTAATACTATGGAGATACATTTGATTGATTGATATGGTTTAAGGAGGTTGTGTTTTGTTTATAAAAAATGGTATGTAAACCAAATACGAACTTCTAAATGTCATTTTAAAACTTTGGATAGACAAAATTTGAGTATTTGAGGATGTTCAAGTCTTTTAAGATGGCATACCACCAGCCAGTCCACCTAATCTTCCCAGCTCGAACTCTTGTCTTGTTTGAAAACCACTTGCGAAAATGATTGTGGGTGTATGAGACCAACTTGGCTTCCAGTTCTGTCCCATCCAACCAATCATCTAAACTAACTAGCGTCCGATCTCTAATGTTAATCATCTTTCTAACAACGCTTATGACACCTACACAAGACCAAAATTAGTAGCTATGAAGCAACAAAAATAGTCATATATGCTCATTTATCATCATGTATCAGCATCACTCCCATCGTTAGTCTAAAACATAAACAAATCACTAACTTGAACATCATTAATAAACACACTTACATGTAAAAATAAAACTTCATATTAATCAATTCTCACCAAAACTTGCAAACTTAGACACACTTTAAAAAAACACACGTTAGCTACATACCGCGATCACCCGTTACCACACAAACCTTGATAAGTAAAACCAGGAAGCCGTGCCTAACATAACTCATAACTCCAAGTCTTTAACAATTTGATAATCAACTCGTGAAGTACAAGCACCATCCATTCCTTATACATGATCACTCACTTTTGAAAAAAGAGATTCGAGTAACTCTCTCAGCCGGTAAACCCACTACCAACGTGGCGTTCGATTATAAGCATTAGACACACATATATGTCTAACTTAAACCAGACCGAGCACCTTTCATTGCATATGAACCGGTATAACATCCTAAAACTTAGGAAATAAATTTCTTAATTCAAATGGGTTTTGACTTTTGAGCATCCCACATCGCCTTTTGAAGGAAAGTAGCTTGTGGGAGTTGGTTATAAATAAGGAGAGAAGGACCCAATTTGAAGCAGACATGTTTAATACTTAAAAGCCTATGTGAACTTTCTCTTGCTTGCAAGTTTATGATTTGAGATTTATAAGTTTATGATTTGAGATTTATAAGTTTTATTATTCATGAATTTGATTACTTCCAAAATCTTTTATATGAAAACATATATTTGAAGAGACAAATGTAATGGTTGAACTTGGGGGTTTTTGTTCGGGGGCCAAGATCATGCTAGCGTAAACTGTCATTTTTGTATATATAAAACATCGATATGGGTAACAACTACAAAATAAATACGGAGTGCAAAAGAATAACCACTAAAATGATACAGAAACGATAACTTAGCCGAGCCACTGAAGCTAAAGTACTGGAGAAGTTAATTGTCGACATAAAAGAATTTTAGAGACAATGTAGTCGAACTTGAACAAGAAAACGTGAAATTTAAACAATCAAAACCACAAAAAATCAGCACAAAGAAATAAAAATTGTGGGTCGTTAAGTTTAGGAATATGAGACAAATGTATAAATATAATAATGTTACATAAAGAGATTGAACTTGAGATCCAATCGATCAGTTGAGGATGAGAATGTTTACTTCTATGACACATCCAGGAGTGAAATAAAGATCTTATCTCTGGTTCTCAGCATCAAGAGTGTCTCTCTTTGATGGTTGTAACTTGAAACAAACTCGATTACTGGACATAGGTGGAAGTCTGGAGTTTTGAAACAACTAAACCAGGCCTTCCAAGTTTTTTGCGTGGTCGGTTGTAAAGTTTAATTTTTTTTGTCAAAGTTATTCACATTTTGAGGATTCGAGGATGTTGAAGTCTTTTATGATGGCATGCCACATTAGTTCTTGTTCTTGTTAATTACCTAATCTTCCCAGCTTGAACACTTGTTCTTGTTTGGATACCACTTGCGTAAAAGATTGTGGGTGTACGAGACCAACCCGGCTTCCCATTCCATCCTAACCAGCCAATCTCCTCTCAACACTTATGACATCTACACAAGACCAAGATTAGCAGCTATGAAGCAACAACAATAGTCACTTTTGCTCATTTATCATGTATCAGCATCAATCCTATTAACATCATAAATAATCACACATACAAACTTAAACATGCCTTACCTTATCTACCGCGACCACCCGTTGCCACACAAACCTTGAAAAGATAACCCACGAAGTCACGCCTTCGACACCTCTCCAGGACCAACGTAACACATAACTCAAAGTCTTCAAAGTTCGATAATCAACTCGTGAAGTACAATCGCCATCCATTCCTCATACATGATCACTCACTTTTGGAAAAAGAGATTCGAGTAACTCTATCAGCCGGTAAACACACAACCAACGCGACTTACGTAATATGCGTTAGACATGCATATATGTCTAACTTAAACCCTGGGTACGGATTGAGCACCTTTCATTGCATAACAACCAATATAACATCATAAAACCATGGGAAATAAAACTAGTGCAAGTATAACATCATAACAAACATCAACTAGTGTTTATCTAACATCATAAGTAACATACTTTTGGCATCCCACATCGCATTGTGAAGAAATGTAGCTTGTGGGCGTTGTTTATAAATAAGGAGGGAAAGATACAATTCAAAGCAAGCATGTTGAATTCTTTTAAATGCCAACCCTTACATTCTTTTGCATGCAAGCTTATGATTTGAATAAAAGTTTGCAAGCAGGAGACGTAAATGTTGACTTTTATATTTTTTTGACAAGCTTACAATTTTAAGCATAAAGTTAGAAAAAACTTAGACATGTCCAAAGTGTAAATGGTTAATGTCAAATGTATTATAGTTGACTATTATTGCTTGTGCACTCACCTTTTTCAAACTAAGAATGCCTGTGAACTTTATAAGTATTATTATTCATTAATTTTTTTTCTAGCCATCCAGAGTATCGGTGGTTCAACCGGTCCGACATGCTGGATCTACGAGTCCCAAAAACCGAATGACCTGGCATATAATTGAGAAATTTACATGTGTAAAAAAGAAATGGAAACCAGTTATAAGAAACGCAAAATTGTATAGAAATTGATTGAGCTTATTATACTTCATAGCATTTTCTCTAGCTTTTCGTATTTCAAGTTCTCATATTTATAATGTAGAATTTTATAATTCATAAAGAAGAGCTATCGGCTTATATCAGTCCCTTATGTTTTAAAATGTCACAATTACTCAAAGATAATTTATAAAAAAATATAGAGTTATATACATAATTGGTCCTTGTGGTTTGTCGGATCTTGCAGAAAATGTCCTTTTTTTTTTACCGGCCATGTCCTCGTGGTATGCAAAAGTTACGGGTTTGGTCCTTTGACGGATCATGCTGTTAGTTGACCGTTAACTTGGCAAACCACAAGGACGATTTATGTAACTAACCAAAAAAAAAAAAAAAAAAAAAAAAAAGACATTTTCTGCAAGATTCGACAAACCACAAGGACCAATCATGTAATTAACTCAAAAAATTTATTAAAACTTAAAAAAATTTATTAAACAGTTTTTATACGTTAAAAAAAAATTTATACGCATTAAAAAAAGTTTTTTTATACGCTTAAATTTTTAGTTAATACTTAAAAACATATGTAATAAAAAAACGTATAAAAACTTATAAAACAGACGAAAACGTATAAAAATTGATGAAAATATACAAAAATCGTACAAAATACGCCATGAGGGCTTAAATTTTTAATGCTTATTTTGTAATTTTTTTATTTTAAAATTTTTTATTTTTTAAAAAGTTTATTATACTTAAAAATAAAAAAATTAGACCCTCACAACATGAGGGCTTAAAATTTTAATGCGTATTTTGTACGATTAGTTTTATTATGGTTGGGCTTAAAAAAATTAGGCCCTCACAACGTGAGGGCTTAAAAAGTTTATTATACTTAAAAAAAATGGTGAACACTTATCACGTTAGATCGTTTGTAGAGTAATCGTTCATTTTTTTAAGTTTTAATATAAATTTTTTGAGTTAATTACATGATTGATCCTTGTGGTAATAAATTTATTAAAACTAACTTTTATACCAGTCCACTAACTTTTATTAAAAACATAGCAAATAATCAAAAAGGCCCTACTTTTGACCTTTTTTGTATTAGGGCCCGATTAAGCTTGACGATTATGTATATTTTCTTAACGGCAACTAATTATATCACAATACATATAACAAAAACTATCTCACATGTTCTAAGCAAGATTTGAACCATCAATTATTTAGTTAATTATAGAGGTTTTCACACATCAAGAGATATAATTGATAAAGAAGCATTTGGTATTAAAATTAGCAAAAAATAAATTGTGTTCACATGTTTAAAAGGAGAAAATATTGTTCGCATACAAATATTTTATTGTGTAGCAATTTGTAGAGAAAATTAGACTCAACATATTTAGGAGTCATAAAAGGCTAAATAAACATAGTTTGGTAGATTTTTTCTCTGCAAAAATCTATCTAATACTCAGTGATATCTACAAAAACCTTCGGTGGTGTGCCATCGCCTGTTCAATAGGCTGACTAATTGGGAAGATATATGACGTTAGACTAGAAACTTAGATATGAGAAAGCGTTCGAGGTGTATTTGTAACAATGGTCATAATGCTGCTAAGGTACGAAAGACGTCATGTTTTTACAACGTGGCATTTCATTGAAATGTTGAAGTCCATCGATGAAAATCTTTTTCAGTCGTTGCAATTGTTGGAATTATATAACATGACAATCAAATAAATAATCACAAAACATCAAAGTAATCAAGCGGAAGCGTATAGGATTTATTAATGAACAATTAATTAACATAAAAGAATATGCGTACCTTTTCTTGATTCTAGCCGAACAAGAATCAATTCCACAAACTAGCAATTGGATGAACCCTAATTAGAGTTTATAGGATTATATGAATTACCCCTTACCGTTTTGTAATTCAATCCAAGATAATAACAAAAGTATATTATTACTATGTTCTTGTAAACACGTACTAAACCGAATTAAAGTAATGCTAGTTTTTATCAAACAAATAACTTGGTTTCTGGAAAAGTAATGGATCGACACCCACAAAGGTGTTCGACCGGTTTGGAGAAGAAAAACACACACAAAACAATTTTAGGGTTTAGCTAATGAGCACAAGAGATAGAAAAATAAAACTCCAAACATTGTTTATATACCCAAGCAAACTTGGTGAACAAGTTGGTTTTTCTTTCCTTGTTTTGTGTCCCTAGGCCGATCGGTTAAGGAGTCCCCAAAGGGATTCCAGAACCTTCCCAACTTTTGCAATTTAGTCCTTTTCCATAAACATTTAACGACCGTTAATCTATTACATTAATTACTTGACGTCCGTTAGTTATTTCATTTAATAAATAAATAAATATAACATTTATATTTAATTATTAACTTTAAATTCTCATACGTAAAGTGTGCAATCCCATAGTCTCGAGTTCGATCCTAACTCACGTCTACTAATTTATATCCATAAAACCAACAGCTCCCACTTGGATATATCTTAATAGAGTGATCACATTCGGTTAGCGTCTAGCAACACTTCGATGCCTCTAGTACAACTCGAGCAAGGCTCCTGGAAAACCTTTTAATGATTTCTCATTATTATTATCCTTTTGTTTCTAATACCATGTTAAATAAAGATATGGAATTAAGTCATTCTTTATTCAACCATTCTGTTTCTCGTTATTAGTAATTGAACAAGATTACCAAATCTTCTGAACATATTCAGGGGAGAACTTTGGGCATGGCCATGCAAACATCTTGTCAACCCTACGAGGGGCCCAGCAGTATTAAACTCCAAAATAAATTTGAAGGAACAAATTCTATCTTGACTACGAGAATAACCCATGAACTTTGCAACACTTCAGGAAACAACCCTTATGACTACTAGTTACGTATAGCGTTAAGTTGCCCCACAGAAATGCACTACATTCATGACACTTATCTGGTATCTCAAGTCTGAGGATAACTATTCATAATTTACTTATAACAATATCCACAAAGTAAATTATGTAGTTGGGATAAGTCCTATATTCAATTCATTGAATATCATCTGAAATTGGTATGCATTCTCATCAATATACTTTCAAGTATATTCTACCATATCTCTCAGATTTGTCTTAGTTTAATGATACTCCCATATCAATAATTGACAATGGACGATTTAGAATAAATAAATTTATTCACGGATTAAACATGCAAATATAGGATACAATATATTATAAAATCAAACATACCTAGTATTTGATTTATTATAACAATTGTTTAACATCCTTTATCCAAATACCAAATAGATCAATGCATGAAAATTCCAGTTGATGAATTATGCCTCAAGTAATGACAATCATACTTGTTGACAAGGCATAAATCAACCAACTTGATCTATCGTAATTTTGAGAATACTTATTTCAAGAATTCAATTAGTGAAGTCCTTGTATGTGTGCATTCACCAATCCACATAATAATTCATAAATTGTGAAACATCCTCTATCATCAATTTATGACAATTTAAACTTTCAAACATTTTTAAAGTTTAAAGTATTCTTATTCTTTTAATGTATAATGCAACTACACTCTTAGATAAGCACAACTAGGTCACATGGCCATTAACAAGGATGAAATCCGATCATGACTAGTATTGAGTGTCATCTCAATTAAACCAGCATCATTGTATACAAACAACAATGTGCTCATTAAAACTCCGTAAACTTTAATATCTTATTGTGTAATGTTTGATGCTTTCATAACTTTCAAGTTTAAAGCTGATGACAATTTGCACAACATTTGACATATTGTTCATCCATAGAATTTAGGAGCAATTCCAAGCTGAGGATGTAATTCTTTCAGAATATTCATTACACAAGTTATCTAATAACTTTTAGTTAGATATCAATGTTGTCAAATCACTTCTTATTCAAGAATGATACAACAATTTTAATACACAACATGATGTACATGATGAATCTACAGGTCAACCTTAGAATTCATTCACGTTCTATCTTGTCAAAAGATAGTTATCAATTTCCCAAATGATATATCATGTTTTATTAGAATCATTTATTTTACTGCACATGTTTATTAACAGTAAACATATATTTCAAGGTTGTATGTTTTAATTCTTAAATCTTACAAATGAAGTTTCATTCCAATCTAAGGCTTAACATTTAGCTTATAAGGAATGCTACTTCCTATATGTTATACAACATATAAGATTTAAAACCTTAACATAATACTCCACTAGCTTTCAGGAATACTTAAAATTTATCTTATTTCAATTATAAATCAAAACTCGGATTTTAATAATTAATCATAAGAATAATTTCATAGATGCATGCATTTATTCATTCATGAATTATTGCACTTCGTACACTACCAAAGATTATATGAATTCAAAAAATCTTTCAATTACTTACCGTCCTCGCTCAAGTAATTTCTCAAAAAAGAGTTTTGATATTCCATTGTCATATTTCATATTAATGAAAACAAGTATGACAATTATCATCTTTATATATTTAATGTGTCTAGAAAAGAATATTCAATCATAATTAATTGCTTAAATATGATTAATAATCTTGTCAAAAAACATGCATTAAATATGTGTACAATATTGTCCATATGATTTCTACATAGAAATTCAAACCACTAGAGTTTTTCATCTCTTTGAAGAAACTCATTTCCATTCTCTAGTCTAACTATTAAGATAAACCAAATTTCCAAAATTGATTATCTTTATGGACATCATCTTTAACATTGATAGTATGAGTTATTTACCCAATTCAATATTTGGTAATCTATCATAATGATTATCAGGTTTACTATAATCCTGTAACTCATATTTCTCAGCATATAAGTCAAATATCTGAGTTATCTTTGCAGATCTATGAATGAAAATTCCATCATCATGAGGTCTATCAATTACATGTCTAACCTCATCATGATATTTACTAGTGTGTTTTAGAAGATTATGTATCTTGTAATTTTATCTTTCAAGATAAAAAAAACTCCCACTTGCCTTTTGTAATATATAGACTATCTATATATACTTTAGCAATTTAGAGCAAAACTACATTGTTCTCTTTTTGGGACATTACAAATACACATTGATAATTCCTGACTCAAGTTTGTTAACAACCTATTCATAAGTAGTTTAACAAATTCAGAATCTTCAATTTTAAAACTTAATGTGATTCATCACATTCCATAATGAAATGGTGTTTTATTAATCTTCTAGGTTGGAGTCATATTGAGTATATTCAATCCATACTCAATATTCTAACCTTGTTTCTTTTTAAGAAAGAAGTTATGGTTATCATGAATCAAACAAATCAAATAGAGTTTGATTCTCCTAACTGAACATACCATCAACTTGTGGTATTCATTAGAATTTAATATTGTACGACAATCTAACAATATATAAGATAAACATATTCCTTTTGGCTTACCTATTTACCAACTAAGTCAACTTAATGGTATAATAGACTTTCCAAGCCAATTACATGCTTTATAACACAAGTACCTTTTAACCAAGTTACTTCATATCCATGTCTCAACAAGAAACATAAACTGTTATAATCCCATTATACGTTATAAATCATTGATCAACTCAATGACTTCTTGTATATGTCTTAATTAAAAAACATAACAAGTTAACGTCTTACTTTATTATAAGTCTTAAAAGACTTTATGTTTATGTCTTTACAATGAATCATAAACATGTTTAACTAAAGTAATTATGAACACAACTCTTGGTTTCAATAGTAATTTCAAGTTAATTTATTTTACTTCACAATAATGTAGGACTACATTATTTTTCATTTATGGCATTCCAAAATACATAAATAAACAAATTGAAGTAGGATTAGATTACTTTATTTAATTTTATGTCATTCTAATAATACATAAATATTTAATTTGAAGTAATCTTATATATCATTTTGACACATGTTCTAAATACTTGTCTAATTTAGAAACTGTAAATATGTCCATGCAAGGTCTGACTTTACATAGAGATTTACTTTGTTGTTGCAATCTCGCCAAGTTCTGACATGACGTAAATTGCAACACCAAGTGTTTCTTGAATTAGATATGTACAAGTTATATTAGAACGTTAGTCTCTTACCTTGCAGTCAAGAGAATCCATTAAATCATATACCTATATGTTGTACCTTGCACACAATATAGATTTCTCCCACTTGTGCATGGAACAACATCATGTAGCAGATAAACAACACGACATATGTTTGTTTATGTGACTAATATGATTGTGTAATTGATATTAGCATAACTAGTAGATGTAGAACCACTTCATTGTCTAATAAGGAAACGTACATGACTATCCTTGAAAACATAAGTGTCTACAAGTGGAAAGTAATTATCTTAAGACATTCTAGAGATAATCTGGGTTACTACCAAGATGACAAAGCTTGTAACTCCCACTGAATAAGAGATCATTACATTAATTCCTTATTCAGTAATAAGAACACAACACTCCCACTGGATTTGACAACATTGTAAGTGTTTCATTAACCAGTGAAAGAAAATAGTGTATTATTTACTTCCTACACCTTTGAGAAAGTCCATACATAACAATTACAAATGTACTTAAAAGAATGTATTCTACTATGTAGATGATGAATTTATCCATCAATGCTATTAACTTGAAAAATTGGGCATGCAATTTCTTTCTTAATAGTTCTACTATTCCAACAATTGTAAGTAGTACTTTTAAATGGTCAAAGCACAACAACTAGATAAAATATGCTAGTTTGTCTTTTACCAATTATACAGTAATTAGTCTAGCTTTTAATTTAATAACCCAGAAATATGCAATTTTCTTAACTATTAAAATTTGCTTACGAGTTATGTATTTAGAATTTAGACAATTCTAATTGTCATATCATACCTTTCTTCATTCATGAAAAGGGATAGGGTTGAATCTCACTCTTTCGCGTGAAAAGAGGAATAGGTGTATTCTTTTAGTAACGTTGACTCTACTAAAACCCTTACAGGTGTAGATCAATTTTACCAATACAGGAATAACCTACGTTTACGGTTTAATGTTGCATTAATACATTTAAAGAATTAGCAAAATTCAATTTTCGTATTTTCGATAATTAAACGTTTCAAGAAAATAAAATACCCAAGGTAATATTCATATAACCATAGAATTTTCTCGAAAACTAGGATCCAAATTATCATAGGTTCATTACATCAATTGATCTGCTAGCAACGAACGCATATAATAAGGTAATCTGTCGAACATTAATTGGCAAACAATTTCCAACTCCTAGATCATTATGGGATTTATATTTTCCAACGCTATTGCAAATATAAACATGTTTCATCCCATCTTATGCCATTGAGTCCAAGTCTCACTTCCTACTCAACTTAAGTGTCTAACTTAAAGAACTGCAAATATGTCCATGTAAGGTCTCACTTTACATAGAGATTTACCTCTCCATCACAATCTAGCCAAGTACTCTCATGACATAAATTGCAACTTCATGTGTTCCTTTTAATTAGATGGCATATAACTTAATTTAAAAGGGCACTAGTTTTGATTTTATGTGGTCAAATCAAATATGTACAAAGATGTCATGCATTCATCTTGTAGCATAATTTTAATAAAAAACTTTTTATTACCAATTCATAAAGATCAAATTATCAAAGTTTTGATTGAGGTATTGGGTTCACCAATCAAGGAATTTAGTGTTAATTATCATCCATTATACCGTACTTTTGCATAAGTGTAAACACTTAGTGTTTTGGATAATTACCACCGAAGTGGCGCATGGAATTAAAACTAATTCGCCCTTAAGATGAGCTTGTACTTTTATGGCTTACTGAGTAGCTCCATTCGAACTTACAGAGGGCAGAGGACCAGGTAAGCGCAAAAGCATAACCTTAGACATCCTTTCAGTGTGACTGTGCGCACTTCTTAAATAACCTCTTTATAGTTCATTCTAATGGGTGAGCCGTTCAGTCATTGTACCAAAGTCACCAATCAATTAAACTATTGAAAACTTAACTCTTCCAAAACAAATCAAATTTCACCATTGTTTAGTCCGTATTATTTTTCTATTCAAAATTACCCTTTGCTTAAAACTGTCTAACATAATAAACAAACAAGTAACAAATAAAAAATAAACTACTAAAAAACAATGCGCACATAATAAACAATTTATACGTGTAAACAAGTAGCCACATGCAACTTATTCGATAAAACCCTATTAATAATCAATATCTAGGTTAAATTAATGTATATATTAATTAGGGCTTTCACTCTTTCAATTGAGAGTGAGCCACATACATCGACGAATCGATTGCGTAAACCCATAATTAATAATATACCAAATTGCACATAATTGATTCATTAATATACATAATTGGAGTCTTCTCCAATTCAAGATTTATCGTAAATAAATATGTCATAACAATTAAACAATATCAAAGCAACTTATCCATGACTAACATGCATGTATAATCATGGATACATCATAACAATTATACAAATAGTCACAAGATCGTATATAAAATTCCATGACACATAACAAATTATTCATGAATTAAGCACGTAATTATGTATTAATTCTAGGTTTTAATAAGGTTAGCAAACAATTTTCAAAACCCTAAAAAATTTATGTGTATGTCGACTTTAAAAAAAAATAATGGGTACGCCCCAATTAACAAAAAAAAATCGACCAAACAAAATAAAACATAAACCCTAGATCAAACATATCAAACATCATACAATTATATGTTTTATTACGCGTTTATGTAATTAATTACTCATTAAAACCAATGACTCGTGATGCCACTGTTGGAATTATATAACATGACAATCAAATAAATAATCACAAAACATCAAAGTAATCAAGCGGAAGCGTATAGGATTTATTAATGAACAATTAATTAACATAAAAGAATATGCGTACCTTTTCTTGATTCTAGCCGAACAAGAATCAATTCCACAAACTAGCAATTGGATGAACCCTAATTAGAGTTTATAGGATTATATGAATTACCCCTTACCGTTTTGTAATTCAATCCAAGATAATAACAAAAGTATGTTATTACTATGTTCTTGTACACACGTACTAAACCGAATTAAAGTAATGCTAGTTTTTATCAAACAAATAACTTGGTTTGTGGAAAAGAAATGGATCGACACCCACAAAGGTGTTCGACCGGTTTGGAGAAGAAAAACACACACAAAACAATTTTAGGGTTTAGCTAATGAGCACAAGAGATAGAAAAATAAAACCCCAAGCCTTGTTTATATACCCAAGCAAACTTGGTGAACAAGTTGGTTTTTCTTTCCTTGTTTTGTGTCCCTAGGCCGATCGGTTAAGGAGTCCCCAAAGGGATTCCAGAACCTTCCCAACTTTTGCAATTTAGTCCTTTTCCATAAACATTTAACGACCGTTAATCCATTACATTAATTACTTGACGTCCGTTAGTTATTTCGTTTAATAAATAAATAAATATAACATTTATATTTAATTATTAACTTTAAATTCTGATACGTAAAGTGTGCAATCCCATAGTCTCGAGTTCGATCCTAACTCACGTCTACTAATTTATATCCATAAAACCAACATCAATTACAATCCTTATTCAAGCTAGGGAGGGATCCAGATAAGCTAACTAAGCGAGGAATTACAAAAATGCACACTGGCTTCATGATGCTTGGAACTTACATGAACAACACATGAAGATGGAAGGGTTTTTGAGGCTCTTAATAGAGCTTAAATGGCTTAATATATAGAGCTTATGTTACATAAGGCTCTTAATGAGCACAAACACGACGTGTTAAAAAGGGACACTCTTATACACTTATCACTATATATATGTCTTGCAAAATACAGTTAACCTGTGAAACCAAACCATTTCCTCCAGTTACAAGATTTTTATAGGCTTCTTGGAAGTAATACTTATTTTAAGTCATTTTGGCAGCAACAAAGGTGTTTCAAAGTTTGACTATATTAATCTCTACAAGCTGTGCAACTCAAGTGTTGATCGCCAAGTATTCCTATTTGCAACTAAAGCCTAGTAAGAAGAAAACAAACTACAATAAACAGTAACTATGGTATTAATAGTTGGTCCATGCATCAGACTAGCCGTCTTGTCTGGTCGGTGGTTCAACAGGTCCGACATGTTGGATTTACGAGTCTCAAGAACCGAACGACCTAGCATATAAACATGTACTCATAGGTAACATAAATTCAAATACACCACCGGCCAGTATACCACAAAATGCTTAAAATCGATTTGGTTTCGAGTTTTGGCATCCCACATCGCTTTGTAAAGAAAAGTAGCTTGTGAGAAGTTGGTTATAAATAAGAAGGGAAGGATACAAATGAAAGTAGGCATGTTAAATTCCTTTGAAAGCCAACTTTAGCCTCTCCTGCATGCAACCTTATGATTTGAAATTTATAAGTTTGCATGCTGAGAAGTTATTGTCGTTTTTTAATTTTTTTGACAAGCTTATAATTTTAAACATAAAGTTAGATAAATGGTTAATGACATAAATTAATAAAAAATGTTTCAAATTTTTTTACCTTTTTGGTAATTTAATTTTTGTTTTTGCTTAGGTTATTATTTTTTATTTACATACAGTTAAATGTATATTATAGTTAATTAGCTATGGTGCTTATCGTATAAATTCAAATATATAGTGTACTACAATTTGCATAAAATCAATTAGGTGTTTACTTTAGAGCATCCCACATCGCTATAAACAACTATGGTTAACTTTTCTCTGCCTACAAGCTTGTGATCTGAGCTCTATAAGTTCGTATACAGGGAATTTTGCTCATTGTTTTTATAATGTTTGACGCCATCTTAAAAACTGATATTGATCTCTTACAGCTTCCAATCAGTTCCAATTTGAAATTGTATCCAATCTTATTCGTTACATGTCATCTATCAATCTAGGTAAAAAAATAGGGATTCAAACAGTTCCATCAGCGGGTATACCCACAAAAACTTGGTGTACGATAATATACGTGAGTTACACATACATTCCCCAAGGACAACGTTGGCTATGCTCGAATTTTAATAGCAAATCGACAAGTTGGGCAGCTTTTTCTGTGTGAAAGCCATTGGTGAATACATGCACGGTGGAAGTAATGGTGACATGGTAGTCGTGTGATCTTGTTACCGCCGTAAAGATTGTCCATGCATATGACACAAAGGGTGGTTTGTGATGGTGGTATGAGGTATGAACGTACACTCGTTTGTTAATTGGTTTTGTTCATACTTCTTGTCCATTTTGTAGTTGACTTGATATAAATTGATGTATGTTTATTTATATATGTATGTGTTTGTGTTAGGTATGTGTGAGAGTGTGTGTATAACGTGTATATAATTTCCTTCATCATCAAGAATTTAGATTTATATTCCTATTTTAATTTAATTCATTGACGAAGTTTATAGAAGAAACTTTAGGCTAAGAGGTCAAATGTTGGCCAAGTAGAATATACAACGTGTTTAAGAACTAATGAATATATTATATCATACTAGCTTGCTATCACAACACGAGAATAGAACTACTTTTGACTAATCAAATAAACTAATTAATTAACGAGATAGTGCTTATATTATATCATACTAGTAGGCCGGTGGCTAGCGGGTGCTTAGCCACCCCATGTGACCTAACTTGCCTAACTTATAACTTGAATTTCAGCCCATATTTCATGGAGTTTTTAATTTGGCACTTGCAAGGCTCAAGTCTATTGGGGAAAAAATACATGGAGACAAAGATGACTCATGATGAAGAAGAAAAGAAATTAAAATAAAAATAATAAATAAAAAACGACGTAACAAAACTGTAGTAGGAGACCTATTTACTTATAAGCTTGACTCCCGCAGACCCAATATACATACGATCCCATCACACATTTTACTATCATGTTTTACATAAGTTACTAAACGTTTAACATGTCATTGTGATATTTTAGTGGCTACTTCCAATTGTTTTTCAAATTTAAAATTTAATATAACTTTGACATTGTCTAATTTATGTATGGTTTTTGTAACTAAGTAATAAACTGATGGTTTTTGCACACTAATTTTTTCTCAAGTTACATTCATATTTTTACATTTTGAGTATTGTCTCCGAAAATATAGAAAACTTGGGTTTGTCATTATTACTACTTGCTACTAAATATACAATACTACATTTACTATTGCGGGTTTCATTTGACTTCCTTACAAGAGTTCATTCATCACTAACTATACATTTGA
This sequence comes from Chrysanthemum seticuspe, assembly GCA_019973895.1. NCBI lineage: Eukaryota > Viridiplantae > Streptophyta > Magnoliopsida > Asterales > Asteraceae > Chrysanthemum > Chrysanthemum seticuspe. Next base: position 296,768,412 of record BPTQ01000001.1, read on the forward strand.
GGTAGCCAGGGAAAAGTCGGAAGCGGTCACGTTATACCCCAGTTAGGTTGCATACGATTCAGTTACTCAAACTCTCCCCAAGTAACTTGAACATAAAAAACCTAAAAATTAGAATTATTATTACGGTTGGTCAAAGATAACTCGCAAATTCAGCTTAATCGATTTTTATTTGGTAACCATAGTTTCCGACTTTGTGGTCGACTTTTCAAGAGGTTGGCATGGCAACTTTAAGGTTGTTTGCACCTAGCAGGACTTGAACTTGAGACCTCACACATTTAAAAGTGATGGTCACAAGTCTTTTTGCCACTAGGCCACCCTTGGGTGGTTTTCTTAATCTAACTTCTTTCGTATTGTTCAGTCACACCCTCGATTGGAACTTTGGAAGTACAATATAAATCTAAAGCGTTATGCACCACTAGAAATAATTTTTTAGTGGTTGAAGAGGTGAACACAAGATATGAGAATACTCTCTATGGTTATTTCCTTGATAAACGCATTGCTTTTCCTGATGTTGATTATTATGTACTCAATGTGTGGGCTAAGTATGGTATACAGAAGGTTATGATGAATGCCAAGGGGTTCTTTTTCTTTAAGTTTAATTCGAAGAAAGGTGTTGATGATGTCCTTGAAAATGGTTCGTGGTTGATTAGAAATGTCCCTATTATTCTTAAACCATGGACCTTGAACACCAACTTACTTAAAGAGGATTTGACCAACATTCCGGTGTGGGTTAAGTTTCATGATGTTCCTCTTGCTATGTTTTTTGATGACGCTCTTAGTCTTCTTGCTACATTGATTGGTACGCTAAAAATGTTAGATGCTTATACCAGCCAAATGTGCAAGGAATCATAGGGCCACAGTAGTTTTGCTAGGTGTTTGATTGAAGTTAAGGTGGATGAGGTACTTAGGGGTAACCTAACTGTTGAAATACCCCTACTTGATGGGTCGGGTTTAACTATTGAGAAGATACAGGTTGAATACGAGTCAAAACCTCATCGATGTGATACGTGTAAGATCTTTGGTCATACTCTTGTTGATTGTCCAAAATCTGTTTTACCCCCTATTAAGCCTACTAAGAGTGTTAATGATGGTTTCTAAACTGTCATCAACAAAAAGAAGGGTAAGCAAGGTGGTCCAACTGATTCGGGTCAAGGAGGGTTTACGAAACCTAATGTGGGCAAGAAGTTCCAATATCAACCCAAAAAGCCTCCTGCTGAACCTAAGCAAGTCGATGTCACTAAGAAAAAGGCTGCTGATGTGCCTAGTACGAGTGCAACGAAGGTTGCTATATCCAATAAATTTGATGCCCTTAGTATGGATGATATTGATGACTTTGGTATTCCTACTAAGGAAGTGAATAAGGATGGGGATGTTGGTAGTACAATAGAAGAAACGAAGAATGAGTCTCCAAAGACTAGTAATACATTGCATGAATCACTTATGCGTGATTCAATGGAAGCTAACGAGGTTGGTCCTACCCCTATTGTTGAGAAAATTGGGGAGTGAAAAGCTTCTTATTGATGGGACAACTACTATTGTGGATGATGATGACAATCCTATTAAAAAGGTTCCGTCTACTTCTTCTACTAAGAGGGTTAACCCATTCCCTAAGGTGGGAGAGATTGTTTATTCCGACAGGGATGAAGAGGAGGTTGTGAACACTTTTGATGAGTCAATGAACCTATTTGGTGGTGGTCATGATCGTGAAGATGATTATGATGACTATGCGGATCAGGTCTACGATCTTCCAGAAAATTTGGATGCTTTTTATGACACGTATGGTATCAAGCTCCAAGGCCTTGATACGAAGTAATTTTGTTTTTATAGCATTCTATTGTTATCTTTTGAGTATTGGTTTATTTTCTTGTTTTGAGAATAGAAAGTATCTTGTTATTTAAGCTTTTTCGCCTATGTAACGGGCTGAGATATGGGATTCACCCATATCCTTTGTACTTAAACCTTTTTTGGAGTAATATATTTACCGAGTCTTTGACCTTTTACCCAAAAAAAAAAAATATATATATATATCGTACGAGGAAAATACATACGCAGCCTCAGCCAAGAGAGATTTTCACAGAATATCAACCAGTCACGTGAATATATTTAGTAGCCCCTGTTATACAATGCCATATTGATTCTGCCATGACATGATACAAAGATTGTCTTTGTTGATCGAGCACTTATAATTTTGGTTAAGCTCTTGCACAAAGATGAAGGTTATGCATGGATCTTGCAAGACTTTTTAAAGGAGTCTTAAGTTTATTCACTCACACAATACAACAATATATACCTCGTCGCGATTTTGATTCTGGATTTCATTTACACCACAAATGAATTGTCGTGGACTAAGGTTGCAATATCAACTCATTTTACACGAACATTAATAATTTTGGATTAGATTAAATCTATAACTTTATGAAATATCACTATAGAGTTGTACTTAACTTATGAGGGGTGAGCTTATATAAGAATATATTATATACTTTCATTTATTAATTACACTCATTTAATTTACATGAACTTTTTTGTCATTTTATCTTCTAAACTATGATAAGATAAGCCAAACACTTATTAAGAGCTTATGTGCTTATGATATATAAGCCATAAGCCGTTTATATAACATAAGCATATAAGCATAAGCGCAATTGATAAGCTTAGCCAGTTCATATTAATATCCCACATAGGTGAAAGAAGTGAAATTTGGTTATATACTCTAGTGACCGAGGATCATGCATGTTGGGATTGGTACTATGTATTCAACAAGTGGCTGTTACTGAAGTCAATACTAAAACCAAAGTATTAAATTTCTCCAACATCCATATGTTGTGTAATTAATACAAATTCTTTATTTATTACTTTTTTTCACTTAAAAGATATTCTTACTTCAAAGTGCAAACTATTTATTTATTTTAAAGTTTTTCAAAGACATTATGAAATTTCGCTTTTTATTTACACACATTGTCCATAACATTTAGAAACCTTCTATCTGTTTAACGAAACGAAATAACTTAAGATCGATAAAGTAAAACACTAAGCATATGTTAGGATACCATATTGTAGGAAACACATTTCGTCGTCGGTGTTCATTCCAATCTTTAAATGTTTCACCGATCCACCTAAACCTACTTAACACATACCGTATAATTCCATATTGGTTCTGCAGTGACATGTTATGAAAATGAGTTAATATGTGGCTCTCCTGCCGCTCCATGTGAGGTCTCTATTAAAACTGATGGTGATGACTATGGTGCAACACTACCTGGTCTTTAAGCTCTCTTGGTTGCCTACATTTCTAGTGAGGGTATCAAGAGAAAAACGTGACAACTTTGTCCTACTAAATAAGTATTGGTACCATGTACAACTCAATCGATCACAAGGTACAAAAGACGGCGAGTTTGAGTTAAGTTCGCTTATCAGACGACGGCGTACCGAGTTTGAGTTATGTTCGCTTAGTCCAAACTAACGACATTCCCAATACCAGTAACATAAAAATTACCTGTCGGTGCTACGTCGACTAATTTCTATATAAAAATAAATATGTTATAATGCTAAATAAGTAGTATATTTAACAGATATATAGGCTTGTATTAAGCTACTTTATAAGTAGTAGAGAAGTAGGAAGTTATGAATGGCATGTTACGAGGTGGTCTGTTGGTAAGTGATGTAAAACTTACTCGTAAGGTCTATGGTTCCATTCCTTGCAGACTTCTATCGTAAAATAGGTAAGTTTTTGTATCTTTTCATTTTCGAAGATCATCACTTCACATTAGTTGTTTTTTAAATAATGTTAAAAACAAAAACATTACACCGCATGGGCGGAGCTACATGAGGACCGGGAAGGGTCCTGGCCCTCCTAGGCCTAAGGCCATCAGTGTATTTATTTGCGATTTTTTTTGTTTGTTTGTTTGTTGTTGTTTTTTTTTTTTTTTTTTTTTTTTTCATATTGGCCCTCCTATCTAATTTTTTTTGGAAAAAATTTTGTTTCGACCCTCCCACGAAAAATTTTCTGGGTCCGCCATTGCCACACCGTCTTATATTTTGGTTTCATTCAGAACAAGTTTTCACTACTCACTAGTGAATAACAGCTAACTATATTTGCTTGAAAAGTAAACATGAAGTTTTATTAACGAATGGTGTTTTTATATTCATTTTCAACGCATACATCATTATTTACGATTTGAATATAAAATGAATAACCTTTTCATATTGACACCCCTGGTGTTTTCTTCTTACGTTCCTGGTAAGTAACTCGGATCTATTTGTATGTCAACGCAAAATTAACAAACTCAAAATTAACACAAGCTATGCAAAGTGATGAAAGCTAGTAATGATCTTGTCTCAAAGACATTAAAGAGAATTAGATCTTTCTTCACCAACTATTGTATTTGAAATGTAGACCAAAAAAAATTGCGTTGCATTACCGAAGACACTTAACTTAACGTCGTGGTATACACAACATGAGTTGCATTATCACCAATTGATTCCTCGACCACAACTAAACAAAAAAAGAATGAAAAAAAAGAGAGTAAACCCATATGAAACTAGTGATAAAGTTTTTACTCCGTAGATGATATCCGAGTTCAATTGCATCGTCACTTAATTACCGTATTTAAACTCTCGCATTAGTTATCAGATTAACTTCAAAATGCTAACGCTCTATAATGAACAGATAACTTTAATAGCATGGACTGTGAGTATTATTTGACTAGACCCAATTCAACCTTATTTTCATATTCCCATATAGGTTAAAGAAGTGAATCTTCTTTGAATATATAGTACATTGTTTGAGGGCCATACATCTCAAGAGTAATGTCATGTTTTCAGATTAAGTATTGTCATTGGAGATTGAAAAACGAAGACAAATTTGTATTCAAATTGATATAAAATTCTTGACTTTATTTAATACAAATTTGTATCCAAACGAAGACAAATTTGTTTTCAGATTAAGTATGTGGTACCGTACAACAGAGCCGTATATGAGGGTGTGCAAGGTGCGTTGTCGCTCAGGGCCTTATATTATAAGGGCCTCAAATTTTTTGTATGATATGTATATATATTTTATAAAAATGACTACAAGTATTTGATTTAAAAAGATGCATTGAAAATGCTAGCCGAAGCACTTTGAAAACGATTATTTCTCATTTTATCTCTTTAAAAATTATTTACTTTTTATTTTAGGCCTCTTGCTTGTTATTAAACTGAATTTTGCACAAGCGTAAACTCAGAGACGGCATTGCCGTACAACATTGGTGATTTGGTCCCTCTTTGTTGCCTACATTTCTAGTTAAGATATCGTGACAGTACCATTCAAACTAATCCTTTAAGGTCTCTTAACACTAATGGGGATCGTCCACGTAGTATGTTTGAGTAGGGTTGTAAACGAACTGAACGTTCAATTTACATTTCATGAACCGTTCGGTAAAAAGTTCGTTTATGTTCTTTTATTTATTAAATGAACGAACATGAACAATATTTTACGATCGTTTAGTTAATGAACAAACATGAACAAAGTCGTGTTCGTTCATTTATGTTCGTGAACGTCCGATTATGCATTTGTTAATGTTCGTTAATGTTCATTTATTTATTTATATCCGTATAGCATATCTTTTAATTGTATAATTTCAAAATTGGTTTGTTCAAACAAAAAAAACACCTATAAAACAATATATTGTGCATAATTTAATAAAGTTATGCTTGTTTGTCTATGTTCATTTATGTTCTTATATTAGTTTAGCGTTCGTTTAGTGTCTTAATGAACGAATATAAACGAACATGAACAACTCATTTCTTAATAAATGAAAATTTGTCCGTTTAAGCGTTCGTGTCCGTGTATTTGTCCAGTTGAAATTAAACGAACAAACATGAACAAAGCTCCGTTCGTGTTCGTCCGGTTCGTTTAGAGCCCTATGTTTGAGGCTTTTTTCCTTTTTGTGATTATCTATAATACTTTACTAGCAACTAAATCTTCTATGTATATCCATTTAGCCGTTGGTGTTTATTTCGATCTCTAAACATTTCACCTATCCTTCTAAACTTACATGTAGCCATATTGATTCTGTTGTGACATGTTACGAAAATAAATTAAGGCTTCGCCCTCCATGTAATGTCTAGCACGTATGAGTTTGGTCCTTTAAGCTCTTACCATTGCCGATTTGCCATCCATGTGACTAAAGATATGAGGTAACTATGGTACAATACCGGTGATTTAAGCCATCTTTATTGCCTATATTTCTAGTGAAGGTATTAAGAGACATAGCCACAACTTTGTCTTGCCAATGTACAATGCAATCAATCACAAGGTACTAATGAATGTGAGTCACCAGAATGATCTGAAATGGATAGATGTGTTGAACTCACGAGTCCCTCCAAAAAACTTCATCAATCAGACAAAGTTTGAGCCAACTTCACCTAATCAAATTTTTGGCGTTTCGCAAAGGGTAACTTAGTCAGTCACACAAAGATTGCCTACTGATTTTATTTATAAAACTTCTATTATATGCTAAGCAAAATATATTTAACAAATAAAAAGCTTGAACTAAACTACTTGCAGCATAAAATACTTAATTAACTTCATGGCATGTAATACAAGAAACATAAAACGAGTTGCATTATTGGATATGTACTTTCCTCGACAACAACGGGAACAAAAAAGGACGAAAATACGAGAGTAAACCTATATGAAATCAGCGATTAGATTCGTACCCAAAGAATATCTCCGAATCAAATTGCCTCGTCCCTTAATAACACAATCTATACTTCGGCACTAATGGTGTAGATTAGAATACTAGAATGCTAGAAGTGAAATCTTCCTTGGTTATATACTATAGTGCATGATAATCATGCATGTCGAGAATGGTATTATGTTTTCAAAAATGTTTGTTGTGGGGGTTGATTATAAAACTGAAGAATCAAAACTTCTTCGACAACCATTTCCCAATTAAGAAACACAAAATGAGTTGCATTATCGACGACAACCAAACAAAAAGGAACATAAATACGATTGTTATCATCTGATTGAATTAGTGACATAATTTGTAGGTATAGATTGTTATCATCGGATTGAAATCAAATCAATATTGTATCTCATAATCCCACATAGGCTAAATAAGTGAAATTTTCCTTGCTTATATATTACGGTATATAATGACCATACAAGTTGAGGATAATTTTATGTTTTCAAGCACTTAAGTATTATGATGTTGATTATAAAACAAAAAACGGCATAGGCATTAGGTGCTGGATAATTAATATAAATTCTAAATCTTTTGCACTCACAAGTCATAATACTTTAATTAGTCATAATAGATAATTAATATAAATCTACATATTTTGCACTCACGAGTCATAATACTTTAATTAGTCATAATACTTTCTAAAAATATTCAATTAGGCCGCTATATAGAGTAATTTTTATTTTTATTTATTCACATCATTCTATTAATTAGTCTTCAAACAAAATTATAATCATATCATCGTTATCAGGTCCAATAGAACAATAAACATTTATCTATTGAAATTTCTTGGGCATATGTGAGGATAACATCAATATTAACTCAAAAAAAATAACAGTAACCATATTTCAAAAAACTCATTTCGTCTTTGGTGTTCATTCCGATCTTTAAATGTTTTATCTATCCACTTGAACTTAGAGCGCATTTACAGTGCTTCTACTTATTAAAACCTTTTTCATTTATGACAATCAACTTTCCATTGACTTCTATTTTTCTAAAAGTCATTTTTACAATCCTTCTTCAATGCACAAAATCTTTCCAAAAGCTTTTCCATGTTAAGTCTTCGTTTAATAGGGGGTGTAAAATAAAAATTAAACATGTCTTCGTTTAATGAAAATAGTATGTATCATTTTTGTCAAACACTTAACATGTAGGTGTGTACATTTTTTTTTACAAAACCATGGAACTAATTTGCATCCCACATAGATTAACGAAGGCAAATGTTTCTTGTTTATAAAATTGTTGTAAGTAGAAAGTTATTTCTCTCTCCCCTATCACTGTTCCTCTTCCCCATCTCTTTTCCTATCACTGTTCCTCACGCTGGTTTAATCCATCCACCACCACCTCACGACCTGCCTCCGCCTCTCACCTTCTACACCAAAACATTCCCCTCCACCTACTCTTCTCGATCTCCTACATCACGCGCCCATCCCTCCTCCTTCACCCGTTCATACCACCTCCACGCGCCACCTTTTCAGCTCCTCATCACCACCATCTTTGGAGATCGCGAAGAAGTATTCGTAGGGACGAGCCACGCGATGTGACTCGGTGTTTTTTGTAGTCGGTTAACTGAGTCTCGGGTTGACTCTCGGTTGACTCAGTCTCGGGTCTCAGTTTTGGATCGGGCTAGGCTACAACACGTGGGAACTGATATTACTTAGTTGCTATCTGTTTTCTTGTGTTGTTCGGTTTTGAGTAGTGTTTGTTGTGGATTAATGTGAAGGTCACGGTCATGGAGAGAGGGTTTTTGGGTTCGGGAGAGAGGGGAAGTATTCATAAGAAGAAGACTGTTAATGAACAAGCTAGTTCATTGGACGAACGGGCTGGTGTTAATGGTGGTAATGACAAGTCTGATGACGGGGATGTTAACTTGGTTACTACTTGTGGTAATGGAGTTAAGTCGGTCTCTTACGAGGGTGTTGCTTCTAATGAATCCCAGAAACATGTGTCTAATTTTCGGAGGTTAGAATGCAGCAAAAAGAAGGATGATGTTGACCTTTCAGTCCAAACGAAAGTGGTGGAAGAGGTGAACATGAGGTTTGAGAATACTCTCTAAGGATTCTTCCTTGGTCAACGCCTTGCTTTTCCTGTTGTTAACTATTATGTTCGCAATACGTGGGCGAAGTATGGTTTACAAAAGGTTATGATGAACGCTAAGGGATTCTTCTTCTTCAAGTTTAATTCGAAAAAAGGCGTTGATGATGTTCTTGATAATGGTCCTTGGTTGATTCGTAATGTTCCTATTATTCTTAAACCATGGACATTGAACACCAACTTGCTTAAAGAGGATTTGATTAACATTCCGGTGTGGGTTAAATTCCATGATGTTCCTTTAGCTATGTTTTCTGATGACGGGCTTAGTCTTCTTGCTACATTGATTGGTACGCCCAAAAGGTTAGATGCTTTTACTAGTCAAATGTGCAAAGAATCTTGGGGCCGTAGTAGTTTTGCTAGGTGTATGATTGAAGTGAAATCGGATGAGGTTCTTAGGGACAGCCTCACTGTCGAGATTCCTTTACTTGATGGTACGGGTTCGACTATTGAGAAGATCCGTGTTGAATATGAATGGAAACCGCCTAGATGTGAGAAATGTCGGGTATTTGGACATACTTTGCTGGATTGTCCTAAGGTTGTGATTCCGACTGCTCAACCTCATAAGAACGTAAGTGATGGTTTCCAGACTATTAACAATAAGAAGAAGGGAAAGCAAGTTGGGCCGAATCCGGGTCGAGGAGGTTCTACTAAATCTGTGGTGGGCAAGCATTTTGAATATCGGCTCAAAAAGCCTCCTCCTAAACCCAAGAAAGTAAATGTCAGTATGAAGATGGCTTCTGATGTGGCTAGTACGAGTGGAACCAGGATCACTACATCTAATCAGTTTGATGCTCTTAATATGGACGATACAGATGTGGATACTGGTCGTACAATGGAGGTTAATGAGGATGAGTTGACTAAGACTGGTTATACATCACATGTACCGCTTGTGAATGATTCAATGGAAACAATGGATGTTGGTTCTACGCCCATAGTTGAGAAAATTGGTAAGCATGAAAAGCTAATTATTGATGGGAAAGCTACTCTTGTGGATGATGATGGTCAACCTATTCCGTCTACCTCTTCTACTAAGAGAGTTAACCCTTTTTCTAAAGTGGGAGAGAAGGTGTCTGATTCTGAAGATGAGGTTGTTGCTAACCCATTTGATGAGTCTGCTAATATATTTGGTGGTGGCCAAGAGTTTGAAGATGAGTATGATGACTGTGACTTCGATGACTATGCGAAACATGTTCGTGATCTTCCAGGAAATTTGGATGCCTTTAATGCCATGTATGGCAGAAAGTTTCAAGGTCCTAGGAAGTAATTTTATTTCATTGTGTCATATGTTATCATTTGAGTAGTGGTTTGTTTTCTTGTCTAGAAACTAGGAAGTATCTTGTTATGTAAGCTTTATGCCTACGTAACGGGCTGAGATATGGGATTTCACTCATATCCATTGTACTTAAACGTTTATTTAGTTAATATATTTACCAGGGTGCATGATTACTCCCCTTTACCAAAAAAAAAATGTTTCTTGTTTATATATTATAGTAAATGAACCGCATGCACATAAAAGGGGGATAATTCGTTCCAAATGTTTACTTGCCAGTTGCCATAGAAGTTTTTTGTGTACCGTTTATCTTTACTACAATACTTGTTTTTTTATACATTTAGCATCATAACTTTCCCACATGGCTTTTCTCTATCATATCATTTCAACACCTTTACAACCCATTGGTTTTTACTTCTTGTTGGTTTTTCAGAAAACAGGTTATTCGAGTAGCTCTCAGTTGCCTTCATTTCTAGCAAAGAATAACTGACAAGTTTGTCCTAGTGATGTTCATTTCTATATTACAAGGTACCAACGGATGTGCGTCACCAGAAGTATCTAAAACAGATAGATGTGTCAGTATACGTGTGTTCATCCTCACGAATCTTACTAAAAAAATCACTGAACTTCAAACAGGTCGAATCCAGTCCAATACACACATTCAACCATTTGATGTTTCGCAAAGGGAACTTAATCACTCTCAGAAAGATTTCCTACTTATATGATATGGAAAGTATAATCAACATATAAGGCCGAAAGGCAAGAGAGGTGATCCCTTCACCTAGTTGGTAAAGTCACGAGTCCTCTTGGCCATCAACACAACTCACACGCGAGGTTAGGGTCCCCGAGAAGAGTAAAGGTGAACCAATCACCTTAATTTTTTATTATTTTTTATTTGGTTTGTGAGTGTATGTAGGGTATTTAGTGGTGTATATTTTTATAAAGTGGGTATTTTAATGAAAAGTGAGTTTAAGGTGACCATGTCCATAAAAAGGTGATAGGGAGTGAGGGGAACTGACACGAGAGAGAAATCTGAGGTGACGCTGAAGTGTAAGGTGAAAATGTTTATACCTTGCCATCCAGGCTAAAGCGCGTAAACTAAGCGACTTGCAGCATTGAATCTCTAATTAACTCCATGCATAAATTTCATAAAACAAAAAATGGTTGCATTATCGCCAATTTTTCAAACAAAAAAGAACAAAAAATATGAGAGGACACCCAAATATAATTTCCCTGTCACTTAATAACTGTATTCGAACTTTGGCAGTAACTATAAGAGTTGCTTCAAACAACAAACACTCTATATTTAACATATAACTGAACAAAAAAGAACGAAAACACTAGAGTTAACCCATATGGAACCAGTGATAAAATATGTACTCTATAAAAGATTTGCGTCACAAAATTGTGTCGTCACTTAATAACATAAGTTAAACTTTTTTCATTAAGAATCCGACTAGCTTTACGAGCTCTCTATGATGAACACATGAATGGTATAGACTAGAGTACTAGAATTACACAACACCACAAGTCGGCATGTAAGCATGTAGAATATTATGTGTTTGATAAAACCATTTCATATTTATATCCCACATAGATGAAAGAAGTGAAGTCTTTCTTGTTTATATATGATAGTGAAGGGAAATTATACATGTCAAGAATATTACTATGTTTTCAGCATGTTGTTTTGGAGATGTTGATTACTATAAAACTAAAAATTCATAAACTTCTTCAAACATTATGAGCTGAAAATTTAATATAAATTCTTGATTTTTTTAGTGGTACATCTTTTATAAATTCTTGATTTTTTAGTGGTATATCTTTTAACAAAGTGTTCGTATTCCAAAGTCCAAACTTTTTATTTATTTTCAGTTTTTTTTTAATACTTAGGTTTCTGACTCGACATGGAAAGCCGACTAATCTCAGGACGACTACCTTAATTTTTGGATAGCCCGGAGTTGGCGCAAGTGAAACTCTGTGGTCAATAAGGGATTAATTTTCTCCTCGGGGTTCGAACCCAAGACCTCTAGGCATTTTCGTCTTTAAAGGTTAAGCTCTTACCTCTGGGTCACCCCTATTGGTTATACTTAAGAAGTCTTCATACTCCAAAGTCCAAATTTTTATTTATTTCAAGTTTTTCAAAGACGTTATGCAATTTCCCTTTCTATTTACATTCATTGTTCATGAAACACTAACCATATGTTAGGATACCATATTGTAGGAAACATATGTCGTGATTGGTGTTCGTTCCGGTCTTTAAATGTTTCGCCGATCCACATGAACTTACCTAACACATACGGTACAATTCCATATTGGTTCGGCATGACATGTTATGAAAATGAGTTAAGGTGCATGTGGCTCTCCATGTGATGTCTCAATTAAAACTGATCCTGATGACTATAGTGCAACTCTGATCTTTATGCTCTCTTGTTTGCCTACATTTCTAGTGAAGGTATCAAGAGAAAAACGTGACAACTTTGTCTTGCTAAATAAGTATGGGTACCATTTACTATACAACTCACTTGATCACAAGCTACTAACAAAGGTGAGTCACAAAAGTTATCCAAAATGGATAGATGTGTCGCACCTACCAGACGAAGACGTACCGAGTTTGAGTTGCGTTCGCTTAGTCCAAACTAATGACGTTTCCAACATGGTTACTTGATCAGTAACATAAAAATTACCTATTGGTGCTATGCCAACTAATCTCCATATAAGAAAAATTGTTATAATGTTTAAGTACATTAGTGTTAATGATGATCATGGAGACCCGATGGTGGGCGCGTTTGTGAAAACTTGCAGGGTACCCGCGCGTTGTGGCGGCGGGTACCCTGAAACTAAATTTTTTGGCGTGCAATGTTTTTCGATTATACTAAAAGTTTTTATGAGCGAAGGCCACCTAGACCATGTCAAGGGGTGGTGATGCCGACACATGCCGTTAGCGATGGTTGCAGATTTAGTTGGTGGCGTCGGTTGCTATTTAGCACAAGAGTGGCAATTTACGTTTTTGAGAGTGTGAGATATGATTGGTCTTTTGTGTGTGTTTATTTGTGAGTTTTTATACCCGTTTTGTACTAATCAATACATTTAATGGGCTGTTAAAGTGGTTTGCAAGAATAGGCCTATTACAATACATGGCTTTTAAAGTCATAAAAGTGGGCTATAAAATATTGAAGGGACTTTAAATTTTGTATTCAATGACTAGTAATGTTACAAGTATTGGCTTAACTTGTAGGCTAGCATGTGTATGTATTAATTTAGCAAGAGACATTATATTTTCATTATAAGTAAGTTAAAAAGTCTGAATTTTAAGCTTTGCTATTTAGGGAATGTCCTAAATGCATTATAAAGTAGTAAAGATGATAAAAAGATAGAAACTTGAGAAAAATAGTTCACAATAGCATTTAACTCATTTCTAAAGTTTTTGTCTTGCTGGAAACATTTTATCTTGGGATGTAGTTATACTTCATTTGGTAAGTTTATCGCCCTACGACCTAAAGGTTTGTGGTTCGATTTCCAAAAGACGCATACTCCATTTTTTCTATTTACAATCTTTTTCTTTGTGTTACTAACAACTCACCACTTTTTTATTTTGGTATATTTTAAAATAAACAATCAAGAAAAAAAAATTAAAAAGAAAAAAAAAAAAAACAAAAAACAAAAAAAAACTCTTGACGTCACTATAAAAAAGTGGAGTCCTGCTAGAAAATTAACCGAAACTCACACAGGTCGAGTCCGGTTCGCTTACCTAAATATCGATGTTTCGCAAAGGGAACTTAATCACTCACGCAAATATTTTTTCTACTTATATGATACGGAAAGTAGATTTAACATATAAAACGCGTAAACTAAGCTACTTGCAACATTGAATCTCAAATTAACATCATGCCATGAAATTCATGAAACACAAAATGAATTACATTATCGCCTCTTTTCAAACAAAAAAGAACAAAAGTTTATGATAGTAAACCCATTTAAAGTCTGATAAAATTTGAGGATCTCCTATCCAATCCAATTGCGTTGTCACTTGATAACAGTATTCAAACTTTGCTAACATATCTAAAGATTAGTTCAACCTTATATATCCCACATAGGTGAAATAAGTGAAATATTCTTTGGTTATATACCACATTGTAGGATAACAATTTGTGTTGAGAATGATATCATGTTTTCGGTTACATGATGCAATTTGAGTTTATTATACTTGGCAAAAAACTAAACTGAAATTGTATCATGTAGCGGAAAACTAATATTAAAGTCTTGACTTTTTAAATATATGATGTAACTTAACATATACTTTTTCTATTATTTATCGTCACTTAAAAGAAGTGGTACTCCAAACTTTTTATTTACAAAGATTGTCCATATGTTTATGCAACTAAATATTTAGTAATCTTCTATGTATATCCAATAGTCGTTGGTGTTTATATAGATCTCTAAACGTCTCACCTATCCTTCTCAACTTACCTATGACCATATTGATCTATTGTGACATGTTATGAAAATAAATTAAGACTTGGCCCTCCATGTAACATCTCTCTAGAGCGCATATGAGTTTTGTCCTTTAAGCCCTTACCATTGGCATTCACGTGACTAAAGATATGAGGCAGAGTCAAAGTTTTGTCCTACCAATGTACAACGCTATCAATCACAAGGTATTAACGAACGCGAGTCACCACATTATCCTAAATGGTTAGACATGTCGCACTCACAAGGTACTAACGAACGCGGGTGGCCTATTCCAAACTAAAGACGTTTCACATAGGGTTACTTGATCAGCAACATAAAAATTACCTATTGATGCTACACCAACTAATTTCTTTATATAAAAAAATTGTTATAATGATATAAGTGCATAACACTACAATAGTCATCGAAACATAGGAAGTATACACTTATATATTATCATAAACTACAGCAAAATTTAACTACAAAGGACAAACAGTTAGATCGAGTGAGTTTCTCGAGCTATTTAGACATACAAAAACTGCTTTACATTACCAACTTCACACTTGATCAACTTCATGGCATGTAAATTAAGAAACACAAAACGAGATGCATTACGGAAGACAACAACTAACCAAAAAGAACGAAAATAAGAGAGTAAACCCAAATTAGATTAGTGAGATAACTTGTACTACACAAATGATCTCTATTTAAACTTTGGCATTAACTATCGAAGTAGCTTTAAAATACAAACACTCGTAATGAAATGATAACTCGTACATATAAATTATTATCATAATGATTAAAATCAATTCAACGTTACATCCCACACATTCCCACATAGGCTAAAGAAGTGAAATCTTCCTTGGTTATATACCACATCATATAAGAACCATACATGTTGAGAATAGTGTTATGTTTTCAAAACGTAGTCGATTACGAAGTTGAGCATAAAACAAAAAACTTCATACTCGCTTGCGTCTTAAGAATTAACATAAACTCTACTGCTTTTAATATACGTTCTAACTTAGAAAAAGTCACGTGGTCCTAACTATGTATTTACAATTCTTTTTAATATACGTTCTAACTTAGAAAAAGTCACATGGTCCTAAGTATGTAATTACAACGATTGTTCATATGGATAGTGGCAAGAAATTAGTAATGTTTGAAAAACATTTTGTTGGGTAAACAATGCTCTAGCTATCATTTTAAAAAGTTGAAAAGCTGTAAACGTGTATAGTATTTAAAAAAACACTTTATCGGCTCAAATTTAAAAAGTTGTCATTTAAACTTGTTTTCTAAAACATATTACAAGGATTACACATTACTAAAGGGTGGTTAGTTTCATACACACTTTGACCAATTTAAGACCTATATTAACTACACTTTAATAGGTCAAATACAAAAAGGGTCCTACTAAATACAAAAATTAAAACATGGATGATTGTGCCAGGAATTTTTCTCACGTATTTTGCAACAAAGAATTAAACAAGTGGGGCCCTCTAGCTTTTTTTTATTACTCCGTGTTAATTTACTTAATTTTTTTTGAACGAATTCACTCCTATTTCTTTATAGCGTGTGTTCATTTTTATACGTTTTTCCTCGTCTCGATCCATTTTTATACGTTTTGTGTGTGTTTGTTACGTTAGTATAAATTACAAAGCACCATTTTCTTAAGTTAGTATCACGACACCATAAAGGTGTCGAGTGTGTTTGTTTTGTGTGTGAAATATGTACGTGAGAAACACCGATAGGGTTGTTTGGTTTGTTGCTTGGCTAACGACACACACACGAGGGTGTGAGTGATGTTGTGTTGCTCTCGGTTAAACAATCAACCCACATAGGGTGTTTGTGTGCTCTCGGTTTAAAAGAGAGTGTGTCGCTTTATTTTATAAATGATTTTACATAACGGTTTCGGGCATTACTTGGGATTTCGTAATTGAAAAACGATAAAAACGTAAGAAAACGGATAAAAACGTAAGAAAACGGATAAAAACGGAAGAAAACGTATAACCACGGACGAAAACTTATGAAAATTTACGAAAACGTAACAAAATTGAAAACTGGATTGAATCCGTAACACCGGGCGAACTAGAGGGACCATTTATGTACTTAACAAAAATGAAAATAAGGGTATTTTCGTCAATTTAGTCATTTAGTAACCCGGTTGAACATATTTTTAAGTTCAGTAACCTGAATGTCAATCCTGTGTAGTCCAATACCCCGACTGAACAAAAAAATAGTTAGGTAACTTAGGCGAACAAAGTTGGAAAGTTGGGTAACTAATCTGATATAAAACCCAATAATAAAAGTAATTAAAAAAAACGTAATAATTATGAAAACAATAAGTAGATACATCAACAAACATGTCCAGCCATTGCTTGTATAAACAAAATAAATAATACGTAAAAGAGTATACTTAGTTAACTATTACTCAACAATTGCTTGTATAAACTAAATAATAATAAAAAAATCACAATAATAACAAAATATTTAGTTAATTAATATTTAGAATAAAAAGAAGGTAATTATTGTTTAATGATAAATTAACAAAATAAATTATAAGCGATATTAATTACAAAACTAGCGAAAAAAATAAAAAAAAATATATTAATGAATTAATATTAAAAAAAAAAAAGGTAATCATTATTTAATGATAATGATAAGTTAATGATAAAAGGTAATCATACACACTTTTGACCTATAAGTGTGTATGAATCAAGTCAAAAGTGTGTATGAATCAAGGGACCCATTACTAAAATAAGAATTTTCTAACTTTAAGAAACAGTATGCATGCTTTACTCGTAGGGTCTATGGTTCCATTCCTTGCAGACTTCTATGGTAAAATAGGTAAGTTTTTGTATCTTTTCATTTTCGAAGATCATCACTTCACATTAGTTGTTTTTAAATAATGTAAAAAACCAAAACACCACACCGTCTTATATTTTATTTGCTTTCTTATTTTTATGTGTCTCAAACTAGTTTTACAAATGGGTATAAATGAGAGTTAAAGTGTGGTTTCATAGGGGACTATGATGTTTAGTTGGCGTAAGCCCATGTTTAGTTTATTGTGTATAAAAAAAAAGGGTCCATGTTTAGCCGAATAATATTTGCAATTGTTTTATGTTAAATAGATGTAGTAAAAGAAAAATCATGTATGGAGAGTTATCCATTTGGTAAGTGGAGTGTATTCTAACTTGTAGGCCTACAGTTTAATTCTCAGATGGATCATTCAATAAATCATGTTTTGGTATCTTTTCATTTCCATTAGATATCACTAGCCGGGTACTCACGCACAGTGACGGCAATAAGTATAGTTATATGTGTTTGCTTACCCGTTTAGTGAATTCGTTTCACAACACTTCGAATGTATATGTGTTAGTTGTAAGTGTTTGTTTGGGTTACCCGTAACTTTCCCGTAGCTTTCCCGCGACATCATTATTCCCGCATATAGAAATACCCTCGCAATCTCTTACGCGTCAAACACTACCCCAAAAGTATATGATTTTGACGAATCAAGATTATATTTATTGAAATAAATGAAATAATGGTTAAAGTTGTAAAAATTTGAATTAAAATAAAATAAACCCATTAAAAATATAAAAACTAATAACTCATAAAAATATATCAAAATGGATGTTAAATTAAAAAGCATAAAATTTTAGAAAATATGGTGAAATTAGATTATAAAAAAAATTAGTAGATAAAAAGATATTTTAATTTAAAAATAAATATGAATTCTTAGTTGAGAAATGGCACATGTCATTTTATAATTGGAGCTCTTTATCTTAATTTTTAGTGGTTAGGAGTTAGGTTTAAAGTTTGTTAGAAATTAGGCTTGGAGTTTGTTAAGAAGTGACACATGCCATCTCATGATTGGAGCTCTTTATCTTAATTTTTGGTTAGAAAAACTATTTCCATAATAAGCAAGTAAAAAAGTCTGAATTTTTAAGCTTTCTAATTTTAGAAGGCCTAAATGCATTATAAAATAGTATAGATTTGAGTTGTTTTTGTTAAATATACAAGTTGGTGAATAATTTTGAATTGTGTTGTTGTTCGTTTTCTCTATTATTTGGCTATTCCTTGTGTGATTCATTATCATGAGTGTACGATCCCACATATATTTATCGCACAATACAACAATTAGATAGGTTCGCCATTTCTATTCAAAATTTCATTGACACCACAAAAGAACTGTTGTGTACTCTATAACCGTTTTTAATCTCTATAATAAACAAATAAATGGTGTACAAAAATGCAAGAGTCAACATGTAGGTTTGTACATTTTTTAATAAAGTCCAGCGAACTTTGCATCCCACATAGATTAAAGAGGAGAAATCTTTCTTGTTTATATCCTATAGTGAATGTGCAACACATGTGCCAATAACAATACTAGGTTTTTAGGTTCATGGTTGCCGATAGAGTTGATTGTAAAACGTAAATAACTAAAACTCGATGGTTAACTTGAATCCGGAAATAAGTATAAATTCTTGACTTTTTATGTTAACCTTGCAGATTTATAGATGACTATATGTTTGTTTTTTGTTTTATGTCAAGTATAAGTTAAATAGATGTAGGAAGATATGAGTCATGTGTTACGAGGTAGTGTGCTAGTGAATGATGTTTAACTAGTGGGGTCTCGGAGGGGTGTGCAATAGGTGTCGCCGCACAGAGCCTACACTTGAAAAGGGCCACATTTTTATTAATTTTGCATATAAATACGTATAATATTAAACATATGAGTCATATAATTCAAGTTTACATACAATTTCTTTTTAATTTACAAGTGTAATAGGGTCTTTTCGTTGTTATTGCCTATGGCCACAGGAAACCACGAGACGGCCCTGCGTTAACTTGCTCGAAACATTTATTGTTCAGTTCCTTGCACTCTAGCCCGTGCCTTTTTTATTAACTGAATCATGTTTTTCTATCTTTCTGTTTTCATTTGTGAAAAACTTCATTTGAGTTGTTTTAAACTAATAAATGAACAAAACTATAAAATCTCACCGACTAATATGTTTAACTGCCAATTTACTTTGATGTGATTTAAAATAAGTAAATAACTGTCTACTTAAACAATACACCTATAAAAAAAGATGGACAATCAGTTCCAAATGTTTATTTGCCACAAAAGTTTTTAGTGTGTATCAAAAAATTTATTCTATTAAATATACAAAACTTGCTAATCATAATATATGTACTAAACTACTTGGTTAACTGATGACATAATGACATGGGGTTAATTATATTAAAATGTATCTTACTTGTCCCGATTTCCAGTTTTATGTAACAATCTTTGTTTTATTTTTGCAAATTGAGTAACTAAACTTGCCATTTTCGTCAGTTTAATGTATTTTTTTTACTTTCTCAACCGTTTGCAGGTTACCATACACAAGAATGAAAAATGTGACAAGTTAGCTACATGTATAATTGATTATCCTTAAAACACTTTTTAGCCAAATCAAGATTTGGCGGGTTATTTGGCTAAAAATCAATAAAATTAAATTTAAAAAAATATATAAATTAGGTAATTCGGGTTATTCGGATCAACCCGAAAACCGAATTGTATTCAAATTCGGTTTTTAGTTTAGTGAAATCCAACTAAATTCGGTTCGGTTCGGCGTTCATGGACGTTCATTTGTCCGACTAAACTACCATCGTTTGTGTTCGCCCGGTTCGTAAATGAATGAACACGATCAAACCTTCTTTCGTGTTCGTCCGGTTCTTTACCTTAAGTATTCGGAGTTGGTGTAAACGAAGTGTTTGTGGGTTCGCCATTCATGAAAGCTTGAGGTTTTAGGATTTGGGTTCGAATGGTAAGGTTTTAATTTAGTTTTAGTTTGCCCTAATAAGGGTTTTTTTTTTTTTTTTTTGGGGGGGGGGGGGGGGGGGGGGACAATCTTTTACTCAAACTATTAAAAAAAGATAATCATTTATAAATGTATCTTACTTACCATCGTTTCCAATTTTGTGTAACGAATTAATTTTTTTTTTCCAGATTTATGTATTGTAACTTGTCACATCGGCACAACCGGCTGTCAAGGTAAAAACATATATCAAGTTAACGAAAATGGCAAGTTTAGTACACTGATTTGCAAAAAAAAAAAAAAAAAAAAAAAAAAAAAAAAAAAAAAAAAAAAAAGAGTTTGCTACACATACCTTAAAATTGAGACAAGTAAGATACATTTTAATATAATTATCCCTAATGGCATGTTACTAATTAACCAATAATTACTAAAAGGGCTAATTGCACCGTAATGTATCATACTTGTCGCTCGAACCTTTTATATGTATCGAGCAATTTTTTTGTTATTCTTTGTACTAAACTTGATTTTATTGTATTTTTTGTATATTTTGCCCTTAATTTTTTGCTACTATATGTATCATAGATGTCATAAAGTACACAAAAAATACAATAA
This sequence comes from Chrysanthemum seticuspe, assembly GCA_019973895.1. NCBI lineage: Eukaryota > Viridiplantae > Streptophyta > Magnoliopsida > Asterales > Asteraceae > Chrysanthemum > Chrysanthemum seticuspe. The sequence goes on from BPTQ01000001.1 coordinate 296,789,372, forward strand.
AATCAAGTTTACTATATAGAATAGCAAAAACAATTGTTCGATAAGTATGATACAATAATACATTATAGTGCCTTTAGCCCTTACTAACAGCCGCGTTAAACATATTCCCAAACACCACAAAAGCAATATGTTCCAATTGGGATGTGCCCATGGTTAGATAAATACATGCAGCGGAGAAAGAAGTATTAAGTGGTAGCACGGCATGTTGGTAAGTGCAGTGTTTTGTATCTAAAAGTCAATGGTTCGATCCCTCTAACCTCCTACCATTGCAGCCATTTTTATTTCCTTTTTAATTTTGCAAATTGTATCTTTTTCCTTTTAGCAAATAATGAGATTTTTATTTTCATATTGTGATTTAATGTTGATTTTTTAAGTATAAAATGCTCTTAAGAGTAAACATAACGGATTAGTGATTGAAGTTTTCCAAAAAGTATAAACATTGACATCTAACTTGAGACTACGTGTACCAAAAGGCACAATTTACCTTTTAGTTTTCCATCGCGTTTTCTTTGTCAATCCCTTATAAACACTATGTCGAACTAATCCAAATGTCCAGGCATCCAAGTGAGTATGTGACCAATGCCTTACGGGCCTTTGCGAAGCCTTGGCATTTCTTAAAGCGTGCTTAAAGCAGAAAAAAATATTTATATATTTTTGTATTTATAATTTTATATCATTTTTTAAGAGCAATTTCAAATACTAAAGCCCAAATCCCAAATAGCCAGTCCCAAATACAAGGCCCAAGTACGAATTAAGTTTTGAAATTACAAGGCCCAAGAGGAAATAACCCAAATGCTAGAAATTCAAGCCCAAATCCGTAAATCCCCTAAATGCTTCTAAAAATGACGCCACGCCTTATCAAAAGGAGCGCTTTTTCTCGCCTTATCCCACGCTACGCCTAGGGCCGTCACCAAAGTCCATTTCGTAGCGGATAAGCTGCGCCTCGCGGCGTCTTGACGCGCCTTTTAGAACCCTGTATGTCACCAACATGAGTCCTACTAAACAAATCACCCAAAAACATAGTTTGAACTAAACCATTTGCAGCGTAGTATACTTGACTAAATTTATGGGCATGTAATTTAGGAAATACATAATGAGTTGCATTATTAGCAATATTTTCCTTGGCGACTAAACAAAGAAGAAAGAAAACGTGAGAATAAACCCATATGAAACTAGCGATAAAATTTGTACTCAAATTGCCTCGTCACTTGAAAATTAAAATACAAACGCTCTATAATGAACATATGAATGGTGCAAATTATAATGCCCGAAATGCATGAGCCAACATTTAGGTATGCATAGTGGCGGGACCAGAAAATGAGGATGTGGGGGGCAAAATTTTTTTTTGACAACAACAGCATGCGGAAAGAAAAACTAGGATTGTAATGATAAATCGAGTATTTTTACTTAAAAATGATGGATTTATAAAGCTTTAGAGTGTTGAATATTGGGTTTTAGTATGTGGGTGGGGGCAATTTGAGTTTTGAGTGGGGAGCACTTTAGTAAAAAGATCAAAATTTAAAAAAAAAATTACACTAAAATTGCTGCTTTTTCGGCTAGCCATGGAGGGCACTTGCCCCCCATTGTTACCAATTAGATCCGTCCTGTAGAACGTACGTTATTATGTATATGATAGAATCATTTCAAATGTACCTTGCATGTTGCATCCCACATAGGATAAAGAAGTAAAATCTTTTTTGGTTATATACTATAGTCCATGACTCTCGTAGGCAATAATAATTAACCATTAGCTATCCAAGTGCACGGTCAATGAAGTGTTCTTAGAAACTTGAAAATGAAAACCTCATCGTCAGTGTAAATGGAAATATAGTACAAATTCTTAACTTTTTAATATGTTTTTCGCTTAGAAAATATGGGCACTCCAAACTTTTTATTTACAAAGATTTTGTTCAAACTTCAGCTAAATATGTACTAATCTTTTATTCGGTCTATCGATATACCGAAACCATATTTATATGCATTATTCTCAATTTCAGTTTAACAATATCAAATGTTAACCTGGCTTTTTTTGATGATTAAGATATGAGGCAAGTCTGGTATTTGAGCTCTCTCTGTTGCCTACATTATTAAAGAAGGTATGATGAGAAGAAATGACAACTTTGTTCTACCAATGTACAAATCAATCAGTCACAAGGTACTAACGAAGGTGAGTCACCATAATCTATACTATATTATAAAGCATTTAGGATATTTCTAAAATAAAAGATTTAAAAAATTAAGATTCAACACTTGCTTATAATGGTAAATTTTAATAAGGGGCAATTACATGCATCCCCACCCAAACTTCAATAATTACATATTTCCCCAAATCATGCTTTAATAGCATTGTACATCATGCATTAAAAACTTGTATTTTGGGGAAATATGTAATTTTTGAAGTTTCCTTGGGTATATATGAAATTCCCCCTTTTAATAAAGACATTTACAATAGCATTGATTTCAGCTCTTTAAAACACTTTTTGTAGACATACTTTAAAAAAAATAATAAAAAATACAAAGTAATTTAATATAAGCAAAAAAAATGTCTATAATAATAATTACCTAATAAATATTATTTTTAAAACACCCCTAATATGACAAATACTTGTTATTATACATATTGTATAAACTAATAAAACACACAAAGCTTCATATAATTTATATGTAAACAAGTTGATGGTACATTTGGTTTTAGAAAACGGACCGGACCAACAGGTTCAACAGGGAACCGAAGTCACCGCCGGTTCGGCTAGCCCATAAAAGTCGTCCAAAAACGATATTATTAAATCAATACAGTTTCACAATGCATACTAAATTACAATGTTCAAAAAATATTATTAAATCGCAAGAGTGCCTCGAGAACCAATATATAAACCTTTTAGAATTTTTTTGATAAAACTTATCTATAAAACTAAAAACTTGTTTTATAAAAATCAAATGATTTTTTCAAAACAAAGGATGCAAAGTGCTAAATGCTAATTTTATACTTTATATCTATTATATATATATTTGGATTATAATAATTATACTCTTTAAAGTAACACAAATGACTTCTTGTATATTTATTTTTTTTATCTTTATAAGTATTTTTTACTTGTATCGTTTAATTTTACTTGTATCATTGTTTTTAAACAACTAAAATTTCTTAGTATAATGTAAGTGATTTTTAAACTCGATATGATGTTATTATTTAATGATAACTTGCGACTACTTGCCATTGTCAACTAAGTTAACCACATATCTTTACAATATATCAGCTACCAACCCATATTGTCACAACATCACGTAGATAATCTAAAGTTCTAATATGAAAACTATTGTTATTGTATAAAATTATTAAAAACTAAAAATTGCCGCCATCTGTATATCTATTATATTGTATCGTAAAATATAGAACTAAAAAAAATTCGTTAAATATTTTAATTTCGTGGTACCCGCCGCTGCCACGCACGGGTACCCTGCTAATTATCCAAAATGGATAGATATATCATACTTCCGTGTAACGTTTATCTTTACTACATATACCAAGAAAATAATGGTCTAGATCAAAACCTCTCATGGATTCTCATTTTGGCTAGAAACATTTTCAAAACTAACACGAACATTAACTAAGTCACTCATTTTCTTATAAAATACTTAAATACGTTAAATCTTATGCCTCTCGTGTTTTCTTCTACTTCTTCTTTTTATAATTACATTGTCGAATCTAATTCTATGCGTAATCAAGCTTTTGTTTTCTTAAATATCATTTGAGTTTTTTATTAGCCAGAGTGCGGACGAGTTGGGCAACAAGCTTCTAAATTCACCCCATAGATGACATGTAGCATGAGTCAACATGTGGGTATGTAAGTTATCGTGTATTTGATAAAGTCATTTCAACTACCTTACATCCCACATAGGTTGAAGATGATCACACATGTTTAGAATACTACTATGTTTTCAGATACATGACTTGTTGAAATTCATCATAAAATAAAAAATTTCAAATTTCGGCTAACTCACGTGTCGGAAAATAAATATAATTTCTAAACTCTCTATTTTTTTATTTTCTTTTTCTTTTTCAAAGAAGACCAAATTTCACCGGTGACAAAGAGATTCGTTTTGAGTTTATTCATTACTATTTACCACTAAAAAAAGGTCAGAATAGTCTGAGTTTTATGTCCTAAAGTTGTAACTGATTAGAAAACCTTTGCATCACGGAACGTGAAATGTAAGTTCATCTATTCTTGTTTACTACTCGTGATTGACACGTAGATGATTGTATATATTATGTTCATGTTTGTTCTTTAAGATAGTAAACTAACACAAATGAGCAACACGGACATGGTCATGGATAGATAATGAACACTGCGCCGTTGTATTTACGTTAATTTAAAGTCATTAACTTTTTACCTTAATAAACCGATCATATAATTTTGTTTATTGTTTAGACTTGAATATATGTTATGCTTGTTTTTTTAACAAATAACGAGGTATTATAAAGTAAATCAAATAAAATTAGATAGGGTAGTATACCAGGAAAACCTTTAAATATTTATCTTATAAAAATTTTACCGTAAGAAAGATTATCAAAATACGTTCGAATTGATTTTTACGCAATTTAAAATATATATGGAAGTGTATATACGTTAGTATATTAAAAGTTTGATAGTTTAGAAGATTTTTGCAAAAAAAATCATTTTCGTCTCTAACTTTTGTATATACATTTTGTATACCGAAGTTAGAAGTCTAAATGAGAAATAGAGTATGAATTGAGATCCATTTCTAAAGTGTTTGTCTTGCTGTAAACATTTTTTATTAAATAGAGGTAGGATGATAAGTAAAGTATGATAGAGTTTGGTTCTTTTGGTAAATATACCGTGCAATAACCCAGTGGTCAGCGGTTCGATTCCCAAAATAACGAGCTTTGTCTTTTTTATTTTTTATTTTTTATTTTTTATTTTTTATTTTATGTTGCTAACAACTCACTGCATTTCTATTTTGAATATATTTCAAAATAAATAAATAAAAGAAAAAACTCTTGATGTCATCATAAAGTCAAGTAAACATATTCTTCCTCAAATTGCCATAGAATTATTTGTTCTAAAATAACATTTTTAAACATTTTAACTTCATCAAACTAGATGTTCAACAACATCATGTGACTATAAATTAAGAGCTTTGAGGCGACTCAGATCCCTCTTAGTTGCCTTCATTTCTAGAAAGACAGAGTGACAACTTTGTTTTACCGATGTTCATTTTTATATCAAAAAGTACCAACTAATGTGTGTAACCAGAATTATCTGAAATGGATAGATGGATCACCCTCATGAGTCCTACTAAAAACTCACCGAATCTCACATAGGTCGAATCCAGTTCACTTATCCAAACTAGTGATGTTTCGCAAAACGAACTTGATCACTCACATAAAGATTTCCTACTTATATGATATCGAAAATAAATTTAGCATATAAATCACTTAAACTAAACTATTTGCAGCGTTGAATCTCTAATTAACTTCATGGCATGAAATTCATGAAACATAAAAGGAGTTGCATTATCGCCAACTATTCAAACAAAAAAGAAAGAAACATATGAGAGTAAACTCACTTGAAATCCCTGATAAAATTTGCACCTCATAGAGGACCTTTGAATCCATTTGCATCGTCACTTAACAAGTGTATTCAGACTTTGCCTGCATTTCGAGTGAAGGTATCAAGAGACAAAGTCATAACTTAATTTTCCCTACTAATGTACAACGCAATCAAGCACACAATACTAATGAACACGAGTCACTAGATTTATCCAACATGGATAACTCTCGCGAGTCTTACAAAGAAAACCACTAATCGACACTTTGTTAATGGGGTCAAACATTGAGCCACATAAGGGTGAATTTTGCACCATTCTAGTTTTTGAACCCAAAATACAAAGTGGATACCTCCATGAGAAATCTAAAACACAACCACAAACTCCCTGCTATAGTATCTTGTTGAGATCTGCAATATGAATACAAAGAGTTTTATAGTATCAGAAATAATTTTCTATCTCATGCGTCGAATCCATACCGAACCTCAGCATAGTGAGATTTTACCAGTGCAAGAGCTCTTTAACCATGAGAAATCTTGTTATTTTCTTCCAGCATAACTAGAACAAGATTTAACCGTTTTATGCTCAGATTTTAGATATGGCAAAATGGGCGGAGTAGGTAACAGGTCAACATGGGTTCAGGTGGAAACGGGTCATATTATAGTCTAGTCTAAATCTTTAATAAACAATAATTAGAAGGTGTATGCATTAAAAACACGCTTTGGATAATTTTTAAACTAAGTGACCAGTTCGACCCGTTCCTCATTTAGGTAATAATGATTTGACCCATTGTACAACTTTCTCATTAACTTCACGACATGTTACTCAAAATAATCAAAACGAGTTGCATTATTGATAATTTTTTCTCTGACTAGAACCAAAAAGAAAAGAACAAAAATGTGAGAGTAAGCCCATATGAGGATCATTTAATAACGGCATTTAAACAATGTCACTACTTCAAAGTACAAACGCTCTATAATGAACTTATAAATGGTATATAGAAATGCAAGAGTCAACACGTACGTATGTACATTATTTGATAGAAAGTTAAAAACCATTCCAACTTTACATCCCACATAGTTTATAGAAATGAAATCTGTCTATATACTATAGTGAATTAGGATAACACATGCCTAGAAAATTACTATGTTTTCAGATATAAATATGAAAATTCCAAACTTTATCCTCACTTGTATTCGGCAACGAATACAATATTCTTTGACTTTTTTAGTATCTTTTGTCACTATAAAAATACGGTTGCTCCAAAAAATTTATTTTCAAAGATTGTCCATATGTATAACAACATATTTAGTAGTCTTTTATCTATCTATACCCAGTGGCGGAGATAAAGGTGGGTCCGGGGGTCATGTGACTTTCCGGCGAAAAAAATTGTAGTGTAAATTTTAAAATTTTTCCGCCTATTCCTTCCTCCCCCAACGAACCAATTTTTAGTGTAGTTTCTAAAAATTATAATATTTTGCCTCTCGACAAAAACTTTCTGTCTATACCAATCATTCTTAATTTCTATTGACCAATAGAAGCTGTTAACTAGATTTAGAATATGTGATAATAGAAACGTTTCACTGATCTACCTCTACTTACGTAACCCCGGTCATACGTACAATGCCATTTTGATTTCGGAGTGACATGTTACGAAAATGAATGAAGGTGCGGCCCTCCAAGTTCGCCATGACATGTTACGAAAATAACTCAACTTCGCCATATTCATCTCAAGAATGGCCAACAATTTTACTTTTTTGTTTTCCTTTTAAAAAGAATGGATTTTGAATGGTTCACAAAGTATTTGTGTTAGCTAACCCAACAGTCCAATCATTCCTAATGTATAGCGCCATACGGCCTATACAACAAGCTAAGTTGTGCCTTCATATATTTAAGGGATCTATTGAACACATATGACGAGTTAGTACTTTAGGCTTCTAAATTGCACAGCTCAATCATGCATAAGGTGCCATTCAAAATGATCCACAGATGTCATCCATGTGGCTAATAAATGAGCTGACTTGGATGATTCGAGACGAGCCTCTTGGTTGCCTATATTTCTAGAGACGATATCAAGCGACAAAGGGACAACTTCGTCCTATACTCCTGTCAATCTAAAACTCAAAATCAATCACAAGGTAGGGACCAAAAGACTCACCAAATTTGAGTCCTGTTCACCTAAACCAAAGTATTGTAGTTTCCAAAAAGATAACTTGATTAGTAGCATAAATATAGCCTATTGATTTGATTTACAAATGTTATCCTATATGCTAAATGGATGCTTATATTAAGCAACAACAAAGAAATTACACTTATACAACATCATAAAGATGTGTGCTCTGGGTCTTGCTCATACGATACGACACATCAGACCAATTTAATTAACGAATAAGACAATGCAAACTCACATTTAAAGTCAGGGACGAAACCAAGACCACATATGACCCGGTGCACAAAAAATTTCGAAGGGTAATATTAGAAACACTTTTCAGTGGACCGGTGCATTTAAGATGCATTTATGAAAAATCGATGTTTTTTCAAAAATTAACACTACATCGAAAAACAATCATAAAATTACTTAAATTGATATCAGTAACGTACATTTTAAAATGTCACAATTACTTAAGATAATTATAAAACTATCATACAATTATACAACTATGGGAAATAAAACAAGTGCTAACTGCTAAGTATAACATCATAAGACACCGTAATCACTGTTTATCTAAACATGTATTCATAATAGTCAAGAAGATACAGTAAGCATGTCTAAATTTCTAAAAGCCTATGGTCAACTTTTCCTTGCTTGCAAGCTTGTTATTTGAGCTCTATAAGTTCATTTACTGGGAATTTTGCTCATTGCTTTTATAATGTTTGACGTCATACTTCTTCACTGAGCCAATCTACTTTATTTTCCCATCTCGAAGTCTTGTTCTTGCTCGTAAACCAGTTGCGAAAAGGATTGTTGGTGTATGAGACCACCCCGGTTTCCCATTCCATCCCAACCAGCCAATCTCTTCGTTCTCAAAACTTATGACACCTCACAAGACCAAGATTAGTAGCTATGAAGCAACAAAAATAGTCATATATGCTCATTTATCATCATGTATGAGCATCAATCCCATCGTTATTCTACAGCAAAAACAAAATCACTAACTTGAACATCATAAATAAACACGCATACATTCAAAAATAAAACTTCATATTAATCAATTCTCACCAACACCTGCATAATTAAACACACCTTAAACATACACACCTTAGGTACGTATCGCGACCACCCGTTGCCACACGAACCTAGATAAGCAAACCCACGAAACCGCGCCTTCAACACCTCTCCAGGACCAACATAACTCATAACCCCAAGCCTTCAACCATTCAATAATCAACTCGTGAAGTACAAGCACCATCCAATTCTTATACATGATCACTCACTTTTGGAAAAAAAGAGTTTCGAGTAATTCTATCACCTCGTAAACACACAACCACCGCGACCTTCAATGATATGCGCTAGACACGCATATATGTCTATCTTAAAACTCATGGGTGTGGATTGAGCACCTTTCATTGCGTAACATCATAAAACTATGGAAAATAAAATTAGTACAAGTATAAAATTGTAATGAGAGTACTACAAAATGCTTAAAAACAGTTGGATTTTGACTTTTGAGCATCCCACATCGCCTTGTGAAGGAAATTAGTTTGCGGGAGGTGGTTATAAATAAGGAGGGAAGGATTCAATTAGAGGCAGGCTTGTTAAATTCCTTTAAAAGCCAATAACCAACATAATGTTGCTTGCAAGCTTATGATTTTAGTTTTATAAGTTTGCAAACACATTGTTGTGGTTGTTGCTTTTTATGTTATTGGACAAGCTGACAATTTTATATATAAAGTTATCAAGAACTTAACACACCCAGATTTACAAAATGCGCTAAATGAACACAAGCTTAATGATGCTAGGAACTTACATGAACAACAAATGAACATGGAAGGGTTTTTGGCGAATTCCATTACGAGCACTATTCCTGAAACTTTTGCACCAAGTCTAGAGTTTAAGTGGCTTAATAAACCTTATGATATAGTACAAAAGGTTCTTAATGAGCACAATCACAACTTGTTAGAAAAGGACACTCTTATATACTTATCACTATGTCTTGCAAAATACATTTATCAAGTGAATGCAGATTCTATTCTAAACAAACTTGTTGAACCGAAGCGTTTCCTCCGGTTACAATTTTTATGGTCTTCTCGGACGTAATACCTATTTTCACTCATTTTGGGAGTAACGAAGGTGCTTCGAATTTTGAGTATGTTAATCTGTACCAACCGTACAACTTTAGTGTTGATCACCAACTTGTATTCCTATTTGCAACTAAAGCACTAGTAATAAGAACACAAATTACAATATACAGTAACTATGGTTTTAACAGTTGTTCCAAGCATCGAACTAACTGTCCTATCAGATCGGTGGTTCAAGCGGCCCCGACATGTTGGATCTACGAGTCTCAAGAACCGAAAGACATAGGATATAATTGAAAAATTATACATGTGTAAAAAGAAATGGAAAGCACTTAAAAGAAACATAAATCTTTTATAAATATAACATAGTATATTCCACAAAAAGGTGCATATTAATTAGTGTTTATCAAAAGATGAAATCGTAGTGGTTACGATAAACTCATATATACCTTTGTGCTACAAAATGCTTATTCTTAAGTCTCATAAGCTTGCCAGCTGATTGTCGGTAGCTTTTATAATATTTGACAAGCTCCTAATTATAAGGAGAGTTATTTTACATACCAAACTTTTCTCACATACCAAGGGACTCATCTCCACCATTCATTTAAAAAGAAATCAATGGATGAGATTAAAATAATTTTATTATTTCACATATTTTTTATAATTTAAATATATCTTAAACCGTTAATCGTTAAGCGAAAATATTTACACCGTCGCGACGAGCATTTAATTATCTTTCTATAGACGGGCACTTCGATATATACTTTCGAAAAAAGAAAAAAATTCATTTTTTTCACGTTTTTTTAGTCTTTTTTTAGTTTTTTTTTACGTTACTGTAATTTACATGAAAAAAATCATATATGATAAAACACTAACTTGAATATCAGATATGATATCAATGTTAAATCATATATGATATGTAATATCATATGTGATATCATATGTATATCATATGCGATTTTACACTAATATCACATGTGATATTACATATCATATATGATTTAACACTAATTAGTGTTTTATCATATATGATTTTTAATGCAAATTTCAGTAACGTAAAAAAAACGAAAAAACTTAAAAAAAAAACGTGAAAAATACGAAAAAAAAATTTTTGTCGAAAGTATATCAAAGTGCCTATCTATAGAAAGATAATTAAATGCTCGTCGCAATGATATATTTTTTTTGGCTTAACGATTAACGGTTTGAAAGATATTAATATTTGAAAAAAAAAAATGAAAGTGGGTTTTTTAAATTGTTGGGATTAATCTCATCCATTAGATCTAATAAAAATGGAGGGTGGAGATTGATCCCTTGGTATGTAAAGAATCTTTTGTCCTGATCTTAAATCACTAATTATATATGTAACTTTTTTTTGAGCTAAACATTAACACGCCATAAATTTTGACCTTTGCTTATATAATATTTGACCAGATCACAATCTTCAGCGCATGTTGTAAAAGAAAAAGATTTTATCTAGCCATCTAGAGTGTCTTTCGTTGGTGGTTGTAGATCTAAACAAACTCGATGTCTATAACTCCAAATGACAAAAGTGGTTTGAGTTAACTTTATGTGTTGATTTGCACACATAAAATTTTTATTGGGACACATACAAAGACCGTACATGGCTGACTTTTAAAGGGATAAACAAGGACTTGGCCTTAGTTTGGCTTTCTTTTAAGTCTTTTTTCATCTGTATGTTCAAGGGAATGTTTGACGCGTAACTTACATGACTTGATGTTGGTTAGGATAAAGAACATGACAAAGGATTTTTATAATACGATGGAGATACAGTAAATTAATTGGTATGGTTTCAAAGGGGGTGTGTCTAGTCATCTCATGGAGACCTATATGGACTTCTAAATGTAATTTTAAAAGTTTGGATAGAAGAAACATATGCAATTTTGCATGTGAGACAATTTTTGTAATTTACTTTGTCAAATTCATGAATACTGTTAGAGCATCTTCAATGCATTATGCATTTAATAAGTTTTCTGAAAAGCATTACTGGCAAAAAAAAGGGGTAATTATGAGAATGCATGTTTTGCTCAAGGTGTCATCACTTTTTAGGAAAAAAGTTTTGGTATTTCCAAAATAAACCTTGAGACTTGCGACTTTTTTCTTCCAATCTAAGAGTGCCAAGTGTCCTGACACTTTTCAGAACCCAATCATTGAAATTACCTTTTCGTACCTATGATTTATAATCGACTTATATCCAGCGACTTTTTAAGATTCGAGCGATTTTTTTTTATATTTTCGAGGAAAAAGTCAAACTTTGGAAAGTATTATTTTATTCCTTTTGCTCCTTCTCAATGCTGAGCGACTTAAGCGAATTACTTTGAGCGTCTTTTTTAACTTTGTACTTTTGTACTTTTATATTTTTTTTACATAACTTTTAAATACTTTTTAAATTAAAATGACTATTGTACCCTTAACTATTTTTACATGTTGAGCATCTTCTTTCCTTTAACAAAACCAAACTGCCATTGGTGAATTAGCCTACTACTACTACCAATTCACTTTTTAAACTAAAAACTATAAAACTAAAACTGTTATTGGCAACTGCTACCAATTCACACTACAAGAGAAATTCCATTTAATGACTAAAACTTTTTATGACTGAATAATAAAAAAGTAAATAAAAAGTCGAACAAAAAAGTCATCACATTATTTCTCATTTCAATTAAAAAACCAGAAGTTTTATCTCTCTCTCTCAAGCCGCCATCAACTCCGGCTATCAACACCTTCACCTCCGGCCACCATCACCGCATTCGGTATCAACACCTTCATCTCTGGTTATCTCACCATCTCCGGTCAATTCACCATCGCCGAAGGTATTATTTCTCTAATTTTAATATACATATAATAATTAGGGTTTCATTTACACCGATCGTTGTGTAAATGAGCTTCGATTATCACCAATTGTTGTGTGGACTTAGTATGCAATAGTGCGAGTCCCATATTGATTAGAAGTTTAATTTCTCGAAGTTATTGATAGGAAAACTTATTCAACTTGCAAGAATCAAAACACAAGCAGTAGAATCAAAACAAGCTAGCAGTGGTAACTACAAGAAACTAGCAGTGGTTTCGAGAAACGTAGCAGTGGTTACCTAAATATACTAGCAGTGGTTTAGTAACAAACAGTGGAATAAAATAAAGTAGCAGTGGTTACCTAAATATACTAGCAGTGGTTTAGTAACAAGCAGTGGAATAAAATAAAGTAGCAGTGGTTACCTAAATTTACTAGCAGTGGTTTAGTAACACTATCAGTGGAATAAAATAAAGTAGCAGTGGTTACCAAAATATACTAGCAGTGGTTTGGTCAGTGTCTGTTCGTCCATCTTTATGCCACTAACCTTGAGCTTTTACGAAATATATGTAAAGTAATTCTTCTCAAGTCCCACGTCTGATTGATGTTCACAACAGAAACAGTAAAACACTAAAACAATAAAACTAGAACACACAATATTTCTTGGAATAAGCTCTCCAATTTCTTTGAAAAGTATTGGCTTACAAAAACTGATATTGAATGGTACAATGACAAACCACAGCTCGGTTTGTATATATAGGTATTAGAACATGCTTTCCTAATCCTACTACAATTCTAATATTCTAGTTATATTAGAACCGACATTCCCCATGGACTTGGGTCGATGGCTACTGCCCCATAAGCTCGGGTCAGACTTTAGCCCAACATCTTCTTTGTGATGTAGCCAAATGCATTTAAGGATAAGTTTGTGTTTGAGTATTTGATATTGTGTGTTTCGGTTTGATCAGCTATAAGTTTCGTTTCGTCAAAGATAAGATAATTTTGTTGAGGTTAAGCAACCATAATTTGTAGAATTCTGCAGTTTAAGTGTTTGATATTAGTTCCTGCGTGTGTGATTTGGTATATGCGTTATAGTTCATTGCGTGAGAATTAGCCTCTTACCCAGCCAAAAGTGAGTATGCTTCCAGTTTTCAAGTGAGTATGCTAGCCAGTGGAAACTACCCAGCCAAAAGTGTAAATGACCCTCTTACCCCTCGCACTCCCAGAGATGGTGATGATAGTGATGAAGAAGAGGTTGAAGAAGTATCCGAAGAAAGAAAAAAGTTTGGCGCAGCTTCCAGTTTTCAACTACCAGAAGATTTTCACATATCTCAAGTGAGTTAGTTATGGAGACTAATTTGGCTTTCTTACTGTTTTGGTTGAAATTTGATTCATTCTTGGGGTCAAATTGCTAATATACGTGACTATACGTATTGGTTGATTCGTTCATATGGTATTGATTTTGAGTTTTATTTCAGGACCCTGACTAGTCTTGTAAATGTTAGCGAAGGTTTTATATTAGCAAGTACAATAATGAAAGAGGCTTTTTACTGGTGATGACACCAATTCTGGATGTCTTTTTGTTGTACTACTTTTACTGAGATGTGATGAATTCGTTCGAGTTACTTACCGATTGACCAATTTGGGTTATCTGGTTTACTTTAACTGGTCAAATGGGTTAAGGTAAATGATTTAGTGAGAAAGGAAATGAGTCACTGGGATGAAAGTTACCCAAAAGATCATTCAATGCATAAAAACCTCCTGCACTGTTTTACTAAAGAAGTTAGACTAGTGTATAATATTGTTCTTGCAGTTATATCTATAAACTTCTAAAGCTAAAAATGACGCTAACAATCAATAAAGCTCTAGATTTAAGATCATGCACGCGCAAACGTCTAAGAAACATGGGTATGTAACCGGGTTTTTACTGCTCTAGAGCTTGTTGACTGTAAAACAGATATAATGAGTGTGGTCGGGTGTCACGTCAACATCTACTCTCACCATCAAACTAACCGCTAAATCCTGTAGTGATTACCAGTTTACCGCCAAACCCGTCACGCAAACATATCACACTTAGACACAAATACACGACCCAAAAATACTCGCATGCCTCACCTTTTCCTTGATTCACGTTTGATAGCCGGGGCTACTAAACCGTCACCTAAAACCACCCACCAAGTGTGATGGTGGTGCAGTAAGTGAGTACTCGTGATCATAGCGGCTACCTGGACATTTTTGTATAATATTTCTAACAACCTCCTACCTGAACATTTTTTTAATAATGTCACATAATTTTTTATTGTTTTTTTTAATACAGTAATATTGAAGTTGCAACAACATTTTCGCCAATGGTTTCAGTTAAAGCAGGAGGTACCGTGGTGCCAAAAGGTGACGCCAAACCACCAACCCAAGAATCCCAATGGCTCACCATACCATGTTTCGTGCCAAACCTCTTGGCTGTTACACAACAGCCAACGACAAACCATTTTTATTTATTTATTTATTTTTAAATTTTAGTGGAGTACCTTAATTAAGTTTTGCAAGGAATATGAGTTTTGCAAGGAATATGAGAATTAGCCTAACTGCCTAAGTTTAATTAAGTTTTGCAAGGAATATGAGTAGAATTATGCCATTTTAGTATTTGATAGTAGTGTTTGTTTTGGTACGATGAGTTATATAGTTTAGTTTCGTGAAAGTTGACCCAAGTTTATTGAGGTGTTTCTATTAGGATTAGTAGAATTATGTGACTGTGTTTCGCACGATTGTTAGTGTGTGTTGTCTTCGTATGATGAATTATGTAATTCGTTTCGTGAGAGTTAACCTAAGTTTATTGAAGTGTTTCAGTCACGATTCGCAGAATTTTGTGATCGTTTTTGCGTGTAAATGTATATGAATATCTGGTAGTAGTGTGTGTATGTGTTTTCATATCATAAGTTATGTACTTCAGTTTCTGAGAGTTGATCTATGTTCGTTAAGGTGCTGCAGTAAGTATTAGTAGGAATTTGCAATTGTATTTCCGATAATTGTTTGCAAATATTTAGTAAATCGATGTCTTTTAGGACGAGTTGCATAAATCGTTTTGTGAGAGTAAACCTATGTTTATTGTGGTGCTTCAATCAGTATTAGTAGAATTTTGCAATCGTGTTTGGATTACTTATATTTAGAAAATTGATAGGAGCGCGTGCATGTGTCATCATATGATAAGTTCTGTAATTCATTTTGTGAGATCTAATCAAAGTTTATTGAGTCGGTAAGGATTAGTAGAATTTTGTGATTGTGTTTCGGATAATTATGTGGATCTGTGATAGTAGTGTGTGAGTGTTTACGTAAACGGCTTATATTCGTTGCTCTGCTGAAAGTTTATTGAAGTGTTGCAATCACGATTAGTAGAATATTATACGAGTAACTGTGTATTGAATATTTGGCAGTTTTGCATGTATGTGTTTTAGGATGAGTTATACAATTCATTTCGTGAGAGTATATTTGGTAGTAGTGCGTGTGTGTGTTTTAGAATGAGTTATACAATTCATTTCATGAGAGTTAAAGCTAAGTTTATCGAAGTGCTCCAATCAGGATTAGTAAATTTTTTGCAGCTGTGCTTTTGGCATACTTGTGTCAATCTGCGTGTAGAAGAATTGTTCTGTTAATTGCGTGTTTGATCATACAGGGTAAATCTGAAGATATGACGGGAGATGTGGACATGATGTCAAATGGTGAGAGGGAATGTGAGATTCATAGATTGGAGGTACCATTATTCTTACTACTCAAATACTTTCGTAATTCGGTTTGAAACATAGCGGATATGCTGATGCTAAAAATTATCATTTGTCACTTTTTGAACTGTGTTATTGAATATAGTAGTTAATGCAGGCACAGAGTTCATCCTCATTTTTAGCACCATGCTTTTTTAATATAAATATCAATGGCATAAGTTCTGAATGTGTGAGAATCTTCTTTTTAATGGTGTTTGGAGCAAAGCATAATACTGTACTTGCCAGAAAACAAAATAGTTTGTAATTTAGTTTTGGATTGTAAGGTGAAATCTTGTTTGGGGGAGGGAAGCAGGGAATAATACAATTTCTGCACTAGTATATTTCTTCTATATATTCACTGGATTATTAGTCTTGTAAGTTTGCCAAATATGTGTTGGACAAGAGGTTTCTTTGTAGTTTCCGCAGAGAAAGGTTATAAAACTACCTGTAAGTGTCAGGTAAACTGTAGTTATCTATCCCATGAGTAGCACTGAAACTGTTGAAAGAGCAAAAGTTTGTAATGATACAAGTTTGTAATGATACGGACAGACACATGAGCTTAAATTTTTTTAACAAAGTACTGAAGTGTACCAATTGATATGGAAGTCTTTGGAATAAAAACTGTTTCAGTTTTATGGTGGAGACATTTTATCTAGCTCTCTAGTGTCTCTCCTTATTAAAAACATTATAAAATTCCCTTTCTAAAAACAAACAAACGACCTTATCAAATTCCCTTTCTTGTATCTATATCAGCATATAACTTTCTCAGTTTGAGCTTTTCTTTAAAAAGTACTCATAAGCTGGTACTGGTTGAAGTCATTATTGTTACAACATGACATTTCATCGGAGGGTTGAAGCCCATCATTGGAAATCTGTTGGCAAGTACAATCCTGTGCAGCTAGGGATCCATATAAGCTAAGTGAGGAATTACAAAATGCGCTTAATGAACATAAGCTTAACGCGTATGATGCTTGGAACTTACATGAACATCAGATGGACATGGAAGGGTTTTCGGCAAAATCCATTGCGATCAATTTTCTTGCAACTTTTGCACAAGGTATAGAGCTTAAGCTGCTTAATACAGCTTATGATATACTAGTAATACAAAAGGCTCTTAATGAGCACAAACACAACTTGTTAGAAAAGGAGACTCTTATATTTTTATCGGTTATCACTATGTCTTGCAAGATACATTTAACCTGCGAATGAAGCTTCTGTTATAAATAAACTAAGGTTTTAATAGTCGGATAACACGTCCGACATGTTGGATCTACGAGTCTCAAGAACCGAATGACCTAGCATATAATTGAGAAATTTACTTATAAGAAACATCAAATCTTATAAAAAAGAATTATTGTGCTTATTATACTTCATAGCTCTTCTCTTCAAGTTCTCGTATTTATAATGTAGAATTTTATAAAAGAGCTATCGGCTTATATCAGTAACTTATGTTTTATAATCTCACAATTACTTAAATACAATTATAAAACTACGGGAAATGGAATTAGTGCAAGTATAACATTCATTGGGTTTTTGACTTTTGAGCATCCCACATCGTCTTGTGAGGGAAAAGTAGCTTGTGGGAGCTCCTTATAAATAAAGAAGGGAATGATGCGATTAAAAGTAGGCTTGTTGAATTCTTTAAAAGCCAATGGTCAACTTTTTGTTCTTTGCAAGCTTATGATAAAAGTTTATCAGTTTGTAAAGACAATTTTTTTTCTATTGGCTTCTATACTATTTGACATGCTTATAATTATATATGTTAACTTTTTATTGAGCTAAATATATAAAGTTATCTAAACCATAACACGCCATAGATTTTGATCATTGCTTTTATATTTTGAATATATTGAAGACCAGCTAAAAAATAGATGAACCTTAGTTTTGACATTCAGAGATCAGTTATAAACACTCAATTGGACCCATCTAGAATATTTAGAGGGAACCAACTAAACTCCTCCCCTTTTAAATTTTTAACCAACTTGACGAGTCTCAAATTGCCACCTCTAGGCTTTATGAAGATGCTTTCGAATGATTTCATAGAGTCACTCTTCTGCTCTTACAAGCACCATGGCTTTTACATATAGTTAAGTTAGGGGCAACATCATTGCTTATAAGAGCCTTCGGTATAATAACATTTACCTCGCGTTAAGGGTACGTGGAGGTTCTTTAACGCGCGTTAACCCACGTTACCACACCGCCGTTGCACATTAATGGGTTGCGTTGCCCTGCACGTTAATGGGTTAACGCAATGTTAAGCTGTGTTAAAAAAAAAAAAAAAAAAAAAAAAAAAAAAAAAAAAAAAAAAGCCCTTTAGTTGATGGAGGCTGCAAACACCCAAGAAGGTGGTGACCTTATTGTTGCATGTGTGTGTGTTGTAGGTGTGTGCGGCGCGCAGAAGGAGGAAGGAGGCGTTAACATTAAAGCCTTTTTTTTTTTTTTTTTTTTGGGCTGCTCGCTTGGGCTTGTGGGATTTGATTTTATTTGTAATTTTTTAGTTTTGCACTTTTGCTTACTTTTGATTTGGTTAAAAAAAAAACTTACTTTTGATTTGGCTTAAAAAAAACTTACTTTTGAATTTATAAATGTTATTTGTATTTTTTTTTAAGTGTTATGTTGTTTATTAAAATAAGTATTAGTTTAGAGGTTGAATTTGTAAATTTAATTTATTAAATAAAAGTGGGGCCCAAAATGGTTGAGTTATGGTAAGTTATGATAAGATGTGTTTTTTGGTGTGTTAAGGTTGAAATGTTAAAGCTGATGTGGCGCTGACGTGACAAATGTTAACCCTTAACCTAAGGGCACCATACCCATCGATTAGTGTTTACCTAAAGTTATAATCTTAGAAGTGTAGCGAATTGCTTAAAATCAACTACATCCCACATGGCAGTATGAAGAAAAGATGTTTGTAAATACAGAGGAAATGATAGATACAAGATTGCAATGTATAAACTTTAATAAAAAACGCTTAAGAAATGGTCTTTTTCATATTTCATGAATGTTAGAACTGTTAACCTAAGGGCACCATACACATCAATTATTGTTTGTTTGTTAAGAGGCTCTGAGTCTGAATCTGATTCGCACATCTGAATCTGAATGTGTGATTGAAATATCTGAATCTGATTCCAACTTAATATGAATAAGTGGTTGAGAAATCTGAATCTGAGTGATACAAAAGTGTTTGTTTTTTTGTAAAATTATTTGAAGTTGTTAGACATTAAGAGGTGTTAAGACACCTTTCAACATCTAGTTCAATAAGATGTTTTTACCTTTTAGCGCCTCTTAATAATCATAAAAAAACAAACACTCTTAATCTTGACTGTCTCTTATTGCCTCTTAATGACAAGAATAAAACAAACACACTTTTTTGTCTAAACATCTAATTACGTCTGACTGAGTCAGATTAAGATGTTATTAAGAGGTTTTTCAGAAAAACAATCGCAAATTTGGTGATGATCATTAGCAAGTCTTAATATTCCTTACTTACAACTAAAGCACAATAAGAAGCAGAAAAAGTAAATGGTGAATTAATTTCGATTGTAACTTTTTGTAATATTCAAAACAAATAAACAATATGTATCTACACATGAAACGGTAAAGATTTACAAGAAACACCAATGCTACCAAAAAATGTTCTTGCATCATATAACCTTCTCAGTTTGAGCTTTTTTTAAGCTTTTCTATAAGAAGTTCATAAGAACCGAAAAACCTAGGATATTAATTAGAAATTTACACATGTGTAAAAAAGAAATGGCAACGAGTTATAACTTGTAAGAAACATAAAATCTTATAGAAATTGATTGTGCTTGTTATACTTCATAGCATCTTCACTAACTTTTGTAGTTTCCAAGTTTCTTGTAATTGTAATGTAAAGTTTTATCTATACTACTTATAATGGAGGGATGACCCTCTCTCATAAATTTTTTTAAGATGTCATTAATGTGTTTTTTAAGCATTACAATTTTTAATGCATAATGTACACAATAAATAGCTTTTACTAATTTGTCTTCCACAATATTTTAATGCTTCATTTATTATTTCCTTTTGAATTAGTTTAGTTTTAATACAAAAATGCACATATAAATGAATATGATTTTAAAATGCATGCAAAACTACAAAGTTCTAAAACTATTATTATTTTGTAAGAGTGTTTCGAGAACCAATCTAAATAAATTTTGAATTATTTTAAATAAAATTAACCACAAAAGTAAAAAACGATTTTTCGTAAAAGTCGGGACAATTTTTTTAAGACAAATGATGCAATGTGCTAAGTGCTAATTCAATGATTAATATATTAATTATTATACTTTTTATGGATAACTCTAAATGATTATTTAAACATGTAAGTTTTCTTTACATTATAAGCATTCTTTTATTTATATCTTCTATCTATGTGGGACAAGTGTTATAAACAATATTAATGATTCAAACATTTTCATAAATATATACTTTTACAAGATGTATACATTATAAGTACTCTTTCATTTATATCTTTTATCTGTATGGGACAAGTTTAATAAACAAATACAAACATGTTCAAAAATATATATTTTTCATAAAAAAAAATGTTTTTACTTACTTGTGACTACGGATCACTATCATCTAATTTGACAATAACCCCATAACATTATTGACTACCGCAACGCAAAATCACGCCACTTTCAATTGTTTTTATATGAATTAGTTTGATATTATCCATCACTTTTTTTTTAAAGTTACTCAAACTCATTATATTTTCGCTATTAGTAAAGTTATTGTAAGAGAAAACATAAAATTGAAAATATTTTTTGCCGAAAATTTTATTACTTGATAACCGCCATCACAACGCGCAGGTACCCTACTATAATATTCTAAAGAGTTGAAATATGCGACATGAAACTTTTGGCATCCGCAAATTTATCGTCACATAAAACGTTTCAGATTATAAAGCATGGTTTATTGAAAATTTTTATTTCAGGGTACCCGCCGCCGCATCGCGCGGGTACCCTGCTAGTAACTCATAAAAAAGAGCCCATCGACTTATTCCAATAACTTATGTTTTTAAATGTCACAATTACTTAAAAACACTTATAAAACCATAGGAAATAAAACTAGTGCAAGTATAACATACATTAATTTGTGTATATCTAAAGATGAGTGTACTACAAAATGCTTAAAAGTCAATTGGGTTTTCACTTTTGGCATCCCACATCGCTTTGCAAAGAAAAGTAGCTTTGTGAGAGTTGATTATAAAAATAAAGATGGAATGATATCATTTGAAAGCATGTTAATTCTTTTAAAAGGCGGCATCAACTTTTTCTGCTTGCAAGTGATTTGAATTTTTTTTCCCTCTCTCTTAAGCTTGCATTTTTGACAAGCTTGCAATTTTAAACATAAAGTTAGAAAACATTTTTTTTTTGAACGGCGAGTTAGTAGTTAGTGATCCGAGCTCACAGTGACAACCAATTGGGCAGTATGCAAGCCTCGAACCTTTCTCCTTAGGGGATAAACCTCACTCCTGCTTCTATTTATTTTGGTGAGACTCGAACATTGACACGTCATAAATATAATTGGTATGTATGTCTTAAATTAATTAGAGATGTTTCAGAAATTTTAAATCTAGTAATTTACTTTTTGTTTTTGCTTAAGTGATTAGTATTTTATTGCATTTTTTTATTTTATTTTACATATTCTTAAATGTTTTATAGTTAACTAGTTATAAATGATTGTGTACTCACAAGTTTCAAACTATGAGTATAACCAATACATATGTAACTATATTAGTTCGGTGTGAATTTATCTATTATTCATGAGTTTAATTACTTCCAAAATCTTTTAAGTTAATTTTATGTACAAAAACATTGTGTAAGGTGAACAGCTTTAAGTTAATTTAATTGTATTGCGTTGTTTTTAATGATTTTATAAAAGTGTCTAATTTTATTGCAAATATATTTCATGCGATTATGTGATGAAGCATTGGTTTAAGTAATATATATATTGATTTCGTATATATTTAAGGAACATGAAAATATGGATTCTCATATAGCTACATGTCATATGTTCTTTAGATGTTATAATGTGGGCTTTTACTTGCTAGTCTTTCTTTCGCTACGTTTACTTTTTCTTAATGCAAATGTGTTTGATCCATGTGTTGTAGCTAATTGGATTGTATCTTGGTCAAAAACCAAGTTCGCTGGTGTTATTAGTATGCATTGCATAGGCAAGTTTTGTTGTTAGTAACTTACGGGTGTTATACACGGCGAGTGAAATTTATTACTAAATGTGCATTGATGTTATATATCTTGTCATCATTATTAACTCTAATAATGGTTACTACATTATAAGGAGCATATGCTTAATCTTGACAGTTAATTAGTTAAACAAATTATCTCATGGTACTCTTAGAATTACTTAATCAAAATAGAGAAATATGTTAACAAGACGTAATTTAAGCAAAGCACATATTTATGGATTCTTGAACTTGACTAAAAAGCAATGATTATCACTTCTTTAAAGTGGGTAAATATGAAATATTATTGCTTGTATGGAATAACGTGTAAATCTTGTACAATAAGAGTAATTGCGCATGAATGGTTTCTTGAAACGAGTTGGTTGAAAATATATGTTTTACAAAAGTTTTATGAAAAGTTACTGAGCTATTCATATGTATCAATCATGTGCTTTGAGCTTTGTGTATATGCATGTAATTCCAACGTTTCTTGAGAATGCTTTGTATAGTTTTTCCTTTTATATGCCAAACTTATTTCTACGAGAGTAGTCTTCAGAACATGATGACAAAGAAACTAAGGCATGCGGTATATATAAATATGAGTTATTTACTTGAGATATTTGAAGGTAAGTAAGTATGTGACACAATTTATGGTCGTTGGACCATTAGTAGTATTAAGATAAGGCAAGACTAAACAAAATATAACAATGTACAAAAGATAAAGGTAACATTGGAAAATATACATTATCATTGTTAATATGAAAATCATTTTTCTCTAAAAGTCGGAATTTATTAATTATTCCTCGTGGAGTAAGGAAAAGATGTAACGATCAAAATTATTATGAATGTTAGATGAAGAGAATAATGAACGAGTTACATATTAAAATAAGATGTCTTCCTTGACTAGAAATTGCGCAATTGAGTTTGTTAGTTGACTTATTATATCATGTGATGTTATGTATTTGCATACTAAATTATTTTATTTGTATGCAACTTCACTAGTATAGATTATACTTTATGACATGATAATGCTATAGGTAAATGTCAATGTTATACTGAACCGTGTGAAAGTTATAAAAGAACTTATTTATTGGAGAATGATATGATGTCTTAAGTTTTTCATATAGTCAAGTGCAATTGAAAAACATGTGGTCATAAGCCATAGTTTATGTGCCAAGATTATTGAGTGGCATGACCGGTTGAACCATCCCGAATCAATGATGATGCGAATATATAGAAGAACCATAAGTTTCTTCAAAGATAGATTTAATTGTTCTCATTTGAAGTTAATTGTTCATCTATCACCACCAAATTAAACTAAGGACTTTGTTCTATAAAGTTTTGGAAATAATATAAAGAGCATGTATGTAGGCCTATACATGTGCCATATGGATCATTTTGATTTATAAAATCGATGCATCGTCAAAATGATCATCAAATACGCAACTTAAAGTTGCATGATTAGTGGCTCGACTTGTAAAATGCGAGCATGGATTTCCAACGTAAATTATTGAGAATGGTGATAAATACTTTTATATGTTGGGCGATTACTGGAATAAATGTTGAAATTCATGCATCTCATGTTCAAATGTGATTGCTTTTGTTGAAACGTTTATAAAACATCTTCGGTTGATTATAAAAGTAATAATTATGAGAACAAAAACTCTTAGTTTATGGGGCATGTTATAAATACGAATTCGCATCTTGCCAACAATCTATAATGAATTCTCCCCATCATAATGGTTTTGGTCACGAACCATATATTTCCCAAATGTGTGTAACTTGTATTGTAAATCCACCACAACACATTCAAGGGATGTTGAAGTTGATAATTCATTCAGGGGGAGAATGAGCAGCAAGAAGTATGGAATGAATTATGATATAAAAACGTTGATCCTCACATTAATGAAAATGAACTTAAAATTTAAGGGACAATTTACATTCCAGATCTAGTAGTTGCCAGACAAATTTTGTGACCTAAATAAAGTGACTAGATCATTCATACGCTGCTAATGCTCCAATTAAATTGTGTGTCCCAACATTAAAACCAATGATTGATAGTAAGTCTATGGCACGTCTGCAACGTGATAGACTAATCGATTCCAAATAAAAGTCCCCGAATGAAAAGATAAAATGGAGCAATAAAATCAAGATGGTCGAATTGAGGTAATAAAGTCCCCATAATAGTCTCTTAAAGAAAAACTAGACATGAAGGTTATTGAAAACCCCGGGTACATGAAAAACTTTGAGATCTCAACAAATATAGATTATAATGTCTAGTAAAGTGTGGAATCGAACTAAAATGAATCGACATCGATAGTACTATTGAGTATAATATTGCGCAAGATAATGATAATAATATAGTGCTATAATAAGATTGAGGATCTTGAAAACAAACTTGCAAGATGATTGGCCAAAATGTAAAGACGCAAGTAACTAATGAAAAGAGTTAAGTCACTTGTGATGAGACATGGTTACTGGGACTTGAAGTCCGTACATATGAATGTGTAAAATTATTGGATATGTATCAATCTTTATGAGAAAGTGAAATTTAAGAATTGAAATTTTCGTGTTTAAGGCATAACTAATGGTACACAATATTTTCGTAAAGACATGAAAATAATCATAAGGAGATATGTTCTTATGTGGTGGATCCAATAATGTATTTTGTTATTATAGAAGTCTGGCAATATAAGAAATAATTGATGTGCATCTAAAGGTTATATGAATAGAGCTTGTCGATTTTGAATTTCCATAAGAAAATTCTCGAGAATACAAGTAGATTATAATTGGATTCAACGATATGGTTTAAAACATATATGGGCATACGTGTGACGATTGCATTAATGTATACTTGCTGATGAGCCATGAAAATGAATAAGTTTCTCATAAAACTTTATAAAGTATATGGATTTTAATATGTTATAAGTTTTATATAGTTTGATTATTTGAATATCGATGGAACTTTAGGGTGTTTACAAAGGCAATTGACTACTTATAAAATGAATTTGACTTGACAAACATAGTTCGTCATAATATATGAGTTGAACATAATAAGGATTAAATCCTTAAGTTGATAGATATACTTTGGTGGATAAATGATACTCATGTCTATGAGGTCACATGTTGCAAGGCCCCTTCAATATACAAAGCTGATGATCACAATATTAGTTTGGAACTGTCAAATTTAAGCGTATAAGAAATAATGACGATTCTTGCTCATCATATATGATATAATTAATCATTCATTTTGACTTTGTTTCAAAGTAAAAGAATGTACAATGAAAGTTGATTCCTCATATTGGAGGTATGAATCACAACTGGTGAAAATAGTATTTAACAAATTCTTTCATGCGAGACTCGACCAAATTTATATATAAAAGACACTGGCCATGAAATTATATAAGATATTGGTTGTGCCAACTTAAGGAATTCAAGTGATGTGATCAACAGGGGGAGAGAATATACACGTTACACTCTTTTTCCCTTTTCCTTGTTTTTTTTTCTTTCCCACAGGGCTTTTCAGCAATGTTATAATAAGGCAACATTCCCAAGCGTATGAAGAAGTTATGTACTCTTTTTCTAGTACTGACATTTCATGGCGTTCCGTAAAGCAAACAATGAGTGTGATACAACATATTCGTGAATCATGTGGTATTTCTTCAGGCCATAAAGCTCCAACAGTCGTACATGAAAATAGTGCAGCATACATTGCTCAAAGGACTGCTACATCAAAGGTGACTGAAGCAAGCATATTCTACCGAAGTTCCTTTTCACCAATGATTACAGAAGAGTGGCTATATTATTGTCCATAAGGTTTATTCATGCAAGAACCTAACAGACTAATATATCAAGGCACTTCCTACTGCAACATTTAAGAAGTTGGTTCAGGGCATTGGAATGCAAAGACTCAGTAAAATTAAGTGATCTAATCATCAGAGGGAGAATATACGCGATGCACTCTTTTTTTCTTAGCTATGGTTTTGTCCCACAGGGTTTTCCAAGCAAGGTTTTTAATGAGGAATCATATCTAAGCGTATGAGAATTAATGATGGATAGCCAAGAGGGAGTGTTATGAATAATTATGATTGTGGCTATCCATATACCTTAACCCCTCAAACATTTCATCTTTCATATTTCCCCAATTATGATTGTACTAAATACTTTGATTATGAGAGTCCTATAAATTGAGGATCATTTGTAGTTTGTAAGATCAATCTTAATAAAATATATTGGTCTCGATTATCTCTATTTTCTTCTTCCATGCATTGGTTATGTGTTATTGCTATTAGGTCATTTTTTTGAAACTTCACACGTCACTAAAGCCACCTGGATACACAGCCACGTCACTAATGCCATGTCAACAAAGCCACGTCAGCCATAATTTAAGCTTCTTCCGTAATTTAAGCAAGGTTTGAATTTTGGGAAACTCTTAGCTATTGGGAAACTTCTTCCGTAATTTAAGCTTTTGGGAAACTCTTAGCTATTCAAAATTCAATTGATTACATATCAACCATCTTTATAATCGTGAATTTTCTTCATTCATCTATATTGACATTCTCTTTAATCTATCATTTAATGTCATAACTTAGTTTTGACATGTTGATTTGAAGGCCTCTTGATATGAATCCGACTGAAGATCATTTTTAAGATGTCTCTTTGTGTTAACCCGGGTTTGGTTTTGTTCATTCGAGTTACATCCATATCTCTTTTTGCTTAATTCCTTTTTTCTTTTTGAAACAATTGCTGCAATTTTTGCATTATTTTTAAGATCTATATTCATATGTTATATTTGAAAGGGATTTGATACCACATTGACAGATGAGGATTTATGTTATTTAAGGAGTGCATGTAACATGTTCGACGAAATGTCTTAAAGAACTTTCAAAGAATTTCAAATCATGTTTTACAATCATGAAAAGGTTTTGTTTCTTAAACTAATGACTTACTCAATTGTTTCCTGTATAAATGGGTTATGGTTGATTTACAGTTTTGTGGGTTTTTTGGTGGGTTTTTTGTAAATGAGAAATACCAAATTCAAGATTAATGAGAATACCAAATTCATGGGTGCGTCAAAATTTTGTGCTGTGATTTATGGGCCGTTAAAAAATAAATGATTATGTGTGTCTTTTATTGCCAAGAATATTCATCCTCCACTAATACAAGCAGGTCATGTTAATCGGATTTTTAGAACAGAAAATCTTACCCGATACTTGATACTAATGAGCTTTTGGTATCTCTGGTACAGGTGTATTCAGCTTCGGGTATTGCAGGACGATTAACCTGAAAAGATGGGTAGTACCGTTGGTCAGGTTCGCCTCATCTCGGGCTAATATTGCCTTGCTAAAACAAGTTTGATGACCAACTATTATAATTTGAAAAAACTATTAAAACTGAGGATAGTTGTTATTTGGTAAGCATATATGTTTTTGCTATGTAAAAGTTTAGTTCTTTTAATAGGTGCCTGCAAACTAATAAGTGCAATTGATTTGTTGGTGATAATACAGGTTTTGTAACAATTAAATGAAGCTGTAGACGAAAGCGACCCCAATTTGGATGAACCTGACGTCGACCATTTGTTGCACATGGCTGAAACCGTTAGGAAAAACTATCCAAATGAAGATTCACTGGACATTCTCTCATCTTTCATGGAACTGCAGGTTTCCGACCAACAGATATGTGATGATTTTAGCTTCATGGCTGGGTCAAGCAGCTATCGAAGCGTAAACCAATGCCCTTGACGACATTTTACAGGTGACTATTGGAGGACAAGAGGTTAGCGCCATCGAAGATATACTTCAAATTAAATGGAGTTTTATACGAGCAAAAAAAATTATGTTGCACGCCAAAATATGTGATTATCCACTGTTTGGGATTGCTTATTAACTTATTGCGTTTCGTAAACAGAAAACGAGCAACTTTGTATGTTTGAGGGTGTTTGCCGTTAATTATTTACTCTACTTATATGCATATACATCCATTTAATTCAAGTTAATTACTAATTAGTTGATAATAAACTATCTGATTTGTTCATTTTCTGTTAGGATCCTTTAGCGTTGGCTTAGCTGAGCAGGTGGAGAATGGGTCGCCTCCTTATTGGGATACTGAATATGATGAGTATTTCATGTTTCGTATGGTTCTGTTTTTTAGTCTTTACACAAATCTATTCATAAATAATTATTACAATGAACGAGTATTTCATGTTTGGTATCCTTATTTTGACAATTATAGATTGGGAAATATACCCGTGATAAGACTGCAATTGAGTTTAAACATTAAATACTCAACCAGTAGGTGACTAAGTTTGGCGGGTTATGCACAGATATGATAGGAACTTTGCTGGTGTGGGGGTTTGGTGGCCGAAAATGGTGTGTTTTGGTGCTAAGACACGGGCTGAAAGTGGTGGCTTTGACTGCTGAAATGGGGGCTGTTGTGGGTGATTTTGTTTGCTAAAATGGGTGTGCTTGGGGTCTGAAAGAGGGCCTGAAATGAGCGGGTTTAGAGTGCTGAAACAGGGGCTTGAATCATCGCGTGTGGGGGCTGAATTAAGGTGGGTTTGGAAAGAGTCCTAACATGTTTTTTTTAAAGTTTTAAATTACATTAGTTTATAAGCCCAAACGATTGAGCTTACAAGCTTATCAAATATTCAATAAGCTTATAAGCCTGTTAAAATTTCATTTTTTCCCCTCATTGGCAGGTATACAAAAACATAAATGTCGTTATTCGGCTGGTAAAATGAGCCGATAAGGTTGGTTTCAAGGCTATTGTCCTTACTGTGGACACCCTGACACTCAGCCTAAGGGAATCAAATATATAAAACAAAAGTTGTACTTATGCAACCAGGAACAAGTAAGCAATATTCCGGGTTCACTTGATTGCTGTTATGACTATCCAGTTTTACATGATCAATAATCATTTTTTGCATTCACAATGTTGATATGATTATAAATTATTTGCAGGTGCTAATGGCGCCAAGTATATGATCGGTTATGATTTCCCGTATTTGCTTGAAGATTATGTTCGTAGGATGGCTGAATAGGAACACCTGAGGTGAATTCCTTATCAAATTAGATGGCGCAGCTGAACATACCTGTTGCGGATACCTGTTACAGATTTGAGGTATATACTCAACAAATGCTCTGTTCAAGATAGTCTTTTTTACCCCTCTAATATAGAATAAACTTGAGTGCCCAAACAGGTGAACTAAAGGGCAAAAGATATAATGATTTCAGTTTACGTTAGATTGCTGGAAATCCGCATTTGCATTACACTTTCTTATAAGATAGTTATTCCACTGCTATACTACTATCAATCACATAGAATATTCAAATTTTTATCAATCACATAGTAGTTATTCAAGTGCTTAAAAATTTGAATATTCTATGTGAAGCACTTGAATTGGAATGAAGCACTTGAGTAAGAAGGTTTGGCTTGTGGACTCAAAGGTATTAAATTTGCAAAAGCTACATGTTTTTCTCATTTTAATTTTTTTGCGTAACCATACTTATTTAACTCCATTGCTTTCATAATCTTGTAGGGTTTGGCCGTTAAATCCCACCTTAATTGACTTCAGCATTTCAAGAAGCCATGGGTCCATGATCATTAGCCTGTTACAAAATTCCTGGATGCTGTCAAGGTATGAATCTTTCTCACTCCATCTCTTGCGACAAAATGGGTGATTTGCGTAACGGATTCAGATAAAAATTTGAATATTCTATGTGAGTGATAGTAGTTATTCAAGTGCTTAAAATTTTGAATATTCTATGTGATTGATAGTAGTTATTCCACTGCTAGACATTTAAATGTTATTTTATCTCATTATTTCTCAGTGCAGTCCATGAACCCGAGTGAATTTGAGTTATATATGAGGTAACAAATTAGAGGTCATGCCCTTGATAAATGGTTTACGGCTGTTATGTTACTGAGTTATTAATACATATTTGGTCTATATTGTCAAAAAATTGTAAATATACAAAATCACTAAAATCAATATATGTTTAATTGAACCGCAAATCACCAAAAAAATGATACTGATAGGAGTTTACGCATCCAAAATACTAAACAGTCTTCTGTTTTTAAATCGAGAACAAAATCACTACCAGAAACTACCTCATTGTTACCAAGAACATGGTAGTGTTCGTGAAGCTATATTTATCGGTTTCTACTAATGTGGGTTGCTGATTATGTGTCTTTGATCAGGGTGCAGCGGCTGTAAGCCAG
This sequence comes from Chrysanthemum seticuspe, assembly GCA_019973895.1. NCBI lineage: Eukaryota > Viridiplantae > Streptophyta > Magnoliopsida > Asterales > Asteraceae > Chrysanthemum > Chrysanthemum seticuspe. The sequence continues at coordinate 296,820,165 of BPTQ01000001.1, forward strand.
CAACAGCAGCGCGAAATAAAGGATACGGTGACAGCTGCCTCAAAAGCTAATACCATACGATTAACAATTTACCATGTCGAGTTCTACTTAGAGGTAAAATTTGATATCAAGTTTACTCCTTTACTGTTGTTCTATCCCACAATAGAGGATGATTGGAAAATAACCAAAGTCTTTGTGTATGTTGATCTATTTCCTTTATTGTAGTTGTGTAATTTGTTCCGTGGCATTCTATCTGAAGGAAGCCTTTCGTTGGAAGATACTTAAGGGTTGGAGGGAGGAGATGGCTATTGAGGAAGCAAATGCGGTTGTTTGCATCATGGGTGTGTCGGGCAATGGGTCAAAATATGTGGAAATTGGAAGTAAGCAACTTTGGTACAAACTTAACATGTTTACTTTCGCTGCAGTTATAGGTAAAGTTGAGCGGCAAGCCGAGTCGTGGCATGGTCATGTTAAAGCTGTTAGAGTAGCCTCTGATTTTCACATGAAACAATTAGCGGAGAAACTAATGAACCTTCTTGAATTCTTTAAAATATGAATGACAATATGTTAGTTGATAATATATGATTCTATTCATTGATTTAACTATATGATTATTTAACACGTTATTTTTTGCAGGATGTTGATCCTTTTGTGAAAGCTGCAATCATGGGGACTGAGTGTAGTTACAAATGTACGTTGTTGGGGTAGATAACGTTGATTTGAGGAATATATATATATATTAAAGTTGGTCTACATTAATAGGTTGTGCCGAGTCGATAGTTGATGTGCTGTGATACCGTTATCTTCTGATAGTGTTTAATTGTGCGTTGATTGCTTGCATTGATTGCTTGAGGTGAGTTTCATTGCCCCACTTTTATATACGTTTTAACTACGTTTTGAACTATTTTGGGGTGAGAATCATGCTACTGTTTTTGGACCGTTTAAACTATTTGGATTTGCTTACATGCTGGACTATTTAGATAGATGTGCGGTAGTTGTTGCCTTAGTCTAGGTTTAACCGTGCCTAACTAAGAATAGACTTCTACCTCGACCTAGTCCGGGGTTGGCAATTGTTCTAGATTTTGCCACGACAGTGCTGGACTAGAGTCGCGGGGCCCGAGAAGTCCCTGGATACGGGACATGTGTTATGATTGGTAATCCGGGTAGGATCGGTCTGAAACGGTATTTATCTATCTTAGGTCTTGCATAGCAAATCAACTCTTACAGGTCCACTATGATTTTGTTGAACTTAAACCTATGAACTCACCAGCGTAAGCTGACCTTTTAGCATGATTTCTCAGGTATTTGAGAGATGTTTGGATTACTTGATCGGTGGAAGCATGTCAAGAAGGCGGGGTTCAAGGATCATTTCTGACTCTGATAAACTATGGGGACCTATTTTATTAAATCATGTTTTGGGCCTAATAATTACACTTTTGGATTAAATGTTTGGATTAACTAAATTTGAGATTGGTTTTGAATGTTAAATGACTATCTTTTGCTATACTTGTGTGCGTTACCAATCCAATAGTAACGCCCCGAAAACTTGATTAAGTCTTCCGATGTACCGAGATTTGGGGGTGTTACAGTACTGGTTCTAGGATTGGAGATTTTCAAAGTTCAATAGGCTGACTATTTACATAAATCAATTTACTGACTAATTAAGATGTATAATTTTTAGAGCGTGGCATTTCATCGGAAGGTTGAAGCCTATCATATCAATGGAAATCTTTTGACAAGTACAATCAGATCCATGTGCAAGTAGGGATGGCAATAAAATACGTACTCGATGGTGACCCGATCCCCAAACTCGATTTGACCGGAGAATCCCCGATTTGACGTGGATGGGAATGAGGATGAGGAATCCCCGAATTTTTTAACCGGGTATGGGGCGGGGATGGGGATAGCATCAATCCCCGAACCCGAACCCGACCCTGATTTTTTTAATGTGTAAATATATAAAAATTATATATATATCCATATAGCATTTACTTTTATATGTATATATTTTTTATGAGCATTGATATGTAATGTATATACATGTGTGATATATAAATGATCAAATAGCTTTAAAAGTATAAACAATTAAACACTAAGTAGATATTACTTAACCAATTTTCTCCGAATACACATATACAATGCATGTTAGTATTATGTTATATGTGTTGTCTTAGTATCTACGATGCTTTAAAGTTGTATTAACAATGTAACTAATTTAGATATGAGTGATGTATGTTCTTAAGACACATTATGGGTTAAATTCTTTATATAAGTTTATGTATTTTTATGTTTACTTGATAACGATGTAAAATCCCTGAATCCGCATAGGGATCCCCGATCCCTATTGGGGAATGGGATGGGGATGTAAAAGTGTTCCCTGACAGAGATGGGGGCGGGGATAGGGATGAGAGAGGGAAGCGGGGATGGGGATAGGAAATATGATCCTAAGCTAGGGATCTAGATAAGCTAATTGAGGAATTACAAAATTCGCTAAATGAACACATGCTTAATGATGCTTGGAACTAACATGAACAACACATGAACATGGAAAGGTTTTTGGCGAAATCCATTGTGAGCAATTTTCTTGATACTTTTGCATAAGGTTTTTGGCGAAATCATGTAGTACAAAAGGCTCTTAATGAGCACAACACAACTTGTTAAAAAAGGGACACTCTTGTATACTTATCACTATGTGTTGCAAAATATGTTTAACCTATTAATGGAGATTCTCATATAAAGAAACAAGTTAAACCAAACCATTTCCTCCGGTTACAAGATTTTTATGGTCTTCTTGGACTTGATACTTATTTTTAGTACTCTTGGCAGTTGGCAATAACAAAGGTGCTTTGAAGTTTGACTATAACTGCACAACTTTAGCGTTGATCACAAAGAGCTATAGACTTAGAGCATGTCCAACCATCACGCCCCAACGGCGTTGATGGCCAAACAACGCCCGTTAGTGGCGTTATCCCCTTGGAAGTGCAACTTTATAACGCCGTTAGTCCCTGGGCGTTACAGGGCTAACGCGCGTTATCCCTTTAATAAAAAAAATTCATTTCACCCCCCTAAACAATTTCAAATAAATTTTCACTTACACCCCTCAACCTATTCAAATTCAAATTTAAATTATACTGGTCAATTCTTAGCGGGATAAATTCAAAGGATAAATTCAAATTCAAATTTGAAATTTAAAAATCAAATATGAGCGGGATTTATTCAAACTCAAATCAACACTGCCTATATATACAACTCTACCAGAGTTGTTTAGAACACACAACAAACACAAGTTACACACACAACTCACACACAAAAAATGTCTCGCAAAGATTTTTCTCAACAATTCCCAAGTCCAAAAAAGTTGCCGGAAACCAGCTCTCGAACTCCAAATCACTTGCCGGAAACCAGCTTTCCAACTATACCAGAACCCGAAGTTTACTCTACACCACCAGAAAATGTCTTTCCGGTGGGTTTTGAAAACATACCGTACCTCCCAATTGTTCCAACTCCACCTGTGAACAGTCTACAGGTGGATTTTCAAAACCACCCCAGCGGGTTAAATGAGGCTTCCCTCCGGCAACTGGAACAATATGAAGAAAACGTTAGGGATATTATGGAAGAGCAGGCACGTGAAGAGGCTGCTCGCCGTGAACAAGAAGCACGGGAAGCTCAGTACCTCCAAGACAACTATTTCGACATAATGGAGCGTCGATACTTTAATGGGGAGTTTAATTCTCTCGCAACCAGTTCTGAGGGTTGGGACTCAGATGATTCATTTTTTTAAAGTTTTAGTAGTTTTATTTTCGTCAATATGCGTTGTATCTTTAATTTTTAATGTAATTCGTGTTTAACGTTTAATGTACTTGGTGTTTAAATGTTTTATGTGATATGTGTTTTAATAAATGAAGTGTTTGTTTTAGTTTAGGGGTTGAAATTGAAAATATGAAATATTATTGATGTTATTGGGATGTTATGGTTGTGGGTGTTTTTTGGGGATGTTAATGTTAAATGTTAAAGCTGATGTGACGCTGACGTGGACGGTGTTATTGGTGTTATGGTGTTGTGATTGGAAATGCTCTTATATCAGTAACTTATGTATTTAAATGTCACTATTACTTAAAGACTATTATAAAACTAAAACTAGTGCAAGTTTAGCATCGTAACATACATTAATATAACTAGACGAGTACCCGCGCCTAGCGGCAACGGTGTCTAGTTTTCTGCAAAATTCCGACGATCCATAAGTTTTGTCAACAAACTGTATTTGTAGCGTCAGTGAATCATTTTCGAATAACTATAATTCTGATGCGTGGTTGCATAGCAGCAGAAATATACAGTTTTCAAGAAAATTATGTGGAGTCGATCTAAGTGTGGGATTATATTTCTAATATGATTGTTTTAACTTTTAAGTTATTAGGATTTTAGTAATAACAGATTCAATCATTACAAAAAACAACGGTATTATGTAGTTGGCAATATTATATTGTAGTTTAGAGGTATAGCCAACGTGTGTGACCGTCTTTTCTTGTTTTGTCAGTAATTTAGGCAGTGATAACTATTTTTTTTACATGTGTAGCGTTTATTGTTTGGTGTGTGGCTTTTAAACTTGTAATCTTATAAATTTAATATCACAATAATAAGATTATCATGTACTATCAATTTGCATAAATATTTAAGCATTGTTCAAAGCTATTTGTTTGGAGTACAAATAATTATCGCTAAAGATAACAATACTATTTAATTTTTGTGATTCTAATAAACTTACATAACATTATTGATATACCGGACAAAGGGCTATACAATATATATATTAATTTTTAAAAGACGATTCATATATGCTAGTCCCTTAAGTGGTGCAAGACCACCATTTTCAAAATAACATTATACAAATGACAACATACATGTGTCAAAGCAAAATAAACAACAAAAAACTACAATTACTTGGTCTATCATTTTTTCAAATTTGTCACGGGTTCCAGAACTACTTGATCATTTCTCATATAATTTTGTCAAATTTGAAACCTGGTTCGACCCGGGTGGTTCAACCGGTTAAACCGCTCCGGTCAAAAAAACAGGTCGATTTAAACTGAGTCAACCCGACAGGTTCGGTCGAAAACAAGTTAAATTAAATCGGGTCAACTCGCCGGGTTTGAAGCGTCCCGGGTCAACCTGATTTTCGATGTGTATTAATAGTTTCCTTTTGAAATATATGTCTTCAACATTTTCACTTTTAGTTTCAACTTTTTACTTTTTACTTTTTTGTTTTTCCTTTATATATAGTATATAGCAGGGTACTCGCGCGTTTTGGCGGCGGGTACTCTTTGACGATTAACCGCAGAAATAGATCTAGATGAGACCTGATTCACCAGTTTGTATCGGTTTCAACGGGTCCTCTCTGGTTCGTTTTCGGATGGCTTTAATTGGTTAACCGAACCGGTGGCGACACCGGTTTCCGGTTGAACACGTTGGTCCGGTCCGGTTTTCAAAACTATATGTAACATCACTTTGTTAGCTTGTATGAAGTTTTGCGTGTTTTATTAATTTGTATAATATGTATAATAACATGTACTTTTCATTTTAAGGCGTTTTAAAAATATCATTAATTAGAGTGTTTAATTATTTTATATTTTTGATTATGTTGTAGCTTTTTTAAATTGTACGCTATGAAAATTTTATTGTACTTTTTAGTAAGGGTGTTTTAATTAGTTGTTTTTAATTTGTTATATGTGCTTTTAATTGGTTGTACAATGTGAATAAATTATTGTACTTTTTACACTATGCATTTCTCTCTCATTTGATCAATTTCAACAATTCAACTTTTCAACTTTTCACATTTGACCATTTTTCTATTATAGACGAGTACCCGCGCCTAGCGGCAGCGATGTCTAGTTTTCTGCAAAGTTCCGACGACCCATAAGTTTCTTTCAACAAACTGTATTTGTAGCATTAGAGAATCGTTTTCGAATAACTACAATTCTGATGCGTGGTTGCATAGCAGCATAAATATATAGTTTTTAAAAAATTTATGTGGAGTCGATCTAAGTGTGTGAGTATATTTTCTAATAGGATTGTTTTAAGTTATTAAGATTTTTAGTAATAATAGATTCAAGCATTACAAAAAGCAACGGTATTATGTAGTTGGCAATATTATATTGTAGTTTAGAGGTATAGCCAACATTTGTGACCGTTTTTTCTTGTTTTGTCAGTAATTTAGGCAGTGATAACTATTTTTTTTTTACATGTGTAACGTTTATCATTTGGTGTGTGACTTTTAAAATTGTAACTTTGTAAATTGGATATCACCATATAAGATTATTTTGTACTATCAATTTGTATAGATATTTATGCATTGTTCAAAGCTATTTGTTTGAGGTACAAATAATTATCGCTAAAGATAACAATACTATTTATTTTTTGTGATTTTAATAAACTTACATAACATTATTGATACACTGGACAAAGAGCTATACAATATATATTAACTTTTAAACGACGATTCATATATGCTAGTCCCTTAAATGGTGCAAGAGCAACATTTTTTAAAATAAATTACATGTGTCAAAGCAAAATAAACCAAAAACTACAATTACTTGGTCTCTCCTTTAAAAAAAATTGTCACGGGTTTCACCCGGGTGGTTCAACTGTTTGAACCGTTCCGATAAAAAAACAGGTTGATTTAAACCGAGTCAAACCGATAGGTTGGGTCAAAAAAATGTCAAATTAAACCGGGTCAGCCCGCCGGGTTTGAAGCGTCCCGGGTCAACCCGGTATCGGTTTCAACGGGTCAACCGGTATCGGTTTCAATTGATTGTTTTTAATTTGGTAGATGTGCTTTTAATTGGGTGTACAATGTGAATAAATTATTGTACTTTTAAGTAATTGGGTGTTTTAATAAGAGTATTAATTATATTATTTATTTCTCTCTCCATTGACCATGTTTTCAACATTCAACTTTCAACATTTTTCACTTTTTCCACTTTGACCATTTTTCCATTTTATATAGTATAGATATAGATAATGGGTGATGGTCAAGATAAAATCAAAGACACCACCGGTGTACCACAAAATGCTTAAAATAATTGGGTTTTGACATTTGGGTATCCCACATCGCCTTTTGAGTGAAAGTAGCTTGTGATAGTTTGTTATAAATAAGGAGGGAAGGATAGAAATACAAGTATGCATGCTGAATTCCTTAAAATTCATTGGGAAACTTTTTCGCTTGCAAAGCTTATAATTTGTGTTTTATAAGTTTGCGGGTAAAATTTTTGACCAAAGATTTTTTTATTATTTGACAAGTTTACAAATTTATATCCAAAGCTGTCTAAACTTTACACACCAATAATTTTGACCATTTCTTTTATAATATTTAGACAAGCTCACAATATTAGACGCGGGTTGTATGAAAAGATTGGATTTGAGATCCATTAAGGATGAGAATTCTTACTTCCGTTATAAATCGAGAAGCGAAACAAAGATTTTATCTAGCCATCTCAAGTGTCTCTCATTGTTGTTGTAGGTCGAAAGAAACTCGTTGTCTAAAATTCCAAATGACCAGAAACGTGGTTTGGGTTACCTCATCAGGTTACCTTCTCCAACCCAAACACCATCCCACTCTTTTAATAATGAATACATTGAAGATACATATTAGAACAAAAATGAAGAACTAGTTTTATTATATGATGTGATCCTAAGAGGAGCGAAAAAAAATATTAACTTTAGTTTTGACATATAGGGAGTAGTAAAAAAGTGAGAGTACGTTATTGTGATTGGGGTAACGGCTAAAGATGTTTTAAGTACTTACAAATTTTATTGATTTTGAGCAACATAGTCAAAAAAATATCATTATGAACTACCAAACCATGCATATGACACAAATGGTGGTAGGAGGTATGAACACTTTTTTTTTTAACGACGAATATTATGGAAACACTTCTAGCAAGAAACTTGAAGGAAAACACATTACAAAATAACAATTATAGGATTTTGCATCCAATTTACCCAACTAAATTGGATTTACATCTATTAGAACACCATGTATAAGCTAAAGTGACTATCTCATCAAAAGTTATCGCTTTTCTTGGAGTATTCGAGCCAAATAACGACTTGTTCCGAAATCTCCAAATCTGCCACCACTTGACATAAAAAACTCCTTCCAAAACAATCTTAGTCTGCTTTTGAATATGAAGATCAAATAACCAAGACAACCACTCCTCATACGAAGGAATTTTAGAATTGATTTTGTTCATACTTCTCCATTATTATGATGATGTGTGAAATATTGTAGTTGACTTGAATAAAACGGACACATGAGTATTATTTATATGTGTGTGCTAGGTTTAGTGTTTTTGTTTGGTTGGTAAAGTGTGTCTATTACGAGTATATAATTTGCCTCATCATCAAGGATTAAGATTTTTTGTTTTTAATATACTGCCGAACTATCCAGAAGGAAAGTAACTTAGGCTGAACGCAGCGGTGTGAAAAAGTCGAGCACGGATATCGGTCGACCGATTTTAACATCGGTCGAGACCAATGTGAGGAACGGGGCAGAAATCGGTCGCCGGTGTTTTTTTTGAATATCGAGTGAATTCTCGACCGACTTTTCTCACTTTCTTTTTTTCTTTCTCACTTTCTTTCTTTCTTTCTTTTTTCTTTTTTACAGTTTATATTGATATATCGACCATGGTTTGTTGTTGATTTTAAGTATTACACGTATATTTGCATGCATGTACACGTATAGATATATATTTTAAATATTTGAATTTTAAAAAATAAGAATAAAAAACTATAACTCGATCGTGTCTGGTCACTGGAGAGAGAAAGCTGATGTGACAGGGTCAAGCTCGGTCACGACTGTGTACAGCCTTATGCACTAAGTTTAATTGGGTTTCGACTTTTAAGCATCCCACATCGCCTTGTGAGAGAAAGTAGCTTCGTGGGAGGTGGTTTTATATAAGGAGTGAAGGATTCAATTAGAGATAGGCAAGTTGAATTCTTTAAAAGCCAATGGCCAACATAATGTTTGCAAGCTTATTATTTGAGTTTTTTAAGTTTGCAAACAGCCACAAGCTTACAATTTTATATATAAACACCATAAATTTCAAAATGTGTCTCAAGTAACACAAGCTTAATGATGCTTGGAACTTACATGAACATGGAAGGGTTTTCGGTGAAATCAATTGCGAGCAATTTTCTTGCAACTTTTGCACAATGTGTGGAGCTTAGTGGCTTAATATATATAGACTTGTTGCGTTAACTTTTTTATCGAGTGCATTTGTAAATGGTCAAAAAAAACTTTACATAAATTTTGCAAAGTTTGTTACTGCAGAGAAAAGAAGTATCTAATACTCAGAGATCGATATCTTGGAAAACTCTCGGTGGTGTGCCACTGGCTATTTGATTATTTGATCCGTAAACATGACCTATCGTCTTAAATGCCCAACTTGAGAAGATAAAGTTAAGTTTACGTTAGCTTTTAAATTTTTTGACAAGCTTACAATTTTAAACATAAAGTTAAAAAAACCTTAGACATGTCAAAAATATTTATGGTTAATTTCATAAATTAAAAACAGATGTTTCAAGTTTTTTCAATTTAGTAATTATTTTTTATTTTTGATTAGGTGATTAACTTTTTAATGTTAAATGTATTATAGTTAGGGGTGTAATCGAGTCAAGCCGAGCTTGAGCTCGACAAGGCTTGAGCTTGGCTTAAAACAAAAATAGTAGGCTTGAGCTTGGCTTGATAGCTTGTCAAGCTTTAATCATCCAGGCTTGAGCTTGGCTTGAATAGGTTTCGAGCAAAGCTTGAGCTTGGCTTGAAAAGCTTGAATGTATACAAAAATATTGTATTTGATAGACAAAGTCATCAAAATATACATATTTATAAAGTAATATAAACTAAAACCACATTTGAAAACCGAAGTAAATTAATTTAACATTAATAAAACCAACGACAACATTTTTGCACTAAGTCCAACATTAGAATAAAACATAAGTCAAAGTACTAATTAATGTTGTCATCGATATACTAAGTATAAACAAAAACTAAAATTATATAATAGTAGTATATATTTTGGTCTATTAATATTCATGATTCATAACTAGAAACTTGTATTCGCTTCTAGATATAAAGCAAGTAAGCAACATCACTGGTCTAAGATATCGCTGTTACACATAATTACAACTTTATTTACCATATAAAAGTCCTTCGAGAGTATATTAAATAATTCTTTATGAAGTAAATCCTTATAATTAGAATAATATTCAAATTAGCCATTAGTTATTTATATGAATTTAATTTAAAAATATATATATACTAAGGCTTGATAAAAGCTCGAGCCAAGCTATCAAAAGCTTGAGCTTGGCTTGTTATATGTTCGAGCCAATTTTTTGAGATTGAGCTTGGGCTTGACCTTGATAAAAGCTTGGTTTGATAGAGTCAAGCTCGAGCTCGAGTTGCTTGATAAAAGCTTGACTTGATTACAACTCTAATTATAGTTAACCAGTTATTTTGTTTGTGATTAGATAAAATCAAATGGTTTTGAATTTAGAGCACCCCACATCGCTTTCACATGGTTGTAATTTGTAAATAGGAAGGCAAGGATACAATTCAAAGTAAGTATGTCAAACTTTCTAAACGCCTATATATAGTTAGCTTTTCTCTGCCTGCAAGCTTGTGATCTGAGCTCAATAAGTTCGTTTACATGAAATTTTGCTCATTGTTTTTATAATGTTTGGCGCCATGCTTCTCCAGTTAGCCCGTCTACTTTATTTTCTCAGCTCGACGTCTTGTTCTTGCTCGTAAACCACTTGCGAAAAAGATTGTAGGGGTACGAGACCAAACCGGCCGGCTTCCCATTCCTTCCCAACGAGCCAATCTCCTCTCAACACTTATGACACCTGCACAATACCAAAATTAGTAGCTATGCAGCAACAGATCACTAACTTGAGAATATATGCTCATTTATCATCAATCCCATTGTTAGTCTAAAACATAAACAAATCACTAACTTGATAATCATAAATAAACACTCATACGTGTAAAACTAAAACTTAAAATTAATCAATTCTCACCAACACCTGAAAAATTAAACACACCTTAAACATACATACCTTAGCTACCGCGACCACCCATTGCCACACGAACCTTGAAAAGAAAACCCACGAAGCCGCGACTTCAACATGTCTTCACGACCAACGTAACTCATAACTCCAAGTCTTCAACCATTCGATAATCAGGTCGTGAAGTACAAGCACCATCCATTCCTTATACATGATCACTCAACCAACGAGGCCTTCAATAATATCCGTTAGACATGCATGTATGTCTTAGCTTAAAATCATGGGTGCCGATTAAGCACCTTTCGTCCATAACAGCCAATATAACATCATTAAACTATGGGAAAAAAAAACTAGATAAAGTATAACATCATATCATACATTAATTATACTCGTAATAGTAAAGATAAACTAAAATTACAAAATTCTTAAAAATCAATTGGGTTTTTACTTTTGGCTTCCCACATCGCCAATAGATGGAAAGTAGCTTTGTGGGAGGTGGTTATAAAAAAGGTGGTAAGGACTTGATAAGTATTAGGGTGTGTTTGTTTCATTAAGATGTTTTGGGTCTGAATCTGACTACCACATCTTTCTGGTAAGAAGTGATTAGAAAGTCTAAATATGAAAAAAATAATGTTTTTTGTTTTTGTATAAGTGTCCGAATGATTTTAAGTTTTCGTTTTTGCAATTTGTTTATTAAACCAACGCAATGCGATAATAAATAACTTATGTAAATATAAAACAAGACTTTTTATCATAAATATAATATAGTTAATAAACAATCAAATATATTATATAAAGTTTATAAAACGAGTAAGAGGCAGTAAGACAAGTGCCTCACCTCTTACTGAGTAAGATGTTATATGTCTAACTGGGTCTTACTCAAAAGAAAAAAACAAACAACCAAAACATCTGCCCTCCTCTTACTGGTAAGAGTAAGAGGGCTGGTAACCTTTAAAAGCCTGGTCAATATTTGCGGCTTGCAACCTTAGAGCACTCCCAACCCTAACGCACCAACGGCGTTAAACGGGAAAATAACGCCCGTTAGTGGCGTTGAACGTTGGAGGCATGGCTTTAACGCCCGTTATTACCCTGCGCGTTACTGGGCTAACGCCCGTTATTGGCATAAAAAAGTTTCAAATTCAGCCCCTCGTGTGTGCAGAGAAGACGAAGAAGATGATGATGGTTTGCATTTTTTTTAGCTTAACAGTTGTGTGCGTGTGTGGAGGTTTGCGAAGAAGACGAAGAAGAAAGAAGACGAAGAAGAAAGATGGGAGGTTTGCGTGTGGAGGTTTGTGTTTGTGGACCCATATTCCATTTGTTAGCTTAACAGTCTGCTACATCACATGCATCCATATTCCATTTTTTTTTAGTTTTATAATTTTTTTTAATAATATAAATGTTATTTGTATATTAATTTAATAAACGAAATATTAGTTAACGTTTAATAAATGAAGTGTTTGTTTTAGTTTAGGGGTTGAATTTGAAAATATGAAATGTTATTGATGTTATTGGGATGTTATGGTTGTGAGTGTTTTTTGGGGATGTTAATGTTAAATGTTAAAGCTGATGTGGCGCTGACGTGGACGGTGTTATTAGTGTTATGGATGAGAGTGCTCTTACTAGTCTTATTAAGTTATAAGCTTCCAAGCTGTAGATTTTGTCCTTGTTTTTTATAATATTTAACAAACTCGAAGATTTTGTCCTTGTTTTTTAAAATATTTAACAAGCTCACAGTTATATATATAAACTAGCTAAAAGACCCGTGAAATTCACGGGTATTTTTAAGAAGAGTTAAAAAGCTACATTATGTTGATATCTTATGTAATAAAATGGCATAACAGGACCTATAAACATATCATGTTTGATAGGGTAAATGTCGAGAAATCAGACAATCCAACATTTGTCAAATAAGTTAAAAAGAGCATAAAATCATATACAAACATGTTGTAGTTTATGATTATGATACAATACGCAATTAAGGTTTAATTTCTACAAAATCGCACATCAGCAAGACCACGATGATGCCTTCATCTAGTTGGTGCTTGAAACCTGACACCAAGGCAATTCTCATTGTGAGTTGAAATTTATGCATCTTCTAAGGAATAGTATTATAATTATTAAAATAGTAAAATTTGTTGTTTCTTGCATTTCAAACACATGTATAACTTTATCTATCTTAACCATAAATTATGTGGATACATTAAGCAATAAAACAAAAAAATCGTTATAAGTAACACAATTTTGAGTAAAAAAGGCTTAAAAACTATAGTAGATGCCCTTAGGCATTTTTACAAAAGGATGTATGAGCTGATTTATTATCAAAACACGCTTCTTCAAATGGTATTTGGATTACCTTATGACTTTACAAAACATAATATTGGTAAAATGATTAAAAAAAGACAACATCCTATAAAAGATATTGCAAATAACAATTACAATCAAAAGATATTAACAAATAATAGTTACCATAGTTGACCATTTGATGAGGACTTTTGGAGAAATAGGTTATAGGTTCAATCCTAACTCTTGGTTAAAAGGTCACTGGAACATAGGCTTTTTTTTTTTCTGTGGCTTGGTTTTTGGGAAATAGTCAGTCGGCAAAATTTCAATATAGATCTCAAATTTACCATAGATCAAATGAACCAATCATAGCCATTCATTTTTCTAATAAAATAAAATAAAATAAACTTTCACCCTTTTTTTAAAAATTAAATATCTCGCAAACCGTTAATCGTTACGCGAAAACAGTCATACCATCGCGAGAAGAATTAAATTATCTTTCTTTAGATATGCACTTCTATATATTTTTAACGATTTTTTTTTTCAAATTTTTGGACTAAAAAAGTCATATGTGATTTGTAAAATCACATGTGATTCGTGAAAATCACATGTGATTCGATTTTTACAAATCACATATGCTTGCTGCAAATCATATGTGATTTGTAAAAATCATATATGATTTGATTTTTACAAATCACATGTGATTTTTCTGGTCGGAATTTTTGGAAAAAAAAAAATTGGCGAATATATAGAGAAGTGCATATCTATAGAAAGATAATTTAATTTCTCGTCACGAAGGTGTATTTCTTGTAGTTTGAAGATTTACCGTTTGCAAGATATATTATTTTAAAAAAATGTGGAAAATAAATTTTTTTATTAATTTTGATAAAAAAAAATGGATGTCCAAGATTGATTTATTGGATCTATGGTAAATATGAGATCTATATTGATCTCAACTCATAGTCAGTCAGCACCCAAAAAGGTGCATGGGGTCAGGGTTTCCCCTCCAATTTAAACCTTGCGGAGACAATAAAAACAATATTAGATTAAAAATTGTAAGATACATATAATCTAGAAAAGTTAATACAAAGAGACTTATGAAATTGGGCTTATTCGAGCTTGAATAAGCTCATGGGCTTATGCTACTTTGTAATGTACAAACACATATTTTAAGCTTGTGGGCTTTTATAACACAATAAACCCATAAACTCCTCTAAATAATTTAAGCCGAAACCGTGTTAAATTTTAGATTACCTATTATAGTTAACATAAAATCAATTAAAATTTAAAATAGTCAATCTATCATTAAGGGCCTATTTGTTATCCTCAATTTGACTTTAGGATTTGGCATGAAGATAATAAAAATTGTTTGGTAGACATACATACATTTTGAAAATGGTACTCATGCGTAATACAAGAGTTTCCACAAATCCACCCATATTTGATAGATTTACACCAATTACCATTTTTTGTAGGCCCACAACAATTTCTAGCCACTATTGCTTTTTTCTTTTATCCTTTTATTATATTTTAATACAATAAAAATATTAATTCAAATCTTATTAAATTATAAAACAATTATAAATATTATTTTTCCTTACCTATATCAAATCAAAATCCAAATCCTAATCCAAACTCAAATCCTAAACCAAATCCAAATCCTAAACCCATTACAAACCAAACGGACCCTAAGAATAGCTAAACATGGACATGTCATCATTATCTCAAGTTAGTATATTCTTAAGGCTCACAAGTAGAGATGGCAAAAAAATTCGTACCCGATGGGACCCGATCCCCAAATCTTGATTTTGACTGGGGAATCTCCAAGTTGACGGGGGATGGGGAATCCCCAAAATATGAAACCGGGGATGGGGCGGGGATGGGGATAACATAAATCCCCGAACCCGATGTGTAATATTTAGAATTTATATGTTATATCCATACTTGATTAACTTGTATCCGTATATGTATATGTATATATGTTTATGATTATCGACATGTATATTTATATGCATATATAATATTATAAAATCAAGTACTTTCAGCATTAGAAACATAAGCACCAACTACATATTACTTATTCGTTTGTCCGAATAGACACATATGATACATATTGTTTTTATATTATATATGATGTTACAATGTTGGGGATGCTTCATGGTTGAATTGAAATTGTAATGAATCTAAGTATGTGCGATGTACGCACGTTTCTTGAAATACTTTACTGAGTTAAAATTCTTTATATTTTCGATGAGTTGGTGAAAACTTTATGTTAGTTCATAAGGATTGAAAATCCCCGAATCCCCACGGAGATGGGGATGTAAAGCAATTCCCCGATGAGGATGGGGATGAGGATGGGGATGGAGAGTGAAAATGGGAATGGGGATGGTAAATACAATCCTCGAAATTCACCGCCCCGTTGCCATCCCTAATCACAAGTCTATTTTTCTAAATTTTATATCATATTTTAATGATAATATTAGAACTAATATTTTATTCTCATTTTCTCGGTTACATGATATAATAAGTCTTTTATATCAAGTTGAATTAAATACCTTTGTAATGTTGATCTGAATTTAAATGGTATATGTGTTATTAAAAATCCTTATTAGAAGAAACATTGCGTCAATAAAAAGATAATATACATGTACATTATAGCTCCCTTTAACAATCTGATCTAAATGATGAAAACTTTGTTTTGGAGGTCGTCCTCTTACTTTATTCGATTAATTGATCCATTGCATACAAAGTACTATTCTTGTGTTATGGGATATGAACAAATGAATTATTAAGGAAAAAACTTTTTTTGCAAATAACCTACCAATAAAGAAAACTAAAACTTTTCACAAATCAATCAACAAAAAATGTTCGTAAATTTTATTTAGAAATAAGAGTATCAGAAATCAATTTTTGGTAAATTAAATGATGAAAAAAAGAATACGAAAACATAGAAGATGGTACTAAGCAATTCATAAAAGCAAAACCATAAACACTATGCATGAAATAATACCTTGTTGTGTTTGATTAAAATTTCATATTTAAGTAAATATAAACTCTAACCTTAGAATCAATAACCTCAAACATGACAAAAGATATAGGTTGCCGGAGATGGTGAGGTGATAGTCTAATAGATATGCACCATTCGTCTTTTTTGTTTTTTTTTTGTTCTTTTCTTTTCGCTTCACACTTAAATGAGAAATAACTATTAATGAGATAATAACAAAAAAAATTATCTAACTTGTTAATTGTTGTTGTTCTGCGTAGTTGTTTTTTTTCTTTTTTGTTTTTTTTTTTTTTTTGATTCATGTACAATAACTACTTTACTTTTTGATGTCAGGGAAGGGGGTTTAAAAATGTAAAGGTAGTTAGGTCACAAAATACACACAAATGTCAAATTTTGAAAGATTTGTGTTTTAATATTAAAAAAAGATTACACGTAATCAAAATTGACAAGTTAAATATATTTTTTCCATCATATATCACAATAAATTAGCACATAATTGATGCACTTACCTACAGTAAGAAAAATACATTAAAAAGTTATTTTGTCTATTATTAAATATTAGAATGAAGCTACGTAAAATGCGACACCTCGCCAATTATTAGTATATTTAAACTTTGATTGTTTTTCTTATTATATATTATATTTAAATAATACAAAGGCCTATAACGTATTCATTTTATTATAATTTAAATGATACTACACAAAAGGAAAAAAAGAAAAATGCTTAAGTTTAAGTGTATAGTTGAGTTTTATCATACCAACTGCAAAATTTGACTACCAAAGTTTTAACAAAATAGTAAGCAACATGCTAAATCGTTAAACAAAAAAAATATATCACTTATTTTAAGTCAACATATAAAATGTTTTAGACTATATTCCGTATACGTTTACTTAATAGGGATATGAGATAATTTTGCTTCACACCAATAATTTCCCGAATTCAGTTAAAAAGCACACAAATGACACATGTATAGTTTTTTCTACATCATACTAATTCTTCTATATGACCTCATAAAGTTTCATTATAACAATACACATTTTGTAACAATACTAATTCAGTTAATAAGCAAATATGAAACAACACTAATTTTTTTACACTAACAATGTACATTTTGGAAAAACAATAAAACCGTCTAAAAACATAAGTAAGCAAAGTAAAATTATCTAAGGCTTTTAAGAACATGTGTAACATGTATGATTACATGAAATTCAGGGACACATATATAGCAAATGATAAGAAAATAACCAATTCAAATATTTCTATGTACCTAATAAACGCATACCTTGAAAAGGAATGATTTTTGTCTTTGTCACATGCTTTCATAATCATTCATCAAACGCTACATCAATCTGCAAAACAAACAAAAAAATATATAAAAAAAATGTTAGTTTTATGAAGAGAGCAATGATATAACTAAGAGAAAGCAATTCAATTTTTTAGAAAAAAAGTTCAAAAATATGAGAAACGTTTTGCGCAAGATTTAAAATTCGAGTTGTTTTGAAAGTTTTTTTATAGAATATTAATGGATTTCTTTGATTAACTTCTACACTTACCTCTTTTATTGTCTTACTTAAACGATATGGTTGAATTTATTAAATAAATGAGAAATGCTGGAACCACATAAAGTTTACAAAATAAAATTTACAAAATGATGTGTCTCATTTATTATTGGCTTAAAATATAGGAAATGATTTGCACACTCCACGAAATGATTGAGACATTCTAAATTATGGTATTTAGACATTTATACCCTCATATGGGTGAAAATCTAAAGGTCACAGTGAGAATATAAATGTCCAAATATTATAATTTAGACACATAATTATATGCCACATCATTTTGTGAATTTTTTTTAAAAAAATTTATGTGATTCTAGCATTACTCTAAATAAAGTTGCACATTTTAATCAAGTTTCAACTTTTCTTGAACTCTTGTAAGAATTTTTGCAGACAAATACAATAAGCTATTTCTAAACAATTGAAATAAAGTTATACGTTTCAATCACAACAAAACCACTCATCTCTACTATCTAAAATGAAAAAATGGTCAAGAGGAAATGTGAAAAGTTGAAAATTGAAATTGAAAGTCAAAGTTTTTCAAACCTTTCAAATGTCACAATATAGTTTCAAATGTCAAAATGAGTCTTACGTACAACACAGGAAAGTCACAATATTAAAAAGATTGTGCATGGAAATAGTCAAATGATTGTGCATGGAAAGTATTCTTGGGATTGTGCATGGAAAGTATTCTTGGTGTTAAAACAATTGATACTACACCAATTTACACGGCTAACTATATACACACACTAACCTAAAACACAACATCCTCTCTGTATCTTAAAACCACATATGATATCTCTCTCTATCGCAACCCTCTGCCAATATGGCCACCATCGCCCCAGTCACCACCATAACTTAGTGTCGAAATTCACTTTTTGGTTTTGGTGATGTTATTTTTTGTTTTTGGTTAGTGGCTGTGTTATGCTTTAATTTCAAGTTGTTACTTGTAGTGTTTTTGATATCTATGATGTACTTTTGTATATATTTTGTGTCAAAGGTGATATAAGAGGCCTTTAAATCTCACCGTGAGCAAGGTAATGAGGCTGTTTTTATTTGTGATATTTTGAGATTTTTGTAATTGAATCCGTTTGAAGACATTTTCTTCTTTCTATGCGACGACCAGTGATGTTCGGCCCGTATCTTGGCGAGGCAATCCATATGGTATGTGAATACATGCAACCGGCTTGTAGCCATGGCAGTGTTTGTCCCCTTTTTGTCAGAAGGTATTTAAATTATGCTTAACTTATGAGTTTGATGAGGCCAAAGAGGTTAAAACTGAGGCTGCCCAGTGATGCTTGGGTAGTGGTATATATTTGGGTTTTGGCCAAAATTTGTTGCGTTTGTTTATTTAAATTTTGGTGGTTTCTATTTTGTTGATGTATTCAGATCTTTGTGTTTGGACCTATTATTTATAATTTGGTTCGTTAATGATTGTTTCTTTTCTTTATGTTAGTGATTGTTTGTTTTGTTTGTGTTAGTGATGATACCAGCTTTAGTAATTGGCATGCAAATTTTTAAGTGAGAGATCTCCATATTGCAGGCATGTCAAATCTTGAGCCAAATTTTTTACTTTGTATTGATCTAAAGAGGCTGTTTTTATTTTGTACTCCGTATTTGGAAAAACATATATGAATAATTGTGTAACATGATGAAAACAATGTTTTTGTGGACACGAAAACCATGGATAACGAAGTACGTTATGATAACTATTTACCACGTTATGATAATCGGTTTGTTGTGGTCTATTTATATTTTTTATGGTAAATATTTACCAGGCAATGATGACCAGTTCTAAATATGAACCGGAAGTGGTTCTTTGTATTTTTGGCTAGGCAGATTTGATTGAAGGTGATGCGCAATTAGTTTCTCCGCATTGCAACTTTTTTTTGCAGCCGAAAAACGTCAACCTTAGCCGATCTTTTTTACCCGAGAATTTAAAATTTTGAGAAAATGTACATATAAAGGGTTTACATTTATTTTTTGAAAATTTTAAAATCTTGAAAACTTGAAAGCTATATTTGAAAAATATATGTAGCAAAGTTGACTTCAAACTTATATGAGTAATGATTTGATAAGTTGAAATGTGTGTATAGCTGTGAAAATGACAATTGTTATATTTAGGAATGATTTGATAAAAGCGTCAATCGTTATATTTAAGAATGATTTGATAAAAGTGTTGATGCCAATTGTGTATAGCTGTGAAAAGAAAAAATAATGCTTTGTAAATTTAATACTTTTAAAATATATCCTATTTAAGACTATAAAAACACCATAATCCTCATTTTCATTTTTAACTTGTGCTAATTCATAGAATAAACTAGAGAAAATAGATAAATAGATGGAAATAAAAAATCAAAAAAATGTTGATGATGTCGTGTATCAAGAAGTTTTATGCGATGAGCAACGTGCATCGGTAGTTATAATCTCATAATTGATGTAATGTTTTATTTTCAGTTTTACGAAATGTTTTTATATGTTCTTTGATACATGTTAAATTTTTTTTTTTTTTTTTTTTTTTTTTTGAGTTGAATTATCACTTATTACAACCGTTTGCAATTACATTTTGATCTTTTCAAATTCTGTTTTGAATGTTATACGAAACACTTACCACAATTTCGCGTATCG
This sequence comes from Chrysanthemum seticuspe, assembly GCA_019973895.1. Lineage (NCBI taxonomy): Eukaryota > Viridiplantae > Streptophyta > Magnoliopsida > Asterales > Asteraceae > Chrysanthemum > Chrysanthemum seticuspe. The sequence continues at coordinate 296,840,668 of BPTQ01000001.1, forward strand.
TTAATTGTCTGCTGCTAGAAATTTCCGTTGCTATGCACGGGTACTCGCCTATACTACATATAATAGAAACCAAAGGGCCTTTGGTCTAGCGGTATGGATGTTTTACCCTCCTAGGCAAGGTCTCAAGTTCGAGTCTTGTCTAGGGCGATAGGGGTTTCCTCCCGCGTGCGTAAAGGGAAGGGTGCTATTGCCTTCTGGGCTGGACCCAACCTGGTTGTGTGGGCTCGCTACGCCTTCTGGGTTAGGAGCCATGTAGCCACAATTGCCGTTAAAAAAAAACTACATATAATAGAAAAATAGTCAAACCTTGAAAATTGAAATGTTGAAAGTCAAAGGTGAGATAAATGTATGGTGTAATTAATACTCTTATTAAAATACCCCATTACTTAAAACACGCAAAACTTAATACAAGCTAACAAGTTGATGTTACATATAGTTTTGAAAACCAGACCGGACCGGACTAACGTGTTCAATCGGGAACCGATATCGCAACCGGTTTTCGGCTAACCAATTAAAGACATCTGAAAACGAACCAAAGAGGAACCGTTAAAACCGATACAAACTGGTTAATCATGTCTCATCGAGATCTTTTCAGGTTCTATTTTGAACGTTATACGAAACACTTACCACAATATCGCATATCGTTAATTGTCTGCCGCTATAAACCGATATCGCACGGGTACTCGCCTAGTAACTAATAAAAGTCATAACATATATAGCTCAAAGAATTGAAAATAATGCTTATTGATCGAACTATGTGTAGGCAACTTCAAAAAGAGGTATTTAAAAATAATTCTTTGACAGATGTCACAATATAAAGCTTAGATATATTAGGAAAAAATTAATTGCAATTGAATGTCTAAAAGTGTGTTTTATTATATTTAATAGATTTCTTTTATTTAACTAAGCTAAATATATAAAGTTATCAAAACATTAACTCGCCATAAATTTTGACCATTGCTTTTACAGGATAAGAATGTTTACTAGGAGAGTGAGTGTTTACTTCTATTATTATTAAGGGGTAAACATGACCTATCGTCTTAAATGCCCAACTTGAGAAGATAAAGTTAAGTTTACGTTAGCTTTTAAATTTTTTGACAAGCTTACAATTTTAAACATAAAGTTAAAAAAACCTTAGACATGTCAAAAATATTTATGGTTAATTTCATAAATTAAAAACAGATGTTTCAAGTTTTTTCAATTTAGTAATTATTTTTTATTTTTGATTAGGTGATTAACTTTTTAATGTTAAATGTATTATAGTTAGGGGTGTAATCGAGTCAAGCCGAGCTTGAGCTCGACAAGGCTTGAGTTTGGCTTGAAACAAAAATAGTAGGCTTCAGCTTGGCTTGATAGCTTGTCAAGCTTTAATCATCCAGGCTTGAACTTGGCTTGAATAGGTTTCGAGCAAAGCTTGAGCTTGGCTTGAAAAGCTTGAATGTATACAAAAATATTGTATTTGATAGACAAAGTCATCAAAATATATATATTTATAAAGTAATATAAACTAAAACCACATTTGAAAACCGAAGTAAATTAATTTAACATTAATAAAACCAACGACAACATTTTCGTACTAAGTCCAACATTAGAATAAAACATAAGTCAAAGTACTAATTAATGTTGTCATCGATATACTAAGTATAAACAAAAACTAAAATTATATAATAGTAGTATATATTTTGATCTATTAATATTCATGATTCATAACTAGAAACTTGTATTCGCTTCTAGATATAAAGCAAGTAAGCAACATCACTGGTCTAAGATATCGCTGTTACACATAATTACAACTTTATTTACCATATAAAAGTCCTTCGAGAGTATATTAAATAATTCTTTATGAAGTAAATCCTTATAATTAGAATAATATTCAAATTAGCCATTAGTTATTTATATGAATTTAATTTAAAAATATATATATACTAAGACTTGATAAAAGCTCGAGCCAAGCTATCAAAAGCTTGAGCTTGGCTTGTTATATGTTTCGAGCCAATTTTTTGAGATTGAGCTTGGGCTTGAGCTTGATAAAAGCTTGGTTTGATCGAGTCAAGCTCGAGCTCGAGTTGCTTGATAAAAGCTTGACTTGATTACAACCCTAATTATAGTTAACCAGTTATTTTGTTTGTGATTAGATAAAATCAAATGGTTTTGACTTTAGAGCACCCCACATCGCTTTCACATGGTTGTAATTTGTAAATAGGAAGGCAAGAATACAATTCAAAGTAAGTATGTCAAACTTTCTAAACGCCTATATATAGTTAGCTTTTCTCTGCCTGCAAGCTTGTGATCTGAGCTCAATAAGTTCGTTTACATGGAATTTTGCTCATTGTTTTTATAATGTTTGGCGCCATGCTTCTCCAGTTAGCCCGTCTACTTTATTTTCTCAGCTCGACGTCTTGTTCTTGCTCGTAAACCACTTGCGAAAAAGATTGTAGGGGTACGAGACCAAACCGGTCGGCTTCCCATTCCTTCCCAACGAGCCAATCTCCTCTCAACACTTATGACACCTGCACAATACCAAAATTAGTAGCTATGCAGCAACAGATCACTAACTTGAGAATATATGCTCATTTATCATCAATCCCATTGTTAGTTTAAAACATAAACAAATCACTAACTTGATAATCATAAATAAACACACATACATGTAAAACTAAAACTTAAAATTAATCAATTCTCACCAACACCTGAAAAATTAAACACACCTTAAACATACATATCTTAGCTACCGCGACCACCCATTGCCACACGAACCTTGAAAAGAAAACCCACGAAGCCGCGACTTCAACATGTCTTCAGGACCAACGTAACTCATAACTCCAAGTCTTCAACCATTCGATAATCAGGTCGTGAAGTACAAGCACCATCCATTCCTTATACATGATCACTCAACCAACAAGGCCTTCAATAATATCCGTTAGACATGCATGTATGTCTTAGCTTAAAATCATGGGTGCGGATTAAGCACCTTTCATCCATAACAGCCAATATAACATCATTAAACTATGGGGAAAAAAAACTAGATAAAGTATAACATCATATCATACATTAATTATACTCGTAATAGTAAAGATAAACTAAAATTACAAAATTCTTAAAAATCAATTGGGTTTTTACTTTTGGCTTCCCACATCGCCAATAGATGGAAAGTAGCTTTGTGGGAGGTGGTTATAAAAAAGGTGGTAAGGACTTGATAAGTATTAGGGTGTGTTTGTTTCATTAAGATGTTTTGGGTCTGAATCTGACTACCACATCTTACTGGTAAGAAGTGACTAGAAAGTCTAAATCTGAACGAAATAATGTTTTTTGTTTTTGTATAAGTGTCCGAATGATTTTAAGTGTTCATTTTTGCAATTTGTTTATTAAACCAACGCAATGCGATAATAAATAACTTATGTAAATATAAAACAAGACTTTTTATCATAAATATAATATAGTTAATAAACAATCAAATCTATACATTTATATATGGACTACATATGACACGTCACTAATGCTGACTAGGCAATTTAATGTTGACATGGCACATCATTTGATGAGGTGGAAATGGTGACTAGGCACAATCTTCGGTTACACAAGAAAAAAAATTGGTATCCAACAAGGTTCGAACTTGGGTTTATGCATCCACATTCATGTGCCTCAACCAGTGGAGCAATCTACATTTTATGGTACCAACTCTTCTTTCCAGTAAGGTATTCTTTCATCAATATTCCCTACTTCCATCTTATGATACTAACATATCTCAGTTTGTAACGCCTCCCCCTAAAAATCTGGCATTTCATTTCAATCAATAACACCAAAATCAATCCATTCCATATTTATCACAGAAACAATCCATAACCCTAAAAATCATCACGATACATCGCCACCTAACTAATTCAGTTTTTACTGAAGGGGTTTGTATTTTAAGCCGCAACCTCTGATCACGATTTGGCTAGGTAAATTGAATTACTCAAGTTTAGGGTTTTTTTAACCATTAACAATGACACTTTGTGATTGTCCGATCATACAATTTCGATCATGCAAGTATGTATTTTAGGGTCACATTTTATGTTATTTTAGTGTTTTCATAATTATTCATTCATTTATAAGATAACCAATTTGTTGCAATGATTACTTTTATGATTTGTGTTTGATTATTTGATTGTATTTTATAATAATCCACGAATTTATAAAAGCCCTGTATGATTTTTTTTACACATGTTGTTTTCGAATGTAGTTATTTGAATATCAAATGTTTGAGCATATTTATGATAATCCACAAATTTATACAATGAGTCATTGTTATGATGATTTTTTTCATGATCTTTTTGGATCGTTTGATTGTTTTTATGTTCATCCAAAAATTTATCATCAAGAGGTTGATATGATTGCTTTTGAATGTTAATTTTAGTAATTAAAATTAGTGTATACCATGTGCTTGATAAAATGTTTGAATAAGTTTCACATTGTAAACTAATAACACGAACTGAATAAAAATAGCATGTATGAATACACGTCGGTGAGAAGGCTTTATGTTCAAGGAAAGAAGATAAATGGAGCTAGGATCAATGCATTTTTTGTCGTCTATCAGGTTAGTTACATTCTTCGGTTCATTATGTGATGTGACATATCGGCTTGTATGTGTTGTGACATATGGGCTTGTAAGTATTTGACGAGTGCTTGATATATCCTTGCAGGATGTTGATTGGATAGCCGTTGATGTTACACTTGGATTGTCTATTGCTCTCAGTTAACCTTTTATTTTGTGTATTTTTATGACTTGTTTGAATTGAATTGTGTGTCTTATTATAATCTCATTATGACTTAATGAAATTGAGTTTTCACATAATATACCACAAACATAAACTATTTTTATTGTTTAATCTTGAAAGGTATTATAGGTCGCTGCTGATGGCGGCTTGCTGTTGATGGCGGATTGGTGCTAATGGTGGCTTGCTGATTGTTGCATTAAATTGAAATGGGGTATAAACATGTACATGTATAAAATTTGCCTTCATTAGCAAGCTAATATAAGGTGAAATTTTCTAATACTTTTTTCTCATTAATAGTATTCCAGCCATTTTCGTTATTACTTTCCGAGTATGAGGGACTATTACTATTCGAAAACAACATAATTATTTTGTTTGTATAGAAACGTCCTTCTGCAGTTTCTAAGCAACATAATTAGATGGACATTCTGGAGATGTACTTTTGGAGTTGATGATGCAGTTACAGTTGAAAATGATCTTGCCATGTACGTATTTTTTCTACCTTAATTTTTTGTTCATAGTCAAAGTCGCCTTATATACCTAACAGTATATAATTCTTTGTTTTTTTTTCACAAGCAGAAGACGAGGACATGAAAACTAAAAGGTCTACAATGGCTGGTGAATTGTTATGAGCAGGTAATAAAGTTTTCCTTATTCCCAATAGGACGTCGTTCAGTTCCCCACCCCATCTCTCTCTCTCTCTCTCTTACATTATCCCCCTCCCTCTGCCCTTCTTTATCTCCTTTTCATTGTGTTGTTGAACTGGTCTATGTTGTTTGTTGTCTGAAGGGCCTAAATGGTATACTTGCTAATGAGATGGGTCTTGGGAAGACTATCCACGCAATGACATTCTTGGCTCATTTGGTTGAAGTGCTCTACTTGACTCTCTCTATTACCTACTATGTACTTAGGAAAAAGATTAATCTAAAGCGACTTTATCGTAGGTACTTATCTATCACCATGGTTCTAATCCATATGTATATCGATAGTTTTGATTCTTTTTTAGGTAAGTTGTATCATAAAAGCAGTGATAGGACTTCTTGCCTTACTATATATTTTGATACGCTATTCATTTAGTTGAATATTTAGAAATAAAAATAAAAATTAAAAACATTTTGCATTCACAGACAATTTTATTTGTTGTACTTCCTATACACTCTGAATAGGTTCGAATATAGGCTTTAGACGTTTCCTCTTTAGTTTTTACTCACAAGAGCATTTCACTATTTTTTACTTGACAGGGATGTTGGATTTCACATTCTCATTACCAACTACCAACTCCTTGTGTCGGATGAGAAGTATTTCAGACGTGTGAAATGGCACTATATGGTCCTGGATGAAGCTCTTATAATAAAAAGTTCCACCAGGTAAAAAGGATCAGATTTAAACTGTCTTAAAATGTTCCAGTAGGTAAAAAAAAAACCAGATTTAAATTGTCTAACCAAGTTAGTACCATGAAGTATAAACTCGCTTTATTCCAAATAAATGTAGGGTTCTTAAATTGCATGGTGGTCATTTATACACATCTCACACTCCTATATATCAATAATGGACCTTTTTTTAAGTGTGAAGCATACATTTAGGGGCAGACCTATGTGGTGGCCACCTGCGTAACTTGCCACAAACGAAATCAGTGTCCCATCATTAGTTTTCTGAGCATGGCTGAATTTCAATAAGGGTGGGGTGGTCGATGGCACATGGCCTTAACTATTTTTTTGGGGCACCACGATTATAAACATAGGGCCTCAGTTTATGCAGTCTCTACCATATATTTGATAACATGATACATTCAATGGTTTTAAAAATTATACATACATGTGTATTTTCTTAGATTATGGTGTGCTTTCGGGCTATCTTTATGTACATCTAATTTCACATTTGGACCAGTGTGTGCTCTCTCTGGATGGGTGTGTTACACCAGATACATAATGCTATTGTGTATTTTAGTATGTTGCAAATAGTGATCTTGCCTTAACACACCCTATACGCCTTGGATTTTGTCTTTTACTATGAGATTTTGAACTCTACAAACTAATTTTGTAGCCTTGCCAAACAGATATAAGCTTTTATCTTTAATAACTAAACTCAGATTTGTTGATCGTCATGATCTAAATTGCTGATGATTCTGTTGCTCATGTCCCTTCTTAAGGCCTTTGATAAAGCAATAGGTGAGTTGGATACGTTGGGCGAAGATTCGTACAAAGATAGCACCTTGATCATGCAAATTCTTCGTGACAGCCTCACTTTGTAGACCTCTAATATGCAGGTATAGTACAAGTTTCAACCCATTTATGTATGAATGGGTTGATCCAACTATTTTATAACTGGTTCAAAGGTTCAACTCAAGAAATTAGATTGATTTTAGTGATATATCTTTTATGATATCATTTTTTTTAACATACAAATTTATCTATAACTTGATACAAAAATTACTTTGGTTCAACCTAACTTGATCCAACCAGTTTGAGCTATATAATGAGTTAGCGTTTTGAGTCGTAAAAAATAATACCTATTTTGGCCTGAACCCATTTTACATGTTATTGAACTGCCCATTTTTTGCCACTTTATTCTCAAATGACATGGTCATGTAAGTACGCCTCCATTCCAGCATCACTACTGATGCCAACTTAATAGATAAAGACCACTTGCCCGAGAACCATATGCTCTCATGGATTTTATCTCTTAATGTATTGTATACAATTTTACGTTTAAACTCTTTTTTTTGGTAATACCTTGATAGGAGGATGGAGCATATGAAATCAGTGAAGCGCGTGTTGCAAAGCAAAATGATAAGATTATACTTCGTAATCTACATTGAAAGTTCTTTGTTGTTACTAAGACGTCTAATGAGCAATTTGGAAGTGTTTGGACATGCGGTGATTATTGCAGTTTCAAGAAGTAGAATCGTAAACACGTACACAATTGGTTGTTTAAAACAAACGTTAGAATAATATTATTTCAAAGTGAGTTTTCGTAGCTCTGACAACAACTTTCAATGATTTCATCAGCACTTTGTTTTGCATTAGCTAAGCTTTTTGTTATCATACATTTGGTTACATGATATTTATACCATTAATATTGCCCCATTATTTGAGCTTTACTTCACGATTGCTTTACATACATATAGTATTCAATATGTATTATCATGAAGCTAGCCCGCCCATATGAAGCTAGTATATTATATAAAGTTTATAAAACGAGTAAGAGGCAGTAAAACAAGTGTCTCACCTCTTACTGAGTAAGATGTTATATGTCTAACTGGGTCTTACTCAAAAGAAAAAAACAAACAACCAAAACATCTGCCCTCCTCTTACTGGTAAGAGTAAGAGGGCTGGTAACCTTTAAAAGCCTGGTCAATATTTGCGGCTTGCAACCTTAGAGCACTCCCAACCCTAACGCACCAACGGCGTTAAACGGGAAAATAACGCCCGTTAGTGGCGTTGAACGTTGGAGGCATGGCTTTAACGCCCGTTATTACCCTGCGCGTTACTGGGCTAACGCCCGTTATTGGCATAAAAAAGTTTCAAATTCAGCCCCTCGTGTGTGCAGAGAAGACGAAGAAGATGATGATGGTTTGCATTTTTTTTAGCTTAACAGTTGTGTGCGTGTGTGGAGGTTTGCGAAGAAGACGAAGAAGAAAGATGGGAGGTTTGCGTGTGGAGGTTTGTGTTTGTGGACCCATATTCCATTTGTTAGCTTAACAGTCTGCTACATCACATGCATCCATAATCCATTTTTTTTTTAGTTTTATAATTTTTTTTAATAATATAAATGTTATTTGTATATTAATTTAATAAACGAAATATTAGTTAACGTTTAATAAATGAAGTGTTTGTTTTAGTTTAGGGGTTGAATTTGAAAATATGAAATGTTATTGATGTTATTGAGATGTTATGGTTGTGAGTGTTTTTTGGGGATGTTAATGTTAAATGTTAAAGCTGATGTGGCGCTGACGTAGACGGTGTTATTAGTGTTATGGTGTTATGGATGAGAGTGCTCTTACTAGTATTATCAAGTTATAAGCTTCCAAGCTGTAGATTTTGTCCTTGTTTTTTATAATATTTAACAAACTCGAAGATTTTGTCCTTGTTTTTTAAAATATTTAACAAGCTCACAGTTATATATATAAATTTCTTTTATTTAACTAAGCTAAATATATAAAGTTATCAAAACATTAACTCGCCATAAATTTTGACCATTGCTTTTACAGGATAAGAATGTTTACTAGAAGTGTGAGTGTTTACATCTATTATTAATCATGGATGAGACATTTTATCTAGCTCTCTAGTGTCTCTCCTTATTAAAAACATTATAAAATTCCCTTTCTAAAAACAAACAAACGACCTTATCAAATTCCCTTTCTTGTATCTATATCAGCATATAACTTTCTCAGTTTGAGATTTTCTTTAAAAAGTACTCATAAGCTGGTACTGGTTGAAGTCATTATTGTTACAACATGACATTTCATCGGAGGGTTGAAGCCCATCATTGGAAATCTGTTGGCAAGTACAATCCTGTGCAGCTAGGGATCCATATAAGCTAAGTGAGGAATTACAAAATGCGCTTAATGAACATAAGCTTAACGCGTATGATGCTTGGAACTTACATGAACATCACATGGACATGGAAGGGTTTTCGGCAAAATCCATTGCGATCAATTTTCTTGCAACTTTTGCACAAGGTATAGAGCTTAAGCTGCTTAATACAGCTTATGATATACTAGTAATACAAAAGGCTCTTAATGAGCACAAACACAACTTGTTAGAAAAGGAGACTCTTATATTTTTATCGGTTATCACTATGTCTTGCAAGATACATTTAACCTGCGAATGAAGCTTCTGTTATAAATAAACTAATTAAGCTTTTAATAGTCGGATAACACGTCCGACATGTTGGATCTACGAGTCTCAAGAACCGAATGACCTAGCATATAATTGAGAAATTTACTTATAAGAAACATCAAATCTTATAAAAAAGAATTATTGTGCTTATTATACTTCATAGCTCTTCTCTGGCTTTCCGTACTTCAAGTTCTAGTATTTATAATGTAGAATTTAAAAAAAGAGCTATCGGCTTATATCAGTAACTTATGTTTTATAATCTCACAATTACTTAAAGACAATTATAAAACTACGGGAAATGAAATTAGTGCGTATAACATTCATTGGGTTTTTGACTTTTGAGCATCCCACATCGTCTTGTGAGGGAAAAGTAGCTTGTGGGAGCTCCTTATAAATAAAGAAGGGAATGATGCGATTAAAAGTAGGCTTGTTGAATTCTTTAAAAGCCAATGGTCAACTTTTTGTTCTTTGCAAGCTTATGATAAAAGTTTATAAGTTTGTAAAGACAATTTTTTTTCTATTGGCTTTTATACTATTTGACATGCTTATAATTATATATGTTAACTTTTTATTGAGCTAAATATATAAAGTTATCTAAACCATAACACGCCATAGATTTTGATCATTGCTTTTATATTTTGAATATATTGAAGACCAGCTAAAAAATAGATGAACCTTAGTTTTGACATTCAGGGATCAGTTAAAATTGAGGAGTTCAATATCGTTATAAACACTCAATTGGACCCACCTAGAATATTTAGAGGGAACCAACAAAACTCGTCCCCTAATAAATTTTTAACCAACTTGACGGGTCTCAAATTTTCATCTCTAGGCTTTATGAAGATGCTTTCGAATGATTTCATAGAGTCACTCTTCTGCTCTTACAGGCACCATGGCTTTTACATATACTTAAGTTAGGGGCAACATCATTGCTTATAATAAGCTTGTTATATCACACATTAATTAGTGTTTACCTAAAGTCCTAAACTTATAATCTTAGAAGTGTAGCGAATTTCTTAAAATCAACTACATCCCACATGGCACTATGAAGAAAAGATGTTTGTAAATACAGAGGAAATGATATATACAAGATTGCAATGTATAAACTTTAATAATAAAAAACGCTTAAGAGTATTGTCTTTTTCATATTTCAAGAATGTTACAACTGTTAACTGGACAGGACTATAACTTCGGTGATGATCATTAGCAAGTCTTAATATTCCTTACTTACAACTAAAGCACGGTAAGAAGCAGACAAAGTAAATGATTAATAATTTCAATTGTAATTTTTTGTAAATATTCAAAACAATATGTATCTATACATGAAAAGGAAAAGGTTTACGAGAAACATAAAATGCTACAAAAAAAATGTCTTGCATCTATATCAGCAAATAACTTTCTCAGTTTGAGCTTTTTTAAAACTTTTCTTTAAAAAGTTCATAAGCTGGTGTTGGTTCTAGGATTTGAGTTTTTAATATTTCAATAGGCTGACTATTTACATAAATCAATTAACTGACTAAGACGTCATTATTGTTACAACATGGCATTTCATCGGAAGGTTGAAGTCCATCAATGGAAATATTTTGGCAAGTACAATCTTTGTGTGAGCTAGGGATTCAGATAAGCTAAGTGTTTACGAAGAACACATGCTTAAACACAAGATCATGGAAGGGTTTACGAAGAAATCTATTGCGCGAATTTTTCTTGCAACTTTTGCACCAAGTCTAGAGCTTAAGCGGCTTAATACAGCTTATGATATAGTTTTAAAGGTTCTTAATGAGCACAAACACAACTTGTAAGAAAGGGACACTCTTATATACTTATCACTATGTCTTGCAAAATATATTTAACCTGTGAATGCATATTCATTATATTAGAGAAATTTATTCCTATTTGCAACTAAAGCACTATTAAGAAGAAAACAATTTACAGTATACATTAACTATGGTTTATAATAGCCGGTCCAGGCATAAGACTAGCCGTTCTATCGGGTCAGTGGTTCAAGCGGTCCGACATGTTGGATCTAAGAGTCTCAAGAACAGAAAATAGGATATAACTGAGAAATTTACATATGTGAAAAAAGAAATGGAAACCAGTTATAACACATAACATACATTAATTAGTGTTTATCTAAACATACTCGTGATGGTTAAGATAAATTGGGTTTTGAGCATTCCACATCGCCTTGTGAGGGAAAGTAGCTTTGTGGGAGATGTTTATAAATAAGAAGGGAAGGATACTAATAAGAATAGGCATATTGAGTTTCTTAAAAGTCCTTGGTTACAATTTTATATCCAAAGTTATTTAAACCTTAACAAACCTTTAAATTTGACCATTAATTTCGTAATATTAGACAAGCTCACAATATTAAACGCGGGTTGTAAGAAGAGATTGGATTAGAGATCCAACGAATCCACTGAGGACGAGACTTTTTACTTTTATTATAACTCGATGTCTAAACTTCCAAATGACCAGAACGTGGTTTGATTTACCTCATCAGGTGACCTTCTCCAACCCAAACACCATCCCACTCTTTTAATAATGAATATATTGAAGGCATATGTATGTCTACTTACAGCTCCATGGGTGCGGATTGAGCACCTTTTATTGCATAACAGCCACTATAACATCATAAAACTAGTGCACTTAAAACATACTAACATACATTAGTTGGTGTTTATCTAAAAATATACTCTTGATGGTCAAGATAAATTCAAATACAGAACCTGTGCGCTACAAACTTATTAAAATCAATTGGGTTTTGACTTTTGAGGATCCCACATCACCTTGTGAGGGAAAGTAGCTTTGTGGGAGATGGTTATAAATAACGAGGAAAGAAAACAATTAGAAGTAGGCATGTTGAATTCCTTAAATGCCAATGGTTGATATTTCATGTTTGCAAGAAAGGATCAACTACTACAACTGGACCATGACAAGCAGAAGGCCTGAGAAAATCACTGATGTGAAAATCATCCCCAAATCCAAACCACTGGCAATCTAAAGGGGGGGATGATAAAAGGCATTTTGAGGTCCATGATCCCTTGAAATTCATTGACTTTGGGATCCCAGAACTTGATGAGCTTGGTCCAATTATCAAGAAGAAGCAAAATGCAGTGGTCATGGAACTGATGAAATCCCTCAGCAAGCGTTATGAAAGACTCAGGGATGCACCAGCATTGCTAGGGATACAACCAGCTCTAACTGCAGCTCAAGGTCTCAGTCTCAGCCATCCCAAGGTAAAAGAAAAAGGGTTGAATCTAGACCTAAAATCAAGGTACCTGGCCTTGACTGCAACAGGGAGCTACCTGAAGGGGTTAGGTTTATGAATTGCTTTGTTATTGAAAAGCCTGAAAGAGGACTTTTCTTTATTGATGTCTATGGGAACCCAGCATTCCAAAGGTGGAGTGACATTGATCTGGCAGGGGTGTCTACAATGGCAAGCTACCTACCAGTGGCCTCTACCATTAAAGGGACACTGCACGGCCGGGACGTACATAGTTCCAGGTCCTAAAGATTTTTACGTGCTCTACTTTTGAAAATTTATTTCCCTCGATCTCAAAAGCTCGATTTATGTTGCATATAATGAATATTATCATAATTTTGTTGCATAAAGAATTCATCTCCATTTCTTTCTACTAAAACTGCCACGTTTGCCACTAATTCACCAAAATAATTTATCAAAGACTTAATGACCTCGATCACCATACTCATTATATTGTAAGGTAAATCAGTATTTAATACTAAAACTTTACAACCTTACCAAAAATTTCCAGCACAACATAAGAGGTTACTTCATTGTCACCGATGGTTCATATTACGATTATGTATATTTTTTTAACGAAAACTAATTATCTCACAATACATACAACACAAACTCTCTCACATGTTCTAAGCAGAACTTGAAGCAGTTATTTGGTTAAAGAGTTTCTCACACAACAAAAGATACCATTGATAAACAAGCATTTGGTATTATATATTAGCAAAAAATAAATTGTGTTCACATGTTCAAAAGAAAAATATTATTCGCTTACGGATATTTTATTGTGTAGCAATTAGTTGGGAAAATTAGACTCAACATACTTACGAGTTATAAAAGGCTAAATAAAGATGGCTTACTTTCTTAAGACCGAGAAGATTTTAATCCACCCAAATGCAACCAATATCAATATCTCATCATTTAAATAGAAAACGATATACCATTAATGGTTATCCACATCCGAGGTGGTGATTATAAATAGAAAGGCAACGGTGACATTAAAGGTAGGCTAGTTGAAATTTATAAAAGCAAATTACGAAAATAAACTATATACACAGTGATTATACGAAAGTGAACATTTTTTCTATAGTTTACCTAGATGACCATTTTCTGTCACTATCATACATTTTTCATTCTGTCACAATCATACCTTGTCACAATCATACCTTTTGCATTGCCCCACAACATATCTTTATCTTTTATAAACATGATCCTTCATTAAACTTAATGCTTCTAAGTTCTAACAGTTGGAGTAAAGTGGCAAGGAAAATAGATTTTGTATTTTAAAAAAGTTTTGTTCATTTGTTCTTGCTATATAATATCTTTTGTTTTTTGAGCATCAACTTATTATAGTTCTTAAATCAGTGAAATTGCCATGTTTGGTTCTTTAGAATAGCAGTTTTACATGAAAACACGAAAATGTCTTTCTGTTCTAAGTGATGAATAAGAGTTATGTAAAATACTAAACTGGTATGATGTGTGCTTTGTTCTCATCATTGTTGAGACATGAAAATCTTTGGGATCTCAGGTAACATATGGGAGCTATTATAACTCCCCTAACTTTCAAATTTTAACCAATACATTCCACATAAAACAATGTATCATGTGGTAAATCAGCTAACAACAAAAAAATTTTAACTAAGTAAACAAAGATGAGGCTTGGTCTTTCAACACAACGCTCAGCCTGTTTCATTATGTTCTATAACTGTTTGATTGATGTTCTATAACAAAACAACCTGGTTCTATAACCCACGCCCAAGCCACGTACCTACCTCGCCTCGCCTAGCCCTAAATTAAACTCAATTAAATCGTATTCTTTACACCTTCCACAATTAAATGCCAAAAACTACCCAAGTCAACTCATTCAATTCCCCATCTTCCTCCATCCTCCACTACACCCAACTCAATCTTTTTATAAAAAGCAATACCTTAGGCGATTGTTTGTGTGTTAGTGTGTTTTCTTCATATCTTTAACGCACGCCTAGGCCACGCCCAGACGCACCTCGCCTCGCTTATCCTCTTTTTTGTTGTTGTGGGGTTCTCTTTTTTTGGTTGGCACAATGGCTGCATGTCCGGTAAGTTACAATCAATTGGTAATTAGTGATGCTTTTTCATTCGTAATTAGTGGGTGTGTCTACTATGTGTTTGATAAATATGGGTTTAAAGATTTAGTAAAGTCTTGATTTATATGAAAGTGGTCACAATTATTTTTTATTATTATTATTATTATTTTTTAATTTAACAAAGACATTCGTATTTTTTTTATTATTATTTTTTTAAATTTGGTGTTTAATGTTAGACTTGATTTATTTTATTAACGTGAGACTTGATTTAACAAAGACATTCACAATTTTTTTTTTCTTTTTTCTTTTTTTTTTTTTTTTTTAATGTTAGACTTGATTTATTTTATTAACGTGAGGCTTGATTTAACAAAGACATTCATAATTTTTCTACAATATGTAATTATAACAAATAACAAACCTTAAACTAAAATCCAAAAGTAATTAGTGGTCATTGACATTTTTGTTGTTTGCTTTTTTTGTTTTGTAGACTTATGCAACAGAAGTCACCATTCGTAGTCGTTTTAGCTTGTTGAAAATTTTAAAAACCATGCATGGTAGAGATATAGTTGTACGTATGTTTAGGAATCATTGTTTTGGTGATTGGTTAGATGTCAGGAACCTAATTTAGTTCACGGTATGCTTCTTAGACAAGAAGAAGTTAATGAAGATATTCATAATCAATCTCATATGTTAAGGTTTAATGTAGGTGATTATTATTGCAATTTTGGCCGTAAGGAATTTTGTCTAATGACCGGTTTAAAGTTTGGTGCCTATAATCTTAAAGACTTTGAAAACAAGCCTACTCCATTAGTACAACGTATATTCCCTCAACGCCAAGATGTAGTAACACTTTTGAATCTTAAGACATTATTTGACGGTTCTGATTTTTTAGAGTTAGAGGAGCAGGATGCTCTTAGATTGTGTGTAGTCATTTTTGTTGAGTTTTTATTGTGTGGTCGGGAACCTAAACATGAGGTTCAAACCTTTTTGTTTGCGTTGGTTGAGGATCTCGATGCATTTGATGATTTCCCATGGGGATCATATTGTTGGGTTCCAACGTATCCTAAACATATTAAGATTAATGATAGTAAAGTTAGAAACCGTAAAAAGAAGGTACTTAGGGAGGATCAGGGGGATGAAGAGATGGATGAAGGAAACGGGGATGAAAAAACTGATGAAGAGAAGCTGATTAAGTATACTTTTTATGGTTTTATTTGGGGTTTTAAGGTATTTTTTTTTTAATTTTTTTTTCCTTTTTTTTTTTGTTTTTTTTAATATATGTTTAATAATTTTTAGCCTTACAAACTTAATATTTTTTTTAGACATGGATTCAAGAGGTAATGCGCGAAAGTAATCGGTTTTGGATAAAAGAGCAAAATGTTGTACCTAGGGGCGTCTCTTGGCGTGTTAGAGTCAAGTTTCTTAGAGAGCATTCGGATTATTTTTTTTGGCCATAACGACAATGATGTAAGTTATAACACATTAAAACTCAAATATTGTTGGTATATATTTTTTTGTTATTATCATAATTGTAATTTTTTTGTTGCACATAGTTCCAACAACAGGAACTATCTATCCGTGAGACAGCTCTAGTTCCACATCGCACTTGGAACAGAAGGAAAGATGTTTGTAAATACAGAGGAAATGATAGATGCAAAATGGACCTTTTAAAAGTTACAAAAATGCTACAAACTCAACAGGACTATAACTTTGGTGATGATCATTAGCAAGTCCTAATAGAATCATATTTTGAAATGACGGAGATACAGTTGATTGATTATTATGGTATTTAAACCCAATATGGACCTCTAAATGTCATTTTAAAACTTTGGTTAGAAGATATTTATATAAAAACTACTAATGCAAATTTTTTTCCAGTAACCCTTTTTTTTTCTGAAGTATTTTCTTGTTAATTACCAACCCGGCTTCCCATTCCGTCCTAACCAGCCAATCTCCTCTCAACACTTATGGCACCTACACAATACCAAGATTAGTAGCTATGAAGCAACAAAAATAGTCATATATGCTCACTTATCATCATGTATCAACATCAATCCCATTGTTAGTCTACAACATAACAAAATCACTAAGTTGAACATCATAAATAAACACACATACATGTAAAAATAAAACCTCATATTAATCAATTATCACCAATACCTGCAAAATTAAACAAACCTTAGCTACGTACCTCGGCAACCCGTTGCCGCACAAAGCTTGGAAAGAAAACCGATGAAGCAGCGTTTTCGACATATCTCCACAACCAAAATAACTCGTAACATAAAGTCTTCAACTAATCGGTAATCAACTCGTGAAGTACAAGCACCATCCGTTCCTTATACATGATCACTCACTTTTGTAAAAAAGAGCTTCGAGTAACTCAATCAGCTCGTAAACCCCCAACCAACAAGCCTCCGATAATATGCGCTAGACACGTGTATATGTCTACTTACACCTCATGGCACCTCATGGGTGCGGATTGAGCACCTTTTATTTGCATAAGAGCGAGTATAACACCATAAAACTAGTGCACTTAAAACATCATAACATACGTTAGTGTTTATATCTAAACATGTACTCGTGATGGTCAAGATAAATTCAAATGCACCACGAGTGTACTACAAAATTATTAAGATCAATTGGGTGACTTTTGACTTTTGAGCATGCCACATCACCTTGTGAGTGAAAGTTGCTATGTGAGAGGTGGTTATAAATAATGAGGAAAGAATACAATTAGAAGTAGGCATGTTGAATTTCTTAAAATCCAATTGCCAATGCTTCATGCTTGCAAGCTTATGATTTGAGTTTTATAAATTTGCAAGCATGGAATTTGACAAGCTTAGAAGGATCTAATCGGTATTTCACTTCAAAAATCCGCGGATGTTCAAGTCTTTCATGCTCGATGTCTTGTTTCTGCTTGGAAACCACTTGTAAGAAGGATTTTTGGTTTTAGGCCAACCCGACTTCCCACTCCGTCGCTGCGTCCTGATCGACCGACCAATATCTAATGATCCACAATGTTAATCTTCTTTTTAACAGTACTTATGACACCTACACAATAGTCATATATTCAATTACTCACAAGGGGCTTTACTACCTTTAACACCATGTATCAGTATCAACCACATAGCTAGTCTTGAACATCATAATAGACATACTTCACCTTACATCTATATAATCAAAACTTGTATTGAAAAGCAAATCCACAAAGCCGTGCCTTCAACTCCCACGACTAGCTCATCAAGTACAAGTACCAACCATTCCTCATACATGCTCGATCGATCACTCACTTTTGAAAATCAGAGCTTTGAATAATTCCATCAGGTGGTAAACCCACAACCAATGTGGCCTTTGATAATATGTATTAGAAAGGCGTATATGTCTCACATAAACCGCATGGGTGCGGATTGAACACCGTTTGTAGCGTAACCTCTAGTTGTTGGTAGATGTATGGTGAAACCTGTGGACATCAAGTTCTAAGAACAACATAACCCGGCACATTGTATGTAGCAATTGTTTGACTTAATAAACTAGAGTTTACTTATTTATAATCTATGCAATAAAATAAGATTAAGTTTAGTCAAGCACTAGCAAGAGTGCCGTAACAAGGGTGACAAAATCGATGTTTTATATCATTGGTTGACCCAGGAATAGTTTGGCTTACCGGATAATATACGTCATTTTGATAAAGATTGCGTACAAAAGTTTTGTCCCACATTGGTTAGTGAGCAAACTTTTGATGTGTTCATAGCAAGAATGTGGTGCCTTATACCAGCTGTCTTTACAATTCATCATGATGAGGTTGTGTAGACTCAAAAGAAAAATGTTGCAAATCTTTCCTTTGTCTATACACGATCTTATCTCGGTGATGCTATGAGATGGTAATTTTTTACAAATCTTTAATATAACGACGTTGTATTCATTTTATCCATTGTCCTTAACTATCAAATTTAGTGAAAACTTAAGTTTGATTAGTACAACTTTTAATTAGTAGATATAACTGGGCTTGTTCTTGACCAGTAGCATCCTTAACTAAGTGAATCAAGGGTGTTGGTAGTTGTGGTTTATAACGTGTATTTATTATATATTGACATAGATATTACCTTCCACAAACGCAAGTAACATGTTCCAAATAATTTCCTTCATTGACCAAATTTTTTATCCATCTCAAAGTGTAATGTAGTTAGATAAGTACAATAAAAATTAACACACATGTTAATTAATTGTTAAAAATCATTTGGGTTTTGGTTAACCCACATGTTAATAAATTGTTAAAGAGAGGGTGTTGAGCTTTCTTTAAGCTTTTTTTTTAAAAGTTCGTAAGCTCGTATTGGTTCTAGGATTTGAGTTTTTTTCAAATTTCAATTGGCTGACTATTTACATAGATCAATTTACTAAGACGTCATTATTGTTACAACGTGGCATTTCATCGGAAGGTTGAAGTCCATCAATGGAAATCTTTTGGCAAGTACAATCCTTGTGCGAGCTAGGGATCCATATAAGCTAAGTGAGGAATTACAAAACGCGTTTAACTAACACAAGCTTAATGATGCTTGGAACTTACATGAACAACACACGAACATGGAAGGGTTTTCGGCGAAATCCTTTGCGAGCAATTTTCTTGCAACTTTTGCACAAAGTCTAAAGCTTAATTAAGTGGCTTAATACACCCTATGATATAGTCCAAAAGGTTGTTAATGAGCACAAACACAACTCGTTAAAAAGGGACACTCGTATATATTTATCACATATAAAGAAACAAGTTGAAACCGAACTGTTTCCTCTAGTTACAAGATTCTTATGGTTCTATTGGAAGTAATACTTCTTTTGAGTACGTTAATCTTTACAAACTATACAACTTTAGCGTTGATCACCAAGTTGTATTCCTATATACTTGCAACTAAAGCACTAGTAAGAAACATAAAATCTTATAGAAATTGATTGTGCTTATTTTGCTTTAAAGCATTTCTCTAGCTTTTCGTAATTTTGAAGGTTCTTGTAGAATATCGAATTATATCAATAACTTATGGTCTTATGTTTTTAAGTGTAACAATTACTTAAAGACAATTAAGAAATAGTTACTATAAATCTATGGGAAATAACTAGTGAAAGTATAATGTCATAACATACACTAATTAGTGTTTATTTAAATATATGAACTCGTAATGGTTAAGATAAATTTGCATACACCACTGTACCAAATATTGCTTAACATCAATTTGGTTTTGACTTTTTGGGCATCCCACATCTTCTTGCGAGGAAAAGTAGCTTTGTGGAAAGTTGCTATAAATAAGAAAGGAATGATAAAATCAAAGGTAGGCATGTTGAATTCAATAAAAACAAATGCTCAACTTTTTATTTTTTACAAGCTTATGAATTTATAAGTTTGCAAAAACAAATTGTCAGGGCATTTATTTTTTTATATTTGACAAGCTCATAATTATGTATTATAATTTTTTGGGAGAATTGCATATATACCCACTAAAACTCAAAAACTTGCATATTTACCCAAAATACAAGTTTTCAATGCATGATGCACAATGCAAGTTAAGCATGTTTTGGGTATATATGCAAATATGCAAGTTTTAGTGGGCATATATGCAATTGCCCTTAATTTTTTTTACTAAACATGTAGAGTCATCTAAACCTCAACACGTCATAAATTTAACTATTGCTTTTTGAGTAAATTACACAGATGGTCCTTAAAGTTTGACCGAAGTTTCACTCACAGTCCTTAAAAGTTTAAAGTTGCATGGATAATCTCGATCCCTTATATAACTGGTGTTAAGTAAGTTTCGTTATAATTTACACTTTTAGCCCTTTTGGTTAAAGATCGTTGTTTCGTCAGTCCTTTATCATAACAAACGTTTATAATTTAAAGATTTTCGACTTTAGGTAATTTTTTATACATTTTCTTACGTTTTCATCCGTTTTCGTCCGTTTTTATACGTTTTCGTTCGTATTTATACGTTTTTATCCGTTTTAATCCGTTTAATTCGTTTTCGTCCGTTTGTATTCGTTTTCGTTCGTTTTATACGTTTTCATCTGTTTTTCTTACGTTTCCATATGTTTTCATCCGTTTTAATACGTTTTCGATCGTTTGCTTACATTTTTTTTACATTTTGGTCATTTTTTTATATGTTTTCGTCTGATTTTATACGTTTTTCCTCACGTTTTTATCTGTTTTTGACCGTTTTTATACGTTTTCATCCGTTATTATACGTTTTCGTCCGTCTTTCCTCGTTTTCGTCCGTTTTTATACGTTTTCATCCGTATTTATATATTTTTATCCGTTCTCGTCCATTTTTAATCGTTTTCGTATATTTTTATACATTTTCGTTTGTTTTTATACGTTTTTATCTGTTTCAATACGTTTCGTTCGTTTTTATTCGTTTTCATTCGTTTTTATACTTTTTCATACGTTTTTATCCGTATGAGAACGTAAGAAAAAGTACAAAAATGGACGAAAATAGATAAAAACATATAAAACGGATGAAAACATATGAAAACGGATAAAAACATATGAAAACGTATAAAAACGAATGAAAACGAATGAAAACGTATAAAAACGGACGATAATGTATTAAAACACATAAAAAACGTATGAAAACGTATAAAAACAGATAATAACGTATGAAAACGTATAAAAACAAACGAAAATGTATAAAACAGACGAAACGGAATAAAAATGGACGAAAACGGGTAAAAACGGATGAAAACGTATAAAAACGGACGAAAACGGATAAAAACGAATGAAAACGTATAAAAATAGATGAAAACGTAAAAGAAATACGAAAACGAATAAAAACGTATAACATCAGACGAAAACGTATAAAAACGGACCAAAATGTAAGCAAATGGCCAAAAACGTATAAAAACGGATGAAGAGGTATGAAAACGTAATAAAAATGGATGAAAACGTTTAAAGACGGACGAAAACGAATAAAAACAGACGAAAACGTATAAAAACGGACAAAACGTATAAATTCGAATTAAAACGTATAAAAACGGATGAAAACGTAAAAAAATATATAAAAACGTACCTAAAGTCGAAAATCTTTAAATTATAATGTCCGTTACGAGAAAGGACTGACGAGCCAACGATCTTTAACTAAAAGGGCTAAAAGTGTAAATTTTAACGGAACTTACTTAACACCACTTAAATAAAGGATCATAAGTGTTATTATTTTTAGAAATAGGGACTATCCATGCAACTTTAAATTTTTAGGAACTGTGAGTGAAATTTTGGATAAACCTTAGGGACCATCCGTGTAATTTACTCTTGCTTTTATATTATTTTGACAAGCTTACAATATTAAGCGTGGGTTGTAGGAAGAGATCGGAGGATTTTTACTTTTTATTATAGATCTAGAAGAGAGACAGATTTTATCTAGGCATCTAAAGTTTTCTCTCCTCAGTGGTTGTAGGTAGATTTAAACTCGTCTATAATTTCAAATGGTCGAAAATGTGGTTTGAGCTACCTCAGCAGAGTATGTGTTGATTTGTACGCACATACTTTTTATCGGGACACCCCACCTCACATTTTAAGTAAATGTATCAAACTTATACTTTGTTAAAATTGCCTTGCACACTTTAAGCGTGCAAATCAATAAATAAAATGTGTACATCATCTCCTTTTAGATATAAGTGGAAGAGTGGTGTGCAACCAAAACAGGCCATCCAAGGTTTTCTTTTTTTTTTTTTTTTTTTTTTTTTACATCGACTTAAGTTGTGAAGGTATTTTTCAACGTGATGTATATGTACTCTTTGGGTTCAATCTAAATTACGAAATCTGATTGTAAATGGTTGAACTTTAAGGGGATAAATAAGGTCGGGTTTTTTTTTTTTTTTTTTTTTTTTTTTCAATATCTTTTGAGTTAGTTTTTACGCATACTTACAGGACTCTATATTGGATAGTTAGGATAAAGAACAAGATGAAGTATTTTTATAATTTTAATTTGATACGATTGTGATACAGTTGATTGTTATGGTTAATATAATATGGTTGTGTTCTTTTGTTTAATACATAAAATAATGTTTTAAAAGGGGCGTTTCTAGTAATTTCATGAAGACCTAAAATATGAACTTCTAAATGTCATTTTAGAACTTTGGATAGACGAAACATACGCAATTTTGTATGAGAGACAATTTATGTAATTTACTCTGTCAAATTCATTTATCATGCAATTTGGTGTGAGATCCATGCAAAACCCATCTTATCCAAAGAACAAATGAGAAGATCTCAACCATCCAATCTGCTTTCATTCAATGGTCCACATTTCATCTGAAAATAATAAGAAAAATGAACTTCTAAGTGTTCCAATTCCTTTTAAAGGAGGAGGGGATGATACGGATATGGATTCAACTGTTGAGGACCTTGTGCTGTTAGTTGGAAACAAAGCTTATTTGGGCGATATGACTAGCCGTGTTTGTGTGTGGACCTGGATTGGAACCGAAGAAACGGAGGACCATTTTTGATACTTTTAATTTCCTTATTTCTTGTACCCCTTTTATTGAGGGACCACTTGGGACTTTTCATTTTCTTGTAACTGTTTTGGGGTATCTGATCGATTAGCAGGCTTATATATGCCTTGGCTCCAAAAACAAATAAGACACACATGAATAAACAAGAAGGTTAATCCTTTCCTTTGAATTATAACTCATAATTCCACTTTAATCATTACTCATGATTCGATTGTGAATCAATAGGTCTTGATTTGCTTTCACCCGGTTGTCAAACTACAAGTCTAGTGTGATATATCTCTGCTCGTGTTCGTGTTTTCCGCTGCAATTACGTATCATTAGTTGTTTCAGAGCTCGGATTGGCTTTTGATTCTTACACTTATGGCCCCTTATTTAACCGGTGTTAAGTGAGTTTCATTATAATTTACACTTTTAGCCCTTTTGGTTAAAGATCGTTGCCTAGTCAGTCCTTTATCATAACAAACGTTTATAATTTAAAGATTTTCGACTTTAGGTAATTTTTTATACATTTTATTACGTTTTCATCGTTTTTATACGTTTTCGTTCGTATTTATACGTTTTTATCCGTTTTCGCCCGTTTTTATTCGTTTTCGTCCGTTTGTATTCGTTTTCGTCCGTTTTATACGTTTTTGTAGGATATAACTTTTCACATACACATCAAACCATAACACAATGAGCACATAGATGGTTTTAGAGAGAGAAAGAGTGGGACATTCTAGTAAGAGAAACTTGTAGAATATTAGATTACCAAAGAACATCCAACCCTCTACCTTGCAAGGTAGAGGGTATTTATAGGTTACAAACTAAACGACCTTCTGACGGCCTGTGGATCAGGGATACAGTGGGTAAAGACCCGACCTTCCTCCACGGTGTTGCACTAAACTATTTTAAGCTACTAACTAACTAATTAACTACATAAAAATGTAACTAATGACCAATCTACGAGCTAACTTGTGCTAGATAATAGTTGGGGTGACCGACTCTTCAATACTGGAATTATCTAATTCCTAACAATCTCCCCCTAAGGGAGGTCACCCCATGATTTACATTACAGACCCTAACATTTCTTGACTTGGTTCTTGAGCTCGTAGACTTTCATACATCAACATCGTAAACTTAGTGCATAGGTGGTGCAACTTCAAAGTCTGCAAAGATTTGTACTTTAAATTGGAGGTCCATTTCTGATCCACGTGATAGTAAATATGAACCAGCTATTGAGATCATCAACAATCAAACAGATCTTTGAAACATCCATTGTGGTGTTGTGACTTTAGGACCGACATGCTCACATTTTGGATCATGATATCTTTTTCATCAGAGTTGCGGAAGCATTAGTTGATTCATGACATTGACAGCAGCGTAGCAGAAGCATGGAGTGAAAATATCAGAGTTATTGATGCACTAATCATGATTTCTTTAGAGTTGAATGTGTTAAGTAAGCATGCGGCTATGGATTGACCGCTTCATTCTGATCAGCTGCAAACGTCGGGCGTACCTGCATACAACAGTTAGCAATAAATCGCACGAAAGTGTCTTTGATCGCTTTCGTTGAATTGAGGTACACGGCCCACGGTTCCCCGTTGATCAGTACATGTACTGCCTGTGATCAGGTATAATTCCGAAGAATTTCCTTGACAGGGTTTCGCAGCTGCTCTAGCTGTTCTCAAACCGGAACGTCTCAAAGAAGACAACACGGAGTGAGTGAACCAGCGAATTTAAGTCCACTGATTGATGAAAAGATATTTGAAAAACAATCGTGTATTGCTCAATAGAAATTGTTTTTGCAATACAGCGAAGGTTTTAATGAAAATCAATTATCAATCATAAAACACCTTTTGATTTGAAATATCCGTACACGGTCGATGTGCAAAAAAAAGAGTTGTTAAGCACAAAGACCGGTTTTTCAAAGGTATCCGTCAATCCATAACCTGAACCAGGATTGATTCAAGAGATTGAATCGCCCCATTGTTTCTGTTCAGTTGTCACATGGTTGATCTATATAATAGATCTCACATGCCACCTACCAGGAGCTTGTTTGATGTTGGCTCCAGAAGGCTTTCCATCTTCATAGTGAATATGTAAACACATCACTCAGATGTTCTGGCAATACCACAAGGATAAAGCGTAGGACTCAAGATATAATTTCTCTTTCCACATTGTGTGAAACAGAGAGTCTTCATTGAATGTGTCCTAATGAGATTTATTGATGATCTCGTGGCTCTAGACTCAATTTGTGCATATTTGGATCCTGTGCCGGAGACTAGGGAGAGGGTCTCCTTCTTCAATATCAACAATCTCTAAGAGAAAGTCGATAGATAATGTCGGTTCCCCGTGAGAATGAAACAAGTCCTTTTAAGAGGAACTTGAGTGGTTTGGAAAGTTGAAGTGCAGTGCGTCACTGGGTCCATGACGTCTTTGTCTTCAATACCGATGTTACCATCAGTAGCATATGAAGTGAACCCGGCTTCTGCCCTAAGGTTGAATAAATGGAGGGCTATTTGTTTTCACCCTTTTCTCATTCAGTTCTTTTTAATTCTTCAACCCCTTCAGTGCTTACCGAGACTTCATAGCTAGAACCTTGTTGGGTTTATTCCAGTACTAGCTCAGTCTTAGTCCGCACTCTTCCCATATCTCATTTTTCTCCTTTTATCATCATACCTAAGGACTTCTACACTAACTAGTAGATTGTCCCTGGGTAGATCCCTCCGGTTCTGGCGGGTCATGGGAACCAATACCTAACCTTATCATCCTTATATCACCGTACATAAAGTAAAGTTGGTCGGTCTATTTGGTATTGTTCATCTGCCATTGGATCCAATAGAAAACCATTTGAAAATCAATTCAGATACTTGTGATATATTATCAAAGCATTTTGTACCTGAATTGTTTTTGATATTTTTAGAATAAGTGCTCCCCCTCAACATGTGCATCAAATGTTGAAATCGTTTTGCACACGGAGGCAAGAGAAAGAATTTACTTCTTTGATTACCATTTTATAACAAATATCACCATCACTTCCTAGATCAAATCAAGTCGATAAAGCATTTCCAGGAAGGATGAGGTTTCCATAAATTTGCTCCCCCTCAATATGTGCCTCGAGGTTTGAAAAGAGTTTTGCACATACTAGAGGGAACCCTTTATCATTAAAGGATTAGAAGCCATGTGATCAAGGTACCTTAAAAACATTTAAAGTTGAATTTGCAAAAAGAGTTCTCCCCCTTAATATATGCTTCGAGATTCGAAAAAATTGTTTAGCACATATAAGAGAGAAGTTTGCACATAAGTTGGTCATCTTATCTTTTAACATCTTTCATATTTATATCACATTTTCTCCCCCGATCAAAAATCTTAAATCCTTTGAGATTTTTGGATCTCAAGTGATTTAAATATGTATGAGGTAAAATATTTGTAGGAGAAAAATGTGTCCGATTTTATATGATAAAAAAATGGACAACACAGATGTTTCCCCTTTTTACAAGGGGAAACCATAGTACAAATCCTAGCACTATTACATGTATTACAGTTGTTCATATTTATTACACCACATATTACACCAAGTTAAAAAAAACATAAACAGTATCCCGAAGAAGTCTTCATTCAGTTCTCTGAAGAAGTTTGTAGTGACCATCACGAAGCCTTCCACCAACAAAACTTTCAAGGCTGCGGAAGATCCTTCATGTCTTGAGTCTTCGTCTGATTGCAGCAATGAAATGTTCACATCTCTTCACATCATCCTCAGTCCAAAAAATGGTTTTAATCCAAGATTTCATATCAAGTTTGGCTTCTTTCACTCTGGTGTCAAGTTCTTCTTCGACCAGTTTGAACGTACCATCACTAAACTTGTAGAGTTCACAAAGACGCATAAGCATACGAGATCCATATCTGTCGGTGAAGATGACGGCTCTAGGGGTGTCAAGGACTTTGTATTCTCGATGAAATTCATGCCCAGTTGCATTCCATTGAGGACTTGTAAGGTTGATCCTGGTTTGGTAGCTTTCAATGCCAAGCTGAAAGTCCTCAACTCGTTTTCGAATGACTAAGCCCCTGATCCAAAGAGTGACAGCTGCAGAGAGGGCCTTTTTCTCACGTACAGGCAAGTGCTCAAGGTGTCCTTGAAGATTTAAGAGATAGAGATCTTCGAAATCATTTGGCAAAAGATGTTTGAAGTCGTTCTCTTCAATAGTATACACTTTGAGGTCAGCTCTTTTAAGGAAAATCTTCTTCAAGTACTCATATCCATAGATAGGGAAGATCTCTACACTAACAACACTTAATATTTGCAGCTTTGATCTGACATCATTGCGTCTTTTATCAGCACCATGTCTTTCGATGTAGAACTTCTTCTTTTTGAACCACCAGTGAGAAATACCATAAGAAGCTGCAATATCATACTTTTGTTCTTCATTCGCCCAGAATTGATCAGGAACCATCTGCTCAAGCCCTTGATCAGAGTAGGTTGCAGCTTTCATCTTTGATATTGATAGAGCAGGTCTTCTTTCAGCAGAGCGAGCACACAGATAGTCCAAGTCGTGATTGAAGAAGAATTCTGCCTGAATGGTCATCTGACCAGGTTCACCACCAAGAGGAAGAGATTTGTTGACATTGAAGCGACTGATTTGATCACTGACTTGGTCATTTAGCATCTTATGGCATTCTTCCATCTGATATTGAAGATGATTTGCATCTGAGTGGAAGACTTTGACAATTTCGTAGGCTTGACCTTCAAGATCTCTTGGTGTTATGGATGAGACGCTCTTCCGTTCACAAAACCATCTAATGAAACTTCCCATATCACCAGTGTAGTGTAGAAGAGAGTCTTCAGCTGGAATTTCATAATTATTGGTGATAACTGATGCCCAATTGTTGTCAGGAATCATAGAGTCAGACTCTGGGATGGTCCATGTGGGTTCTGGAGAAGGAGGTCTATCTTCCACAATGCAGCTTTGAATTGTGTCTCTTGAAGGTGCAACTCTGGATGTGCTAGTGCGATTCCCAGCCATGTAGGAATCAAACCAATCTTCTGAGGGCTTAGGAATATGCTTTGTAGATGCATCATCTTCATCTGGTTCTGAGTCCGCCATGACATGAGATTCTTCGTTAACCATTTGATCATCAGGAATGAAGGTGGACGTGGATGTGAACCTTGAATCAACCGTCGTCCAGGCAGCAGATTTTTTCTGAGTACTCTGCTCTTTTGTAGGATCTGATTGACTGGAAGATTTTGGCGGTGATGATGGTGGTTGTGATGGAGGTGTGTTGGTTGTTGTAGAAGGATTACCAGATCCAGAAGTTCCAGCGCCCCCCGTTGGTGGTGGGGGTGGAGGTGGATCTTTGCGATCCTTCATCAATGCTTCCATTACAATTGTTCTCCTTTTCTTTTTAGCTTCTTTTTCTCCGACATCAATCTTGAACTGCTCATAATTGTCGAACTTAATGGATTCTTCAAGTGCCTCATAGAGTTTACTGTGAACCTCATGCTTGTCCTCTTCAGCCTCATACATCCTTTCACACAGAGCTGCCCTCATATCGGTGATGGGGAGGTCCTTGAATCGTCTAAGAAGTGGAGCCTCCATAGCCCATTCCACAGCATCCTTGACTTCTCCTTCAATAGCGGCAGTAACCCCTTCATTGAAGTTGAGGTGCTCCAATCTATAGACACGATCCACCAGAGAATCAACAGATTTAGGAAGTTGCCTTTCCAGAGCTTCAATCCTTTTAATTGCTTTATCCAGTAGTTGATCAGAGGTGAGAATCTGTGGAGGGGAAGCTGGTGGAGCCACCTCATCTGCAATTGTAATGACGGGTTCAGGGGTTGGTGGTGTTAGTACAGTTGAATGAGAAGATAAGGGGGTGGTGGAAGTGCAGTTGATAGTGAAGATGCAGTCATTGGAGGAATAGTTGACGTATCTTGCTGAATGCTGACATTATACATGGATTGTGCAGTGTCTAAGGATTTGTCATTAATGAATTGATCACCAAAAGAAAAATCTTCATCAAGATTCTTAAGTGAGGATAGAGAGTTAGTAGACAGATTTGGTTCATCCATCTTCAAGGTCTCATCAGATCTTGTCTCAAGGTTCTCCTGCGAGCCCTTTTGTAACAGAGTGTCAACATTCAAGCCAGATTGAGTCTCACCAAGTGTAAGAGATTCCTTAAACGTTTCAGGCACCTTGACCACTCCAGATTGTTCTTTTGCATGAGGTGAATCTGTTCTTCTCTTCAGCTCATATTGATTTGTGGTGCTTGAAGGAGATGATGAGATAGTTAACAGCATGTGAGCAGCTTGTTCAGTTTCAACACTTGCAACTCCTTTACCCTTGTCAAGTGTAATTGGGGTTGTTTGTCGAGGTAGTTGAGCGGGTTCTCTTAACACAATTCCACCTACTGGAGCTTTCACATTCTGACTTTCAAGGCTTTGCTGAATTTCAAGTTGCAGATCAGCATCATCTTCATCTGTTAGCCTGGTAACACTCCTTGGTATCTCAGTGTTCTCACCAATCTCCTTTTCCACTTTCTTCCTTTTTACTTTCTGCTTCTTGGATGCGGTGTCAGACTGTTGAGACCTTTCAAGTCTCTTTTTAGGAAGAGAGGCATAGGATGCTTGTGAGGCTGACTTGGTCATGGGAGCATTTGGTTGTAAAGGAGAGGGTGTGACATCAGCAGAGAGTTTGGTTGCTCTTTTCATGTATTGCTTGAAGTAGTCCTTCTTCTTGATATCTTCTGTGAGAAGACAATCAGGAATTGGCAATCCAAATACTTCTTTATCCGTACCTCTAGGAACATATTTCAGGTTTCCTAAAACAAATTCATCTTCTGCTTTGTGTAAAGTTGATTCAGACCTAGGAGTGAATTTATGAGTTTGTTGTAAGTACTGGATAACAAGCTTAGAGAATCTGATGCTGGGAATTACAAGCTTGTTCTGTTTCTTTCGGCCTTGAGCTTTGTTTTGGAAATTGATTCTGTCAGATATGAATGTGTTCATTGATAACGAAAATTCTTCCCAAATACGATCTGATACATTCACATCAACCCTATTAACGATTCCCCATAGGATTTGCAAGATAGGGATTCTCACTTTATCGAACCCTGATGTTTTTCCAGATAAGCACAAGTTAAGAATTGTTGTAATGGCTCTCCAAGGTTGATACATGTGTCCAGTGATGATGTCAGATGCTCTTGAAATACTGTTCTGATAACCCAATCCAATAAGAAAGACAATCAGATCGTCAGCACCAGGTGGAGATTCAGAACGAAAGTCAGGGTTACATGGGGTGATTCCAAGAGCCTTGCTCAGAATATCAGAATCAATTGTGAACTCCATATCATCCAGTTTGCAGGAGTATTGAGCTGTGATTTTGTTCCATTGAACGGTGTTCCAGAAGTGTTGAATGTAAATGGTCGGAATTGAGCATTGCTTGGTAAGTGCTCCGAAGAAGTTTGTGTTTTTGAGGATGTCAATAGAAACTTTGAGTATCGGATTTTGTTGAAGCCTTTGTAGGTCCACATAACAGTTGCTTTTTCCAATACCAGCCCATTGACTTTTGGGAAAGATTTCTTCGTCTGAGAGAAGTTTGGATGATGCCGAAGGGGTAATGCTCTTTTCTGGGATTGAACTTGCCATTGATGTTCTGAGTAATCATACAATCAACAGTAATGAATGGGAACAGGTTAGATGATAAATGGTAAGTGAGACAACATTGAGAGCACCCTTATGACATAGAAGTAGTAACTCAGAAGGAGTCCCCAAAACACATACAGAGAAAGATAGAGTGGCATAGATTACAAATATATGACAACTTTCAAATATATGATACCATTCATAATTGAGGTATTTCAATGAAGTACAGTCATATAGATAAATCATTTCATGACGAGCTTATAAGGGATTAAAGGGCAAAAGAGTGCATCTCAAAGTGATCATGACATGAGCCAAGATACACATGTAGAAGTGATATATTGATTCAACACGTCGAATTAGGAGATCCTAAGTGTTGTGAGAGTGAGGTCATCTTTAGCGCAAAACCTTTGAGCATTATAATAATCCTTGACCCTAAGACTAATTCGCAACATGAAAGTGAACAATGTTGCAAACTTGTAAAGACAAGTCGTCATCTAGAGTCACAGACAAGTCGCTAATAGTTTAGCACTCTAAGTCGCTATGCTAATTCGCTAGCTAGTAAAGTCAAGTCGCCATGAACAGTAACTAAACCAAGTCGCTACAAAACAGTTAACTAAGTCGCTAGGTTACTAATTCGCTAACTTGTAAATACAAGTCGCTAACTACTAACTCGCTAACCAAGTCGCTATGCTAATTCGCTAGCTAGTAAAGTCAAGTCGCCATGAACAGTAACTAAACCAAGTCGCTACAAAACAGTTAACTAAGTCGCTACCAAGAACACTTTAAATCGCCACCAAGAACACTTCTAACATCACCCCATCAGTCCAATCCACTTAATCATACATCAATGTATTCCAAACACTATATTCCAAACAATATATTCCAAACATTTTGAACCCGTTCAATCATTATACAAACAACAAACATACTATTACATGAAAAATCGAACCTAAGCGAGAGACAAATAATCACACCTCACGAGCTCGAAAGGATCTGGATATAAAGATAAGTTAGAAACTGGACACTAAAGCTTAAGATAACAACGATAAGAGGGAATCGAAGCAAACCTCTTGCTAAGTCGCTAGTATGATCAAAATGACGAAGAGAAAAAAAACGAGAGAGAAGAAGAAAAAAACTTGTTGGGTAAAATGGTAACTCGCTAACAGGTAACTCGCTAGGGGTATACAAACAATCTTAGGCAATATGACACAATTGGTCCTTGTGGTTTTAACATGAGGTGAGGTAATTCGCTAATGCAACATAACTTTCACTATATGACAAGTTTGGTCCCTATGGTATTAATGAACGAGTGGTAATATGCTAACACGGATTAGACAACGTCTCTAGCATTGATTATCACACTGATCACCATGAATCAATTAAACATTTCAACACATAGGCAGTTAACTACGCAGGCACACACACGGAAAATCTCATGAGCAAGATACAATCACATCCTATAACAGAGAGAAACCTATAACCAGATATTACAAAAGCATAACCAGTTAGTCACACAAGCAGGAAACCACCACAACATACAAATAAGCAAACATCATAACCAGCACAGAAGCCAATGGTATATAAAACTAATCTCCCCCTCAATCAATGTCATCAAAGATCATTGATTGATATTAACCAATCCCATTATACCACCAAGAATATATCATTTGTTCGAACTTCATCTATGATCCCGTGCCATTATTGAATGACATTTCTAGGACCGTAGATGTTATCGATAACAAGGAGTATATTCTTTATTAGATTGAGGAAAATGATAAAATTTTGAAAAGGAAAAAAATGACATAATTTTGTGTAAAGGAGTATATATATGTAAAAAATGATAAAATCTCAATTTTTTTTTTTTTTTTTTTTTTTTTTTTTTTTTTTTTTTTTTTTTTTAGGAAACTTGATTTATACAAAGATATGGAATGACGAGTCCTGATTCAAGATGAATAGGAGTCAAAGTAAGAAGTACATCAACTCTGGCAAGCTATAGCTCCTGAATGAGCTATGTTCATATCTGAGGGGAACCAAGTCATGAAGTTCCTGATTGAGTTGAGCATTGTACCTGAAAGAGACTGAGAGCACATTGTACTGGAAGCACATGTAGAAGGGTTAGTGACATGTTTAATCTCACATTTGGATGCATCACAGCATAACACAGACGTATCATTAATGGGGATCCTATTAGATTCAACATTCTTGAAAAGTTTACCAGTGGGAATCCATTTGAGACATGATCTAGGGATGTAAGTTCGTTTAAGTCCTGTAAACTTAAAAAATCTACCAGTGGGAATCCATTTGAAACCACCGTTATTTGAACTAAATGAGTGCTCAGCCTTGTTTTGACTATTTGTCCTTGTGTGATCAGAAAATTTCATAGGGGATTGATCTGTCGGATGACGTTTTGCATGAGACCTAGTTAGACTTATTGCATTTCTGATCTGTGGGTGATGACCATTGGTCCTATGCTTGGGATTCATCATATCTGAACTAGGCAATGAAGTGACTGGTTTTGACAAAACGGACTTAATATCAACTTGGGATGTAAGCTTAGGTTTCGATGGTTTAGCTCTTTCAGACCTAAAGGCATTAGGTTGTTTAATAACTGTTCGTTTCAAGTGGTTCTGAACATTTGACTTTCCCAAAGTTGAAGGTTTTGCAAACTTAGTGTTCATCCTATTTCCAGCATACTTCCTGAGCTCATTTTTTAGGGCAACAATATTGAAGCTCTTATCCTGAATTTGTGCTTTGAGGTCATCAATATCTTTCATCAAGAAGTTAGATTGATTGACTAACTTAGAGTTTGTTTCCTCAAGGTTCTTTCTTAAATGCTCATTTTCTCTTAGAAGGTTGGACACACATAGAGCTAGTTCAGAATTCCTAGATTCTAGTGTATCACTCAACTCATGACAGTCATATTTCTGGGCTTCTGAAAGAAGCGATTTCAGATTTCTTATGGTCGAATCTTTGTCCTGAATCTGGGATTTTAACTGATTAATTTCAAAAAATTCTCTAAATTCTGGAAGTTCCAGATTACTACACTGTTTTTTTGCATAAAACATTTCATTCTTATGTTGTATTTCAATTTGCAAAGAGATACAGTGTTTTTCAAGAATTGAAAATTTGTTTGAAAGCTCATCATATACCCTTTTTTCAATCATATTACTTGCATTAGATTCAGACAAAACAAAGATTGATTCCACATTGTTATGTTCAGGGTAAGAGTCATGTACCTTTTTGTGAGAATTAGTGTGATCAGATAAGTGTACCTTGTTGATTGATACCTTTTCTGACTCTGAGAATTTGAGATCAGTGCTGTTCTCTTCATCCTTTTCCATCACAACTGAGATTCTGCAATCAGTGTCTTCTGCTGGTTCAACTGGAATGAAGCATGACATGTCATCATTGTTCCATGGACACTCTTGACACTCATTCAATTCCTTCAGCTTGTTATTCTCTTTTGCAGCTTCCTCGATGTATGTTTCCATATTACTCATAAGTTGAATAAATGAGTTTCTGAACTCATGAATTTCCATTCCCGTGTGCTTCTTGAAAGATATTCCAGTCATGATATTATCAAAATCTGAGGAGTATTCTTCCCGGGTAAGTGGCTGAAATTGGTTGAAGATGGTTTGGAGAGCAGCATGAGAATCATCAGTTGAGAGCTTTTCTTTGGTAATTTGAAACCTCAGTCGTTCTAGGTTAAGCAAAACAGTTCTTGTTAAAGTGGGAAAATCCTGACGAAGGATGGCACAACTTGTTCGATCCATGGTTGTGGATAAGAGTAATTTGAGAAGCTGACTGAGATGTTGAAACGGCTCACTGGTGCATTCCACATTCTTAGCATCATCTGAAGACATTAAGAGTGACTTATTTGAGTTGTTCTGATTGATCGATACTGAATCATTAAGTGTGTGGCTTTCAGATAGGCATTCTGTTTCACTATTCTGTGCTGTGTCATAGAGAGCAAGTACTTTGGTGATTAAAGGATCCGTGATGACTGACATTGTGTTATTATGAATTACTCCCCAAGTCTCTAGAGAATTAGAATCAACTCGCTACCAACTAAATAGCACTAATCCCAAGTCGCTAGAAGATACTACACCAAGTCGCCAACACTTAATTCGCTACCACGCCAAGTCACTAGAGTTCCAAGTCGCTAGCCAGATGTAAGTCGCTAAGTAGTAACTCGCTAACACTCAAGTCGCTAGCAAAATTTCGGCAGCAATTCGCTACTCAAGTCGCTAACGATGCAAGTCGCTAAAGAGCAACTCGCTACAGATCAAGTCGCTACCACCAAGTCGCTACCCATAGTGGAGAGTCCACTACTTGTACTGTAAATCGCTAGATGTAACTCGCTAGGTCTAAAACTTTAACTCGCTATAAATTAGTGAAGCAAGTCGCTACGAAGAAAATTATCCGTGAACTAAGTCGCTAGCATGAAAAACCATATAAACATCACTTTTCAATCCAAAAACAACCCAACCAAGATGATTCAAGCTTACCAAATGAAAACCTAAACACTTGTGATGATTCTAAACATAAAAGTACTAACAAAATTCAAACTTTAACACAAGAAATCAACCAAATGATGCAAAAACCACTAAACTTTTTCAAACTCAAAAACCACCTAAAAACCACTAGAAATCCAAAGATGTGCAAGATATGATCTAACCATGGCTCTTGATACCAATTGTAGGATATAACTTTTCACATACACATCAAACCATAACACAATGAGCACATAGATGGTTTTAGAGAGAGAAAGAGTGGGACATTCTAGTAAGAGAAACTTGTAGAATATTAGATTACCAAAGAACATCCAACCCTCTACCTTGCAAGGTAGAGGGTATTTATAGGTTACAAACTAAACGACCTCCTGACGGCCTGTAGATCAGGGATACAGTGGGTAAAGACCCGACCTTCCTCCACGGTGTTGCACTAAACTATTTTAAGCTACTAACTAACTAATTAACTACATAAAAACGTAACTAATGACCAATCTACGAGCTAACTTGTGCTAGATAATAGTTGGGGTGACCGACTCTTCAATACTGGAATTATCTAATTCCTAACAGTTTTCATCCGTTTTTCTTACGTTTCCATATGTTTTCATCCGTTTTAATACGTTTTCGCTCGTTTGCTTACATTTTTTTTTACATTTTGGTCCTTTTTTTATATGTTTTCGTTTGATTTTATACGTTTTTCCTCACATTTTTATCTGTTTTTGACCGTTTTTATATGTTTTCATCCGTTATTATATGTTTTCGTCCGTTTTTATACGTTTTCATCCGTATTTATATGTTTTTATCCATTCTCGTCCTTTTTTAATCGTTTTCGTATATTTGTATACATTTTCGTTTATTTTTATACGTTTCCATACGTTTTTATCTGTTTTAATACGTTTTCGTTTGTTTTTATACGTTTTCATCCGTTTTTATACTCTTTCATACGTTTTTATCCGTATGAGAACGTAAGCAAAAGTACAAAAATGGACGAAAACAGATAAAACATATAAAACGGATGAAAACATATGAAAACGGATAAAAACATATGAAAACGTATAAAAAATGATGAAAACGTATAAAAACGGACGATAACGTATTAAAACAGATAAAAAACGTATAAAAACAGATAATAACACATGAAAACGTATAAAAACAAACGAAAATGTATAAAACAGACGAAACGGAATAAAAACGGTCGAAAACGGGTAAAAACGGATGAAAACGTATAAAAACGGACGAAAACGAATAAGAACGAATGAAAACGTATAAAAACAGATGAAAACGTAAAAAAACATACGAAAACAAATAAAAACGTGAGAAAAACGTATAACATCAAACGAAAACGTATGAAAACGGACCAAAATGTAAGCAAACAACCAAAAACATATCAAAACGGACGGGGCCTTAGTTTGGCGCTTTTTTTTTTCTTTTTTTTTTTTTTTTTTTTTTTTTTTCATCAGTATCTTTCGAGTTATATTTTACGCATACTTACAGGACTCTATATTGGTTAGTTAGGATAAAGAACATGATGAAGTATTTTTATAATTTTATCTTGATACGATTGTGATACAGTTGATTGTTATGGTTAATATAATATGGTTGTGTTCTTTTGTTTAATACATAAAATAAAGTTTTAAAAGGGGCGTTCTAGTAATTTCATGAAGACCTAAAATATGAACTTCTAAATGTCATTTTAGAACTTTGGATAGCCGAAACATACGCAATTTTGTATGAGAGACAATTAATGTAATTTACTCGGTCAAATTCATTTATCATGCAATTTGGTGTGAGATTCATGCAAAACCCATCTTATCCAAAGAATAAATGATAAGATCTCAACCATCCAATCTGCTTTCATCCAATGGTCCACATTTCATCTGAAAATAATAAGGAGAGGCATGTTAGTAAAATCACATGTTACAATAAAAACAAAAAATAATCCCAAATCCTCTCATTTAACATACCACTTTCTCTCTCATAAAAAAAACCCAAATCCAAATCTGATCGGATCCCTCGCCGGAATTCATTGAAATCAGTGAAACCACGCCGGAATTCATTGAAACCACGCTGGAATTCATTGAAACCACGCCGGAATAATGAAACCACCGCCGGATTCATTGAAACCACCGCCGGAATCAAATCAAACCACCACTCTCACCATCACATCAAACACCTCACATCAAACCGCCGCCGCCGGAATCAAATCTATTAAAACCGCCGGATTCGTTGAAACAACCGTCGGATCCATCACCATTACATCAAACCGTACGAATCACCATTGAACCACCACCGATTAACCGGGAAATAATGCCGCCAGTAGACGAAACTGATTTAATTGAAGT
This sequence comes from Chrysanthemum seticuspe, assembly GCA_019973895.1. Classification (NCBI taxonomy): domain Eukaryota; kingdom Viridiplantae; phylum Streptophyta; class Magnoliopsida; order Asterales; family Asteraceae; genus Chrysanthemum; species Chrysanthemum seticuspe. The sequence goes on from BPTQ01000001.1 coordinate 296,878,537, forward strand.
TCCAGTAGATGAAAGTCAATATAAAGATGATGTTGTGAATGAAAATACTCGTAAATTCCTTGATTCAATTCTTGTTGTAAAAATGCAAATCTCATGGGATTCCAGTGGTTTACATGTTGAAAAAAGCAAATCCCATGGGATTCCAATGGTTTACATGTGTTTAGATTCAATTCTTTTTTAAAAAAGCAAATCCCATGGGATTCCAGTGATTTATATGTGTTTAGATTCAATTTTTGTTGTAAAAATGCAAAATCTCATGGGATTCCAGTGGTTTATATGTGTTTAGATTCAATTGTTGTTGTAAAAATGAAAATCCCATGGGATTCCAGTGGTTTATATGTGTTTAGATTCAATTCTTGTTGTAAAAAAAGCAAATCCCATGGGATTCTCAGTGAATCACATTGTTGAACACAGACAGATCTTGAGCACTCGTGGATCGTTAGTGTTGCCTATGTAATCATAAGCAAACTAATAGAAAATCTCTACAACTCGTATTCTATAGCGGAATGTAAATACAAGCTGTTATAACTAAGAACACTTAGATCCTCTATGGATCTTTTATTAACTGAAACTCTATGTTTCGAATGAGTTATCTATTACAAACTATCAAGTTCCTTTTATAGACAAGGAACCCTAAACTATTACCACTCAATCGACTAAACGTGCAAGCATGCATTTAATGGCTAAAACACTAAACAATATTGAGCAGTACAATAATACCCATGCTAACCTCGGGCAGTACAAGAATAATGATGGGTTAGCATTTAAATAATAAAGCGCATGCAGATCCTATTCAGCTTCCACCCTTCAGCAGAAACACGACACGGCTTTTATACTTCAACAAAATCTCTTCTTCAGCAGATTCTGCTTCTACTTCAGCAGAATCCTTCGGCAGTATTAACAGCACAAATCCTACTTCGCATAATTCCCAACAATCCTCCCCTAAACTGGAATTTGACTTGGTTAAGTTCCAGTTTCCTAACCTTGATAGATCTTTAGAGACTGCAGTACCAGAGGATTGTTCTCAAACATCAGTAGCAAAGAACCAATAATATTCTCATCTCTATGATGACTAAACTTTGAAACGCCATGTCTTTGCAGCAACACATGACATAGTGTACATTAATACTTATTAGTTGCATACTATTCTCATCACATCCAGGTGAGTTAACTCCTGAGAGGGGTGAATCATTGAAACTGATGGATTTGATGTCTCTTTACCAATAGCCATCACTACTGGAGTAGCCAAATGTTTAAGTCCGAAAACTATGGTACATTGATAACCATCTGATTTATTAGCAAATCAGCAACTATATAAACGGATTTGATGTGTCTTTACCTGTAGCCGTTTGCTCAAGACTAGTCAATTCTTAGAATTGGTGAATTGATAACCAAAAATGGATTCAGTTGCCTTTACCACAAGCCATATACTTGTGGGCTAGCCAATTCTTGGATTCCAACAAGGAATATACCATGGTAAATTGATGACCATACAACTCTCAGCAATTAAGCATGGGTGGTTGCAAACCCTATGATTTTGAGCAAATCATTACAGCTATCAACAGATTTGATGTGTCTTTACCAAAGCTGTACCCTTTGGACTAGCCAACTCTTTGATATACACAAGGTATATCTGGTGAGTTAAAAACCATCAACAAACTACAACAAACCTGCAAGAGAAAGTTAGTTTTTTTTTTTTTTTTTTTTTTTTTTTTTTTTTTTTTTTTTTTTTTTTTTTTTAACACTAAGAAAGAAATTAACAAACAAAACAAAATCCTCCCCTGAGGCATATGCCTCCCCTGAGGCCTATGCCTCCCCTTAATCTTTGCAGTTAAGGGTTAAGCATTCCAATATTGACCACAAGGTGTTGAAACCTTGGTCCATCAAAAGCTTTTGTTAACAGATCTGCCACATTATCATCTGTATGAATTTTAGCCACATTTATCAAATGTTTTTCATATGCATCTCTTATAAAGTGGTTCCTGATTTCAATATGTTTGGTTCTACTGTGAAAAACTGGATTTTTGACAATGCATATGGTACTCTGATTATCAATAAAAAGTGTTGTGTTCATGAAGTTATACCCATAATCCAGCAATTGGTTTTGAATCCAAAGGACATGTCCACAGCAATTTGCAGCAGCAACATACTCTGCTTCAGTAGTTGAGGTTGCCACAATGGTTTGTTTCTTGCACTGCCAAGAAATCAATCTCGTTCAAAGGAATTGAAAGCCTCCAGTTGTGGATCTTCTATCCAGATTTGCACCAGCATAATCACTATCACTATATGCTTCCAACTTAAAAGGAGACTCTTTTGGGTACCAAATGCCTAAATGAGGTTGGCCTTTGAGGTACTTAAAGATCTTCTTGACTGCATTGAGATGGGAAGCAAGTGGAGTGACTTGATGTCGAGAGCAAACACTCACAGCAAAAGTAATATCAGGCCTTGAAGTTGTTAGATACATTAATGAAGCAATCATAGATCTGTATAAATGAACATTCACAGGTAGATCTGGTTCATTGTTGGTTTTTGTTTTTGGAGCTTCATAAGGTGTTGTGGCAGTTCTGACACCTTCCATACCAAATTTCTTCAACATGTCCCTCACATATTTATCTTGACTGATAAATATCCCATCTTGTTTCTGCTGAACTTGGAGACCCAAAAAGAAAGTAAGCTCCCCATAGCACTCATCTGAAATTCTCCCTTCATCAGATCCTTAAATTCCCTGCACCATGCTTCTTTAGTGGATCCAAAAATGATGTCATCCACATACACTTGCACAAGTATGATGTCTGTCGAGTTCTTCTTCAGAAAAAGAGTCTTATCAATGGCACCTCTTCTGTAGCCATGCTTCAGCAGAAATGATGAAAACCTAGCATACCATGCCCTTGGTGCCTGATGAAGTCCATAGAGAGCTTTAACGACCTTGTAAACATGATTAGGATAATCTGGGTCTTCAAATCCTTTGGGTTGAGTGACATAAACCTCCTCTTCTATCTCACCATACAGAAAAGCACCTTTAACATCCATCTGATACAGCATGAAGCCCATGTAGGATGCATAGGCCAAGAAAATTCGAATAGCCTCTACTCTAGCAATAGGTGCAAACACTTCATCATAATCAATCCCTTCCTCTTGCCTGTAACCTTGAGCTACTAATCTTTCTTTGTTTTTAATAACCACACCCCTTGCATCTCTTTTGTTCTTAAGAATCCATTTAGTTCCAATAGCATATTTGCCATCAGGTAGTGGTGCCAGAATCCAAACTTGTTGGTTTTGAAACTGTTGCATTTCATCTTGAATTGCTTCAATCCAACTTGAGTCTTCAAGAGCTTGAGTGACACTAGTTGGTTCTACTTGAGAAAGAAAACACGCAAACAGACAATGCTTGAAGTCTGTGTGATTGTCTCTTTGCTGATTTGAGACATAAGAGAGAAAAGCAACCTGTCCAAATTTAGGACTAGAGATAGCCCTTCGAGTTCTAACAGGTGCTAGAATGTCACCAATAATATTGGATTGAGGATGAGTGATGTTGATTCTTTTAGTAGCAGTGGGGTTGACTTCAATGGAAGGTTCAAGATTAGACACAATTGGTATAAAAGTTGTGTCATAGGAAGGTGAGGTGAAAATGCCAGATTTGGGTTGATGATTTCCAAGATCTGAAGGTCTTGGAAAGCGAGTATAGGGTTCACCATAGTCTGTGGACACTCTAGAAGGAATAGGAGTAGAAACAGTCGAGCTTTCAGCAGATTTGATGACGATGGGAGAGACTGCATCAGTATCAGCAGAAATATGGTTTCCACTGACAGCCTCATTTGCAAGCTCCCCATTCACCTTCTCAGCTTCAAGCTTAGCTGCAAACTCTTGAGTCTGAAGCCTAGCAAGGTCCTCAGCATAGTGTGATTCATCTTCACACTCAGCATAAGTATCTCTAGAAGTGTTACCTGCAACATTGTTAGGGGGGAAAGAAGGCACAAGTATAGGTTATTCATCATCTTCAAATTCACTTCCAGAGTCAGCATCCAAGGTACCTGCATTGTTAGTGGGAGATTCTTGAGAGCCTGCACTTTGGTTAGCCATATGTCTAGTATAACCCAGATAATCAGTTAGGTAGTCAAAGGTCAAAAGACCACACATGACCCTATCCTTGAACATTGGGCTTATCTTCCAGGTATCTCAGGTTCAAAGTCTCCTCTATCTTCTTGGCAGATAAGTTGTACACTCTGTAAGCCTTGCTATGAGCTGAATAACCCACAATATAACCATCATCAGCTTTCTCATCAAAATTCCCCAACGGATCACTGGTGTTTAGAATGGTCACTTGACAACCAAAAGGTTTGAGGTAATGAATGACTGGAACCTTCCCAAAGAGAAGTTCATATGGTGTTTTAAGGTGAGGTCTAGTAATGGAGACCCTGTTAAGCACATAGCAAGCTGTGCCAACAACTTCAGTCCAGAACATAGTGGGCAATTTAGAGTCTGCAAGCATAGATCTTGCAGCCTCTATCAAGGTCCTATTCTTTCTTTCAGCTACCCCATTTTGTTGCGGGGTTCTTGGATTGCTATAGTCCCTCTTTATCCCTTTAGACCTACAGAGTTCTATAATAATAGCATTCTTGAACTCTGTCCCATTATCACACCGAATTCCCTTAACCTTCTTGTTCAACTGATTTTCAACGAGGGTGATGAAGTCTTTCAGCACTGGAGTTATTTCATCTTTAGTCCTTAGAAAGAACACCCAACAAAATCTGCTATAGCCATCAGTGATAACCAAACAAAAATACTTGTGATCAATGCTTCTGACTTGAGTTGGACCAAAAAGATCCATATGTAACAGCTGAAGAGGCTTAGAAATAATGCTCATAGCAGTGATAGCTTTGTAGGAGGCTCTGTGTTGCTTCCCTTTGTTGCATGCAACATAATTATGATTATTAGAGAAAACTTTTGAGGGAAGACCTTCAACAAGACCCATTTTAGAGAGTTTGTTTATGGTCTTGAAATTCACATGAGCCATTCTCCTATGCCATTTGGTAGATTCATCCAAGGATGCTTTAGCCACCAAACAAGTGAGGTCACCTTCAGGATGAACTTCATTAAGGTTGAATGTGTATAGATTGTGAGTTCGAGGAACTCTCAGCAGAATTGAAGTATCTTCTGGAAGCTTGAACTCTTTAGAAAGCACAAGACATTCATCTTCAGTGAAGAGTACCTTGTTCTTGGTGTCACAAATTTGTGAGACTGAGAACAAGTTGAAGTGCTGAAGTTCCCTAACATAGTACACATTCTCAAAGTTCAATAGGGGTGTCTTGATGGTGCCTTTCCCAGTAATTCTACCATCACTTCCACCAAAAGTCACATTGCCTCCTTCTTCAATAGGAATAAAATTGTGCATCATATCTCTATTTCCAGACATGCTTCTTGAACAACCACTGTCAACAATACCGATATCTTTATGCTTAAGAGGATGATCCTGAGAGAGTCCCATCAAGGCAAACTGATCATGCCTATCTTCTGAAGTACACCTTGCCAGCAATCCAAGCTTCTCAGTATCAGCAGCTTCCGCATTCACAGGTTCATGTGCAGCCCAGTTGACCTGTTCATCCAAGGTGAAAAGAGCTGCTGAAGTACTAGCTTCCTTCTGTTTCTGCTGATAGGAATTGTAGTTAGCTCCCTCTCCACTCTTCTTATCTTTGCATTCCCTTGAGAAATGACCCATCTGGTGACAAGAGAAACACTTGACCTTTCTCCTGTCAAAGCAAGCTGGATCCTTTCCCTTGAAGCCGAACTTTTTCCTGACCTCTCCTCAAACCTTTTGATATCTACTGAAAGCATGGCCACCTGCCATTTCAGCTTCATCTCCTCCATATCAAGAGGGTCCACCTGCTCAAAGTCTTCATAGACAAGATGCTGCTGAGTATCATAATCAGCAACAAATGAATGAAGAACATCCTCCAATATACTACCGATTTTAGCTTGAGGACATGATGGACTGGGACGATAAGATGATGATGGTAAGTACGTTGGATTTGGAGCATGCATCATCATATTGGAGTGAGATGTCCCAAAAAAGGCTGTATGACCAGAAGAGGATGCACGGTAGGGAGATCTGACATCAGGTTCAAGAGATTTGAGTTTGTTGTATAGCTCATCAAAAGTGAGCATGTCCAGCCCACCTTTAGCTTTAAGGGCTATACTTACATGTAACCATGATCGAGGCTAAGATCTTAGGAACTTTGAATTGCAATCATCATTGTCAGGTTTTGCATTCAGCTGGTTTAGCTGACTTAAAATCTTATGAAACCTGTCGTATCCCTTGTGGATACCTTCTTCTTCAGAGATATTGAATTCTTGAAAGTATTGTCTCAGCATGGACTTCCTCATTCTCCTGGACTCTTCATTGCCACCGAACCTTGCTTTAAGCGCCATCCATATGTCCTTTGCATCATCCATGTGGTGAAAATCACCCAAGTGATCTTCAGGAATAGCTTGAAGAAGGATGGTTCTTACTTTGTGCTCTCTTTGCACAGCTAAAATCTTCAGCAGTTTTAGGAGGAGCAATGGTAAACTTACCATCAAGATCTGGGATAGTCTTCTTCAGACTGTTTCCTTTCTTCACGATCTCCCAAAGATTCCCATCAATATTGGAGATCCAGTTCTGCATCTTCATTGTCCACAGATCATACTCTTCCTTCTTTAGATAAGGAAACTTACCATTACTGTTTGAGAGACTCAGTTGCTGCATAGAGGTGGTGTTCTTTATGTTGTTGTTGGTGACTTCGGATTCATCATCAGTTCCAGGCATGGTGAATGTATTTTTGGTTGTATGGGGGTGAGGTAAAATATGGTTCTCAGTATCGTAGAGACTTTCCCGAGGCTCTGATACCACTTGTTGAACACAGACAGACCTTGACAGATCTTGAGCACTCGTGGATCGTTAGTGTTGCTTATGTAATCATAAGCAAACGAATAGAAAATCTCTACAACTCGTATTCTATAGCGGAATGTAAATACAAGCTGTTATAACTAAGAACACTTAGATCCTCTATGGATCTTTTATTAACTGAAACTCTATCTTTCGAATGAGTTATCTATTACAAACTATCAAGTTCCTTTTATAGACAAGGAACCCTAAACTATTACCACTCAATCGACTAAACATGCAAGCATGCATTTAATGGCTAAAACACTAAACAATATTGAGCAGTACAATAATACCCATGCTAACCTCGGGCAGTACAAGAATAATGATGGGTTAACATTTAAATAATAAAGCGCATGCAGATCCTAGTCTGCTTCCACCCTTCAGCAGAAACACGGCACGGCTTTTATACTTCAGCAGAATCTCTTCTTCAGCAGATTCTGCTTCTACTTCAGCAGAATCCTTCGGCAGTATTAACAGCAGAAATCCTACTTCGCATAATTCCCAACACACATGGGATTCGCAATGAAACACATGAGATTAGGAAATTACTTGGCATTTAGTTTTTAGCTGTGTAATGGTATGAGAAAAGTGTGAATCACTGGGTCTTAGTTACCTCAATCTCAAGGGATTTTGTATTAAATCACATGGGATTCAGCATGAAAATATAAAGGTCTTCATTGTGAATCCCATGGGATTCACAATGAAACACATAAGATTAGGATATTACTTGGCATTTAGTTTTTAGTTCTGTAATGGTATGAGAAAAGTGTAAATCATAGGGTTTTTAGTTACCTCAATCTCAAGGGATTCTGTATTAAATCACATGGGATTCAGCATGAAAATATAAAGGTCTTCATTGTGAATCCCATGGGATTCACATTTTTTTTAATCTTAATCCCTTAATATTTTTCTTTTTATATGCAGATTCTATGAGATCACAAAGACCAAGTTTATATGAACACACCGAGACACCGGGTGGATCGATATATTGGGAGCCTCATGTGGAAGGAATTGTTGTACCACAAGATGGGAAATACTATGATACTATAGAGGAAGCTATAGATATGTATAGTACCTATGCTGAAGCGGGAGGGTTTCAAATTAAAAAAGCAGGACAGCGATTAACAAAATCTGGAATTGTACAAGCCAAATACATCATGTGTAACAAAGAAGGAGCTTCGAGACATATTAATGTAGACACTTTAGATCCTAAGCACCGCGAGAAACAAAAAAGAAATAAAACTCTACATGTAACAGGTTGTCAAGCTCGTATAAGGTTAGAATTGGATGTCGTTTCTGGAAAATACAAGCTAATTAAGTTTATTACAAAACACAATCATATGCTTATACCAAAAGAGTATAAACATTTTACAAAAAAGGAAAGAAAAATGACCGAAGCAGAAAAAATGTTTATTGTTAAAGCAGCAACAAACAAAATAGGTGCAACACGGGCCCACAACTTGTTAACGAGTATGAAAGGTGGATATGAATATGTACATGGGACATCTTCTGATTTTAAGAATCATCAGCGGGATATTAATATTTTCATAGGCGAAAGTGACGCACAAATGCTTATAAATAAAATGGAAAACAGAAAGTTGTATGTGCCAAACTTTACATTTCAGTATAAGGTAGAAGAAAGTGAGTTAGTCGCAATGTTTTGGGCAGATGAAGTTGCAAAATGCAATTATAAGGAGTTTGGAGACATAGTATCTTTTAATGCAACATTCAGGAGTAATAAGTAAGTGTCTGTTCTTAATATAATTTATTTTGATGAAAATCACATAAGATTCTGTTATAAATCCCATGGGATTTATATGTGAATCCCATGGGATTATACAAGGGATCACATGGTAATGTGAATCCCATGGGATTATACAAGGGATCACATGGTAATCTGTATGGATCACAAGGGATCCTTGAGAATCCCATGGGATTGTTTTTAAATCACATAAAGATACTTGGCAAGTAAAATTATTAAAAGACATTGATCATCGAGAATCCCATGGGATTCAGTAATCACATTTGATTCTGTCACTAAAATTTATGTTATTTTTAGATACAACATGGTGTTTGTACCATTTACCGGTGTCGATAATCATAAAAAGTGTGTCAGGCTTGGTTCGGGAATGCTTTTAAAAGAAGACATTGAATCCTACACATGGCTACTAAAGGCATTCATGACTGCTTTTTCTAAAGAACCAACGATAGTGGTGACAGATCAAGACGGGGCAATGAAAAGAGCCATTGAAGACGTTTTCACTAAATCGAAACATAGACTTTGCATGAGGCATATTCACCAAAAAATTCCAGCAAAGGTAATTTATTGAATGTTTTTATCTGAATCTCATGGGATTCTTCTCTGAATCCAATGGGATTCTTTCTGAATCCCATGGGATTCTTTCTGAATCCCATGAGATTCATTCAAAATCCTATGGGATTCTTCTCTTAATCTCATGGGATTCTTTTCCGAATCCCATGGGATTCTTTCTGAATTTCATGGGATTCTTCTCTGAATCTCATGGGATTCATCTGGGAATCCGACAGTGGTTTACATGTGTTTATCATTTTATTTACAGATTTGTAAGGAAATATACAATGAAACTGATTTCAAGAAGCGTTTAAACAAGATAATTTGGAATATGTTCATGGAACCGATGGAATTTGAAGAGAAATGGGCGAAGTTGATTGAAGATTTTGGTTCGAAAAACCACAAATGGATGACCATAATGTTTAAACTACGAGAAATGTGGATTCCAGCTTATTTTATCACCTCGCCTTTGTTTGGATTGATGAGAACGACATCAAGGTCTAAGAGTGAAAACTCGTTCCTCAAAAGTTTCACAAGCCCAGGAGCGACACTAGTTAGTTTCATGATGTCCTATGAATCAGCAATGGCGAGACAACATTATATTCAAGAATATTTGGACTTTAAAACACTAGACGCGACTCCAAAATGTGAAACAAAGTTAGCAATTAAACGTCATGCAGCAAAAGTTTATACTAGGACAATATTTCTACTTGTTCAAACGGAAATAAAAGAGGCATGCTGGACTTGTGCGATACATGAACTAAAAATAGAAGAACGTTGTGAGATTGTCACTGTTAGAGACAAAAATCCGGCAGCTTATAGAATCCTTAATAAGGAAGTTGCAAAAGAACTAGCAGATGAAGGCGAAACAGTAGCAACAGAAAAATTTGTAGACTATAAGGTATATTACTTTCTGGTATAAACTAGGATTAATCAAGTAATCCCATGGGATTCATAATCAATCCCATAGTAATCCCATGGGATTCAGTATGAATCTCATGGGATTGTCTAACAGGATTGGCTAATAATTATAGGGATTCACTAGGAATCCCATGGGATTCATAATCAATCCCATAGTAATCCCATGGGATTCAGTATAAATCTCATGGGATTGACTAATAGGATTGGCTAATAATTATAGGGATTCACTGTGAATCCCATGGGATTTTTGTGAATCCCATGGGATTCTGTATAAAATCCCATGGGATTTTCTAATGGGATTGGCTAATAATTATTGTGTTTTAAAAAGGTATTGCGTAATACAGAAGATGGGTCGGTGGTGTGTAGTTGCAGACATTTTGTACGATTCGGTTTCCTATGCCGACACATATTTTGTGTTTTCAAGAATCGTGATATTAACTTCATTCCAAAACAATATATTTTGAGGCGTTGGACAAGAGATATAATACCACCTGATTTGAGAAGGAAAAGAAACAGATATGGTGAAACAAATGAAGAAATTCAAAGACTTACAAATGAGGCAACGTTTCTGGTGGATGAATGTTTGTTTCGGTTGAGCAAAGACAAAGTGAAGATGGGTGGTTTTGTAGAAAAGTTAAAGACATTGAAAACAGAAGTGGAGGCCGAGGTGCCAAATCCTGCTTCAAGAAATACAGGAGATGTAATTGGTGATCATTTTGCTATTTCTAACCCTGAGAAGAAAATAGTTAGCAATCCAACAAAAGCAAGAAATAAAGGGAATTTCAGAAGCAGAACGAAATGAAAGGCGAAAGAGTGAAATAGAAAAAGCGCTTCAAGTTAAAAAGAAACAAATGAAGCCTTGTGGACATTGTGGAGAGAAGACGAACTTGCATACGAAAACAACTTGTCCGATGAACCCAAAGGCAAGGCGAAAGGCGAAACCAGCTAATGTTTGAAAAAAATTAATTTACTTATATTCCTTTTTTTTGTTAGTTCTTTTTTATTATTTTCTTGAATATATAGATTGAATATTCAGATGTTTTTTAGATGATTTCCAAAAGAAAATTTATTTTTCTTTGTTATTTATATTCTGTTTAAAAACTTGTGTGGATAATCTGAATGGATCACAATGAATCCCATGGGATTCACAATGAATCCCATGGGATTCACAATAAATCCTATACTTATATATTCTATTTCAAAAAGTTGTATGCATAATCTGTATGGATTCACAATGAATCCCATGGGATCCATGGGATTCACAATAAATCTTATACTTACATATTCTATTTCAAAAATTTGTATGCATAATCTGTATGGATCCCATGGGATTCACAATGAATCCCATACTGAATCCCATGGGATTCTGTATAATTCACATAAAAGATAAACAGCAGTTAACATTATAAAACTCCATCATAAACTGTTCTAACATTCTCAAAATGATCTACCATCAATGCACATGTTTTCAAAAGAACATTCTCAAACTGATCTAACATCAAATAACGATCTAACATCAATTAACATGTTTTCTAACATTCTGAAATTGTTCTACCATGGGAAAAACTGGATCAACTGATGATAGCTTCAACTGGATCAACTGGTACCTTTTATACAATCAAGGTACCTTCAACTGGATCAACTGGTAACTTTTCAGTCTTTTCTACAATCACTTCGCGTTTTTCCCTATTCTTAATAGCTTCAACAATTATATTCATCTTTTCTAGAGGAGGAACTTTATCAAACTCTTTTGCTAGATCAATAAGCTTACCAGCATGCTTATTAATCTCATGTAACAAGATCTTAGTGGCAAACTTGAATCTCAGTCGCCTCAACATGTCGCCCTGCCTCATCTTGTAACCATCCATTTCACAGCAGCCAGACTCGGAAACCAGCCCACAATCCCATTTTGTAGCAGGTTCACCATGGTAACATTCCATATGTAGCATCGTGAAAATACCACAATCACGGAAATTTTTCTTGGTTCTCCATTTTAGCTTTGGGATTCTTGGTTTAGCTTTAAGAATGTTAGCATGCTTTTTGTGACCATAGAGCTTCAAATGTCGGGAAAACAACTTTTTCTACAAAATTATTAAAAAAAGATCATAAATTACTAGAATTCTGGGAAAATGTCAATAGCAATTCAAATGGAAATCTGTATGAATCCCATGGGATTATGTTTAAATCATAAAGTATTCATCAAAGAATCCCATGGGATTCTGCAGTAATCACATGGGATTCATACAGAATCCCATGTGATTTCTAATGAATCCCATGGGATTACTTATGAATCTATTTAAAAACAGAAAAGTAAATACTTACAAGTAGTAAGTTCAAAAAAAAATACTTACAAGTAGTTCACATGTTTTTTTATATTTCGAATCATATGTTGCTCCCGAATCACTGTTATCTAGTATCGTTATCGATACTGTTTTGGTAAGGCTGATGACGATGACATAAAAGTGGCCACCATTGCAAATTGGAAAGAAAGCCTGTTTTAACAAAACAAAAATAATAAAAATGAATCCAAAGTAAAAACACAAACAACAATTTATAACAAAAAAAAAAAAAAAAAAAAAAAAAAAAAAAACCAAGTCAATGTCGTCGAGAGCCAAGCCAGCAACATTATCTGCAAACTGAGCTAAAATTTCATCTTCAAAACTTTCAAATTTCTTGTCCTCAGACGCCAACGTTCCATCAAACACATATTTTATCTGTATATGCAATTTACAAGATCATGGTATGATTTGTATTGCTTTGGGGGTGTTTGGTAAGTCAGATAAGATGATAAGCAGTTTATTAAACAAATAAGAAGTTTACTAAGCAAATCAAAAATAAATACTTACAATACATCCTGTTGGAAAAAAGTGTCGTGATGGAGAACCATGTTCTTTAAATCTCTCTTCAAAATTTAGAATAGCACTCCAACAGTCAACAACATTGGCATCAATCCACAAACCGGGGGCTAACGTTTCCATAGCCAAACGAATGGAAAACACCGTGAACTCCGGAGAATGTGATTCACAAATTCTCTCACTATATGAGTAAACAAGAAAAAGAAAAAACGTCATTTCAGAATCAGATTGGAGTTTGTATGAATCCCATGGGATTCAGTACAAAATCCCATGGGATTCAATATAGAATCCCATGGGATTCACTTCAAATCTCATGGGATTCATAATGAATCCCATAAGATTTGTAGTGAATCCCATGGGATTCTGTATTGAATCCCATGGGATTAGATGTGAATTTTTGTTAACTATATTAAAAATACACATGTAAACTTACAGCTTGTCGCCTTGCATCGCAAACAAACTATTTCCGAGAATAAACTCCAGCTTTGTAATTTTGGCTACAACCTTTGTCTTCTTATTCGTATAGGGAGATAACAGGTACGAAGAAGGTTTCACCACACGCTTTCCAGCACGAGTAGCCATTTTTTCAGGAGTCATTGGATCCGGCATCATTGGATCTGGACCTCCATTGAGCGATTCTTGCTGAAAAAATAAAAAGATTTAATTAAAAAGAAGCAAAATTTTAGTAAAAAAGAAAGAGATTCAAGAATATTACATATGCGTACTCAGCAGTTAAACAATTGATAATCTCATCAACCGTATCTAGATTATTTTCTAACCATTGCGTTAACTCCTCAGGTGTGCACGTCATCTCAGGCTCTTCTTCTTCACATTTTTCTTCTTTATCAGATGCATCAACTTCCTTCTCAGGAACTGCATCATCCTCTTTTTTTCAGATTCATCAACCACAGTGTTATCATCATCTTGTTTCTTGGCCTCATCGTCAAAATCTTCTAAACTTACCTTATTCCCATCCTTATCATCGTCATCATCATCCTCCTCATCACCATCGTCATCCTTCCCATTACCATCATCATCGTCCTCCTCTTCATCATCGTTATCCTCCCCATTACCATCAGCATCATCATCCTTCCCATCATCGACATCCTCCCCAATACCATCATCATTTAATGGCTTCGGTTGGTTGAAAATTTGAGCATGCTTTTGATGTAGCTCAAGCAACTTTACATCACCAGGGTAATCGGACATTGCTTTCGTTAAATAATCTTCTATAACAAGTCTTTCATCACAAATCAACTCTAACTTTTTTTCAAGTTTATTAAACAAATCCTGAAATAAGAAACATTGTAATAGTCATAATAAAGCTCATTACAATGAATCCCATGGGATTTCTAACTGAATCCCATGGGATTTTGACAAAAAACATTGTAAGTCATAATAAAAGCACATTGCAATGAATCCCATGGGATTTCTGACTGAATCACATGGGATTGTATGTGAAGGATTTTGACAAAAAACATTGTAAGTGCTAATAAAGCACATTGCAATGAATCCTATGGAATTGTATGTGAATCTCATGGGATTCTCTGTGGTTGTAAACAAGAAAAAGAAAAAACATCATTTCAGAAAAACATTGGAGTTTGTATGAATCCCATGGGATTCACTTCAAATCTCATGAGATTTATAATGAATCCCATAAGATTTGTAGTGAATCCAATGGGATTCTGCATTGAATCCCATGGGATTAGATGTGAATTTTTACAACCATGGGATTCTGTATTGAATCACATGGCATCATGTTTAGAATCTCATGGGATTCACACTGATATCATTTAATAACAATAAATGAAAAACAAATAACAAAAATTTAAAGGAACCTCTTTCAAAAAAGAATCTTCCGAACCGCCACAAATAAACCCTTCAGCCTCTTGAACCTCGGATTCAGTCCATTCTGGTTGAAGTTGTAGCAAACCAAAAAATTATTTTTTAAGTTCTAGATCCTGTCGTTGGGACATTAAATATGAAAGCCAGCTTTTGATTGCAGGACGTGTCCGAACAACAGGAATCATTTCATGCTTTGTTAAATCCAGATACAAAAGCTGAAAAACAAAAAAGTGTAAAGAAGGTTATAACAAATCTGTCACACAAACACGTTTAATAATCAAAAAAATAGAGTTCAAAACTTAGAAACTTACAACGAGGAAGGTATATGGACCAGTATAATGATTAGATAGCGTTGTTGGGACTTTATGGCGTTTAAGGCAGGAAAAAATAAAGTCACACCAATCAATATCCTTAACATTAATATCTTCACACAATCTTAACACAACATCCAAACATATCTTCCCCTTTAACCCATCAACCATACCCATCATGTTTGCAAAAAGGGTACAAAAGTTGACTTTAAAAAGGAAGTCAGCTTCCCGAGACTCGATCAATTTATGAGCAATGTCATTAACACGGAAATCCTTGAGTGGTTTAGGATGAAACTAACCGATCCAATGCCTCACAAAGTCATCATTCTCTGATCTAGGATCTAAAGAAAAAATAGACTGACCACCAAACGGAACACCTAATATCTCATGAATTTTTGAAGTAGTGACCTTGATTGACTTGCCATTCTCCAAAACCAACTCACAACTTTCTGAATTAAATCTAGAAACTACATACCTTCCCAACCTTGAAGGAATGCGATCTATGTTAACATTGTGTAACGAACTAAAACCGATGTCAGCCAAAAAACTCCGCATATCAACCTTAGAATCACGGATGGCAGAAAAAGAGCTGTAGGTGTTGTCCGTGCATGAAGAATCGGACACATGGCAACATACTTTTCATGCGCTTCCTCTGCGGCCGTCAACTCATTCTTACCTTTCTTCTTCAACTTTCCCTCTTCATCAAATTCTTCCTTTTTTACAAGCGTCAACTGCTTCTTATCATCAATGTCATCACAATTCTGCCTCTTTCTCTTAGCCAAACCCTTTCCCTTCAAATCCTTTTTCGTATCTTCAATGTCATCAGAATCTACGTAAAAAAAAAGACATTATAAATATGAAGGTCAACAAAATCCCATGGGATTCACAATGAATCCCATAGGATTAACAATAAATCCCATACATATTATATTCTATTTCAAAAACTTGTATGCATAATCTTTAAGGATCACAATGAATCCCATGGGATTCACAATGAATCCCATAGGATTTACAATGAATCCATGGGATTCACAATGAATACCATACTGAATCCCATGAGATAAAAAACACAGCAAAAACATAAAGACAAATTTCTAAGAACTATACCTTTTTATTGCTTGACCTTCACTTTTTTTCTACTCTCTTCTAATTTAGATAAAGACAAAATCCTTTTACGCTTCCCTTCATCTTTGGACTGAACTGGTTCAACAGACTCCAGTTTATCCAACTTAACAGCGGAATCTACATAAAAAAAAAGACATGATATAAATATATTGATCAAAAAAATCCCATGATACAATCCCATGGGATTGTATGGAATCCCATGGGATTCATTAGCTGATTTAGAACTGTTTAACAACTAAAAAAGGGAGCATGCAAAATCCTCATAATAAATCCCATGAGATAAAAAATATACCTTTTTGCAGTTTTTTCTGATAGACCTTTAAACTCTTCTGTTTATCTTCAGTCTCAACTGGCTTAACCTTAGCCGACTTATCCGACTTATCAACCTTAGCAGACTTATCTGTTGGCTTCTTTAAAAGACTAGACAGCTTAACATTAGTGTTATCATGTGGCTTAACCTTAGCCTGAACCTTGCTCCTCTTACCAGCTGGCTCCTTAACCTCTCCCTCCTTTCCCTTTGCATGTGCCTTAACTTTCTTACCCACTGCCTCTTCAACCACTCTCTCCTCTCGCTCCTTACCCACTGCCTCTTTAACCTTCTTACTCTCCGTCTCCTTAACATCTGTCTCATTACCTTTTGCCTGTTCCTTTACATTCTTATCCCCTCGCTCCTTACCAACAGCCTTCTTACCCTCTTGCTCCTTGGCCTCTGCATCCTTCTCTGAAACCACCTTATCCGGCACCTTCTCCTTTTGAACAGGTTCCTTCTCCGACACCTTCTTAGCTGGCACCTTGTCTTTTTCAGCGACCTTGTCTTTTTCAGCCACCTTGTCTTTTCCAGCCAGCACTTTCTCTTTTTCAGCCAACACCTTGTCTTTTTCAGCCGACGACTTCTCTTTTTCAGTAGGTGACTTATCTTGAAGGATATCAGATTTTGTTAACCACTTCTTCCGTGGGGAACCTCTGACAACACCTAACATAAAAAAATAAAAAAATAATAAAAAAAATTAGATATACAATAATTGAGCATTAAGAATCCCATGAGATTCATACTGAATCCCATGAGATTTATACTCAATCCCATGGGATTCAGTACTCAATCCCATGAGATTCATACTGAATCCCATAGGATTGAGTATGAATCTCATGGGATTCAGTATGAATCTCATGGGATTCAGAATAATCAGAAGAATCTAGCAATATCATTCAGAATACCGCTAGTAATAACAATCTCGTTAACTAACATTCTAACATTCTCACACCATCAAAAATATATCGAAACACGAATAAACACAAACACAACAACAAACACTAATTCCACACGTTAAGGAAAACAACTCTTTTGTTCAACCTCATACATACTGATGAGTGCTTATTCACTCATCATTTTTGGTCAAATCTGAACTGCAAAACATCTAAAAACACTCCGAAATGCATCAAAATACTGAAAATATCTCAAAATTGTGTTTTATATGTTTCAAATGCAAAATTATTGAAAACGAACAAAGTTTGCATAATTGGCAGTTTCAGTCCCCCGACTTTCAAAAATTGACAGAAATAGTCCCTGAGCACGTATTTTAAAAAGAAAAGTCACCAAAGGTCCTTTTGAAATCATAAATTGTCATAATTAGTCCTTTGGTGAAAAGTTCCAAAAGTTTTGAGAAATTACAGTTTTGATCCCTGGATTTTTAAAATGATCATGTTAAGTCCTTGGAATTTCACAATTGGCAAAAATGGTCCTGAACTTATTTGAGATTTACAAGTTTGACCCTTGGACTACAACTTCATAATTTTCAGTCTTGGTCCCTGAATTTTCATTTTTGGCAGTTTTAGCCCCTAAAGTCTCATATGGGTTCTAAACTAAGCCTAAGTCCAAATTACCATCTCAAGCCCAATAACCCACGACCCATACCCAACCCAGCCACAATAACAGACCCGACCCTTTCCCTCCCAAACACCTTTTTCCCCTTTTCTTTGATATCAAAACAGCAGAACCCTAAATTCCACCATCCCAGACACTCCACCTCCAACCTCCTCTTTTACCCAACCTCATCAAAACCCAAAACCTCCCTTAATCTCTTTTACCCAGTCAACCCCATATCCCAAACCCACTACCATTCTTTCCCTCCTTTCCAAGATTCCACCATGGCAATCCTTGGCTCAAAAAGACTCAATGGATGGCTCAGATTGCTCCCAAAGTGTACCTACTTGTTGGATGGCTTGGATGAATTCAAGAAAGCACATGAGGAGGTTTTTGGCTTGACTGCCCTCAGAGAAGAAGCACAAGACCTGAAGTTGAAGACCTAGGGTTTTAGTATAAAAGGAACATGTAGCCAAAGTTATAAGGCACCCTTTTTTTTAAGTTTTAAAAAGAATCAGTTGTATTTTTCTTTTATTGTAATGTTCTCTACCTTTTTTAATGAAAGCTGTTTTTTTTTACCTTATGTTATTGCTCATTTAGTTAAATTTGAAAGTCTAAGATCAAGGGTGATCAATTCTTAAGTCAGTTCTATCAAAAGATTTACAAGTTCTGGTTTTAAAAAGGCTCTAAGGACTGTTTGGTTCAAGGATTTGAAAGGGTCAAAAGTTCGCTTTCTACCCGTTTGACTCTTAGAGTCAAACTCCTTTTGAGATCAGTAGTCACTTTACCAGTTTGCATTTTGTCTAAAAAAGTTGTTTAGGTATCAAGTTTAAGTAAAAAAAAAAGAGGTTTCTGTTTTTCAGCTGCTGTTCATGGGCTGAATGTACAGCTTATTTGAAGTTTTAAATTGCAAAAAAATTGGTTTTTATGAAGTTGGTATACCCAACTTAGCATATACCCACTTTAGTTGCATCTTAGTCACCTCTAGCTTAGTGTAAAATTAGTTTCAATATCCATCTTTTTACTGCCTTCAGTTCTGTTTCAAAGAAAAAGAAAAAAAAAATTTGAGTTTCCTCAGTTTTGCATAGCTGATTAAGCAAGTTTAGGTGGAGATAGAAAATTGTAAAAAATAAAAATCACAAGTTCAGTAGGTTATCTAACTTCAGTCAAAAGGAAAAAAATCACAAAAATGTTTTACTAGGTCTGCTAGTGGTTCAAAAGGGGTGGTTTGGCATCGTAACTGTTCTGCACCAGTTGGTTCTGTTTCAGCTAGTAATCCCAAAACAGCAACATAACAGCTTATTTTTAAGCTGTTATATTGCCTTTTTCAACCCATTTAGCTTTTCATGAATCTTTGCCATGCTAACTTTTATGTTTGTATCTTATCTTACCTTTGGAAGCCATCTCCCAGCTTATAAATAAGCTCCAAATCAGGCCCTTAAAGCTGTTTTGCAGCCTGCTGCAGTCACAGGCCAGACTGCATTTTTACTTTTTAGCTTATTAGTAGTTGATTTCAGCTTATTTAGCTTGTTATTAGGTCTGTTAGCTCAGTTAAGGATTAGTGCAAACTTAGTTCAATTGCATCCTTTCAATTGCTTAGTTTCCCACTCTAGTTAGCTTTAGGACTCATCTTTAGCTTAGCTTATTTTCTCATCAGTTTAGGATTCCCAAACAGCTTATGCCAACTGTTTTCCCTTTATCCTCGGTTAAATACAGCTTATCAATAGACATCTAGGCTTAAATGATCTTTAACCCTGCTTATCTACTTGTTTGGTGCATATAAAAGCTGCTAAAGGGGTGTTTGTTTTGCTTTATTAGCCCACTGTTTGGAATAAGCAGTCATAACTGCTTATTCTAAACTTTCCACGCAAAAAAGTTTTTACAAAATCTCCTTATTTTAATCTCACAAATTAGTTGCAAAAGAGAAAAGTGAAAAAAAAAAAAAAAATTTGCAAAAAGTGTAGGAGCCCAGATTCGAACCTGGGTCTCCTCACTCAGAAACCAAAGCCCCAACACACACACTCCCAACCAACGCGCCCTTGGGACTTGTCTCGTTTTATTTTACACAAACAAACCTTTTAACCTCTAAAGACAGTTTTGCCAATAAGCTCTTTTGAGCTTATTCACAGCTTATTTTCCCAAACAACCAAACTGTTTCTTATTTTTCTTAGGTTCAGCTTAGTTAGAAGTAGTTTCTGTGAATTTTTCAGATTTTTCAAAATTAGTTTAATATTTTTAATCATTTAATTAGTGTTAACTAGTTTTTAATTCGTAGAAAATAATTTAAAAGTAAAAAAAATACCCGTTCTTTTTCTAAAATTATTTTTTGTCAATTAGAACGTAGGAAAATTGATTTCACACCCGTAGCCCTTAAATTGCAAAACTTTTACGTTTATGGCTCGGGTTGTTTCCCGGTTTTTACGTTTTTACGTTTTTGCACCCTAGGACTTAGTGTAGCTTCGTTTTATCATTCCTTAGGCTTAGTGATAGTTTATTTTTAGTTATTTAGGGTTCCCTTTCCTTAATTACCTTACCGTTAATTAATTTGTAGAATTCGTAATTCAAATCAATCCAAATCATTAAAAACCAATTCAAGTTCAAATCACGAAACTCAACGAATCCTTCCATTTCACACCTCGTTGGGACACGACCCGGGAAATCACTTGCCCGGTATCACTTTTATCACACCCGTAAGATTTGGCACGTTAACCTTTTTCCTAAAAGGTTGATTTGTCGAATTTCACGATTATTTTGATATACGTTGATATTGTGTTTTTCACCACTCACTTTCGAACGAATTAAATTTTGGCACCGCTGCCGGGCAGGTGTGTTGCGACAATATCGTGAAGTTTTTGCGATTAGTGACTTGAAGAACCTTCCTCGTGAAGTTATTTTTTTTTTTATAAAAATACAAAAATACAAAAATATTTTTCTTTTCTTTGTATATATATATAAAAGATTAAAAATACAAAAAGATTTTCCTTGTTGTTTTAAATAAATAGAAGACATAATCAATATAACATTCTCAACTGAGGTGTTATCATTATAAGTTCCCGAACCAAAGATTTAAAACTTGTCTTTGTGTCGCTCGTGTTTTGGTTTACTTTTATCGGTTTAACAAACTGTGTGAGGGGTATAAGGACGGCCTGACATTAAATTGCGGCTGAAAAGAGACGGGTTTTTAATAAGCTTCGCGCTGACCTACAAAGTCTCTCCGCTCCTTTGTGCGTTTTACTTATAGAAGTGATCATTTCATGTGGGATTATTGTTTAAGTTCACTGTGTTTTGCCTCGGTCTTGTTTTAATTGAAAGTGTTGTTTTTGGAAGTGCATGCGCACTCGCTCGCAAGCTCGTAGACGTAACCGTAACCAAGCAAACGTACCCGAGATACGTACCGTCGAACAAATCACAATGACACATAACCTAGGGAACGGACCTCAAGTCCAACAACCTGGTCCACAAAATCAAGCTCCCGATCTCCGAACGATGGAGGAGCTTTGCCAACCCACGATGGATGGACGGGGCGGTCCAATTGCCCCGGTCAACATCGAGGCCACGAATTTTGGACTTAAGCATCACATGATTCAGCAAGTCCAAAGTTTTTGCCAATTTCACGGATCACCGGGTGACGATGCCAACAAGCATCTCGACAAATTTCTCACCGTCACCCAAAGTATGAAGCAAAATGGGGTCACCGATGACGCCCTTCGCTTATACCTCTTTCCATACTCCTTGACGCTTCATGCCACCGCATGGTTTGATCGTCTTCCCAAGAACTCAATCCATAGTTTCGATGAAATGATCTCCAAATTCTTGGCGAAATACTTTCCACCGTCGATGGTGACGAAACTACGGAATGAAATCAGTAATTTTAGGCAGCATCCCGATGAGTCCTTATTTGAGGCATGGGAACGCTATAAGCTTTCGATTGATCGATGTCCGAACCACAACATGTTGCTTGTCACCCAAATAGATACATTCTATAACGGGTTAACATTGAGACATCGTGACACAATCAATGCGGCTGCCGGTGGTACCTTTATGAAAAGGCGACCCGAAGAGTGCTACGATCTCATTGAAAACATGACTGCCCACCATAATTATTGGGATTCCTCAGCCGAGAGGAGTGAGTCAAGGAGATCTACCACCCTTCCATCTTCGGAATACACGACTCTAACCAAAAAGATTGAAGAAATATCCACTGCCGTACTTAAAATGAGTCAAAATAACAACAATCAACAAGTGAATGTCGTGAACAAGAGTTGTGAAACTTGTGGTGGTCCACACCCTTATTTTGAGTGTCCAGCCTCCGGTGGCTTCACTCAAGAGAGCGTATATGCCGCTTCTGGTTCCTACAATACGGGAGGTAATTCCTACCAACCGCAAGGAGACCGAAACCTTCTCAGCTATCGTTCTAACAATTTCCTTGGACCACCCGGGTTTAATCAAAATCAGAACAATCAAAACGTGCAAAATAGAAATAATCAGTTCAATCAAAATCAGAGTCAGAATCGGAATTTTCAAAATCAAAATCAAGGTTTTCAAAATCAAGGAAATTTCAATCAAAACCGATTCCAAGCTCCTCAACAAAATATGCATGCCCAACCACCTCAAGCTTCCATTGACATTGATAATTACATCAAAAGCAATGAAGCTAAGATGGTGTCCATGCAAAATCAAATTACCACTTTGAAGAATGATTTCACTTCCGAGCTTAGAGCTACTAGTAACAAAATTGATCAGTCGCAAAGCAAGATTGAAAGCATGTTTGCTAGTCTCATGAGTCAAAAGAATCAAGCTTCAACTTCGGGTGCTCTTCCGAGTAATACCATTCCCAACCCAAAAGGTGAATTGAATGCTATTGCTACCCGAAGTGGTAAGTCTTATGAGGGACCCTCGATGCCTAATCCTTCTTCGGTGAGGGATGTGGAACGAGAAACCGAGGTATCAAAGGACAAGGTGCATAACTCAAGCCCACGAATTACCGCACAAGTCCAACCTCCGGTGGTCTTACCTCCAATTCTGGAACCCGTTGTTCTGATGACCACTCCTAAGCCTTCACTTCCTTATCCTTCAAGACTTAATGACCAAAAGCTCCGTGATAAAACTAGTCAACAAATGGAGAAGCTTATCCAAATCTTTCAAGATTTGCACTTCGAGATTAGTTTTGCGGACACTCTTCTTCTAATGCCAAAGTTCGGTCCAACAATCAAAAATTTGTTGAATAACAAAGAAAATATTTCTGAAATGGCTAAAAATTCTTTGAACGAAAATTGTTCAGCGGTTATCCTTAAAAAGCTTCCCGAAAAGTTAGGAGACCCCGGAAAATTTCTCATCCCATGTGATTTTCAAGGCATAGTTCAATGCTCCGCCTTGGCCGATCTTGGTGCTAGCATTAACTTGATGCCACACTCCATGTGGAAAAAGCTTTCATTACCTCCGCTTACACCTACATGTATGATCCTCGAGCTTGCGGACCGTACAAGTTCTCGTCCGCTAGGTATAGCCGAGGATGTATTTGTGAAAGTATTCAAGTTTCATTTCCCCGCCGACTTTGTTGTTGTCGAATTTGATGCCGATCCCCGAGTACCCCTCATCCTTGGAAGGTGCTTCTTAAAAACGGGTCGGGCATTGATCGACGTTGATGAAGGGGAAATCACTTTGCGGGTAAACAAGGAAGCCGTTACTTTCAATCTCAATCAAGTTACGAAATACTCCCCCAATTATGAAGACAATTCCGTCAACAAAATTGATGTCCTTGACATTGTGTCGGAGGAGTATTCTCAAGAAATTCTTGGATTCTCGAGTGGCAATCCCACTTCGGTTGATCCTATTGTTGCTCCCTCTTCCCCTCCCCTCACTCCGTTTGAGGGAAGTGACTTCATTTTGGAAGAAATTGAAGCATACTTGGCTAGTGATTCTGTTCGATGGGAAATTGATCACGCTCCCATCGACATTGAGGGAGATATTCTTCTCATCGAGAAGTTGCTCAATGAAGATCCTTCCTCACTCCCTCCTCAAGAACTTCATAAAGAGGAAATCAAAACCATTGAAAAATCTAATGATCCTCCCGAGGTCGAACTTAAGGACTTACCACCTCATCTCGAGTATGCATTTTTGGAGGGTGACAACAAATCACCCGTCATCATTGCTAAAGACTTGAGTGAGGATGAAAAAGCCGCTCTCATAAAGGTTTTGAAGTCACACAAGCGAGCCATCGCTTGGAACCTTTCCGACATCAAGGGTATTGACCCGAGATTTTGTACGCACAAAATTCTCATGGAAGATGACTTCAAACCGGCGGTTCAACACCAAAGAAGGGCGAATCCTAAAATTCATGAGGTTATCAAAGCGGAAGTCATAAAACTTCTTGATGCCGGATTGATTTACCCTTTCTCGGATAGTCCTTGGGTTAGCCCCGTTCATTGTGTGCCTAAAAAAGGTGGCATTACCGTTGTTGAAAATGATGAAAACGAGTTGATTCCTACTCGATTGGTTACGGGATGGCGTGTTTGCATTGACTATCGAAAGTTAAATGAAGCCACCCGTAAAGACCACTTTCCATTACCCTTCATGGACCAAATGCTTGAGAGATTAGCGGGAAATGAATACTATTGTTTTCTCGATGGTTTCTCGGGTTACTTCCAAATTCCCATTGATCCACAAGATCAAGAAAATACCACATTCACATGTCCTTATGGAACATTTGCTTACCGACGCATGCCTTTCGGCTTGTGTAATGCTCCCGGTACGTTTCAAAGGTGTATGATGGCCATTTTCCATGACATGATCGAAAAGACTATGGAAGTCTTTATGGATGATTTTTCGGTCTTTGGGGATTCTTTCCAAACATGTCTCTCCCATTTGGACAAGATGCTTGAATGTTGTGAAAACACGAATCTTAGTCTAAATTGGGAGAAATGTCACTTTATGGTTAAGGAAGGAATTGTCCTTGGCCATAAGATTTCTAAGAGCGGGATTGAGGTTGACAAAGCTAAAGTCGATGTCATTTCAAAATTACCTCCTCCCACAACCGTCAAAGGAGTTAGAAGTTTCCTTGGTCATGCCGGATTTTATCGTCGTTTCATTCAAGACTTTTCAAAAATATCCCGGCCTATGACCCGACTTCTTGAAAAAGACACTCCTTTCGTCTTCTCTAGTGAGTGCATTGAAGCTTTTCAAACTCTTAAGAAGAAACTCACTGAAGCACCAATTCTAGTTGCTCCCGATTGGGAATTACCATTTGAGCTTATGTGCGATGCAAGTGATTTCGCCATAGGTGCCGTCTTGGGGCAACGAAAGTCAAAACATTTCCAGCCTATACATTATGCTAGCAAAACTTTGACCGAAGCTCAAGCACATTACACTACGACGGAGAAAGAATTACTAGCCGTGGTGTATGCTTTCGAGAAGTTTCGGCCATACCTGATCTTGTCCAAAAGCATAGTGTATACGGATCACTCGGCTCTCAAATATCTCTTTGCTAAGCAAGATGCAAAGCCGAGATTGCTCCGATGGGTTCTCCTCCTACAAGAATTTGATATCATTATACGTGATAAAAAAGGAGCGGAGAACCTAGCGGCTGATCATCTCTCTCGTCTTGAAAATCCACATCAAGGTGTGCTCGAGAAAAAGGTAATAAATGAAACGTTTCCTCTCGAGACTCTTAATGTGGTATCTCATCATGAAAATTCGAGTACCCCATGGTTTGCCGACTTTGCAAACTATCATGCGGGTAACTTTGTCGTGAAAGGGATGTCGTCCCAACAAAAGAACAAATTTTTCAAAGATGTTAAGCATTATTTCTGGGACGACCCCTACTTGTTTAAGGTTTGTGCGGATCAAGTCATCCGACGGTGTGTTCACGGCCAAGAAGCCGATGAAATTCTCAAGGCTTGTCATAATGGACCCACGGGGGGACATCATGGCCCTAACTACACCGCCAAGAAGGTGTTTGACTCCGGTTTCTATTAGCCCACGATTTACAAAGATGCCCATGACCTCGTCAAATCTTGCGACTCTTGCCAACGTCATAGCAACATCTCTAAAAGAGATGAAATGCCTCAAAATGCCATTCAAGTGTGCGAGATCTTTGACGTATGGGGCATCAACTTTATGGGGCCGTTCCCGTCTTCTCGAGGGAACAAGTATATACTTGTGGCGGTCGATTATTTGTCCAAATGGGTAGAAGCGAAAGCGCTCCCCACCAACGACGCCCGAGTAGTTGTGAAATTCTTGAAGTCTCTCTTTACCCGTTTCGGAACTCCCCGTGCCATCATTAGTGATCGCGGTACGCACTTTTGCAATGACCAATTCGCAAAAGTCATGCTTAAGTACGGTGTCACTCACCGTCTTTCTACCGCGTATCACCCACAAACTAGTGGGCAAGTGGAAGTTTCGAATCGTGGTTTGAAAAGAATTTTGGAGAGGACCGTAGGTGAAAATCGTGCCTCTTGGTCGGACAAACTTGAAGATGCACTTTGGGCCTTCCATACCGCTTACAAAACACCCATCGGGTGTACTCCTTACAAGCATGTGTATGGAAAGGCGTGTCATCTCCCGATCGAGCTCGAGCACAAAGCCTATTGGGCCTTGAAGCATGTAAATTTTGACCTTAAGTCCGCGGGTGATCACCGGAAAGTTCAACTCAATGAATTAAATGAACTCCGTGATCAAGCCTACGAGAACTCGTTGATTTACAAGGAAAAGACAAAGAAGATCCATGACTCAAAGATTAAGAACCGCGTTTTCAACGTTGGTGACCGAGTCCTTCTTTTCAATTCTAGATTGAAAATCTTCTCGGGGAAGCTTAAGACCCGTTGGACCGGTCCATTCACCATTGCCAAAGTTTTTCCATATGGCACCGTCGAGTTATCTCAAACTGACGGACCAAACTTCAAGGTGAATGGACATAGATTGAAACATTATTTTGGAGGGGACATACCATCCATGGTTGTCCCGGATCTACAAACTTTCCCCATGAACAAATGAATGTGGGGATCGAGTCAAGCTAGCGACTCGGGAATCAAAAACAATAGCACACTATATGGGTTTTCACCCGTGTGTTCCACCCTAGTGTGGGGGAGTTGCCCCCCGCTGTTGTATAAAAGTTTTCAAAAAAAAAAAAAAAAAAAAAAAAAAAATTCAAATAATGGCCGTAGTATTTCCCTTTTACGTTCTATGTTTCGGCATAACAGCCGGTACTTTGAATATTGAGGGCAATATTCATTTCTAGTGTGGGGGGGAATTCTCGCGAATTTTATCATATGTATTACCATCTTATTCCCCCATTTTTGGCCAAAATTTTTTTTTATGGTTATCAGTCCGCCATGTCTAATCAACAAAAGGATTGGCTAATCCAGGAGCAAACGGCTCTTGGTAAAGATATCTCAAAACCGTTTACGGCTTGCAATTTGCCCAAAATTGTATGGTGTTCAGCTCACCATATCTTTAATTAGTGAAGAGTTGGCTAGCCCGCAAGTTTATGGCTTGTGGTAAAGGCAGTTGGAAAACCATAATTGGTAATCGACTCACCAAAGATATTTTATCTAAGAGTTGGCTAGTCCAGAAGCAAAATGCTTCTGGTAAAGACAAATCAAAACCGTTGAAAGCTGGTGGTTTGCTCAAAATCATATGGTTATCAATGTACCATAGTTCTTACTTGAACTAAAACATTTGGCTACTCCAGAAGTAATGGCTTTTGGTAAAGAGATTCAAATACATTAAGTTTTCTCAAAAGATTGCTAGGGACTAGCAATGGTTCAGTGTGGGGGATTTGATGAGTGCTTATTCACTCATCATTTTTGGTCAAATCTGAACTGCAAAACATCTAAAAACACTCCGAAATGCATCAAAATACTGAAAATATCTCAAAATTGTGTTTTATATGTTTCAGATGCAAAATTATTGAAAACGAACAAAGTTTGCATAATTGGCAGTTTCAGTCCCCCGACTTTCAAAAATTGACAGAAATAGTCCCTAAGCACGTATTTTAAAAAGAAAAGTCACCAAAGGTCCTTTTGAAATCATAAATTGTCATAATTAGTCCTTTGGTGAAAAGTTCCAAAAGTTTTGAGAAATTACAGTTTTGATCCCTGGATTTTTAAAATGATCATGTTAAGTCCTTGGAATTTCACAATTGGCAAAAATGGTCCTGAACTTATTTGAGATTTACAAGTTTGACCCTTGGACTACAACTTCATAATTTTCAGTCTTGGTCCCTGAATTTTCATTTTTGGCAGTTTTAGCCCCTAAAGTCTCATATGGGTTCTAAACTAAGCCTAAGTCCAAATTACCATCTCAAGCCTAATAACCCACGACCCATACCCAACCCAGCCACAATAACAGACCCGACCCTTTCCCTTTCCCTCCCAAACACCTTTTTCCCCTTTTCTTTGATATCAAAACAACAGAACCCTAAATTCCACCATCCCAGACACTCCACCTCCAACCTCCTCTTTTACCCAACCTCATCAAAACCCAAAACCTCCCTTAATCTCTTTTACCCAGTCAACCCCATATCCCAAACCCACTACCATTCTTTCCCTCCTTTCCAAGATTCCACCATGGCAATCCTTGGCTCAAAAAGACTCAATGGATGGCTCAGATTGCTCCCAAAGTGTACCTACTTATTGGATGGCTTGGATGAATTCAAGAAAGCACATGAGGAGGTTTTTGGCTTGACTGCCCTCAGAGAAGAAGCACAAGACCTGAAGTTGAAGACCTAGGGTTTTAGTATAAAAGGAACATGTAGCCAAAGTTATAAGGCACCCTTTTTTTTAAGTTTTAAAAAGAATCAGTTGTATTTTTCTTTTATTGTAATGTTCTCTACCTTTTTTAATGAAAGCTGTTTTTTTTTTACCTTATGTTATTGCTCATTTAGTTAAATTTGAAAGTCTAAGATCAAGGGTGATCAATTCTTAAGTCAGTTCTATCAAAAGATTTACAAGTTCTGGTTTTAAAAAGGCTCTAAGGACTGTTTGGTTCAAGGATTTGAAAGGGTCAAAAATTCGCTTTCTACCCGTTTGACTCTTAGAGTCAAACTCCTTTTGAGATCAGTAGTCACTTTACCAGTTTGCATTTTGTCTAAAAAAGTTGTTTAGGTATCAAGTTTAAGTAAAAAAAAGAGGTTTCTGTTTTTCAGCTGCTGTTCATGGGCTGAATGTACAGCTTATTTGAAGTTTTAAATTGCAAAAAAATTGGTTTTTATGAAGTTGGTATACCCAACTCAGCATATACCCACTTTAGTTGCATCTTAGTCACCTCTAGCTTAGTGTAAAATTAGTTTCAATATCCATCTTTTTACTGCCTTCAGTTCTGTTTCAAAGAAAAAGAAAAAAAAAATTTGAGTTTCCTCAGTTTTGCATAGCTGATTAAGCAAGTTTAGGTGGAGATAGAAAATTGTAAAAAATAAAAATCACAAGTTCAGTAGGTTATCTAACTTCAGTCAAAAGGAAAAAAATCACAAAAATGTTTTACTAGGTCTGCTAGTGGTTCAAAAGGGGTGGTTTGGCATCGTAACTGTTCTGCACCAGTTGGTTATGTTTCAGCTAGTAATCCCAAAACAGCAACATAACAGCTTATTTTTAAGCTGTTATATTGCCTTTTTCAACCCATTTAGCTTTTCATGAATCTTTGCCATGCTAACTTTTATGTTTGTATCTTATCTTACCTTTGGAAGCCATCTCCCAGCTTATAAATAAGCTCCAAATCAGGCCCTTAAAGCTGTTTTGCAGCCTGCTGCAGTCACAGGCCAGACTGCATTTTTACTTTTTAGCTTATTAGTAGTTGATTTCAGCTTATTTAGCTTGTTATTAGGTCTGTTAGCTCAGTTAAGGATTAGTGCAAACTTAGTTCAATTGCATCCTTTCAATTGCTTAGTTTCCCACTTTAGTTAGCTTTAGGACTCATCCTTAGCTTAGCTTATTTTCTCATCAGTTTAGGATTCCCAAACAGCTTATGCCAACTGTTTTCCCTTTATCCTCGGTTGAATACAGCTTATCAATAGACATCTAGGCTTAAATGATCTTTAACCCTGCTTATCTACTTGTTTGGTGCATATAAAAGCTGCTAAAGGGGTGTTTGTTTTGCTTTATTAGCCCACTGTTTGGAATAAGCAGTCATAACTGCTTATTCTAAACTTTCCACGCAAAAAAGTTTTTACAAAATCTCCTTATTTTAATCTCACAAAGTAGTTGCAAAAGAGAAAAGTGAAAAGAAAAAAAAAATTTGCAAAAAGTGTAGGAGCCCAGATTCGAACCTGGGTCTCCTCACTCAGAAACCAAAGCCCCAACACACACACTCCCAACCAACGCGCCCTTGGGACTTGTCTCGTTTTATTTTACACAAACAAACCTTTTAACCTCTAAAGACAGTTTTGCCAATAAGCTCTTTTGAGCTTATTCACAGCTTATTTTCCCAAACAACCAAATTGTTTCTTATTTTTCTTAGGTTCAGCTTAGTTAGAAGTAGTTTCTGTGAATTTTTCAGATTTTTCAAAATTAGTTTAATATTTTTAATCATTTAATTAGTGTTAACTAGTTTTTAATTCGTATAAAATAATTTAAAAGTCAAAAAAATACCCGGTCTTTTTCTAAAATTATTTTTTGTCAATTAGAACGTAGGAAAATTGATTTCACACCCGTAGCCCTTAAATTGCAAAACTTTTACGTTTATGGCTCGGGTTGTTTCCCGGTTTTTACGTTTTTACGTTTTTGCACCCTAGGACTTAGTGTATTATCATTCCTTAGGCTTAGTGATAGTTTATTTTTAGTTATTTAGGGTTCCCTTACCTTAATTACCTTACCGTTAATTAATTTGTAGAATTCGTAATTCAAATCAATCCAAATCATTAAAAACCAATTCAAGTTCAAATCACGGAACTCAACAAATCCTTCCATTTCACACCTCGTTGGGACACGACCCGGGAAATCACTTGCCCGGTATCACTTTTATCACACCCGTAAGATTTGGCACGTTAACCTTTTTCCTAAAAGGTTGATTTGTCGAATTTCACGATTATTTTGATATACGTTGATATTGTGTTTTTCACCACTCACTTTCGAACGAATCACATACTAATTCCAAATATCTTAATCCATGGGCAAGAGTCTTCGAAACATTGTAGCAGTTAAAAAAGTTTCGAAACAACTTAAAGCATTTTGATCTTAATAATTAGAATCTTTCACACCAGGTTACAACCAACCTTACAATTGTAAGAACAGACGTGCATATGTTCTTATTTGTCATGCTATCAATTTTATATTAAACGACATTACCTGCTACTAATTACATTTCTAAAAGTAATGTGATAGATTGTATTAAATTGTTATCTCACTACCCCACGCATTACATTTGGATGCAATTAGGGTAAACAGCTCACGCTGCAGAATTATACAACATAAGCGATTGCTTTTAATATGACTCAACAGTCTCAACTTAAACTTAAACAGCATGGATTTTTCTTAGGTTAACTAAACTATCATTCACAGACACCGTTGTTAACTGGCAACGCTACTAGCATACACGCCTTATCCCAAGGACAATATGGAAAGACAATGTATAGACTAGCTTAGTGACCCGCTCAAAAAAGTATTGCCATACCAGGGACATGTGACTATTTATTCGCAAAGTCCTTCCTCATAAGGCTGGAACCAACTGCGCTACGCGTCTTAGGGCTGGTCCCAAAGTTGCACCCTGCAGGAATTGAACTTAGGTCTCAACCAAAGAATCCCATGCCCCCACCACTAGACTACCGGCTTAACTATAATACACAAACTAAAGTAATTTCGATCTAAATACACTCACATAACAAAGCTACATTATTAGGCAACAAAGCTTATTTGGCAACAAAACGGCTAGCATTTGCTAAGTTTTTATACCTAATTTTTTCTAACGCTACTTTTACGTCACTTTGCACATTAATTCAAAAGCTACAACGACGTGCTAATTGCTGGTGCTAATTAACCTGATCAAACACCCCTCTCTTAGCAATGTGATCATAAACTCTAAAATAAGCTGACAAATTAAGCTCTAAAATAAGCAATCTAATCACATCCTAATGATTCCTAACAACAAGAAAAAGAAAATTAACCTAGCTACTGATTCCTATAACATAAACTTAATCCATCACAAACTTCAATCAAAAAATAAGCTACTGATGTTAATTAATCAAAAAATAATTAAAAAAATGGATTTCGAAGCTTACTTTTTATCAGAAACGTTAGATGAAGCAGGTTTTGCCACTGAATCGCCTTTAGATAGGGCTAATTCTTCTCGAATATCCATTTTAAATGAATGATTACGGTTTCGCGGTGGTTTTGGGGGTGGTTTGGGGGCGGTTTGGCGGTGGATTTGGTGGATTTGCGATGGTTAGGGTTTGAAGATGGTTTTGGGGATCTGAAAAGTTGAGAGCGTGTGAGTGTGAGTAAAATGTGTGTGTGTTTTCACCGTATCTGTGTTAGAGTATAATGATAATGTGAAATTACAAAAATGACACCCTAATTATAATTTTAGTTTAAATTGTAAATTAATCTAATCCGTTGGATTTAAATGGATGGATGGTTGAGATCTAATTATTTGTTTTTTAGATAAAACTTGTTCCGTATTGAACTTTTCTCATTGCCCCTTATCATAAAAGTAGCTACAAGTTTTTTTTTTTTTTTTTTTTTTTTTTTTTTTTTTTTTTTTTTAAGGGTAAATGGCATAAAAAGATACTAATTTAAGGTGCATTTCTAATCAGGGCACTCTTTTTTTTCTTGCATAAAAAGACGTCCAACGAATTTTTTCAGCCAATTTAGGTTTTTTTTTTACCAACTTTCGTTAATCCACTTCGTTAGTAAATTACATGTTTGATCCTTAAATTCGTATAATCATTTATGCAACATCCACCACCACGACCAGGGGCGGATCTAGCTTATACGCAGGGTATGCAAGTGCATACCCTGTGTAAATTCACACTAGTGTAAACATAATTGGTTTTTTTCAAAAGTAACAACAAAATACACTAAACATTTAATAGTGCACACCCTCTGGAATATAAGAAAATTTTGAGTGCACACCATGTTTAAAATGCCTTTGTTCAAGATTGAAGAAAAGAAGAAGATGTACTTCTGGTTAGTTTGAATAACAGACCGACGGTTTATTTGAAGAAGAAGAAGTAGGTGAACCGTTTATAAATGTATGTTGAACTTTTAATTAGCCCAATAATGATGTGAACTTTTGATATCGTACTTTGAGCCCACCTATTTCAGTCCCCGAAGGCCCAGTAAAAAGTGAAACTTGCACATATTATCTTAGGGAGGAAGGAGTGGTTGTAGAATACCCTAATACCCTGGGGGTGCCACATCACCTCTATCCAATAAAAACCTTCCACCTCAAAACTACCCCAATACTACCCTAACACTACCCTAACTAGACGGAGTGGTACCCGATCATACCCTAACACTATATTTCATAAAAAGACAAAAAAAAAGAGAGAACAAAGCTTTAATCACTCGGCTTCCGAACTCGGATTCTTCCAAATTTTCAAGTACCCTAAGGGGTGGGGGCGGTGTAGCCTACTACCCTAACCGAACTCGATGGAGTACCCGACTCCACTCCGTCCACCCTTACAGTCAATTTGTTTTCATTTACACTGACTTATGTTTACATTGAGCTCCATTAATGTTCACATATTATGGGTTTCATCTACAATCAAGAACTATGATTAAAACTTACGAATTTAGCATTAACGTCATTACAAATATGAGATGAGCCTTACTTTTAATCTTATTCGAACAACGCCAAACCAACACGATTTAAGTTAAATGCTCTAAACCAACCAAATGATATAAACTTGAATAACCCAAACATGACAAAGCAAATCAACTTAATATCTAGGTCCAAAAAAACGAAATAACTGTGCCTAACCTAAATCACAAAAAACCCGACCCGAAAATTGAGACCCGAAAAACCGAATTTATTAATAACTTATTAAAAATGTGCATACCTTATCCCGGAATCCTAAATCCGCCACTGACCACCACCAACCGCCACCACCATCACCAACCGCCGCCACCACCTCTACCACCATCATCCACCACCACCACCAGGTACCACCACCTCATCTAAAAGAAATTTGTAAAATATTTTTTTTGAAAATACTTTTTTTTCGTAAATATTTTTTTGGAAACTTTTTTTACCTAAAATATTGAAATTTTTTTTCAATGATTTTTTGATTTTTTTATTCCTATAACCTGCTTTTTTTTTTTTTTTTTTTTTTTTTTTTAAATTTTTTTCGAAAAAATATTTTAGAAATAAAATTAGTAAAAAAAAATGTTTATGAAAAAGAATTTTCAAACAAAAAAAAAATCAAAGAAAGAGACTCCAAAAAAAATTCGATTTTTTTTTAAAAGAAATTATTTTCTAAATATTTTAAGAAATTTTTTTTAGATAATTATTATTTTTTTTTTCAAAATGTTATTTATTTAATTTTTTTCTCACATGTGACGAATTTTTTTTCACATCTGTTGGTGGTGATGGCGGTGGACGGTTGTGATGGCGGCGGACGGTAGTGGTGAAGGTGGGTGATGATGGTGGATGATGCATGAAATGATTATATAAACTTAAGGACCAAACATGTAATTTACTAACGAAGTGGCTTAACGAAAGTTAGTAAAACCCTTAAATTGGCTGAAAAAATTTATTGGACGTCTTTTTTGCAAGAAATAAAGAAGAGTACCCTGATTAGAAAAGGACCCTAAGTTTAGTGACTCTTTTTGTACAATGGATCTAATTGTTCTTTACTTTACTTTATATATTTTTTCTTTAAAAAATTGAGGATGTTCAAGTCTTTTATGACGCCATGTCTCTCCACTTAGTCTACTTGACATCTTCTTGCTCGTAAACCAGTTGCGAAAAGGAGTGTGGGTGTACGAGACCAACCCGGCTTTCCATTCCGTCCCAACTAGCCAATCTCCTCTTAATTTAAATTATAATGTTAATAATCTTTATAACAATCAACAGTTATGACACCTACACAATACCAAGATTAGTAGATATGAAGCAACACAAATAGTTATAAATAAACCCACATACATGTAAAAAAAAACTTCATATTTATCAATTTTCACC
Source organism: Chrysanthemum seticuspe (assembly GCA_019973895.1). Classification (NCBI taxonomy): domain Eukaryota; kingdom Viridiplantae; phylum Streptophyta; class Magnoliopsida; order Asterales; family Asteraceae; genus Chrysanthemum; species Chrysanthemum seticuspe. The sequence goes on from BPTQ01000001.1 coordinate 296,913,800, forward strand.
AACACTTGCAAACTTAAACACACGTTAACTACCGCGACCCACCGCTGCCACACGAACCTTGAATAAAAAAAAAAAAAAAAAAAAAAAAAAAACCAAAAAAGTCGTGCCTTCAACACTTAGCCTCTCCGCGACCAACATAACACATAACTCCAAGTCTTCAACCATTCGATAATCAACTCGTGAAGTAGAAGCACCATTATTCCATATACATGATCACTCACTTATGGAAAAAAGACCTACGAGTAATATAACTTTGACATTGTCTAATGTATGTACGGTTTTTGTAACTAAGTAATAAACTGACGGTTTTTTAACACTAATTTTTTCTCAAGTTACATTCATATTTTTTTTGAAGGGCAAATAAATATATATATATATACTAAGAAACAGCCAAATATCCAACCTACGACATAGACAACACATGCCCCTTTCTATAAGAAATAGATACAGGGGCGGCTAGAGACAAACTACCAAAATCAGTGAGCTAAACTCACGACCAAGCAAACACAATCAAAAGAAAACCGACATGCCTGACTAAAACTAAGAGCTAATCCGAAGAAAGAAAGAAAAACTGAAAGTACATAACAAATCAAAACAACTCCAACAACAAATTAAACACGATTGCTCAGACCACTGAACCACTCTTCTCGCTTCACGTCCTCCTTCTTCGACCGGGTTGAAATCCATTCGAAAGTTCGAAACTGAACTTCTTTAAACACATCCAGAATCATGGAACCATTCCTTCTAAATATCATATGATTCCTATTGCTCCATATAGTGTAAAGTGTGGACCAAATCACAGCTTTCCATCTCTCTTTGTTAGTACCATTAAAAGAATTAATACCAGGTAAAGTGAGAACATCCTGGACCGAAAACACGTCAATATTTTCTAGGCCCCACCATTCGAAAACCCACCTCCAAACCAACTGAGCCTTTGGACATAAAACAAAACAATGATCCAAAGATTCAATGTCGTCATTGCAGCTGGGACACAAAAGGGTATGAAGATCAATACCAATGTCATCGAGAATAGTACGAACCAGAAACCTCCCATGATACAACCGCCATATAAAAACACACACCTTTTTGGGGATGCTCTTGCACCATGGAGTAACGAATTGTCTCCCGGTCAACCCGAGAGTCTTTTCATCTATCAAGTACCTAAGCTCTATGACTGAGAACCTGCCGTCTTCACTCAACTCCCACCTGCATTTGTCCATCACCTGCTTTTTTAGTTGAACAGATTGTACCAAATTGCATAGCTCTGTAATATCCCTCATCACCCTTCCTCTTGGAGTATTCTTCCAACGCCACTTCCATGTCCAGTCGTCCCCCCTCCAAACCCCTTTATTACCTACACTAACCTCTTTGCACACCTCTAAATGATATAACCTAGGAAACTGCTCCCGCAACCTACTACCCCCCACCCATATGTCGTCCCAAAACAAAATCGCCTTTCCATCCCCCACCTCCCATTTCGCTGTATAAGCTAGGTTAATCCCTATCTTACCCAGATCCCTGCCTACTTTCACTATATTTCCCCAAACACTATTCCCGGTAAAGCTTATATTTTCTTCTAGCCACCCTCCCCCTGCCCCGTACAAACTCTTAATTACCTTGACCCACAACGTGTCATTCTCAACCCGGAATCTCCACCACCACTTGCTAAGAAGCGCCCAATTCATGGCTTTAAGACTGCCGATATTTAAACCCCCACCCCATAGCCGGACAACGCCTTTTCCCATTTAACCCATACCATATGTTTTGAGTCCCCAACCCCCCCTCCCAAAAAAAAATCTCTCCTAATGCTCTCAAGTGAATGTAGAACACTCATCGGGGCTCGAAACAACGAGAAAAAGTACAACGATAAGCTACTGAGAACCAATTTAACAAGAGTCAATCTCCCACCGAATGAAATCATTTTTTCCTTCCAATCTGCTAACTTACTCTTGAATTTATCTATCATTATGTTCCAGTTTTCAATTCTCCCCATATTATTACCAACCGGAAGCCCTAAATAAAAGAAAGGAAGCTTCCCGACACGACATTCCAAACTCCTAGCATAATCTTCTATTTCCTCCATCTCAATGCCAATACCGTACAATTTACTTTTGTCCAAGTTAACTTTTAATCCCGAGACTAGTTGGAAGCATTTGAGAAGTTTCATCAAATTCACAATGTTATTTCTACTCCATTTGCCTACAAATATTGTGTCGTCTGCGTATTGAAGATGTGTTAACCGTACCTCATCTCTTCCCACATTAATACCTTCAAACATACCTCTATTCAACACCTCTTGCATCATGATGTTCAAACCTTCAGCTACTATCAGAAATAAAAATGGGGATAGGGGATCGCCTTGTCTGATTCCACGTTGTAACACAAACTCCTTAGTAGGAGCACCATTAACAAGGATAGAAGAAGTAGCCGTCTCAAGACATGCACGAATCCAACCACACCACTTCCTCCCAAAACCCATTTGATACATCACTTCGTATAAGAATTTCCAGTTGACCCAATCATATGCCTTTTCAAAATCTACCTTGAAAATGAGACAGGTATTCTTCGATTTTTTTTATAAAATCTACCACCTCATTAACCAACAGGACTCCGTCAAGAATGAACCTATCTTTAATGAAAGCACTTTGAACGTCTCCAATTAATTTGTCTATCACTTTCTTTAATCTTTCCGCCAAAATCTTAGCTACAATTTTATAATAGCACCCAATAAGGCTTATCGGCCTAAAATCACCAAGACTGATTGGATCATCAGTTTTCGGAATTAGTGCTACAAAGGATGGATTACATCCTCTGATAATCCTTTCATTTTCTCAAAACCACCTCACCGCTCTCAAAATATCAGACTTTATGATTTCCCAACACTTCTTCAAAAACTTAAAGTTAAAACCGTCAGGCCCCGGTGCCTTTGAACTTCCGTACAACTTCACTGCCTCCCATACCTCATTTTCCTCAAATTCTGCCTCTAGAAGATTAGCTTCAAATTCAGACAAGCGCTTGAATCTATTGCTAATAAACTTCGGCCGACCCATATCTGATTCCGAATAGACTCCCTTGAAGTATTCATAAACGGTTTGTTTGATAGTTGCTGGATTTTCGCACCACATGCCATCCACCATAAGACCCCTCAAACCGTTTTTTCTATAGCGTTTCCTTACCTTTGCGTGAAAATACTTTGATTTTTCGTCCCCTTCTTCGTACCACTGAATTCTTGCTTTCTGTTTTAGCATTTTCGCTTTTATACCATCTTTTTCTATCCAATCTGCCCGAGCCTTCTGCCACATTTCAATCTCACAATCCTCCAAAATTCTACTTTCAGCTTGTTTTTCCCATAAATTTGCTTCCTTTCTAGCCGTTTCAATTTCTGCATCCAAACCCCTGTACTTCTCTTTTCTCCAAGTCTTTAACGCCATTTTGACATTTTTTAGTTTATCCCTAAGAACACAATCGGGATTCGTTGTAGAAACTGATGCCAACCATGCGTTGCGGACAATCTCTTGAAAATCCGTCTCTTCCATCCAGGCGTCAAAGAATCTAAAAGTCTTCGGTCCAAAGTCTAAACCCTTGTCAAGTAACACGATCGGACAATGATCAGACAGTTTCCTGTCCAATGCGACTGATCCAATGTTCCGCCATACTCTTTGAAACTCCTCCGAAACCAAAAATCTATCAAGTTTACTAAATTTTAATCCATCGTCGCTAATTCGCGTAAATCTTTTACCCCCTAAAGGAACATCGGTCAAGTTCTCTCTTCTAATAAAATCATTAAACTCCAAGGCTCCCCTCGAACTGAACTCAGTGTTCATCCTTTCATCCAATCTTCTTACTTCGTTGAAGTCACCAAAAATACACCAACACGCGTTCACATTACCAATTAAAGGTGTTGATTCTGTACCACAATGCTTTTCTATCACTTTCATTCCTTGGACCGTATACATTGACAAAGCCGACCATATCATCCACCCCAATCCATCTACCCAAAACTGCTACGAAACCCGGCTCGCTTATAACTTGATCTTTTTTGAAGACTTTATTATCCGACATTAGTAAAATCCCTCCCGATCGACCAACGGCATCCTTATTCACGTAATCCACATCATCTGACCCCCATATACTGTTAACCATTTTCATATCGATATTTCTAGATTTTGTTTCCTGAATCCCCACTACTACTGGTTTTTCTTTTATACATAACTCTCGGATCCAATCAACCTTCCCAACCTTCCCGATACCTCTACAAGTCATAGACATAATCTTCATTTAAACACCTAATATATCGATCCAAACTAACAAACATGACCAACTTACATACCTTCTCTTTCCTCCCCTGGCTCTGGGATCGCTACGACATGACCCGCGGTTTTATGTCTACCTTCCCATATTAATCCAATGCTTTCCCCAAACTCCTCTAACTGGGACAATTCTTCCTCACCGATTTTTCGATTTACCCTTATAGATCTGCCGCATGAACTCCTAGATCCACCTTGGCTAATATCTTGCTCTTTGCTCCGCTTCTGGATCGATATAGTCTTCTTCTTAACCTTGAGATGTTTGGTACTGGCTAACTCCTTAAATTTTCTCATACTTAATTTCCCTTTTGTCTCCGAAAATATAAAAAACTTGAGTTGTCATTATTATTATTTGCTACTAAATATAGAATACTACAGTTACTATTGCAAGTTTCATTTTTACTTCCTTACATGCAAGAGTTCAAAGATTCATCACTAATTATACATTTGAGGTAGCCAGGGAAAAGTCGGACACAGTCACGTTATACCCCAGTTAGGTTGCATACTATTCAGTTACTCGAACTCTCCCTAAGTAACTTGAAATTAAAAACCTAAACATTTGAATTATTATTACGCCCGGTCAAAGATAACTCGCAAATTATGCTTAATCGATTTTTATTTGGTAACCATTGTTTCCGACTTTGTGGCCGACTTTTCAAGAGGTTGGCATGGCAGCTTTAAGGTTGTTTGCACCTACCAGGCATTGAACCTGAGACCTCACACATTTTAAAGTGATAATCACAAGTCTTTTTGCCACTAGGCCACCCTTGGGTGGTTTTCTTAATCCAACTTCTATCGTATTGTTCAGTCACACCCTCAATTGGAAGTACAATATAAATCTAAAGCATTATGCACCACTAGAAATAATTTTCTAACTTACGAGGAAAATACATACGCAGCCTCGGGAAGAGATATTTTCACCGAATCTCGACCAGTCACGTGAATACATATGGCCAAAGGAAGCTAAACCATCATTCATATATTCTAAAATAAAACCATTTCACATTTTTTGTTTGCTCCAAACTCTAATAATTCATATGCCACATGGAGTTAATTGAAGTGAGAGGCTAGACAACAAACAAAAGTGTGGTCTTCCTCTATCGAACACAACCTAGAAAAAAGAATGAAAATGTGAGAGTAAACCCTAACGAGGATCTCCGAATTCAATTGCACCGTCTCTTAATAACCGTATTAAAACTTTCACACTATAATCAAAGAAGCTTCAACGAACAACACCGTATAATGAATAAACAAATGGTAAATAGGAGTGCAGGAGTCAATATCTACATCCCACATAGGATAAAGAAGTGAAATCCTTCTTGTTTATATACTATATTAAACGACCTTCATACATGACTAGAATGTTACCATGTTTTCCAGGGACTTCGTTGTTAACGAAGTTAAAATTATGAAGCCAATAAAAGTCCAACTTCATTAACAAACAGTTAATTGTAGAACAAATATAACATGCTTGACATTTTTGCTTTTTGCTCTCACGGCTACTCCAAACTGTTTATTTACAAAGATTGTCCATTTCCTAGGACACCGTATATTCTAAAAGAAAAGCCTCGGGCGTTAGTGTCATAACATATTGATTCTGCCATGACATGATACAAGGATTGTCTCTGTTGATCGAGCACTTATAATTTTGGTTAAGCTCTTGCAGAGCTGAACAACTCAGTTGTCACAAAAACAAAGAACCTAAACTGATGTATCCTCACAAAGATGAAGGTTATGAATGGATCTTGCAAAACTTTATAGGAGTTTTAAGTATATTCACTCACACAATACAACAATATATATCTTGTCGCGATTTTGATTCTGGATTTTATTTACACCACAAATGAATTGCCGTGGACTAAGGTTGCAATATCAACTCATTTTGCACGAAATTTTGGATTCGATTAAATCTATACTTCATGAAATATCACTATAGAGTTGTACTTAACTTATGAGGGGCGTGCTTATATATGAATATACTCCTCATTTAATTTACATGAACTTTTTTGTCATTTTAACTTCTAATCTATGATAAGCTAAGCCAAACACTTATCAAGAGCTTATGATATATAAGCCATAAGCCGCTTATATAACATAAGCATAAGCCCAATTAATAAGCTTAGCCAAACACCCTCATAGTATAGATGTGTTTGTTTGATAGAGCCATTTCACATTAATATCCCGCATAGGTGAAAGAATTGAAATATTCTTTGGTTATGTACTATAGTGACTGAGGATCATGCATGTTGGGATTGGTATTATGTATCCAACAAGTGGATGTTGGTTAAGTCAATACTAAAACCAAAGTATTAAACTTCTCCAACATCCATATGTTGTATAGTTAATACAAATTCTTTATTTTTATTTATTTTTTATTTTATTTTTTTTCACTTAAAAGATATTCTTACTCCAAAGTGCAAACTTTTTATTTATTTTCAAGCTTTTCAAAGACATTATAAAATTTCGCTTTTTATTTACACACATTGTCCGTAACATTTAGAAACCTTCTATCTGTTTAACGAAACGAAATAACTTAAGATCGATAAAGTAAAACACTAAGCATATGTTAGGATACCATATTGTAGGAAACACATTCGTGATTGGTGTGCATTCCAATCTTTAAATGTTTCACCGATCCACCTGATCAACCTACTTAACACATACTGTACAATTCCATATTGGTACTGCAGTGACATGTTTTGAAAATGAGCTAATATGTGGTTCTCCATGTGAGGTCTCTATTGAAACTGATCGTGATGACTATGGTGCAACACTACCTGGTCTTTAAGCTCTCTTGGTTGCCTACATTTCTAGTGAAGGTATTAAGAGAAAAAGTGACAACTTGGTTGCCTACATTTCTGTTGGTGCTATGCCGACTAATTTCTATGTAAAAATAAATATGTTATAATGCTAAATAAGTATATTTAACAGATATAGTGCTTGTATTAAGCTACTTGCATAGCAAAACATCACAATAGTCATAGAAACATAGGAAGTATGCACAAATATATCATCTTAAACTACAACAAAATTTAACAACAAAAGACAGACGATTAGATCGAGTGAGTCTCTCGACCAATTTAGACACACAAATATTAGCTTACATTACCAACGACACTTAATTAACTTCACAGCATGTAAATTAAAACAAAAAACGAGATGCATTATCGACATCAACTAACCAAAAAAACCAAAATAAGAGAGTAAACCCAAATTAGATTAGTGATATAACTTGTACTCAATAGATGATCTCTATTTAAACTTTGGCGTTAACTTTCGGAGTAGCCTTAATATACAAATGGTCTTAATGAAAAGATAGCTCGTACGTATATATTATTATCATTTGGTTAAAATCAATTCATCCTTGAATCCAACACATTCCCACATAGGCCAAAGAAGTGAAATCTTCCTTACTTATATACTACAGTATATAAGGACCGTATATGTGGAGAATAATGTTATGTTTTCATGACGTAGTTGCTTATGAAGTTGGTAAAAAAACAAAAGCTTCATTTTCAATTAGGTCGGTGAATTAACATAAACTCTACGCTTTTTTGATATATTTTTTAACTTAGAAAAAGTCATTATCCTATCTATGTATTTACAACGATTTTCCATATGAATATGGATAGTGGCAAGATATTAGTAAAGTCTAAAAACATATTCTTAGGTGTAAACGTGTATAGCATTAAAAAGTACATAAAGATCGGCTCATATCTAAAAACTTGCCATTTAGAAAGTTACTCAAATATAAGCATATTTCAATTTTTAATAATAGTTTGCATGCTTTATAAGTAGTAGAGATGGTCTATTGGAATGACATGTTGAGAGGTGGTCTATTGGTAAGTGATGTATAACTTACTCGTAAGGTCTATGGTTCCATTCCTTGCAGACATCTATCGTAAAATAGGTAAGCTTTTTTCTATCTTTTCATTTTCGAAGATCATCACTTCACAATAGTTGTTTTTTAAATAATGTAAAAAACCAAAACACCACTCCGCATGGCTGGAGCCACATGAGGACCGGGAAGGGTCATGGCCCTCCTAGGGCTAAGCCTATTAGTGTATTTATTTGCGATTTCATATGTTAATTTTTGTTTTTCATCTCCGCCCTCCCATCTAATTTTTTTCTTATTTTAATGTGTCTTTAACTAGTTTTAGAAATAAAAGACAAACTCTGTTTGTTTTGTAATGATTGAATGTCTGAAAGCGAGTGTCAACAGTTTATTGTTTTCCGATTATTAGTAAGGTTTGTGGTTCGATTCTATAAGGGACTGTGATGTTTAGTTGGGCTAAGCCCATGTATTATAATATTTGTGTATTGAAATGATATGCTTTTGTGAATTGTGATGAGTAGATTAAGTTGGAAACTTAGTCTTGTGTGATAACCTGCATGTTTACGCAACTAAAAATTTAGTAATCTTCTATGTATATCCATATAGCCATTGGTGTTTATTTCGATCTCTAAACATTTCACCTATCCTTCTAAACTTACATGTGGCCATATTGATTCCGTTGTGACATGTTACGAAAATGAATTAAGGCTTCTTTATCCATGTAATGTCTAGCACATATGAGTTTGGTCCTTTAAGCTCTTACCATTGCCGATTTGGCATCCATGTGACTAAACATATGAGGCAACTATGGTACAATACTGGTGATTTAAGCCATCTTTATTGCCTATATTTCTAGTGAAGGTATTAAGAGACATAGCCACAACTTTGTCCTGCCAATGTACAATGCAATCAACCTCAAGGTACTAATGAATGCGAGTCACCAGAATGATCTGAAATGGATAGATGTGTCGAACTCACGAGTCCCTCCAAAAAACTTCATCAATCAGACAAAGTTTGAGCCAAGTTCACCTAATCAAACTGTTGGCGTTTCGCAAAGGGTAACTTAGTCAGTCACACAAAGACTACCTACTGATTTTATTTATAAAACTTCTATTATATGCTAAGAAAAATATATTTAACAAATAAAAAGCTTGAACTAAACTACTTGCATCGTAGAATACTTAATTAACTTCATGGCATGTAATTCAAGAAACATAAAACGAGTTGCATTACTGGAAATATTTTCCTCAACAACAACGAGAACAAAAAGGACGAAAATACGAGAATAAACCTATATGAAATCAGCGATTAGATTTGTACTCCAAAGAATATCTCTAAATCAAATTGCCTCGTCACTTAATAACACAATCTATACTTTGGCACTATGGTGTAAATTAGAATGCTAGAAATGCAAGAGTCGCATGTAACTATGTAAGCATGTATAATATTATGTGTTTATATCCCACATAGGTGAAAGAAGTGAAATCTTCTTTGGTTATATATTATAGTGCATGATAATTGTGCATGTAGAGAATGGTATTATGCTTTCAAAAATATTTATTGTGGGTGGTGATCATAAAACTAAAGAATTAAACTTCTTCTTCGACAACCATTTGCCAAGAAAACTAAATATAAATTCTTGCACTACAACAATCGGATGGACGGGCGAGGAGACTTTCGCCGGGGACACAGCCGGGACGGCTGTGTCCCCGGCGAAAGTTACTAAACAAAAAAATAAAATCTGACGTGGCACATGAATACGCTGACCTGACAGGGAAAATTCAACGAACACTTTCGGCGGGGACATGTCCCCGGCGAAAGTACGTTTGATTTTTAACAAACTTTGACTGGCTAGTCAAAATTCAACGTAACCTTTTGCCGGGGACGTGTCCCCGCCAAAAGTTTATTTCACTTTTACCAAATTTTGGCCAAAGTCAAAAGCATGCTAATTGTTCGCGGAAAAATTCCCGCCAAACCTTTCCCCGAAGACATGTCCAAGGCAAAAGTAATATTTACAAAAAATACACTTTATTGCAACTATTAATACGTAACTAAAACCCCGATGCTTGGATAGTCTTTTCATTACGTAAAACCCTAAACTATTTTAAAATTAAAACGGCATATCTTTAGTTTTTATCGTCTGGTGTTACAAAATATTTGGTCAAAGAAACGAAGACTTGAATTTTGAGCACCTGAGTTGTATCTCCAGGTTATTCAACGCTTGGGATTTATTGATGAGACTTGACGAAACAGAGTAGATATATAGCTATGGGAAAAACAAAAATATTAAATTTATGATGAATTAATATGGTTCTTAATTCGTGTTTGTTAATTGTGATATTGTTTCTTCAGTTTCATTCTTTATGCATATGTAATTTAGTATTGGAAAAGAGGTGTTTGGACACCATAATCTTGTTAACTACGAACATGGTCAGCTTTACAAATCCAGCATGTGCTTTGATTTATAAAATACTTGACAGATACATACTACAAGAACAACAACAACATCAACAACAACAACTACCACTTTGATCAACAACATCAACAACAACAACAACAACTACTACAAGAACAACAACTACTACTACTACTACATACGAAGATTTTCCATGTCACCTAACAGCTCATGAAGTAATGCATCCGACTGACATGCGTTGTCGTCAGGAATCCTTGCTATTTCAAGTCTGGCCTCCAGCAACCCTACTCTTGTCTCTAGCACATGTTTTTGTGATTCCAGCAAGTTTATCCTAAGATCTTTTTCATGGTAGCTCGAGCACTCTGTTGGTGCAGATCCAGAACCTTGAGAAGAGATTGTTCTTAAGTACTCGTCAAATTCATCCTTCCACATAAAATATCCGCATCCATTATCTTCTTTTTTGACCTATTACATAATAAAAAAATTATAAGAGATTACAACCCAATTATTTGTATATTTACATAAATAAGAAATGTATGATTGTTCACCTTTGACAGAGGACATGCGTAATATTGTCGTCCATATGAATATTCTCTATGTGATATTCTTAATCTTATATTTCGTGCTCCACAAGAACACATAAAAGGATTAAATGGCTCCATCTCAGGTTTTAAAATTTGTGTGAAGATAAGAGGTTGTGAGGTTGAGTGGTTTTGAAGATAAGAGGTTGTGAAATTCGTGCAAAGATACAAGAACTATATAATATGTTTGTCATGTTGGTGGGAAGTTTTGGCGCCATTTTTTTTGTGGGAATTTTTGGCGCCATTTTTTTTGTGGGAAGTTGAGACCAGTAAACAACTGCAAGAATTTGGACCTATGCATTGATGTATTGATGTATATAAATAATAATAATAATTTATATACACTTGGTCGTTTAACATGATACGTATACATAGCACCTATACTTGGTCATTTAACATGATACGTATACCATAGCACCTATACTTGGTCATTTAACATGATACGTATACCATAGCACCTATAGTTGATCATTTAACATGATACGTATACCATAGCACCTATACTTGGTCATTTAACATGATACGTATACCATAGCACCTATACTCGGCCGTTTAACATGATACATATACCATAGCAACTATACTTGGTCATTTAACATGATACGTATACCATAGCACCTATACTCGGCCGTTAAGCATGATACGTATACCATAGCACCTATACTTGGTCATTTAACATGATACGTATACCATAGCACCTATACTTGGTCATTTAACATGATACGTATACCATAGCACCTATACTCGGCCGTTTAACATGATACGTATACCATAGCACCTATACTTGGTCATTTAACATGATACGTATACCATAGCACCTATACTCGGCCGTTAAGCATGATACGTATACCATAGCACCTATACTTGGTCATTTAACATGATATGTATACCATAGCACCTATACTTGGTCATTTAACATGATACGTATACCATAGCACCTATACCCGGCCGTTTAACATGATACATATACCATAGCACCTATACTTGGTAAGTAGATACAGGAAAAGTGTACAGCCCATTTCTTGTTACGGTTTGTTATGGTTACCTGATGATGACGGTTGAATCTTGACGGGTAAAAAGGTGGTGCAAAAGGGTTTAGCTTGCTTTGAGAGTTCATAACTCTGTGTGTGTTTTTGGGTGTGAAACTCTGTGTGTGTATGTGTGAGAGAGAGAGCAGAGATGATAAGAAGAGAGATGAAAGGGTTTGTAATGATAGTGCTGGCATGGTGCCGAGTGAAGTGGGGTTAATGAGGCACCCTCACAAACCCTTTCATCTCTCGCCACCATACCATCACTTTCATCACCAACCCATTCATCTCTCTTCTTATCATCTCGGCTCTCTCTCTCACACACACACAGAGTTTGACACCTAAAAACACACACACAGTTATAAACTCTCAAAGCAAGCTAAACCCTTTTGCACCACATTTCTACCCGTCAAGATTCAACCGTCATCATCAGGTAACCATAACAAACCGTAACAAGAAATGGGCTGTACACTTTTCATGTATCTACTGGACCAAGAAACCGTGTACCTCCTCGCCGTAAACCATCGGAGAAGCCACGTTGGTGAGTTTTTGGGAAGATCATTGTAAACCATGAAATGATGTCGGGAAATGGTGTAATAGCACTTTAACTAGACACACTAACACCATTCTCATGTTTTCACCAACCCTCAACCCTAGACACACTGTTCAAAAAGTCGTAAGCAAACATGATCAAATCTTTTGTATCACAAGCAGATGAAAAAACATGATCTCATTAACCTAGTTAAAGTGCTATTACACATGAAAGGGGGTGGACCCCAACACCCTGCCAAGATCTTGGTTTAGGTCCCAAAATCCACCATCCTACCCTCCTACCCTAATTGTTAAAATGACCAGTTCAACCCTAATGGTTTAAACGGTCTTTTTGATACCCGATGCTTGGATAGTTCTCATTACCTAAAACCCTAAACTATTTAAAATACGCAGGTTAAGCTTTGGACAAACCCAAAGAAGCAGAAGATATCGGAAGTCAACTGATAAAACCGCCTGGCGAACACGAGTTCGAGCCTTATGTGTTAGGATATGTTTGTAGAGAATAACATGGTTAGGATTCCCCTTAAATGGATTATACGTGTTGTTTTGGACCATTTGCGGATAGGTAGCTTATGTATAGTTTTGGACCATTGCCGATTTTGGAAACACATGACTATGTTACCGGTTAATGGTTATATATGATATTATGTTTAGCGAATTTGTGTTGTTGTAGCATAAAATAGGTTCTGAAAACAGGTTGATACATTGTAGATTCTTTCCGGAAAAAATCTGGAAATTACCCATTTTGCAGCAATTTTTTGCAAAATGGGTCAAAGGCTTTCCCCGGGGACATGTCCTCGGCGAAAGTGGAATAGATCATCTATAATTTGCCATTTTCCCCGGGGACATGTCCACGACAAAAATGGGTGCCACGTCTGGCGTGTTTGACCAACGTAAAATAGCTGTGGGATCCACATGTCCCCGGTAAAAGTGAGATTTAGTCCCCGGTGAAAGTATTCCCGAGAGTGTATTGCCGGGGACATGTCCCCGGTAATAGGCTTCGAAGAGGACATGTCCTCGGCGAAAGCCGTGATATTTCCCCTGCGAAAGCCCACATTGTTGTAGCGTTGATGATTGATTTCTTAGTAGTATATATATCTTTTTTCACTTAAAAATATTCGTACTCCAAAGTCCAAATTTTTTATATCAACTTTTTCCAAGACATTATGAAATTTCCCTTTTTATTTTCCATAAATTTAAGAAACATTCTATCTGTTTAATGAAACAAAATAACTTAAGATTAGGTGATTAGCACTAACCATATGCTAGGATACCATATTATAAGAAACGCTTTCAAAATGTTTATTGTGGGGTGTGATCATAAAACTAAAGAATTAAACTTCTTTGACAACCATTTGCCAAGAAAACTAAATATAAATTCTTGATGATTGATTTTTTAGTAGTATATCTTTTTCACTTAAAAGTATTCGTACTCCAAAGTCCAAACTTTTTATATATCAACTTTTTCCAAGACATTATGAAATTTCCCTTTTTATTTTCCATAAATTTAAGAAACATTCTCTGTTTAATGAAACGAAATAACTTAAGATTAGGTGATTAGCACTAACCATATGCTAGGATACCATATTGTAAGAAACGCATTCTGTCATTGGTGTTCGTTCCAATCTCTAAACGTTTCACCAATCCACCTGAACTTACCTAACGCATGCTGTATAATGCCATATGGGTTCTGCAGTGACATGTTATGAGAAGGACTATGGTGCAACTCTGATCTTTAATCTCTCTAGGTTGCGTACATTTCTAGTGAAGGTATCAAGAGAAAAAAGTGACAACTTTGTCCTGCTAAATAAGTATGGGTGCCATTTACAACTCAATCAATCGCAAGGTATAAACGAAGATGGGTCACAAAAATTATCCAAAATAAATAGATGTTTCACACTAATATATCATCATAAACTACAAGAAAATTTAACTATAAAAGACAGACAGTTAGATCGAGTGAGTTTCTCGACCAATATATGCACAAAAAAATTACTTTAATTTACCAATGACACTTAATTAACTTGCCTAGCATGCAAATTAAGAAGAGCTGTGATTGGCATGTGTAATTTTATGCCTAAAAAATATCATCGTACACAAAATGAGTTAAGTATCCAAATCATTTAGCAATTAAGAAACTATGCAATCTATGTGTTAAATAATGAATAGATTAGGTACAATAGTAGACGCATGAGTTAGGTATCCAAATCATTTCCCAATTAAGAAACACAAAATGAGTTGCATTATCGATGACAACCAAACAAAAAAGAACATAACTACGAGAGGAAACCAATATTAAATTAGTGACATAATTTGTAAGTATAGATTGTTATCAACCTTGATGTAGAGGAATTTTCAAATGCTTACTCTTATTTTGGTGCTTACCAAGGGACAAATCCCCGCCATCTATTTAGTTTGATCTAATGGTAGGGATAAACATTAAATTTAATATGGAAACCTAAGTCCATGTTTTTTTTCTCCTTTTTCTTTGTCTTTTTGTCTTTCTTATTTATTAATATTACTTTTCTTTTCTCTTTTTTCATTTTTCATTTTTTTGTTTTTTGAAATCACGTTTTTATTTCACATTCAAGTTTATTTTTTATTTTTTATTTATTATTATTTTTTTTGGTTCACTTTTTTTTTATTATTTTTTTCTAATTTTAAATTCACTTTTTATTCTTCTAAGTTTTTTTTCGCTTTCATATGTTTTCATCTGTATTTATACGTTTTTGTTCGTTTTTATACGTTTTCATCCGTGTTCATATGTTTTCGTCATTTTTTTTACGTTTTCATGTGTTTTCATCCGTTTTCGTACGTTTACATCCGTTTTCTGACGTTGTCATACGTTTATATACGTTTTCGTATGTTTTTAGACGTTTTTGTCCATTTTCGTCCATTTTTAGAGATTTTCGTCTGTTTTCAAACGTTTTCGTCCGTTTTTATACGTTTTTGGCTGTTTTCTTACGTTTACGTCCGTTTTCATATGTTTTCGTATGTTTTCTTACGTTTTCGTTTGTTTTCATACGTTTTTGTCCATTTTCTTACCTTTTCATACATTTTCGTCCGTTTTCTTTCGTTTTCGTCCATTTTTCATACGTTTTCAGACGTGTTTTTACGGTTTTATATGTTTCCGTATGTTTTCTTACGTTTTTGTCCATTTTTTTACGTTTTCGGCCATTTTCATACGTTTTTGTCTGTTTTTTTAGTTTTTCATGTATTTTCGTCCGTTTTTAGATGTTTTCGTCTGTATTTTTACGTTTTCATCTATTTTCGTCCGTTTTATACGTTTTCGTCCGTTTTATACGTTTTCGTCCGTTTTCAGACGTTTCCATCCGTTTTTTTAGGTTTTCATCCATTTTTAGACGAATTCGTCTTTTTTCAGATGTTTTCATACGCTTTCTTCCGTTTTCATACTTTTTAATCCATTTGTATACGTTTTTGTCCGTTTTCATACGATTTTATACGTTTTGCATTCAATATTAAACGTTTTTGTCCGTTTTCAGACGTTTTCATTTTGATATTTGTAAGTGACGCTTATTTATCTCTTGTGATATAACACTGTAAGGAAGATGAAAAGTATTACAGTCTTCATCATGTATGTGTTATCAGTGTGATACTTAACTAAGAATGTGATGGTTGTGTTTTTGAAAATATTTAGGAAGATTTTTGTGTTTTATGATATTATGAAATATTAGAAAAGTTGTTTAATTGAAAACAAGAGATGTTATGATACTTTTGTTAAACTTGTGGTGGATTTTTCTATTTAATGGATACATTGTGCATGTTTCGATAGGTTTTATAGCGGGATTTGAAAATATCTATGGTTGAATTAGCAAACTAAATAAGCTATGGTTGAAGATAGCACGCATCTTTATAAACAAACTGAGGAAGTTCAAACACTTGTGATATCACAGGTGATATCACCTCACTTGTGATATCACACGTGATATTGTGTATGATAACACTGTTGATATCACATGTGATATCATGTGTGATATTATCGGTGATAGCATGTGTGATATCATAGTTTATATCACTTGTGATATCACCTGTGATATCATGTGATATCACGATTGAGGTGATATCACCTGTTATATCATGTGTGATATCACAGGTGTTTGAGCTTACTCAGTTTGTTTATAAAGATGTGTGTTTTCTTCAACCATAACTTCTTTAGTTTGTTGATTCAACCATAGATATTTTTATAATTCTGCTATAAAACCTGTCGAAACATGCACAATGTATCCATTAAATAGAAAAATCCACCACAAGTCTAACAAAAGTTTCATAACTTTTTTTTGTTTTCAGTTAAACACATTTTCTAATATTGCATATTATCATAAAACACAAAAATCTTCCTAAATATTTTTAAAAACACAAATAAGAAAAATAAACAGAATCATCACAGTAATATAATAAGTGATGTTTATGATCATTTCTTTCATATATACTTGGTAAAATACTAGATTCTTATCACATTTGGTATGAATTTAATATTTCACATTCTTAGTTGAGTATCACAACTAGGGGTGTCATTCGGGTCGGGTCGGTCGGGTTCGGGTCGGGTCGAAGTCGGGTCAAGCCAAAAAATAATATACCCGAACCCGACCCTATTTGAACTCGGGTTGGTCGGGTTCGGGTCTAATCGGGTCGGGTCAAGTCGGGTCGGGTCAAGTCGGGTTCGGGTCAAGTCCATTTATATAATTCTAGAATTTAATTTCTTAAATTTAGTAACCAAACGTTATGAATATAATGTCTATTGGTTTTTAAAAGGTTATTATATTAATACCAGTAGAGCAATGCACTAATACATGCATTTTATAGTTGGATTTACACATTTTCTTTTTGTAATGCCTTTTGTTTTCAATCTGAGGTCAATTATATAGAATGAAAATGAATATAAAACCAAATATATGAAGCAATATATGTTCATGTACTAATTTGGGCATTTCAATTAAATAAAGATTGGGAAAAAAAAAATTTAAGTCGGGTTAGTCGGGTCGACCCGAACCCGAATATCCTTCGTCGGGTTCGGGTCCGGGTCGGGTCGGGAAATATGACACCCCTAATCACAACTGATAACACATATATGATGAATAATGTAATACTCTTCATCTTTCTTACAATGTTATATCACAAGAGATAAATAAGTGTCACTGAAAAACATCAAAATGAATAAAAAGGAAACAAACTATGAAAATAGAGACTTGAAATATTCTCAATATCAAACAAGTGTTGCATTAAATTAGCATTTTTTTGAACAAAATAAAAATTCACCTAAAGAGACTTTAACCCTTTTATTTCTACTAAGAGTATAATATCACAAGTGATAGATAACATTAGTTGCATTAAAAAAATATGCGCTTGTCAATTGCGCTGAAAGGCACAAAAGCCAACTTGTAACTGAAAATTATAAAAATGTTAGAAAACACATAGGTGATAATATATAAAAATTACATAGCAATGAAATATCTTAAGTGATATTAAAGGTTAAAAAACATACTTGTTTGTTTATGAAATATCACAAGTGATATTAGACATTAACTTTTTTATAATAAAATATCACAATTGATATTAGACATGTAATATAATAAAGTTTAATAATAAGGATAAAACATATGAAAATAGACGAAAACGTATAAAAACTACAAAAAACGGGCGAAAACGTATGAAAACGGACAAAAACGTATAAAACGAATGAAAAGCGTATAAAAACATATGAATTGTACTTTTGTACTTTTGTATGTGAGTATTTTGTATGAGAGTTCATAACTGTGTGTGTGTTTTTAGTGTGTGTTTTTGGGTGTGTGATAAGGTTTTAAAAGGTACCATTTTGAGGGGTCGTTTAAGTCCTTATTTGATCACTTTTGTATCCGTTATTGCTTAATATCGTTCTTTTTCACTTTTTAGGTCTCTTGAAGGCAAAATGCTGGAATGGCACTTATTTGGACGAAAAGGCGCGAATATATGAAGAAAATGGCCAAAGTCAGAATCGAGACACTCAAAGCTGCTGAAAACAGAAGGCGACGGCGTCAGGTGTTAATTGCGACGCCGTCGGAGGATTTTTGTGACGATACAGTAGCCAAATACCCTATTTTCAAGTGACGACGTCGGGCTTTAAAAGAGTAGGCCGTTGCTACTCAGACGGCCTAGATGCAACCCAGACGACGTCAGAAGCTGAAGAGGACGGCGTCACGGACATAAGGTGACGCCGTCGCAAGGTTAACGTGGCCAAGACGAAACCCTAATGACGGCGACACGACGGCGTCACGAAACATAAGGTGACGCCGTCGCATATGTAATCTTATATATAGAATCCGAATTTTTCAGTTTTAGGGAGAGTCTTTTGGAGTGAAAACCTAAAACCGAACCTAAGGTGTCTTGTACAGTATTTTAGGGTTTTAAACCCTATCTTACATCAAGATAAGTATTTACTTCATTAATTCAATTATGTCTTTGAATATTTGTGTGTATGCTTGCATGTTCTCCATGTCCGGCTAATTTATTTGTGTGTTTGCTTAGGAAGTATGAAACTTAATTATTGAATATTGATTGGTTGTTTCTTATCTTAGTTGATCAATGATCTAGTAATGCGATAGGTCATTCGTTGTGTACTTAATGCTTGATTCATCTTTGTGAACCTTAGAATATGATTACCTGAGTAGTTGTAGGCTAAATTATCCAAAGAGTGCCTTAGAGTAAGAGTTTATCATCCCTAGTGGGTTTTGTAGACGAGACCCTTTGGTAAGTTCAAAGAGTTAGGGAGAAACGCATACCCTACAACTTTAGACATACAACGCAACTAAGAATAAGGACGTGACAACTCAACCATCAATAGGAGATAATTAAGGAGTAGTACAACCTAAGTAAACACATCTTTAAACTATCATACGAGCACACATTAATTAGACATAGACTCCCACAACCTTAGTTTAGATAATTAGATAATAGTAGAGTAATCGGTAGAAATACCAACCCCCCCCCCCCCCCAAATCTAATACCCGAGATTCGTACCTTTCCATTTCATAAAATATAAAAATACAAAAATAATCTTCCTCAACCTTAACCTTAGCGTAGTAACTTCTTACTAGCATTCCTATTCCCCTAGAGAACGATATCAATACCCGTGGCTTACCCTAATTACTACACTACAACGATTAGGTTCACTGCCTAGGGTGTTATAAAATTTGCTCGAAGAAAAGGAAGTTTCCTTGACCCCGAACGACGCGTGTAGCGTTATCAGTGTGAAACTCTGTGTGTGTGTGAGAGAGAGAGAGCAGCGATGATAAGAAGAGAGATGAAAGGGTTTGTAATGATAGTGTTGGCATGGTGTCGAGTGAAGTGGGGTTAATGAGGCACCCTTACAAACCCTTTCATCTCTCGCCACCATACCATCACTATCATCACCAACCCATTCATCTCTCTTCTTATCATCTCGGCTCTCTCTCACACACACACACACAGAGTTTGACACCTAAAAACACACACACAGTTATAAACTCTCAAAGCAAGCTAAACCCTTTTGCACCACATTTCTACCCGTCAAGATTCAACCGTCATCATCAGGTAACCATAACAAACCGTAACAAGAAATGGGCTGTACACTTTTCATGTATCTACTGGACCAAGAAACCGTGTACCTCCTCGCCGTAAACCATCGGAGAAGCCACGTTGGAGAGTTTTTGGGAAGATCATTGTAAACCATGAAATGATGTCGGGAAATGGTGTAATAGCACTTTAACTAGACACACTAACACCATTCTCATGTTTTCACCAACCCTTAACCCTAGACACACTGTTCAAAAAGTCGTAAGCAAACATGATCAAATCTTTTGTATCACAAGCAGATGAAAAAACATGATCTCATTAACCTAGTTAAAGTGCTATTACATATGAAAGGGGGTGGACCCCAACACCCTAACAAGATCTTGGTTTAGGTCCCAAAATCCACCATCCTACCCTCCTACCCTAATTGTTAAAATGACCAGTTCAACCCTAATGGTTTAAACGGTCTTTTTGATACCCGATGCTTGGATAGTTATCATTACCTAAAACTCTAAACTATTTAAAATACGCAGGTTAAGCTTTGGACAAACCCAAAGAAGCAGAAGATATCGGAAGTCAACTGATAAAACCGCCTGGCGAACACGAGTTCGAGCCTTATGTGTTAGGATATGTTTGTAGAGAATAACATGGTTAGGATTCCCCTTAAATGGATTATACGTGTTGTTTTGGACCATTTGCGGATAGGTAGCTTATGTATAGTTTTGGACCATTGCCGATTTTGGAAACACATGACTATGTTACCGGTTAATGGTTATATATGATATTATGTTTAGCGAATTTGTGTTGTTGTAGCATAAAATAGGTTCTGAAAACAGGTTGATACATTGTAGATTCTTTCCGGAAAAAATCTGGAAATTACCCATTTTGCAGCAATTTTCTGCAAAATGGGTCAAAGGCTTTCCCCGGGGACATGTCCTCGGCGAAAGTGGAATAGATCATCTATAATTTGCCATTTTCCCCGGGGACATGTCCACGACAAAAGTGGGTGCCACATCTGACGTGTTTGACCAGCGTAAAATGGCTGTGGGATCCACATGTCCCCGGTAAAAGTGCGATTTAGTCCCCGGTGAAAGTATTCCCGAGAGGGTATTGCCGGGGACATGTCCCCGGTAATAGGCTTCGAAGAGGACATGTCCTCGGCGAAAGCCGTGATATTTCCCCTGCGAAAGCCCACATTGTTGTAGCGTTGATGATTGATTTCTTAGTAGTATATATATCTTTTTTCACTTAAAAATATTCGTACTCCAAAGTCCAAATTTTTTATATATCAACTTTTTCCAAGACATTATGAAATTTCCCTTTTTATTTTCCATAAATTTAAGAAACATTCTCTGTTTAATGAAACGAAATAACTTAAGATTAGGTGATTAGCACTAACCATATGCTAGGATACCAAATTGTAAGAAACACATTCTGTCATTGGTGTTCGTTCCAATCTCTAAACGTTTCACCAATCCACCTGAACTTACCTAACGCATGTTGTACAATGCCATATGGGTTCTGCAGTGACATGTTATGAGAAGGACTATGGTGCAACTCTGATCTTTAATCTCTCTAGGTTGCTTACATTTCTAGTGAAGGTATCAAGAGAAAAAAGTGACAACTTTGTCCTGCTAAATAAGTATGGGTGCCATTTACAACTCAATCAATCACAAGGTATAAACGAAGATGGGTCACAAAAAATATCCAAAATAAATAGATGTTTCACACTAATATATCATCATAAACTACAAGAAAATTTAACTATAAAAGACAGACAGTTAGATCGAGTGAGTTTCTCGACCAATATATGCACAAAACAATTACTTTAAATTACCAATGACACTTAATTAACTTGCCTATCATGCAAATTAAGAAGAGTTGTGATTGGCATGTGTAATTTTATGCCTAAAAAATATCATCGTACACAAAATGAGTTAAGTATCCAAATCATTTAGCAATTAAGAAACTATGCAATCTATGTGTTAAATAATGAATAGATTAGGTTCAATAGTAGACGCATGAGTTAGGTATCCAAATCATTTCCCAATTAAGAAACACAAAATGAGTTGCATTATCGATGACAACCAAACAAAAAAGAACATAACTACGAGAGGAAACCAATATTAAATTAGTGACATAATTTGTAAGTATAGATTGTTATCAACCTTGATGTAGAGGAATTTTCAAATGCTTACTCTTATTTTGGTGCTTATCAAGGGACAAATCCCCGCCATCTATTTAGTTTGATCTAATGGTAGGGATAAACATTAAATTTTATATGGAAACCTAAGTCTATGTTTTTTTCTCCTTTTTCTTTGTCTTTTTGTCTTTCTTATTTATTAATATTATTTTTCTTTTCTCTTTTTCCATTTTTCATTTTTTTGTTTTTTGAAATCACGTTTTTATTTCACATTCAAGTTTATTTTTTATTTTTTATTTATTATTATTTTTTTTGGTTCACTTTTTTTTTTACTATTTTTTTCTAATTTTAAATTCACGTTTTATTCTTCTAAGTTTTTTTTCGCTTTCATATGTTTTCATCTGTATTTATACGTTTTTGTGCGTTTTTATACGTTTTCATCCGTGTTCATATGTTTTCGTCCTTTTTTTTTACGTTTTCGTGTGTTTTCATCTGTTTTCGTACGTTTACATCCGATTTCTAACGTTTTCATACGTTTATATACGTTTTCGTATGTTTTTAGACGTTTTTGTCCATTTTCGTCCATTTTTAGACATTTTCGTCTGTTTTCAGACGTTTTCGTCCGTTTTTATACGTTTTTGGCTGTTTTCTTACGTTTACGTCCGTTTTCATACGTATTCGTATGTTTTCTTACGTTTTCGTTTGTTGTCATACGTTTTTGTCCATTTTCTTACGTTTTCATACATTTTCGTCCGTTTTCTTTCGTTTTCGTCCATTTTTCATACGTTTTCAGACGTGTATTTACGGTTTTATACATTTCCGTATGTTTTCTTACGTTTTTGTCCATTTTCTTACGTTTTCGGCCATTTTCATACGTTTTTGTCTGTTTTTTTAGTTTTTCATGTATTTTCGTCCGTTTTTAGATGTTTTCGTCTGTATTTTTACGTTTTCATCTATTTTCGTCCGTTCAGACGTTTCCATCCGTTTTTTTAGGTTTTCATCCATTTTTAGACGAATTCGTCTTTTTTCAGATGTTTTCATACGCTTTCTTCCGTTTTCATACTTTTTAATCCATTTGTATACTTTTTTGTCCGTTTTCATACGATTTTATACGTTTTGCATTCGATATTAAACGTTTTTGTCCGTTTTCAGACGTTTTCATTTTGATATTTGTAAGTGACGCTTATTTATCTCTTGTGATATAACACTGTAAGGAAGATGAAAATTATTACATTCTTCATCATGTATGTGTTATCAGTGTGATACTTAACTAAGAATGTGATGGTTGTGTTTTTGAAAATATTTAGGAAGATTTTTGTGTTTTATGATATTATGAAATATTAGAAAAGTTGTTTAATTGAAAGCAAGAGATGTTATGATACTTTTGTTAAACTTGTGGTGGATTTTTCTATTTAATGGATACATTGTGCATGTTTCGATAGGTTTTATAGTGGGATTTGAAAATATCTATGGTTGAATTAGCAAACTAAATAAGCTATGGTTGAAGATAGCACGCATCTTTATAAACAAACTGAGGAAGTTCAAACACTTGTGATATCACAGGTGATATCACCTCACTTGTGATATCACACGTGATATTGTGTATGATAACACCGTTGATATCATATGTGAAATCATGTGTGATATTACCGGTGATAGCATGTGTGATATCATAGTTTATATCACTTGTGATATCACCTGTGATATCATGTGATATCACGATTGAGTTATATCACAGGTGTTTGAGCTTACTCAGTTTGTTTATAAAGATGTGTGTTTTCTTCAACCATAACTTCTTTAGTTTGTTGATTCAACCATTGATATTTTTAAAATTCTGCTATAAAACCTGTCGAAACATGCACAATGTATCCATTAAATAGAAAAATCCACCACAAGTCTAACAGAAGTTTCATAACTTTTTTTTGTTTTCAGTTAAACACATTTTCTAATATTGCATATTATCATAAAACACAAAAATCTTCCTAAATATTTTTAAAAACACAAATAAGAAAAATAAACAGAATCATCACAGTAATATAATAAGTGATGTTTATGATCATTTCTTTCATATATACTTGGTAAAATACTAGATTCTTATCACATTTGGTATGAATTTAATATTTCACATTCTTAGTTGAGTATCACAACTGATAACACATATATGATGAATAATGTAATACTCTTCATCTTTCTTACAATGTTATATCACAAGAGATAAATAAGTGTCACTTAAAAATATCAAAATGAATAAAAAGGAAACAAACTATGAAAATAGAGACTTGAAATATTCTCAATATCAAACAAGTGTTGCATTAAATTAGCATTTTTTTTTAACAAAATAAAAATTCACCTAAAGAGACTTTAACCCTTTTATTTCTACTAAGAGTATAATATCACAAGTGATAGATAACATTGGTTGCATTAAAAAAATATGCGTTTGTCAATTGCGCTGAAAGGCACAAAAGCCAACTTGTAACTGAAAATTATAAAAATGTTAGAAAACACATAGGTGATAATATATAAAAATTATAGAGCAATGAAATATCTTAAGTGATATTAAAGGTTAAAAAACATACTTGTTTGTTTATGAAATATCACAAGTGATATTAGACATTAACTTTTTTATAATAAAATATCACAATTGATATTAGACATGTAATATAATAAAGTTTAATATTAAGGATAAAACATATGAAAATAGACGAAAACGTATAAAAACTGCAAAAAACGGGCGAAAACGTATGAAAACGGACAAAAACGTATAAAACGAATGAAAAGCGTATAAAAACATATGAATTGTACTTTTGTACTTTTGTATGTGAGTATTTTGATGATATCATTAATTATAACATTAATATACACGAATGTTACAAGTTAGATGATTTATGCATTATTGTTTTGTAACACGTGCTATATTAACTATACTTTTGGTTACAAGTTTATCGAATTACTTTTATTAGAAATGTTTTTTGGTCTTAGAATTTTTAAGACTTGTATATTTAAAATGTCCTAAACACTTTATATAGTATTATAGATATAGATTAGTTGATTATTTTTGTTCAAAGTTATAGGCCTGTAGTTATTATATGGGCTAAGCTCATATGTAAAGTTTCATGTCTTGTTCTACAAGTTTATGATAAATAGATGAAATAAGAGATGTGTCATATGTGTTGAGGGAGTTTGCTGGTAAGCATATTGTAGTTGTACCTTCGAGATGGTTCACTTCTCAACATCCCTCTTTTTAACACTTTTTTACATTTGGGCCTATAGCTATTAGCGCAAAAAATAAAATAAAACACGATAACCTAAGTTAAGTGTATTCGCAAGAAAACTTTTTGAGATCACATCGGCTTTTAAATTGTCAGTGGTCTTGATGTACATGTAAAGGTAAGGCTGGTTCCAGTAAGGGGACTCAATTCCCCCCATTTTTCCTGCCACGTTAGCTTTCTCTCTCCAACGACCTTCAGATGATTGGGTGCCCCAGTAAGACGACCTACACTACAAAATACATACCCCACAAATATACATTTTTATTTTAATTAAATACACACACAAACAAAAAAGAAACCAAGATGAAGTCGATCGTGGTCATGACCAACATGTGTGAAAAATGATGCTCGATCGATCCCCCACTTCAAGGCGATCGACCAAGGATCGATCGAGTTTGTCGATCGAGAAGTGCTATTGGAGCCAGCCTAAAGCTTTACATTCTATCTATAGTATAAAACCAAACGTCGTGAAGTTTTTTTAATAGTTTTTCAATGTTATCTATTTTGTGTACACTCGGTTGCTATTATAGTATAAGTTGGGCTGCACTTCAATACCTTGAGCCCGTTTGGTCATGTTTGCAGACGTTTTTTACTGATCCATTTATTTTAGAGAATTGATACATCCACATACATTTTACAATAACCAATCCACACAAAGGATGTGTTAACATGTGATTGGTGTGATGAAAAAAAAGAGGGAGAAAGTGTATCAAAATACATCAATCACATTTTGCCACCTCTTTATATGGATTTGTTTTTATAAAATGTATGTGGATGTACTCTTTATTTTATTTATTTGTTTTCCTGCTTTCCTTTCGATGAAGTTAGATGTTATCCAGCTCTTGGGTTTCGCAAAATTACTCCACCGCCTTTTGCTCGCCTAGCCTCACCTCACCGCTCCTCACCTCATGAAGTTTTCAGAAAAATTTACACGACACCACAATCGGCATGTCAAAGTGTCAGATTCCTCACAAAAAAACTTGGTTGAACTCTCTTCATCTCAAGAGAATATTAAAGAAAAAGGATTATTATTTTTTTTGGTGTTGTTAAATTTTAAAATATGCGATTTGTTTGGATCGTGTTTTTTTTATGGTTCTTGATTTTTATGTGGTTATGTCACAATTTCTCTGTTTTTCTACTTAATATTGAATTTGGTATTGACGATTGGATTGGAAGTTTGACATGTCGATCGTAGATTAGCATAAAAAAGTTTAGTATTCAAATTATTTCTTGATTTTTTATGCAACGTTTATTTTATTCTTGATTTATTTTTTGTTAACTTTTTGCCTAATTTATGTTACAGTTGTACGTTGATAGACTATTTGAAGGTGAAATCAAGTGGAATGCAAAAAAAAAAATGATAAACTCAAGGGTATGTGGTCTCATAAGCTTTACTTGTATTGACTTTTACTTTGAAACTAGAAGGGTACCCGCGTAATGCGGCGGCGGGTCCCCGGTGACCAGTTTTATGTCGAACAAATGTTTTTCATGTGACCTTTTAAGCACAACAAAGCCACCGACATTTTTTTTTCAACTTTTTTTTTTCAACCATTACATAATAATTCAAATACATTTAAGAACATTATAAATAAAACTTCAAATAAAATGACTAAACTACTAATCCATCAACCGAATTACCATAACTTTTAGGGATAAAACTACATGCCCTGTATATTTGAATAAGCCTATTAGTGGTTCAGATTTTCGGATAGTCCAATTACTAATCCATCAAAACATTTACTGCATGATGATGATGGATTGAATGGGTTGTTACAACTCACAAGTTAATGTGTTTTTATGAATATTAAAGTTGTCACAATTAAAGACATTTAATTTACATTTCAATGTTGGGTTGTTAATTTCAATTTCCTATTAAAGAAATGTTTTTTGTCTTAAAATTTTTAAGACTTTTTTATTTAGAAAGTCTCAAACCCTTTATAAAGTAGTATAGATAATTATGTTCTAATGAAGCAAGAACTTCAACCTAGGAGGTGTGTTGGTTATAATGGTCAGCGATTGTGGTAAATATTTGTTGGAAAAAAGCTATAAATGCTTAATGTACTTTTCATCATAATTCATTATGCTTTCTCAACTTTATTTATTGTCATTACACTTAAAGTTCTTTATAGATATATATCATTATACATATCACAACTCACACCTTTCACATGAAAAGACGCAAATACCCTTGTCTTCTTCCCTACACCATTTGATGCTTATTTCTCCTTTAAAAATGGATCCCGTCCTCCATACCAACCTTAAAAACCTACCTAAAAGGGCTGTTTTTTACTTTAAAGAAGCAATCCAAACACTACTTACTGGCTCAACAAGATGTTTAACGAGCTGTACGAGTGTAAAACTTGTTTATCTCACATTGTTTCTTCCCGATCTAAGCTTGAAGCGACGAAACACAAAAAGTGGTGGCGAGTTTGGGTTGTTTGGGTGGCGGTAATGGTATTTTAGGGCGCGTGGTGTAGGTAGAAACGGATAGGGAGTGAGGTGAACGTTTTGGTGGTGGAGGTTGTGGTGCACGCTCGGCGATGGAGCGGTGACCGGAGGTGGCAGGCAGTGGCGGTGAGGGGTAGTGAGAGAAAGTGTTAAGCTAGGGTTTGGGTGAGGAGAGAGATGAAGTAAATGTGTGGGGGAGGGTATTTAAGTCTTTTTGCATAAGAGAAGAGCGTTTGTTAAGCATTATGACACCTATCGTGAAGAAGGTTAAGAAGAATGACAATAAAAAAAGTTGAGAAAGCACAATGAGTTTTCACGAGAAGTACATAGAGTATTTTTGGCTTTTTTCCATGTTTGTTTTGCCTGTCGAAGCTGTTGTCATAGCTTCTGGTAAGGAATAGTGCAATTTGTTGTTCACATTTTTTGACGAATAAGAGTGCCGTAACAAACCGGTATTTTTTTTCTTTTGCAGGAAAACAGCCAACACATTCATCTACTTAAAATGTTGCACTCGCAGTCGGACCATTCCTGATACATAGTTGATTATCTCAATCGGTACATACGCTTCTACTTCCATGTTGAACTTTCGATGTCAGTTACTTGACCTCACCAACGTAATACCTGATAAAAGACTTCCATATTGCACTCTCAATCGGTCTACCGTGTATTATATGTCGAGTTGGTTTCATTTTAAAAGGTATATGCATGCAAATCTGTTTATTTATCTTGAAAACTTTCTGAGGATAAATTGTTAAAGTAACTCAAAACAGTTGCTATCTATAGGAAAAGGACTTATGGGAACTAATGACGTCAGAAAAGATCGAAACGTGTGGGAGATAGTCATCGTTCAGTTGGTCAGTGGTAGTTATATTCTTAGGTTTTTACGTAGTTGGTTTATTGCATATACGATATGGATCACTAACATACGTTCTATCCTTTTATGTGTTTCAATTATTCATTATTATAAATTGTACGTGCCTTTTTTTCCGCAACTGTTTGATAAATATGTAACCGACATTATCTTCCTTAGAAGATAACTATATTTTTTATATTCTCATGCAGAGAAAGCCTGATGATCAGCTTTTTCAAAAGCCATAGCCCAAACTGTTTTCTTTACAAATATTGAAAGCCGACAAGGATATGGCATCGGTTCGAGTTATCTTTTGTTTGAATTGATTTAATTGTGTCTTTTGCAGGCCCGGATTTGGGCATGTGCGAGATGGGCGATCGCACAGGGCCTCCATTTTTTAAGGGGCCTCCGATTTCTAAACCTTCGGTATATGTATAAAATCATTTTTGGAGGATTTAGTATTGTTCACAGATGATTTAGGATGGAAATGAAAGATTGTTTTATTCGAAGAAAGAAAAGCTTGAACGGGTTTATTAATGGAGAAAATGGCCTGCGTTATTTTGGAGAAGACACATCTGTGTGGGGCTTAAGTTTTGATTGGTCTTGTTTTACTTTCATTATTTCAAATTAATACCCTTGACTTTATTATGTTTCAATTTTAACCCGTACCTTTATGTGATATTTTTTGTTCAAAAACTCTTACAGGCCGTTTAACCAATGAAACCATCATAGAAAAGTCAATATTTCCATCATGAAATATGTATTAAATAAAACGTATAAAGCTATTACTGTATAGGTATTCGAAATAAATATGCAAGGGATCATACTTTATAAAAATGTGGTAGCAATGTGGCATTTGGAGGCAAATGATTACATCAAGACAAATAAAAAATAAAGGTGTTAAACTAGAATAAGATTAGCAAATTTTTAGTTGATCGATTCGGATAGCAAATGTGTAGTGAAACTATTGTTTTCCAGTTTTATTACTTCAATATACACGGCTAAAGGGGCTATTTTGAAATTATGGCACAGGGCCTCCAAATTTCGCGGGACGGCCCTGGTCTTTTGTATTATCTGAAGTTTTGAAAATAGGCTTGTGTTTATGAGATAGAACATCCCAAATTCATTAATCTCAACGTCCTATGAAATTAGAATACTTTAGTTGATTAATCATGTTGACTCCTGATGCTTTGATGTTACTAACGATAGTTGATGTTTGTTTATGACAGGTGATGTGGATACGTGGTCGAGCAAAAAGTTAGTACCTTGAGAGCTTGAATGATAAGGTATTAATTATTATTTTTTCTAATATTTACTTTGTGATTGTATTCATTGTTTGTAGTGTTTACTTTGTGACTCCAACTTTTTCCACATATGTAACACTTTTTCGTTGTATACACAATGTTGAAAGAAGCACTTTCGTAGTTATCAATGACGGTCGCTATATCAAACACCACACATGTGTGCCCTGTTCCAATGCGAGACAACATTTACGTGCTGAGGTTGCTGAAATCCTCAAGGAATAGGCCGCGTGGTTCAGTCACTGCCAAGCTATTGACATTAACGGTAACAACATTTTCTTCTTGGTCTTGCCAGCAGACATTTGTCAGATATTGAAAATCCAAAGAAAAGTAACTATCTACTTTCGTTTTAAGAAGATGCTATATACCTATTATGTGTAGTCAGGCTACTTATCTTACAAAGTAGATGCATAGGTGGTTGATTATATTAGCATGCATACATTTAATAACTGTCGCAGTTTCCATGTGACAGTCTCTTCGTCTCATGTCGCTGTCCATAATGCAATATGAGTATTCATTATTTTATTTTCACTTCGTCTACACTCACTACAACATTCATCGCTTTCGCAGGCGAAATTTTAGGCCTTTCGCCGGGGACATGTCCCCTGAATGAAATACCCTTCCCCGGGGATATGTCCCCGCAGAAAGTCCCCCGGAAATACCTTGTCGGGGATACCTTTCCCGAGGACCTCTTACAACCTTTACCGGGGACATGTGGGTCCCGCAGCAAATTGTCACCGGTCAAACATGTCCGACGTGGCACTTTGTTTTGCCGTGGACTGTCCCCGGGGAAAAAGGTAACTAAAGTTTCTCTTTAACTTCTTCGCCGGGGACATGTCCTCGGGGAAAATGGAAAACTAATATTATGAATGACACTTTCGCCGGGGATATGTCCCCGGTGAAAGACTTTAACCCAAATTGCAGAAAGTTGTTGCAAAATGGGTAATTTTCAGATTTTTTTGGGAAAAAATCTACAATGTAACAACATGTTTTCAACCTATTTTATGCTACAACAACACAAAATCGCTAAACATAATATCATATATAACCAAATGGTCCAAATTCGCTACAACACAATCGATAACATAAAATTTGTTTCCAAAATCGCCAATGGTCCAAAACAATACATAAGCTACCTATACGCAAATGGTCCAAAACTATACGTATAATCCATTTAGCGGGAATCTTAACCATGTTATTCTCTACAAACATATCCTAACATAATCCATATCTTTTGCTTCTTCCGATATCTTCTGCTTCTTCGGGTTTGTCCAAAGCTTAACCTACGTATTTTAAATAGTTTAGGGTTTTAGGTAATGAGAACTATCCAAGCATCGGGTATCAAAAAGACCCTTTAAACCACTAGGGTTGAATTGGTCGTTTTAACAATTAGGGTAGGAGGGTAGGATGGTGGATTTTGGGACCTAAACCAAGATCTTGGCAGGGTGTTGGGGGTCCACCCCCTTTTATGTGTAATAGCACTTTAACTAGGTTAATGAGATCATGTTGTTTATTGTGCTTGTGATACAAAAGATTTGATCATGTTTGCTTACGACTTTTTGAA
This sequence comes from Chrysanthemum seticuspe, assembly GCA_019973895.1. Taxonomy (NCBI): domain Eukaryota; kingdom Viridiplantae; phylum Streptophyta; class Magnoliopsida; order Asterales; family Asteraceae; genus Chrysanthemum; species Chrysanthemum seticuspe. The sequence continues at coordinate 296,945,639 of BPTQ01000001.1, forward strand.
CAATGTGTCTAGGGTTGAGGGTTGATGAAAACATGAGAATGGTGTTAGTGTGTCTAGTTAAAGTGCTATTACACCATTTCCCGACAACACTTCATTCTGTTTCTTACAATGATCTTCCAAAAAACTCACCAAATTCTCTCTTATATTATCAAACAACAAAAATGAACTTAGCGACGGTGGTACGTGGCTTCTCTAATGGTTTACGGCGAGGAGGTACACGGTTTCTTGGTGCAGTAGATACAGGAAAGTGTACAGCCCATTTCTTGTTACGGTTTGTAATGGTTACATGATGATGAGAGTTGAATCTTGAAGGGTAGAAAGGTGGTGCAAAATGGTTTAGCCCTGCTTTGAGAGTTCATAACTGTGTGTGTGTTTTTAGTGTGTGTTTTTTGGTGAGAAACTCCATGTGTATGTGAGAGAGAGAGGGGTCGGAGATTATAAGAAGATAGATGAAAGGGTTTGTAATGAAGTGATGGCGAGTGAAGTGGAGTTAATGAGGCACCCTCACAAACCCTTTCATATCTCTCGCCACCATTATATCTCTATCATTACACACCATTTCATACCTCTTCTTATCATTTCTGACCTCTCTCTCTCACACAAACTCATGGATTTTCTCACCAAAAAACACACACTAAAAACACACAATAAAAACACTCTCAAACCAAGCTAAACCCTTTTGCACCACCTTTCTACCCTTCAAGATTCAACCCTCATCATCAGGTAACCATAACAAACCGTAACAAGAAATGGGCTGTACACTTTCCTGTATCTTGTGGACCAAGAAACCGTGTACCTCCTCGCCGTAAACCATCAGTGAAGCCACGTGTCGCCGCCGCTAAGTTCATTTTTGTTGTTTGATAATATAAGAGAGAATTTGGTGAGTTTTTTTGGAAGATCATTGTAAGAAACAGAATGAAATGTTGTCGGGAAATGGTGTAATAGCACTTTAACTAGACACACTAACACCATTCTCATGTTTTCACCAACCCTCAACCCTAGACACATTGTTCAAAAAGTCTTAAGCAAACATGATCAAATCTTTTGTATCACAAGCAGATGCAACAACATCATCTCATTAACCTAGTTAAAGTGCTATTGCACATGAAAGGGGGTGGACCCCAACACCTTGCCAAGATCTTGGTTTAGGTCCCAAAATCCACCATCCTACTCTCCTACCCTAATTGTTAAAATGACCATGGTTTAAAGGGTCTTTTTGATACCCGATGCTTGGATAGTTCTCATTACCTAAAACCCTAAACTATTTAAAATACGCAACGACGTATCTTACCTTTTGGTCTCGGCTTTGGTCGCGGCTTGGCCTCGGCTTGGCACCCGTGATACCCTATATTCCTACAAGTATAAAAGCAAAACACATAATAAGCGGTTACAGATATATGCGAACTTAAATAATTATGATACAAATATATCTCATACTCTTCATTAAAAGATCGTATCATATCAATGCTCACTTACAACCAAAGTGTTATACAAATATATCTCATTTAGTTCTCGAAGTACTAATAAACCAAAGTGTTACAACCAAAGTGTTATAGTATCGATACGAAATTAACCAAAGTGTTATAATATCTAATGAACATAATTATGACTTACTTATTCACTACAAGATTTGTTCAAAACAAACTTCTATTACTAATAAAGACGCCAACAAATTAGTAACTCTTTGGTTAGTTCGGCTTATGTATAGATCAATTTTCTATTACCAATGCAGATTTTTATAGTAACTTCCTAAACTTGTTTCTCGTATTTAGCACTGTCTTGCAAGAAAAAAAGAACACCATTTGAGCTTTGTATTTTAGACAAGTTTCCTATGGTCGTTATTTAACTCTATCCATAAGTAATCACTGTAAGAATATATAATCAAAGGACAAACATAAATAACAACAAGTGAAAGGCTATACCCATTTCACTACAATATTTACAACAACATACTAATTACCCATTTCGCAGGTTGATAGATCGATTATAACATAAGGTTTCAAAACAAGTTATGATTATTCCATTCTTACAAGATAACGAAAGTTAAAATAGGTACAAGATAAACCAAGAACCTTACAATGTTTATTCCATTCTGACAATGTCTCGACACAGATTTTCACGATACAACCCGATTCCCTGTGGTTCGATTCAAACAAATAGATGGTGGTGGAGATGGAGATGGTGCGTGGTGGAGATGGAGATGGTGAGGAAGTGGTGGTGGTTGCAATAATGGAGATGGTGCGTGGTGTTGTTGCAGCTGAGAGGAGTGGGTGAGGAGTGATTTTTTTTTATCTCATAGTGATAACAAATTGCGTTAATAATTGAGGTGTTTTTTACGTTTCACTTTTCCCGGGGACAGGTCCCCGGAGAAAGTTTGGTTTGTCTTCTAGTGTTACATTCGGCGGGGACAAGTCCCCGGGGAAAGTAATGGCGGGATAAAGTAAAAAGAACGAGGGAAAATGAAAAGTTTCGCAAAAACTTTCCGCGGGGACATGTCCTCGAGAAAATGATTTAATTATTCCATTTTCTTTTTCAAAAAACTCTTTATTATCATTTTAAATAATTAAAATTAATATTAAATCAATTTAAATTTAACCTAAAAATTATAAAATTAATTTAAGTATAAGTGATATGGTATACGTATCTTGTTTAACGACCGAGTATAGGTGCTACGGTATAGGTATCATGTTAAACGACCGAGTATAGGTGCTATGGTATACGTATCATGTTTAACGACCGAGTATAGGTGCTATGGTATACGTATCATGTTTAACGACCGAGTATAAGTGCTATGGTATACGTATCATGTTAAACGACCGAGTATAGGTGCTCTAGTATACGTATCATGTTTAACGACCGAGTATAGGTGCTACGGTATATGTATCATGTTAAACGACCGAGTATAGGGGCTATGGTATACGTATCATGTTTAACGACCGAGTATAGGTGTTATGGTATACGTATCATGTTAAACGACCGAGTATAGGTGCTATGGTATACGTATCATATTTAACGACCGAGTATAGGTGCTATGGTATACGTATCATGTTTAACGACCGAGTATAGGTGCTATGGTATACGTATCAAGTTTAACGAGCGAGTATAAGTGCTATGGTATACGTATCATGTTTAACGACCGAGTATAGGTGCTATGGTATACGTATCATGTTTAACGACCGAGTATAAGTGCTATGGTATACGTATCATGTTAAACGACCGAGTATAGGTGCTCTGGTATACATATCATGTTTAACGACCGAGTATAGGTGCTATGGTATACGTATCATGTTAAACGACCGAGTATAGGTGCTATGGTATACGTATCATGTTAAACGACCAACTATAGGTGCTATGACCAACTCGTTCTCTATATTTGTGAGTACTTTGTCATGATTACCATGTTCGTGAACAGAAGAGTTTTATTGTTACAACTATTTGACGGTACCTCACAGTAAATAAAAGGCGACTTTCGTGCGCTATAATTACTCTTACAGTCTTACATCATATCCCATCACACATTAACAATCTCAATTTACGATCCATACTTTTCGTCAATTTATGTTACCAAAACTCAACTCTAACATACCAACTTGCACCACTAAACATTAATAAAAAAAAGTAACGAAAAATAGTAAGTTTAAAAAGAAGTAAATTTCTTAGCGTGCTTACAAAAAAAATCACATCAATTACTTTAAAAAAGCCCGTCATAACTCGTATCTCTCTCACATACTTATTACACCAAGAAAACACACACTAGCCAGTTGTCACTGATGCTTCATATTCTTCATTCAAAAACAGTTCATTTCATATGATTATCACAAAAAAACACTTCAAAAAATTCAAACTCTTAAACAACATTGTTTGATCATAATGGATTTTTTTAACTTGCCTGTTGGAAAAAGAACTAGATATCAATGACAACTCTATGCTCAAGGTAGTAACTTGTTTAAATATTTGATCAACTTTTTATTATATGTTCAGATATGTTACAATATAATAGTGTTTGCTATCAAGAACTCGAGTAAAGAGATATATTGACGATTGGGTTATTTATGTTATTCGAAGCATCGGGGTTTTGGTTATGTATTAATAGTTGCAATGAAGTGTATTTTTTAAATATAATTTTTGCCGGGGACATGTCCCCGGAGAAGGGTTTGGCGGGAATTTTCCCACGTACAACTAGCATGCTTTGGACTTTTGGTCAAACTTTGGTGAACGTAAAATACACTTTCAGCGGGGACATGTCCCCGGCGAAAGATTACGTTGAATTTTGACTATCCGGTCAAAATCCAGTTAACTTTTGCCGGGGACATGTCCCCGCGGAAAGTGTGCGTTGAAATATTTACACCAAGTCAGCGAATTCATGTGCCACGTCAGATTCAATTTTGTCGTTTAGCGACTTTCGCCAGGGACTTTGTGTCCCCGGCGAAAGTCTCCTCGCCCGTCCATCCGATTGTTGTAGTGACTACATGTGCTGTCCAAGATTTTCGTATGGTTGGAATACCTTCTTATTGAAGCTTTTCTGTCATTTCGATTTTAGGCGAGCCCCACATAAACAACAGCTCCAACAACACACGCCGACAAGAGAAAAAGACGGATTCTGTCCGCGGTTCCAGAAGTAGGAGTTGCACCCATGCACGCAACAACATCGGCACACACATGTTAGGTGTATGTAGTTACCTTATACAGTTCCGTTACAAATGTTGATGAATACGAGTGGTAACATCAGGTTGTCGAAGACGAGAGATAAGAGTTGCAACAACAAATTAATAACGGGTATGGCACAACGTTTCAAGGTCCTAGGAAGTAGTTTTATTGTTGTGTCATATGTTATCATTTGAGTAGTGGTTTGTTTTCTTGTTTAGAGAATTGGAAGTAACTTGTTATGTAAGCTTTATGCCTATGTAACGGGCTGAGATATGGGATTTCACTCATATCCATTGTACTTAAACGTTTATTTGGTTAATATATTTACCAGGGTGCAGGATTACTCCCCTTTACCCAAAAAAAAAAACAAATTAATAACGGGTTTAGTGATTGGAAAGATGGGATTCCAAAGGATGATGGAGGGAGTTGGCAGAAAAACTCATGTAATGACTGGCTTATAGCTGGAGAGTGTGCGCATGGAACTTAAGAGGTCTGACATGAAGCTGACACAGGGGTAGAAAATTGGTTTCAGGAGCCTACTAATCCCCCGAGAATGTTGCATTATTTAGTGACGTACTACCATGATACACCTTGCATAAGTTGACCCAACGAAAAAGAAGAAGGAGAAGGTCGTCGTTCAAGATTCCGATGACGCTGCTGTTGAACAGTTGGCTGAGAAAACTAGGAGCTTATCCGGTAAGTGAATCAACATGAGGATTTCCAGAAGTTACATTATGTGTTCTATTTTATAGGATTTTTTTATCATTAACTTTTACTGAAACACAAAATTGTTGTGCAATCTCTGAAGCTCTTGAACCTACATTTACTGGACCGCAAGAGAAGAAGAAACAGGTTAGTTACTATGTTCCACATTCCACTATATAAACCTGCAAATGATGATTGTGTTGCATAAAAAATCTCTTACATTTAGCAGTCTAAAACTATATCATGACTGATAACTGATACCGTAAAATTAGCGTTACAATTTGGATGCTTCTTTTGGTAGTGCTAGAAAAGCAGCGATTAAAAACACTGCAAATGCTAATTGTGTTTTCACATGGTAGTTTCCGATTTTTTATTAGTTATCCTTAGATATAGCCTTATATATACCGTACAAGTGACTGATTAAATCTTTATTTTCCCGATCACTGTTTTAATTTTACAGTAGACCATCCCTTTTTGTAGGTTATTGTTTTCCCGGTTATGGTTTTAGTTTTACAATGGATCATTCTTTTTTTGCAGATAATGATATGGACCTTACTTTGAGTTTGGTGCATAGGAAACACACTCATGAAAGATAAGTAGCCCAACTATACATAATAGGTATATATCATCTTCTTTGTAAGAAATATACAAACATCCATGCCACCAGGCTTGAAACATGGATCCTTTGTAAACAAAAGCTACTACGATGTAACTATCTACTTTCATGACATATTGTAATCATCTACTTCCGAACGATGATTAAAAAAAACCTGCAAACACCCCCGCCGCAACGCCGCGGGTTTCTCTTACTCTTTGAAGTATAAAACCCGTAGTAGCGAAAATATAAGTGACTAAGGAGTTGTTTATATTAACTTACTTGATTTGTTGGTGAGCTTGTTGGATTTTGATAAGCTCACAAATTTCCTTTTTTCTTCTAACTTGATCAATATAAGTTTATAACTTAGATAAGCTCGTAAATACAAATGAGTAACAAATTTACCAAGATCTTTGGTCTAGTGATATGTGAGTTGACCGCTAACGTAGAGGTTGTGGATTCAAGTCTCGCTGGAGTCATTTGTTAGATACGTTGTGAGATAAGTGGACCTAATCTCTGGTAGATATTTCGTTCAAGGTACTATAAATCTTTCCAACTACGATCTAGACTAGGATCAAATGATAAGAAATTGAGACGAGTCATTCTGACACATGCGTTGCACACGGGCTTATCTAAATGTGGAATGTGTAATGCTTACGTTGGTATAATTTTCGTTTTAGTTGTGGGTATTTGATTGGACTTTGCAATTATGTACTAAATAATGATTATTTAAAATAGACTTTTCAATTGCACTTTTTAAATTTGCATAGGTTACATAAGCGAATATTTGCCTATTTATTTGAGATTGTTATCATGCTTAGATGTGAAAGCATTTGTATTTTGATATAATGGCACAATTTCAAATGCTAGAGAACCTGATTTCTCTTTCTGGTTCTTCTAAATTGAATGATTTCATGCGTATGTGGTTTATTAGTAGGCTAGCGAAGATGATGCGTTGTCTAAATTGCTTGTTGCTAATTGTGAGCATTTGAGGAGGGTAATGGCAAGAAACCGTGGTATGATTGCGAACATGGAAGCCCTAGGTAATGATTTGGTTGCTTTGGATGTGGTTGAAGCGCTAAGGAAAACTCAGGAGAGACATGGGAATTACTTCATAAGTTAGCAAACCTGGTTTTTGCAGCAAAGGTCGGTGCTCGCGTCGAAGAAAGAAATGCTATGAAGATGAATGAATATAATTAGATGTTTGTTTATTATTATTTTTTAAAAATAAGCTTAAATAACCCTTTAATTAAATTAAACGTGCGATGCATACAGGTTGTATTTAAGGGTTCATAGTGTATTGTTTGCGTAATTTATCGGCTTATTAGTATGATTTCGACGGCCATATAGATCAATCTATAACTCGTGCTTTCTCGTGCCAAGTTTTTTCCTTGTTGAAATAATTTTGTTATTTATACGTCATATAGAATCATTTATATGTCATGTAGTAAGTTAATAATTGTAATGTTTTATTTTGTTTGAAAAGTTTGCAATTTGTATTTGTGATCATCGGATGAAGGATGTTGTTGACGTTATTTAATTAAATTTAATTGAGTTTCATTGAAATAATGTAGATGATATTTATGTATATATCATGATAGCAGTACGTATTTGGTTATTGAGCGTATTAGATTGATAAAAACCATGATAATGATACATAGATAGAGATACAAACATTTGTTGATGAACTAGGTTCAAGGAAATATTATGTATGATCATAATAGACAAACTTTCAGGACTACTTTTGTTATATTGCAAAGTTTAGCTTTAATTTTTAGGCATTCTCAAGTTGGAGGGTTTTATGTTGTATTTATCAAATGTATGTTAATTACGGATTCGATGTTTCTGCATGGGAAGACGAACGAACTGTACGAATTAATAATCGAGTTAATAATTGAAATGATTAAGTTTCTTCAGTTACAATATATTATGCTAGTGATTCGTTTTTATCCATTAGTCTTATTATCTTTTTTCAACATAACATCATTTGTGACCTAACCACCATCAAATCATCTGAAAAAACACCATTGATCAATGAGCTCAAAGATGTCTGCGGATCAGATTAGCTACACAAATGCTTCAAGTTTTTATTCAATCAAGAGATTGCAGAAGATGAGGGGATGGTTATGTGGCGAGGGGAACGAAGGAATGAGCTAGTTAGAGGGGTTAATAAGCGCACGGAGAGAATGAATGAGGTTTTGTCTCTGAACTTTGATGAAGAAGAAGCTGTTGATGAGACCTATGAGTGTCTTCATGAAGTTCAAGTGATGGAGCGTCGGTTGTTGGAGTCCGTTGCTCTCATGTTGGTAGAGGTGCGTGCTATTATCACCAAAAAGCAGGAGCATATCACCATCATGGAGAAGTATGATTAGGTTTGGGTCTTTAGGCTATTTTGTGTTGGCCAATGGTGTAGGTAGGTTGTTGGGTTTAGCTGTGTTTTTCTTGGTCTTGGTTGATGTCATGATGGAAACCTAAGATGTAATTAAGTTTGTTAATAATGAATAAAATTTCGGGTTTAAGGTCCCAATATTGTTTTAATTTTTTTTAAATTTATATAATGTATTTATAAGCATTTGACTAACTTTATTTCTCACACACATAAATAAAACACAAATACAAAACGTATGTTGGTGAAATAAGTTTTTAGAGTGAATTTAGGGGTTTCAGTTTGAAGAAATATAATTGAAATCAAACAATAAGGAATCAAAATAAACGTTATCATTAAGGGTTTGAGTGTATCAGGTATTATTTCATCAATAAAATGTTTATTATTTTATAAAACTGATTCTCAGATTTGTGATTGATTAGATCTATTTAAAAAAAATACCTTACTTGGTTATGGTTTGTAGTATGGTTTGATCATACTCCTAATTTTTCTGTCCTAATTGTTAGTGAAATGATAGTTAAAACTAATTCATGAGTGGAAGATACGGATATATTGCTTTGATAATAGTGAAATGAAGATGTTTTTAATTTTTGGCAAATAATAAAAAAAAGTTTTATACTTGACATCATTTGCTCTTGTGGGTAGCGAACAATTTTTTTTGCTTTCGTGGGTACTATACTTTCAAATTCATCCTCTTTAGGGTATTTTGAGAAGTTTTTGGACATTTTTGCCCCTTTGAGCTAACAGTTTTTTTTCCCGAAGGGCAAAAATGTCACATAGTACCCTAAAGAGGATGAATTTGAAAGTATAGTACCCACAAAAGCAAAAAAATTTGTTCGCTACCCACAAGAGCAAATGATGGCAAATATGATACTTTTTATTATTATTTTCCCTTTAATTTTATATATATTTTGGTGTGCTTGAATTTGATATATACGGTGTTCGGAAATTATTCATGCTAGTAGGATAGGGGGTTATTGATGTGATGATAGTTGGTGTGAAAACTAGAAGGGGGGTTGAATAGTTTTGCCGATTTTAACTTAGTTTCAAAAACTTTAGATTCGATGTTATGCGAAATCGTATGGATGGATAGAAAGAATAGATCTATACGTAATGCAAGTAAAGAAAGCAAGTAAAGTAAATGATAGAAATGACACAACCGATTTATAGTGGTTCGGCTACAAGGACACCTTCCTTGCCCTACTCCACTCCCCGACTCACCTACTCGAGAGTTCAGGCACTATATCAACAAACTCCTTCAACTTGGCGGAGAAGCCTTCACAACGTTGCTTACACTTTTTCCGGTACAAAGCTAAATACCTAGTGCTTAACACGGAGGACCAAACCGACACAACTATAAGACAACAACTATGTGAAATATGAAATACAAGATCTTGCTACAGAAATCTTATGGAGGAAGAAATCAATCAAGGACCCCTTGCTTGGATGACTTGTAGTATCTTGTGATCTCGCCTTAGAGAAGGACCTATATGAGAATCACAACAAAAGAAAGAAGAACTACTATATAGATCAAGAGATCTGAGATTAGAAGAATGAAAGAATATATGAGAGAGTTTGTAAGAAGAGGGGTGAGTTACAATGAGGAAATGGCCATCTATTTATAGGCAAAAACTTGCTACTGTTGCACGGATCCCACGGATCCCTTACATGAGGGATCCGTCCAGTGTAAACTGAGGGATCCGTAGGACGCTCCGCCTAAATGGGTTATGGGTCATGGGTCATAGACTTTGGACCATGGGTATCCAAATAGATATAATGTATCTATAAGATGCAATGCATCTAGTCAATGGGTCATGGGTTAGCTCAATGGGTTTTGGATATGCTCCATGGGTGTGGGTCATGGGTTATGGTTTTTACCCATCCTAATAAACTATTACAATAAATGAATTATTACAACAATTTATATTAAATGACTATATATGTAGATGCTTTATAAAAATAACATGTATCCTTATAATTTTACTTATGATAACTTTATATTTGTTATCAACAAAACACAAAGAGATCGCTAAATATTAATAAACATTTTTACTTTTAATTTGTATTAACAATCTCCGCCTTTTTGTTGATGACACAACATAATATTATGATGAGTAAAACTTAAGATTAGATGTATGTTTTGAAAGCATAAGTTTCACTTCTTCTCCCCCTTTTTGTCGAAACAAAAAGTAACCCTAACGAAGAAATAAAGTGTGGAAAAATAGTATAATCCACGAATCACTAACTCTCCCTTGACGGTAGCTCCCCCTAGAATAGGGCGTCAAGTGAGAAAATATAATACCTACAAAGAAAAAGTTAGTAGTAACATGCAATATAATCTTGTGATTGACGAGAAACAAGATGGAGAGACAAGGTATGTAAACAAAGCCTTGTAATAAAAAGACAAACTGTAGTGGTATACAGGCCACATACAAATAGTTAAAATAAGAACAAGGTTTGTTCTCTTAAAATGACTCAAAGAACAAAAATAGAGAAAATAGTAATCTCATTCCTTCCATGCTTGCATAAGGTTAATTATGGAAGTTTTGGTGAGTGATGATGTTGATGCGATCAAGAATGTGGTTAAGTATGAATCACATCTCGTCCCTAATTTCCATTGCAAGTTCCCTAGTGGATTGGCAATGTAGATGATGTGGGTATTGTGTGTGGATGGTTTCCGGGTAAGTTTGATTGGTGGAAAGCAGAATTTGTGGTGGAAAGTGTGAAAAATATGGATCAAAATCCGGAATGTTTGGAAGTGGTAGTAGAAAGGAACCTAGATGTTCTTGTAAAACAATGGGAGCTAAAGGTGGTGAAGTTACAAGATGTTTGTAAATTGTGTTTGGAGATGTGGGTGGTGTTAAAAAGACTAGTTCTTTTGGGTTGGTTTGTTGGAGTGTTTTCGGAGTCTTAAGGAGTTCCGATACAGTGATCTTAGGTGGAGACTTGATAGGTGATTATGGTGGTGTGCTTGTTGGAGATGAGGGAGTTGCTACTATAGAATCATTTGGTGGTGAATGAGTAGTTGGTGATGAACTTTTTGACAATGGTTTGGCTAAAAAACAAGGCCAGATGCTAATCCATGCAGTTTTTCTAGATTTGGGTGTTGGCACTACGGAAGGTGGTAGGATAAAGTTTTGGATTTCTTGAAGAGGATTATTTGCACTAGGTGATTCATCAATGTTGGAAGATCTTTTGGCTGACATGATGATGATTGTTTGTGTGGTTGAGAGTGATGAAGATGCAAGCATTTTGGGAACCTTATTTATAGAGAAAATAATGCATTGTAATGAATGCTTGACCCAAAATGTGAACTAAAATCTAATGATTAGATATGAATTTAAGCCATGTGAACATGAGAGCACAAGCATTAAGTAACATGCTCATTAGTGACAAAGGTAAAATAATGAAAATATGAAGGTTTATAGCCAAAGTGAGAAAAATAGAAGAAAAATTCAGCTTCTGTCCCACGGTTCCCACGGATCCTTCCCTTGAGGGAACCGTCCAGCATGAATGATGGGATCCGTGGTACTGGTGACTCAAGCAGCTCAAACTTTTCATTTTGGAAAAATTTGTGCCTAGTGTGTTCCTATATTCAAACCATTTGGAGTTGCGGTTATCTCGACTCCTAAAAATAAAAAGAAAAATAAACTAGAAGTGAAAAAGCATACTATTATGTGAGATAACCCGAGTGCTCCTAAATTCATTGTTGCTTGAATGAATGTACCCGAAAACACATATTGGTTATGTGTTCCCTTTAGCATTCAAAAGACATGAGATGCAATGAAAACGGATTTTTACTTTGTATTAATAATGAAAAATGGCTTGTCCTAGAAGTGAGAAATAGCTTTTATGAAAATGATACGGGAAGAAGTATCTTTTAGAAAGTATTTCAAAAGAAGTTTCTTGTTTAAAGAAAAGTTTATCTTTTAGTTAAGAAAAATAGATATGAAATTACATGTTTGTAAAATAAAATTTACCTTGGGTTTTGAAAATTCCTGTATTGTTTGTGAGTTGTGTGTGAAATAGAGATCCTAGACTCAGAAACTAGGAAGGCTAATGTTTACATACCTTGTAGAGTTGAGAAACAAATTACGACGATTGTTCCATGAGACCAAGACCAAGACGAAGCAAGTTGAATTGTTCCCGCTTCAACGGTTTGGTAAGGACGTCGGCTATGTTGTCTTCGGATGCTACTTTCTCAATAGAAATGTTTCCCTTTTGAACATTATCTCTTAAGAAGTGATAACGGATATCTATATGCTTGGTGCGAGAGTGCAACACCGGATTCTTGCTTAAGTCAATAGCACCTTTTTTGTCGCATAGAATGGCTATATCACTTAGATGGATGTCGTAGTCAACTAACGCTTGTTTCATCCATAGTGCTTGTTGGCATGCTTTGCCGGCGGAGACATATTCGGCTTCAGTTGTTGATATGGCTAATTCTGTTTGCTTCTTCGAGAACCAAGATGTTAAACAACATCCCATAAAAGTACATACACCACTTGTACTCTTTCGGTCAACATAATCACCTGCATGGTCAAAATCTGCATATACAATAGTTTTTACCCCCGTACCCTTAGGATACCATAATCTCTATTGAGTTGTACCCTTAATGTATCTAAATATTTTTTTCACCGCTTTTAGATGTGATGTTTTAGGGTCTTCTTGAAACCTATCAGATAGACAAACACTAAACATAATATCCGGCCGACTAGCCGTAAGATAGAGAAGACTACCAATCATGCCACGGTATTTTGTGTTATGAACGGATTCACCGTCTTCATCTTTTGTAAGTTTAGTGTCAGATGACATTGGTGTTCTTATGGGTTTTGACTCTTCTAAACCAAATTTCTTTAACATCTCTTTTATGTATTTAGATTGATTAAAGAAGATACCATCTTCTAGTTGTTTGATTTGTAGACCAAGAAAGAAACGTAGTTCTCCCATCATACTCATTTCAAACTCGTCATACATGATTTTTGAGAAATCATCACACATGTCTTGACAAGTTGAGCCGAATATAATATCGTCCACGTATATTTGAACAATAATTATATGTGACTCCTTTTTCTTAGTAAAAAGTGTATTATCAACTAACCCCATAGTGTAGTTGTTTTTTTTATTAAAAATGATTTGAGTCTATCATACCAAGCTTTTGGGGCTTATTTAAGACCGTAAAGAGCTTTCTTTAGTTTGTACACGTGTTTAGGTTTTTCGAAATCAATAAAGCCCAGAGGTTGAGCTACATAGACTTCTTCATTAATAAAGCCATTTAGAAAAGCACTTTTAACATCCATTTGAAAAAGCTTAAGATCATTGGCACAAGCATAAGCAAGAAGTATTCTTATAGACTCTAATCTAGCCACGGGCGCATAGGTCTCATCAAAGTCTATGCTTTCTTGTTGATTATACCCTTGGGCAACGAGTCTAGCTTTGTTTCTAGACACTACACCATTTGCATCTAACTTGTTTTTATATACCCATTTAGTTCCTATTATGGTTTGGTTACTAGGTGGAGGGACAAGTGTCCAAACATCGTTATAAACAAATTGATTTAACTCTTCTTAGCATAGCCATTACGCAACTTTCATCTTTTATGGCTTCTTGTGTATTTTTAGGTTCTATGGTTGAGACAAAACAAAATAAACTACTTTGGTTTTGAACTTGAGATCTTAAGGTTCTTTCATTTAACTTTTCTATGACCTTATCTACGGGGTGATCTTTAGACTCATTAATATTGATGATTTCATTGTTTAATGATTCATCATCTTTTTTTTTATATTTTCCTTGATTTCTATGGCTTCACTTTCGATTATCTCGTCATCGACAAGAGGTTGGGTAGGTTTAGGTGGACTTTCATCAAATATTACGTTTAATGACTCTTCAACATTCATTATTTCTTTTATATAATATAACATAAGTTTTACTATTAGGAGAGTAACCTAAGAAGATACCTTCGGTTGATTTAGGATCAAATTTAGTTAGGTAATCTTTAGTGTTAAGTAGAAAACCTTTTCTACCAAAGACTCTAAAATGTTCTAACGTAGGCTTTTTGCCTTGAAGTAACTCGTAAGGAGTTTTACCTAAGAATGGTCTAATTAAGACTCAATTAAGTATGTACGTTGATGTATCAACGACATTGTACCAAAATTTTTGAGGAATAGATTGCTCATTTAACATGGTGCGACTCATTTCTTGTAAGGTTCTATTTTTCCTTTCAACTACCCCATTCGATTGTGGAGTGCGAGGAGCCGAGAAATTGTAAGTAATTTCATTAGCGTCACAAAAGCTCCAAATTGCACTTCATTATCGAATTCCCTACCATGATCCGTTCTAATAGACACTATACGACTTCCTAATTGTCTTTGGATTTTCTTACTTAATATTTCAAAGTAATTGAACGTTTTAGTTTTATTCTTTTAAAAACTTAGTCTATGTGTACCTAGAGTAATCATCCACTATGACCAAAGTATAGTAGTTACCTCCATAACTTTGAATAGCGGATGGACCAAATAAATCCATGTGAAGTAGTTCTAGACACTTAGTAGTAGAGACCGTATTTTTATCTTTGTGACTAGCATGGACTTGCTTTCCTACGTTACAAGCATCACAAAAATGATGTTCGTATTTTCATTTTGGTAGATCTCTTACTAGTTCTTTAGATGATTGCGATTGAAGAAGTCGCATATTGGCGTGGCCCAATCTTCGATGCCATAAGGTCAAAGTATCATCCATAAAAGTAAGACAAAGTTTGTCTTTAGGTTTATTACCGATTTTAATGACATAGACTCCATGTTTTCTAATGCCTCTTCCTATAGTAATGTCGTTTTTCAATATTTTACTACCGGTTTCACTAAAAAGTACGTTACACTTTTTATCACATATTTGTCCTATACTTAGAAGGTTGAAGTTTAGGTTCTCTACGTGACACACATCGTTAATGGTTAAAGATTTGTGAGAAATTGTACCTTTACCGATGATTTTGCTCTTGCTATTACCAAATACCACATTCCCTCCATTGAAGGATTCGTATGCGGAAAACAAGTCTTTATTACCGGTCATGTGCCTCGTGCACCCGCTATCCTTGATCCATTCATCCGGATCTAGGTCGACCATTAAGCACACCTAAGAAAACAATTAACTCAAAAGTTTGGTCCCCATTTGTTCATGGGTCCATTAGTGTTATACATTTCATTCATATTAGGCATATATGGAAAAGGTAAGTATGCATTCCATGGTGCAAAGTTTTGAAATGGAAAACCGTTTTGTACATTAGGATTCCATCCCATTTTATGGTGGTTACTTCTCGAATAAACATTATTAGGTCTTCTTATAAATGTGTTTGGTTTTGAAAACGATGGACCTTTGTCTCTCATAAAAAATTGATTTTGTTTTAATGGTGGTGGTTTTCTAACAGTAACGTGGGTTGGTTTCTTCTTATTAACGATAACAAAGTCGGTTCTAGATGAAGTAGCTACACTATTTCTACTGTTTGCATCAGCAGACCCACGGATCCCTAGTTTTACACTAGTCGGTTCCCTTTTTGTGGGATCCGTGACTACAGTGACTTGTTTTTCTATTGCTTTGACGAATTGTGTTTCTTTATTTTGCTAGTTGATGCATCAAGTTGCTGAATACCTAAACCTTTTTGGTTGTTTCCTGTTTTAACACTATCTAATATCATTTCTAGAGTATTAGTACTCATTCTAGCAATCTTGGAATCAAGATTATCAACTAGTGTTTGAAGTTGAACACAAAGCTCACATTCCCCACTTGCTATCTTCCCTTTATCTAAACATTTTAATTTGCTTTTTAATTCAATGACTTCTTTTTCTAAACGTCCATTTTGGTTTTTCAAAATCTTGTTTTTGTTAATTACTTTTAGACTAATTTTGCAAAGTTTATCATATTCATGATGCAATGAATCATCATCTAATGTTGAGCTACTATAATAGAGATTCGGGACATACCTCGTTTGAGTCATTTTCCATGAGACAAATTTCTTTGTCCTCCTCCTCGCTCATTCCCCACAAACCATTTATGAACGCTTTTTATTCGTCACGTTTGGGACACTCACTAATGAAGTGATTAGGGTCCCCACATTTAAAACATGCATGTTCATCCCTTGCTTTCTTATCGTCTTTGCCTTTTCGGAACCCCTTCTTGTCATCATATGGTTGCTTGACATATCTTCCCTTTCTTCTAAAGAACTTCTTGTAGTCCCTTACTGCCATAGCATATTCTTCGTCATCACTATCCGAAGAAGATTTTTCTTCATCGCTTGAGACCTTATTGGCTTTTAAGGCAAGAGATTTGTGCTTTTCTTTCTTCTCTTTTGAGGCTTCGGAAGCTTTAGCGAGGACAAGCTCATAGACCTTTAGATTGCCTATGAGTTCGTCGAGGGTGAGGATTGACAATTTTTTTGATTCTTCGATGGTCGTCACCTTTGATCTCCACTTGGATGAAAGTGCCCTTATATATCTCCTAACATGATTACGACTAGAGAAAGACTCATCAAGTATTTGTAATGATGTAATTATAGTATTAAAGTTAGCAAAAGAATTATATATAGTATCCTCATCCGATATTGAAAATTGTTCATATTGTTGAACAAACAAATCTATTTTATTGTTTTTAACTTGTTGATTTCCTTGATGTGTTACAACTAAATAATTTCAAATTTCGTTAGAGGTTTTAAGCATAGAAATTCTTTCGAATTCCTTTTTGGGTAAAGCATTGTATAAACCATTTTAGCTTCACTATTTTTGGAAAGCTTTTTCTTTTGATCATCGATGAGTTGATCATGAGGTGTGTTTACTATATTTCCGGTTTTATCATCTTTTGTAGTGGCTTCAAAGTCGCCTTCAACAAAGATGTACCAAAGATCAATATCTTTTGACTTCACATACGTTTCGAATATATTTTTCTAATAAATAAAACCATTAGTTTCAAGTAGTGGAGGTCGTTGCATAGATTTCCCTTCTTTATAATTTTTAGAACCCATTGTGATCGAAAAGTTTTTAAAATACTATTTACTTTAAAACTTTTGTAAACTTAGCTCTGATATCAATTGTGAAAACTAGAAGGGGGGGGGAGGTTGAATAGTTTTTCCAATTTTAATTTAGTTTCAAAAACTTTAGATTCGATGTTATGTGAAATCGTATGGATGGATAGAAAGTATAGATCTATACGTAATGCAAGTAAAAAAAGCAAGTAGAGTAAAGGATAGAAATGAAACAACCCATTTATAGTGGTTCGGCTACAAGGACACCTTCCTTGCCCTACTCCACTCCCCGAGTCACCTACTCGAGAGTTCAAGCCCTATGTCAACAAACTCCTTCAACTTGGCGAAGAAGCCTTCACAACATCGCTTACACTTTTTCCGGTACAAAGCTAAATACCGAGTCCTTAACACGGAGGACCAAACCAACACAACTATAACACAACAACTACGTGAAATATGAAATACAAGATCTTGCTACAGAAATCTTGTGGAGGAACAAATCAATCAAGGACCCATTGGTTGGATGACTTGTAGTATCTCGTGATCTCGCCTTAGAGAAGAACCTATATGAGAATCACAACAAAAGAAAGAAGAACTACTATATAGATCAAGAGATCTGAGATTAGAATAATGAAAGAATATATGAGAGAGTTTGTAAGAAGAGGGGTGAGTTACAATGAGAAAATGGCTCTTTATTTATTGGCAAAAACTTGCAACTGTTGCACAGATCCCACAGATCCCTTACATGAGAGATCCGTTCAGTGTAAACTGAGGGATCGTTAGGACGTTCCCCTAAATGGGTTATGGGTTATGGGTCATGGGTTATAGACTTTGGACCATGGGTATCCAAATAGATACAATGTATCTAGAAGATGCAATGCATCTAGTCAATGAGTAATGGGTTAGCTCCATGGGTTATGGATATGCTCCATGGGTATGGGTATGGGTTATGGGTTATGATTTTTACCCATCCTAATAAACTATTACAATAAATGAATCATTACAATAATGTATATTAAATGACTATATATGTAGATGCTTTACAAAAATAACATGTATCCTTATAATTTTACTTATGATAACTTTATATTTGTTATCAACAAAACACAAAGAGATCGTTAAATATTAATAAATGTTTTTACGATTTATTTGTATTAATAGTTGGTTTTATTTACGGGCGTATTTTCCTAATAATGAATAAGTCTTCATTTTTTTGATAGATTAGGTTAGCTGGTCATTAGCTTGCAACCGGAATAGGCCGCTGTATGTTTAAGAATCCATGCAAAATTCTAGTATGCATAAGTGACAATTCAAAAGCATTATTTGGTTGTATGCCTATGGTCGCTATTTTTACGTCTGGACTGTGATACACTTTTCCAAACATATAATATTGATGATCAACGCATTACTTCATGTTTATAGCGAATGAATGTCAACACAATTATATACAAAGCTGTTAAATCTCTTCAAGTCAATCATGTTTCATTGTGGTTGCCATCCGTTGGCGACACATGAATATATATTTTCTGTGAGAAGATATAATGATTGGTCCCTAGCAGATGCCCGTCCCAATGAACCATGATTGGCTCAAAGACGTTAAGCATCTCTATATATAGTCGTAGTAGAATGGGCTGGAACTTGACATCGAATAGTAATACTTTGAATGAGAGTGACACAAAGTTGCAATTATTTTATGCTTTTTTTCATCATATCTTGCATTTCCATTATCAGCTTATAATGGAAAATTTTAAGTTAAACACTTACAGTTTAGTTTATTCAGACAACTGTAAGAGGCTAATATTAACGTAGATGGGACTTCTGATATCCATCTCAAATACCTTTTGCTATCTAAATAAGCTTCGTGTAAAGTTATGCACCAGACATTTTGCTAGGCCGTTAAGATATCAAAAGAAATTAAAGGGGAAAATCAGAGTGTCTAGATACATGCAGCGCGTTTGGGTATGTTTTTGGATTCATGTATGCGATGCCGACTTGAATAGCCATTGTCGTAGTAAATAACACAAAACTGTTTATCTTGTTAGAAATAAGTAACTTTTATAGTTTAGAATGGAATAGGTTTAAAAAACTTAAACATCTAAAGTCGAGCTATCAGCTACTCTTGTTCTGCGCAGTGTGTACAATAGTCGTCTTCAGTTTCATCAGTAGTTGCGTTATTGTTAAGAGCATGAGATTGCACTTGAGTATCCACGTTTGTTGCTGTTTTATTTATTAATGATAATATCAACGCCATAGCTTTCCTTTTTTCATATTGAGCTTTGAAATTGACTTGTCTCCACCTTTTAGTGTCTGGCGCAAGTTATAAATGTGGGTTTTCTTTTATCTGCTTCTTTTCTTCCTTAAGTGATTGTAATATGTCTTGGATGTACTCATTGGCCTGTGCACCTCCATTTTCAGCCTATAAAGTCAACAAAAGTTGTAAGTAATATGGTAGCCTCTAATCTTCCAACTTTATTATTAGCAACTGTTACAAATAACATATTAGTTTAAATTTAATTCTAACCTCAATACTGTCAATCAATGCTTGTATACTCTTAAGCTTACAATGTGGCCAACGTTGAATTCCCAAATCCCTACATTGTCTTTTCAAAACAGTTAATCCAATGTTAAGCTCTTTAGCAGCTACATTTATTGGCTTGTCAAAGTATTTGGCTATCACCTCCCTGGTAAACGCCATTTTTTTAAAGTTGGATAGTGTATACATATGTGTTATTCGATACGTGGATGAGTATGGGTGGAGGATAGCAGGAAACTTATATTAGCACCACCAAGCAGTTGAGTTTCCTTACAGTTACAAAAAAAAAAAAAAAAAAAAAAAAAAAAAAAAAAAAAAAAACTTGTAACTTCTTAAAACTCATTAGCTAAATTTACTTATGAGGAGTTTAACTGTTACTTTTTCTAATTATTGCAATATGATGTCTTTAGATATTCCTAAATAAATCAGTTTTGGTTTTTGAGTTAACTTATAGGCACTTAAAATGAGCAAAGGAGTATGGTCTGATTAATATTGTGATGGTCTAAACTAATGAATATATATAGAGTATGCAAAATTATTTTAAATATAAAAGTAAAGGGAATTTGCATATGAATTTCGTGCTGACACTATTGCATTCTGGAAAAGCTTTAGCACTAGAAATTTTATAAGTTACACATGTAGTTTTTAGGAATACTTGTCTATTCAACATTACTATGTGATATAGCTTTAGAACTGAACATGCTTTTTTAATTGTAGGAAAATGTTTATGTTGGATATTTATAATTTAAGAGATAACGAATTTCATCATGAATGAATTAGAAAGTTGGCAATTGTTTGAAAAGATACATATGCATAATAGTGTTAATCTAAATTAGGTTTTTAAAACCCTCCTTGTAAACAATATTGGGTGTTCATTGCAGTAAGTCTTTTGTCTCATGTCCGGTAATTATGATTCTCAGACACTCTGTCCTTGTGACTCGAGAGAGTACAACATATATTTGGCCATGACTGAACACAGGTTTTGGAAAATAAACACCAACATATTTTATTGATTGACACAGACTATTGCTAATGGTCATCGCGTAGCATTGTTTTACAGGAAACTGTCTGCGTTTCATTATAAATGTCCACTTTGACTATGTGGAAGTGAGTATTATCCTAGGTATAAGGACAATATATCCTAGCATGTGTATCACACCAATCTCGTGCCATGAGAAATGCCTAGGCAACAACGCTTGTCTGATTTAAGTTTCTCATGAGGCTACCAACTATTGCCACAACGATCTTGTCACCCATGTCCTATTAGGTTTAAGTTTTGGCCGTTAATTCTGAACGTATATGGACCCCTACATGAGTTAACTTAGTTATCTATTTTTTGTCCAAAAAACTTAAAGCGAAACATATTGTTGTATACTTTAACTTGATCTCTAAATTTTGATCCAAGCCAATTGGTATAATCAAGGAAGTTTTATAATGGGACGTATGCATCATTGAATTTTGGATGCAGGACTTGACTATCTTGGCAAGAAAGGGACAATGTTGGGTTTCTATACTTGTGTTCCTTATTAGTTCTCTCTTCATACAACATCATAGCGTCACAGTTCTGGCATTGTGACGTTGGCGGGACAATACTATGGTAAGAGACATGTACTCCTTGTTCACAAAGAAATAATAACAATAAGTTATCTCTAAAACTACTTTAAAGTTATGTTATTAAGAGGCTTTGACATATTTGATTGAATGGTAGGATTAATTACCTCTAGAGGTTCCAATATAATATCTGTTGTTGGAATCTAGACATTCAAATTGCATCCTGAACACTTATTTGTGGATAACTTTAGGTATACTGGATACAAAATTTACAATTCCTTAATATAACTGAAATGATAATTTGATGTATGAATATATAGGGGTGCATGTCTTAATCTGCTTCATAGGCAGTTATGTTTTCTAATTTAAGCCCACAGCAAGTCTAACTATAGATTGGACATAGATGGGATATTCTTGGGATTGGTATTTGATTTTGTGAGTTAAACATTCACAGACATCAAGATGCAGAAACAATTTTTATATAATCAAACAAATTACATACTGACTTACCATGATGCATTGTTTATCATAGAGATGGCTGTTTGACTGTGTCAATAAGGTTGTAACTCACACATATATATTTGAACATGAGTCAAATGAAGAGGCTCAATAGTCTGCCTTTTGGGATATTGTGCTCTAAATGTAGCATTGATTGATAATTGAAAATAGAAAAAGTAGCATAGCCATTCATTAGGTAATAAGAGAAAATACACCATTGGTTATTAGATGAATAACACTTAAGGATTCTAGAGCATAACAACAGCTGACATTCATCTTCCTTTTTTGTTTGTTACTCCAAATTTGTAGATACTTTTAATCTTCATGTTTCATGGCATGCTCCAGTCATCCTCCATTTGATTTTCTGAGACCATTTGCACCACATACTTTTATAGGAAATTGTTTACATTGGATCTTGAATGGCCATATATTCATGTTTAACATGAAAGTACATCTTGATATTAAAACTATGTCTCCCAGATTTGGACCACTGATGATTTCTGCTTCAATTACATATCTTCCTAGCCTCTTGACAATAAGATGGGTTCCCATATACAAGCCTCCATTTGGATTCACATTTCTTATGAGTGCGACTCGTACATTTATTTTCAACCTTAGAATATGAGCTGGCGTATAGGGTCTATCGATAGTATGTGACATAGTGTTGAATTGTTTTGGAATGTAAGCATCAATCTAATATTTATATTATGAAATAGAAGTGTTTTTAAACTGAATCATTAATTGATAAGCAACTGAATAGACATGAACATGTATTCAATAGCTATAACATAAATATCTTTGGGTTTCTTTGTTCCCTTGTTGTGGCATAATTGATATCTCCCAAAATTAAGAATTTAGGTGGTATACAATATACAAAAAAAAATGTAGTAATTTGAGTAGCTGAATTTGTAGTTGTTAGTTTTATATTTCCATAATAACATATAATTTTGGAAGGAGGACTTGACTATCTTGTCAAGAAAGGGACAATGTTGGATTTCTATACTTGTGTACCTCATTAGTTCTCTCTTCATACAACATCATAGCGTCACAGTTCTAGCATTGTGACATTCGCGGGACAATATTATGGTAAGAGACATGTACTCCTTGTTCACAAAGAAATAATAACAATAAACCAATCGGTAAACATAGTTATGTTGATGCCTTCCTTTTGAAGTAGTGCTGGCAAACTTTCTAAACCATGCAATGTTATTCCATTTTGGTTGGGTAGGTGGTAAGTCAGCTTCACAACGGATGGATAGGAATAATGAATATCAAATGAAAATAGTCGCCAAACTGCTTCACATGGGGCTAAGTAGCGACAATTCAAGAAGTTCTTGATTTCACCAATTCAGGAATGCGTGTTCAATTAAAAGATACACCAATTCAGAATCAATTCAACTATAATGACCCATCTTATTACAACTTTACTATCTGATTATTAATGAAAACCTTCACTTCATAGGTCTTTGTTTTCCGTTGCTGCTACAAAGCTCTTATTCGTTTGATGTTTATGTTGCATCCGATGCCGGATCAGTATCCCTGACAAATCAGTGGAACCATTTGAGTATTAATAAATACTTGTTGTAATTTGGTAGATGTGTTTGCATAAGAATCCTTTGGGTACGTTAGTGTTCCTAGCTTTCCACTTATTTTTATCAATATTTATCAATATACATATGAGAATAAATAGCAAAAACATCATATTGTACATATTTTGAACCCGCATCAAGTCATCATCAATAATCAATCAATATTGGGGTAAACAGTGTCTACTACGTAATGCTCACTTTTATTAACTCTTCATGCAGGCGATGAAACTGACATTAACGTGTTCAATTCAAAGATACACCAATTCAGGATCAATTCAACTATAATGACCCATCTTATTACAACTTTACTATCCGATTATTAATGAAAACCTTCACTTCATAGGTACTTTTTTTCGTTGCTGCTACAAATCTCTTATTCGTTTGATGTTTATTTTGTAGCCGATGCCGGATCAGTATCCCTGTGGGAAAAATCATCAGCTAAGATGTAACACAATATCAAAGAATTGGGTAAATTTAATATAGGATTCTACTACTTTTTAACCCTTCTCCTAGAAGATCTCCCTTTGATGTCTTCAGTTTGCTCATATGTGGGGTGTTCTGGCAAGTCAATAAAGAGCCTACATCCGTAAAAAGCGTATTAATTACATCAACAACATAGCGGTTAAGTAATTCATATTTTACAATGTCAAATATACCGTTTCTTGATATTCTTCCTAACAGCTGCCCCATCTTTGATATGTTCTATCTCCTCTTTTTCCGACCATGAATCTTCAATAACATACCTAACATACAAAAACACTACTTGTCATGATAGGTTATACTTTAATTGAAAAACAAAATTATGCCATACAAACCTTCGTGTCTTCTTCTGCTCATCTATTTCAGTTTCTGAATCCTCAAGCTCACCCCTTTAATAGCAAACAATTAATGAGATTTATTTGGTTAAATTATAAACGTTCGTTAAATGTTAATAGATACACCATTGACTAACCTCTCGTGTGGTTTTTCTTCAGCGGCTTTGGTGGAGTATAGAGAGATGGATCATCAGATAATTTCTTCAAATGGCGCTTTTCGATAGAAGAAGTTTCAGTCACATTTATGCCCTCTATTTTAGTTTCCGGCATATCGGGTAGAGCCCTTAAATTATACAGACAGCAATGAGAGGTTAAGTAGTTTATGGTAAAACATTTGTGCACATGAATAGTATGTTAGGTGCCTTACTCTTTTTGGTTGTTTTCAGAAACCGATGTCGGAGTAGGAGCTTCCATCGGAGAACTCTGTTCCACTGTGGTGGAGGTTGCACTTTCAGTTGTTTCCGGGTCCTTGCAAATCCCAGAACATGTGAAGCTCTCATAGCTCCCATGTTCGTAGTAAGTATGAGTCTTTATCTCAATTGCGTGTGAAGTACCCACAACATTGGTAATGGCACGCGGAAGCATAGATTGATCAATTGAATCCTGCAAAGAGAGGTATGGGTCAGACTACATAATTGAGTTTATACAGGTGAATAATAATGTACCTCATCATATGTTTGAAAAAGTGAACTCGTTGGATGCTTAACCAATTCGGTGGTCGTCTCATCAAAGAGGACAACAACCATCTGTGCCGTATCGTCCGATATACCAAGCTCTAACTTGTACCTGGGCAGCCGGTATTACACATAAAAGGTCAGAATTAATTCATTTCATCTGTTATCACAGAATCGTTTTTAGAAACATAAAACTTGCACAACCTTATAACCGGGTAATCGGTGGCTTGATTAATTGCAGGAGTCACACCAAAACTGGCCGTCTTGCCTGGTCAGGCCTTTTATGCATTGCTCACCCACGCATGATGGATAATTCCACCCATTTCTGGTTATCACATTATTGATCCTTACCTTGCAATGGAAAGTTGATGTCTGAAAAGGAAAGAAAGCTATTAATCAAAGAAACGGGGCAATAATTATATACACTAAGTATGAGACTGAAAGATATGTACATCATTTCTCCTATTCCTTGCCCACATAAGCACATTCTCAAGTGTCCCTGGCTTTGGTACAGAGTGATCAACAGGTATGGTTTCCTTCCTTGGATTCATACCACTGCATGTACAATCAATAATAATTGATACCATGTGACAAATTATTAACTGTTCATGGAAAATGTTATTGACTTACTGTGCATACCTAACGCCTCCTTTGAATTCTCTTAGGGCTGGTATGTCATCGTCCTCTAGTATCTGTGTGGACGAACTACTTGACAAATAGAGCTTATCTGAAAGGTAAATACAAATACCAACTCAATTTGTATGGTTTAAACATTAGGTGGGCTGGACAATTACCATTGTAGTGTTTTGCATTGACCACACTCAGCATAACGACACGTAATCCTGTATGTTTCGCCTTTTTCTCAACCAACACATCGCAAAGCCCCCCCCCCCATAAGGTCACCCTAATTGACTGTCCACTGGTCACGAAACACGATGCAAAACATGTGGTTAGGCATATTTGATTAGTTGTACCAACCATACAAAAATTAACATACCTTTAATTGGCAATATAGAAATCTAGATGTCTAAAACCTGTTTTCTGATAAGTTAACCTGCTAACGTTGCTGATGTAACCTACAACATCTGTACAGTGTACCATAGTAAGAATAATATGTATAATATCAATATCAAAACTAAATATTCTAGGAAAATGTATTGACCAATTAGAAATTTATTGTTGGTTGCTTCAATGCTCTCAAAAGGAACCAATTGAAATGGATGTCTGACAAAACCATCAGACTTGATAGCAGATTTCCTTACTGTCGTTGAACCATCAAATTCAACCATGTACTCAACATCTTTGATTACCATGTACTCTTCCTTATTTTGTATAACGGTAAAATCTTTTATGGAGTAAATCATGCCATTGTGTAACTTGGATACAAAATTATGTGAAACCGCAGCTTTTGAGGTGCAATGCATAATATTACCTAGAAAAAGAAAAATGTATTTAGTGAATCATATTTGACAATCATATTTCAGCATAACAACTTTAATAATTTGCAGGAAAACAAAGGTGTCAGCTACCTTCCTAACAGAGACAATGAAATCAGAACTCAAATAACATCTAGTTTTAGCATTGACATCCCATTTTCTGCACAACATGACTACAATAGTGCCGGATACACCAACTTGCAGTTCATCAAGGAAAAGCTCCTTCTTGGCCTCAATTGGAATGTCTCACCTAATGGCCTTACCTGTACATGCCTGGCTGGACCTGTGTGCCATTTTTTTAATAACCAATTCGATTGTAAAGAGGAGCAAATGCAGATGGGGATGTCTGCAACCTGGGCAATGATCACAATATTTATACATCTGCGACCCTTCATGGGAGTTTGATGTAATTATGTATGATTAATGTGGACTTATAAAATTCCCAAACCTGTGTTGTAATTGCACAATAATGCGCAGATTTAATGACCGGATTAACTGAAAACCTTTACAAATTACCCATTGATGACTGCATTGAGTTCGGGTTTGTTTAGGCGTGAAGAGAAGTTCCCCAACACTACCCACATTAATCACTATGACTTTGCATTAAATTTTGACACTTCTTTTAGTAGATAAGATGCATCAACTTGAATTATATGCATCATAATATATTTTCTAGCAAAAATTTAGATGCATATACATATATTAGATGCATTTAATCAAATTAGGTGAATCTTATGTATTTTTTGTCCCATGCGTGTCAAATGTATTGTTGGTACTACTTTGCATCGTTTTAACTTCAAAATCACTTTCGAAACTAATTGGGATGCATCTAAACGAAAAGAAATGACTTCAATTCAAGTCAATGTATTTTAAATGTATGTTATAGTTATTTCTTATCCTTCTCATTTTATGTTTTCTTCTCACCGGATCCCTACCCCTACCATCATTTTTATGATTTACTATGTTTTTTCCTAGCACTCTTTTAAATCACTTGTACAGTTGTACCTAGAGGTGCACATTTTGGTTATTCTCAGAAACCGAACTGGTTTTAAAACCGGTTTCGGTTCAAGTCAACCGATCAAAAGCCGGTTTCGACTCAAAGCAATTTGGTTTGAAACCGGTTTTGGACATGAAAAGGCGGTTCCATGACCCCGAACCGGTTCGGTTTAAACCGGTTCTCAAACCGGGTGACATCAAAACATGCAAGTCGTTTTCAAACCGCCAGTTCGGTTATACTAAAACTGGTTTTCCCAAAACCGTTTTCGATAAAAATGGTTTTTAGAAAACCAGTTTTCGGTTTTTTCCGGTTCGGTTCAAGAACCAGTTTTTTTTCACCTCTAGTTGTACCTAGGCTTCTACAACTTATGTCAAACACTATGAAATTAATAAACTGAAGGCTAGTCGCATTCGAGAACAAAATATCGGTTGGTCACCGATTATTTCCTCCCTCAACCGATTTTAAGATCGGTTATCACGGATGTGGACGTCGGTCGTCACATCGGTCATGGTCCAAAAAAATAAGAAATCGGTTAGAAATTCGACCGACATTTAAACACATATATTGCATGCAATTTTGCGCGTTTGGGCTAAAGTTAATATATTTTTGAAAATTTGACCGTTTGGTCATTAGACTAAAAATAAAATAAAATAAAAAAAAAAAAAATTTTAAACCAAGTTTACCACTCTATAAATACTAACTTCACCTCAAACACAATTCACCACTCACCATTTCTCATCTATATTCAGTCAACCATTCTAACGAAATACCCACGAAACATAATTTTTAATATGTCTTCATTCGAGCATTTATTCGGTTCTTCTTCGTCTTTCGACGATGAAGAAGTTTTTAGTGAGTTTGTGGAGTTTGCGGATTTTGCTTGGAAGGCTTACAAAGCATCACATCCAAAAACCCGACGAAGGTACATACGTAGGGATCATGAGGGTGCTCATAATCGTTTAGTGGCAGCATACTTCTTCGAAAACCCGCAGTTTGACGCAAGAACATTCTGTCGGCGGTTCCGTATGAGCCGAGAGCTATTCACAGAAATTGTTCGAGAGATAACCGATCACTCTACTTATTTTCGACAAACTCTTGATGCTAGGGGCGTACCTAGTATTAGCCCATTGGTCAAGTTTACTGCGGCCATTCGTCAATTGGGATACGCGGTCGTTCCTGATTCTCTTGACGAGAGTCTGGCACTTGTTGCATCCACATCCCGTGAATGTCTTCGTAAGTTTTGCGAGGTTATCATGGAGTTATATGGTCGTGAGTATTTGCGAAAGCCCACGTATTCTGACCTTGAAAGAATATATGCTCAACACAAGCATACGCATGGCTTTCCTGGGATGATGGGAAGCATTGATTGTACAAGTTGGGAGTGGAAGAATTGCCAGAATAGTGAGAGAGCTCAACATTCTAGGGGTGATCACGGGCCACATCCATTCATTTTGTTGGAAGCGGTCGCTTCCCAAGATTTATGGATTTGGCATGCGTTCTTTGGTGTCTCCGGAATGAATAACGACGTAAACGTTTTACGTCGTTCACCTGTATTCAATGATATCAAATCTGGGAGAGCACCAGACCTTGAATTTGAGGCTAACGATGTGGCTTATAAAAGGGGATATTATCTTACTGATGGGATATATCCACAATGGTCCGTTCTTATGAAGTCTATTTCAAATCCTCCCACGGGTGATCGTAAAAGAATATTGTACAAGAGGAGGCACGAAGCAGCAAGGAAAGATGTGGAACGGGATTTTGGTGTGTTGAAGAAAAAGTGGAAAATGCTTAAAGTTCCTGCTCGAGGGTTTTTTTAAAATGATATCCAAGATATTATGTATACATGTATCATATTACATAATATGATCATCCGACACAAGCAGCGGGCGATATGTCCTACATGGTTTAAAGATGAGGGACACCAAGATCATGATCCCTTAAGAACGCATGAAGAATCGTTGGTGGTTACTCAGGAGCTAATGGATTCATCAAAACTTAAGATCTGATTTGGTCGAACACATTTGGAGAAATCGTCGACATCATGTCGAAGAAGTGAATCAAGTCGATAGTGACGATGACGAAGACGATGAAGAGTTTTTGTAATGTTTTTAACGTTATTTGAATAAGTTACGTAATGTTTTTAATGTTTATTTGAATTTCGTAATGTAATGCTTTTTTTTTTTTTTAATTTGAATGAATTTTAAATTTATTGTTTAAAATGTTTGAATTAAAAATAAGAAATAAAAAATCCTTGGGTCATCGACTGGGGCATCCGGGTCATGTTAAGTCGCTGGAGAGAGAAAGCTGACGTGGCGCTGGATGACCCAGGTCGTCCCAGGTCACGACCAGGACTAGCCGAAGAGATGAATGAATAAAAAACTAGCAATGAAGGAAAACAGTGACTTGAGATTGATGCCTGAGTGCTCCCACACTCTGTCTTGTGTTTTAGTGATAGAGTCAAAAAAGCTTAACCAAAAACCTTAATTTAACCATTAAACAAATTGTAAAAAGTACATAGGCGGTGGTAGAGCTCTGCTAATTTTGCAAATCTCAAAGTATTCCTTTAATCTTTCTTTAAATTTTATTATTTTTTAAACCATCAAACTTGTGATATTTTTTGATCAAACACATACATATACACTCACGTAAATCACTTTTTTGACAACTGGTGAGATCTTTGAAATCGGTTAGTACATATTTGATTATCTCATTTATATTACTCCGCTGTGTTATTTTCTTTTCTTAATATGATCACATACAAAGTTTTCTTTCAGAGTATTCTTTTTGCATATAAATCAGTGTTGCAAAACAAGGCCTACAAGGCCGATTAATCACCGATTAGGTGCTACTGGGCCACCAACCTTGCCGATTTGTGTAACTAGGTCAAACAAATCGGTCAACAACAGTCAATGGCGGTCAACGACTATTAACGGTGGTCAAACTTATCGGAAACTTGCTAATCTTGTCGGGAATACCCAAAACTTGTCTTGAACAAGTTTTAATTAATTATATTTGATGTTTTTATCTGTTACAAGATGATTTTCAAGGAAAGTCTTATATAGAATACTCAAATCTCGCCGGAAATACCCAAAACTTGCTGAAAATGCCAATCCGATTAATCACCGATTAATCCCGCCTTGACCGATTACAAGCTACAGGGGGGTCGACCGCCCGACTACCGATTCACGATTTTTGCAACCTTGATATAAGTAAGTACTGTAATATAAGTTGTTGCAAATTATAAACACTTTAGGAGATATGTAAGCAGAAGCAGTTAGGATGGCACAAAACTAATAGTTCGACCCGGTTAACTCATCATTAACACAAACATGAACTTTTTTATTAATGGGTCAACCCGAAACCTGTTTAGACCCAGGCCAAACCAATTCATTTTCGTGTCCAGTCGATCGGGAATTTCCACCCATAGTTATGTTTACATGATTTCTTATGTCTCAGGAAAATGGTATAATGAAATTCATGAGTCAACATTTAGGCATGTACATTATCTTCTCATAACCATTCCAAGTTTACATCCCACATTGTTAAAAGAAGTTAACTCTTTCTTGTTCATATACTATAGTGATTGTGGATCATACATGTCAATAATATTTCTAGTTATGTGGTACACGTCCGTTGATAAAGTTGATTTTTAAACTAAATCATACTTTGTTTGTAATCATGTGCAAGAAAATGAATATCTGATTCTTGTATTGGAAAATGAACATAAATTTTTAGACATTTGTAGTTGTTGTCACCTAAAAAAATTGGAAACTGCATATTTTTACTCGAAAAGATTATCGCCCGAAAGTCACCCATGTAGCCTGATTATCTAACTAATGGTTTGACCCGGTTAACTCATCACTAACACAAACATCAACTGTTTTTATTAAAGGGTCAACCCCGAAAGCTGGTCCTGATTATCTAACTAATAGTTTTGTTTACATGATATTTATGTCTCAGGAAAATGGATGTTGCACCTGCAATCTTTGGTCCTGTTGTGAATGTTTTGACGGTTCATATCAAGCAAAAGCTGGGATATCTCACTTCATACACCAAACATGTTGAGCACATGAAAAACAGAATTGTTAAATTTGGGTTGGTAATCTGTGGCAAACATATCATTCTATCAATTGCTAATGGCTTTCAAGTTGTGGCTTATTGCAGGATTAATTACAGGGGTTTAACCTGGACAAAAGATTAAAGATTTATAGTTCCAAGAATCTCATTTCTGCTGAAGCCTTTCTTCGTTTCTGCTGATGAGTCACTAATAGCCGTTAGAGGGGTCTTAGTGTAACTTAATCTCTTATTTAATAAGTCCCCTTATCTAGGGTTAGAAACACTTGAGTGTGCAGTCTTTTGTATCACTCTCTTCTCTTCTCTCAGATCATTTCACTGATCTTGTCTTGTCTTTACATTCATATGATTATTGTCTCATTGACATTAATCTAATCTTGTAACATTTGGATACTATTAATCTAAGCTGACTATTGCAGCTTAGATCTGAATAAAGGTTCTATCATTCATCTAGTGTTGCCTATACTTTCGTACATGGTATCAGAGCTTCAGGCTCATTGATTCTCTTTGGCAACAAAGGTGTGGTTTGGGGTTATTGCTATTGGCGTAATCACTGGTTATCTTCTGTTTACAATTTACCCTAGACTAAGTGAATCTAGGGTAATTGTGATTTGTTCTTCCGCTGCATATTTCTCTGTAAGTCTAAGTCTTATCTTCTCTTTAAACATACAGTACTTAAGTCTCTGTGGGTGCAAACGGGTAGACTAATATCTTGATCGGCCACCTGTGAGTGGTACGAATACCTGCTCTGGTTTACCCTAGTCCACAGGCTTGGTGCTTGTTGTTTCTTATTGCGAAGTCTTATTTACTTGTCTATTTACTCTTATTATTATATCTGTCTGTGATTCTTTTATCTCTGTCTTATTATTTGTATTATGGCTGGTGGTGGTGGCTCCACTGAGAAAAGCTTATCCTTTGGGGATGCTTTGTACTTACACCCTAATAACACTAATGGGACTCCCATTATTTCTATCAAACTCACAGGAACTGAAAATTATAAAATTTGGAATATGGCCATGACCTTTGCCTTAAGGAACCATAATAAGTTAGGGTTTATTGATGGTACTTGCATAAGAAATGATTCAAACCCTAATCTTGCTAATCAATGGGACACTTGTAACTCTGTTGTGGTTACTTGGATTCTTAATTCTCTCAGCCCTGAATTATTTGCTGGGGCTATCTATGCCAAAACTGCTTATGAAATGTGGAATGATCTTAAAGATACTTATGATAAGGTTGATGGTTCAGCTATTTTTAATTTGCATAAAAATATAAACTCCCTTAGTCAAAGTGGGTCCTCTCTTGCTGATTACTACAACAATCTTAACTCTTTATGGAAACAATTTGATTGTATGATTAGCTTGCCTCCTTGCACTTGTGAGGCTGCAAAACATTTTGAAAAACATAATCAGCTAATCAAGTTAATGCAATTTCTTATGGGTCTTGATGACTCCTATGTTCCCATCAGAAGCAATATTTTAACCAGAGACCCTTTACCTAATGTCAAAACTGCTTTCTCTGTTGTCTCTGGAGAAGAGTCTCACAGAAATGTATCATCTGGGAACAGCTCTGCTAAACCCAATGCTACAGCTTTTGCTGCAAAAACTTCTGATGGTGGAAAATTTTTTGATAACAAAAGAAGTTTTAACAACAAAGTTTATGGTCTTAATACTGGTAACAGCTCTAATAGCAGAGGACCAAACATGAACCTCAAATGTACCAATTGCAAAAAACCTGGTCACACCATTGATAGATGTTATGATCTTGTTGGCTATCCTGCTGGATATGCTAAGAGAAATTTTAATGGTAAACCTTTCAGCAGTAACAATGTTTCTGCTGAAACCAATCTTGTCACTGATAATAGTGCCAGCAACTCTCCTGTCTCCTTGTCTAATGAACAGCTCTCAAGACTTATGAGTCTTCTCAATGACAACAATGTGTCATCTGCTAATGCCAACTTGGCAGGTAAAATTTTTTCAGGAACCTTCTTTAATGGCAGTGTCAAGTTTAATATAAACTTCAACAAGTTTTTTTAACAACAACACTAAGACATTATCTGGAAACATCAGTCTTGGTTGGATTGTTGATTCTGGTGCAAATCAGCACATGACTGTGAATGAAATTTTTTTAATCAATGTTGTTAACATTTCAAATCTTGGTTTAACTGTTGGACATCCCAACGGTACTCAGGCCTTAATTACAAAAATTGGTGATTTAAAGATCAATAATGATCTAACTCTTTTTGATGTACTTGTTGTTCCTGAGTACAATGTTAGTTTGCTATCTGTTCATAAAATTGCTAGAGACAATAAGATGTTTGTCGGGTTTAATGAATCTAATTGCTATATACAGGATTTACATCAAAAAAGGATTGTGGGGATTGGTAAACAACACAATGGGTTATATATGTTTGATATTGATTCTTCATGTAAGATTATTTCTAATAACTGCATATCTGTTTGTCATGTTTCAAAAAATCTTTGGCATCAAAGACTTGGTCATCCCTCTGACCAAGTCCTACACATACTTAAACCCACTCTTAAATTTGATAGTACATCTGAAACTGATCATCTCTGTGATACCTGTAATAAAGCTAAACAAACCAGGGAACCATTCCCTCTAAGTGAACATAAATCAACTAAAATTGGTCAACTTGTCCATCTTGATGTATGGGGACCATATAAAGTCACTAGCAGAGATGGTTACAAATATTTTTTAACTGTTGTTGATGACTATTCCAGGGCAGTGTGGGTTTATATGCTTAAGGGGAAGGATGTTGTTTATGTTTCCATTGTTAACTTTACTCACATGCTATCAAATCAATTTGAACACAATGTCAAGATCTTTAGAAGTGATAATGGGACAGAATTTGTCAATAATAAACTTCAACGTTTTTTCCATGAAAACGGAATTTTACATCAAACCTCTTGTGTTTATACACCACAACAAAATGGTATTGCAGAAAGGAAACATAGGCATCTCCTTAATGTAGCTAGATCCCTCATGTTTCAGGGGGAATTACCTCTAAATCTTTGGTCTGAATGTGTTCTAACTGCTGCTTATGTCATAAACAGGTTGCCCTCTTCAGTTCTGTCTGGCAAGTCCCCGTTCTTCCTTGTGTATGGGCATGACCCTTCACTCTCTCTCCTTAGAGTCTTTGGCTGCTTATGCTATGCCACCATTCTCAACATCTCCGATAAATTTGGTAGTAGGTCTGAAAAAAGTGTCTTTATTGGTTACTCAAATGAGAAGAAAGGCTATAAACTCTTGAGCCTTGAAACAAAAAATATCTTTTACTCCAGAGATGTCAAATTTTATGAAACTGTTTTTCCCTTCAAAATGAAAAATTCTGTGTCAAAACCTTTTGTTGAAACCTTTGTACCAAAAGATTTAAATCACAAAAATTTCTTTGACTCACAAATAAGTCCCAATGATGAAGGGAGAGTGACATTCTATGATGATGGCACAGTGGTAAGTCATCCTACTAGGATTGACGAACCAGTTGCAACATCTATAGATGATAATACACGCCCTGAGGGCAACATATCACATGATTCACATTCTGCTGATGCAGTTTCTGATCCTGCTGATACAACACCTGATTCTGCTGAACAAGAAAGAGGCTTGCCAGCCATTACTGCTAGAAGGTCAACCAGAGTTTCCAAGTTGCCCAGTAATCTTAATGACTTTATTATAGAAGGAAAAGTCAAATATGGTGTTGAAAAGGTTGTTAATTACTCCAATCTTAACAAAGATAATTACTGCTTTACATCTAGTCTTAATAAAAGTATTGAACCTACCTGTTATGAAGAAGCTGTCCATGATAGTAATTGGGTTGATGCTATGAGTTCTGAAATTGAGGCCTTAAATGAAAACCATGCTTGGGATATAACTGATCTACCTCCTAATAGAATTCCTATTGGCTACAAATGGATATTTAAAATCAAATATAAAGCCAATGGTGAAGTTGATAGATACAAGGCTAGACTAGTTGTTAAAGGCTATAACCAAAGAGAATGAATAGACTATGATGAAACCTTTTCTCCTGTTGTAAAAATGTCTACTGTCAGATGCCTTATTGCTTTAGCCGTAAAAAACAAATGGCCTCTTTTTCAACTTGATGTTAATAATGCTTTCTTGTATGGAGATCTTGATGAGGATATCTATATGACCATCCCCAAGGGGTTCTGTAATGAGAACAATAAGAATAAAGTCTGTAAACTTGTCAAATCCCTATATGGCTTAAAACAACCTCCCAGGAAATGGAATGAAAAACTTGTCAGTGTTTTAAAAGAAAATAACTTTGTTCAATCTGCTAATGATCACTCTTTGTTCACCAAAACAGAGAATAACAAGTTTATTGCTCTGCTTGTTTATGTGGATGATATTGTCCTTACTGGAAATTGCACTAATGAGATAAACCGATTCAAAGAGTTCCTAAAAACAAAGTTTAATATTAAAGACTTGGGAAATCTAAAATACTTTCTTGGCATTGAGGTTCTAAAAACTGGGAATGACATTTGTCTCTCCCAAAGAAAATATTGTCTTGAACTCCTCCAAGAATTTGGTCTCCTTGGGTGCAAACCTGTGTCCACTCCTATGGAACCCAACTCAGTCCTTCCATACATTCCCACTGCTGATGACCCCTTGCTTGTCAACATCACTGGTTATCAGAAGTTACTTGGGAAACTTATCTATCTCACCCATACTAGACCTGACATCTCATACTCAGTTCATTGTATGGCACAATATATGCATTCCCCTTTAAAGTCTCATCTGGAATGTGCCCTCAATGTTCTGAGATATCTAAAAGGAACTCCAGGAAAAGGTCTAAGGTACAATTTCAGCAACTCTGAAAATCATCTTGAAGGATATAGTGATGCTGATTGGGCCAAATGCAAGAAAACCAGAAAATCTGTCACAGGTTATTGTGTTTTCTTTAATAATTGTTTAATCTCATGAAAAAGTAAAAAACAAAACACTCTTTCAAAATCTTCCACAGAAGCAGAATATAGATCTATGTCTACTGCTGCCTGTGAAATCATTTGGATTCAAAAAATCCTAAAAGACCTAAAAGTTGATATCAATCTTCCTGTTGATCTTTTTTGTGATAACAAATCTGCTTTACAACTTGCTGTCAACCCTGTTTTCCATGAAAGATCAAAACACTTTGAAATTGATGTTCACTTCATCAGGGAAAAAATTGCTAGAGGTATTATAAATGCTAAAAAGATTGGCTCTTCAAACCAAACTGCAGACATACTCACAAAGAACCTCCCTGTCTATCAGCATAAATTTTTGTGTGAAAAATTGATATTGTTTGATATGTTTGCTCATCAGATTAAGGGGGAATGTTAAATTTGGGTTGGTAATCTGTGGCAAACATATCATTCTATCAATTGCTAATGGCTTTCAAGTTGTGGCTTATTGTAGGATTAATTACAGGGGTTTAACCTGGACAAAAGATTAAAGATTTATAGTTCCAAGAATCTCATTTCTGTTGAAGCCTTTCTTCGTTTCTGCTGATGAGTCACTACTAGCCGTTAGAGGGGTCTTAGTGTAACCTAATCTCCTATTTAATAAGTCCCCTTATCTAGGGTTAGAAACACTTGAGTGTGCAGTCTTTTGTATCACTCTCTTCTCTTCTCTCAGATCATTTCACTGATCTTGTCTTGTCTTTACATTCATATGATTATTGTCTCATTGACATTAATCTAATCTTGTAACATTTGGATACTATTAATCTAAGCTGACTATTGCAGCTTAGATCTGAATAAAGGTTCTATCATTCATCTAGTGTTGCCTATACTTTCGTACAAGAATGCAGTTTTTGGAAGATCGAAGTGCTGATATCGAACACCGCAAGAGACAAAACAGTGCAAGCAATCTACCTACTCATGTACCACGGTGGTTGGAAGATGTTAAAAAAATCAAGGAAGATGTTGACAACATTCCAAGCAACAACTTTGGATGCTTTAATGTTAAGAAGAAGTTTCTAGCAGGAAGAAAGGCTTACCAAGGTTATCGAACGTCTTATTAGAGATGGTTCTGACATCATCTCTTCTGACACCATCTGGCGTGAAGCTGAAGGATGTCTTGGCAGAGTCGATTCCAAAAACCTTGCATCAACATCAACATCAGGTGTAAGTGTGTTCAGCTCAAGAGTAAAGACATTCAATGATGCATTGAAACTCCTTCAACAAGATGATGATGATACGGCTCGAGTGATAGCCTTGTGTGGAATGGGTGGTGTGGGGAAAACCACATTGATGAAACAACTGAAGGAGGCTGCACATGATAACAAGATGTTTAATTGGATCGTGGTTGTAGCTGTTGGGAAAAGTTCCAACTTGTTTGCCATTCAGAAGGCCATAGCAGCGCACACTGGCGAGCCTCTAACCGAAATTGATGAAAAACTAAGGGCAACTTATCTTTCTAAAAGATTTAAAGGATTCTTGGAGCGTAAAGAAAAGATTTTGGTTATACTGGACGATGTGTGGGAGAAGATTAAACTTGAAGATATCGGATTAGGAAGTCCTTTCCCAAATGGGGTCAAGTTATTGCTCACATCACGAGATGAAAATATCTGCCAACAGATTGCAGTTGATGCTGATTCTTTTCTTGAAGTAGTTAGAGTTGATGTCTTGGAGGAAGAGGAAGCACGGGATTTCTTTTGTCGAATCACAGGGATTTCAGCCGAACATCATCATGATCTCTATCAAATAGGATGTGATATTGTCAGAAAATGTGGTTGTTTGCCCCTTGCCATCAAAATCATTGCTGCAACTGTTAAATGTGAAAAGAAAAGGAGTGTATGGAAGAATACACTCAAGCGTTTGAAGAAAAATAATAACGTGCTAGAAATTGTTGATATAAGCTACAAGAATGTAGAACGAGAAGAGGATAAAGCGATTTTTCTGCTTTGTGGCTTGTTCCCTGAGAACTCTAGTATCCCAATTGAAGATCTCACAAGATATGCATGGGGATTAAAACTTTTAGAACAAGTATCTACTATGGAAGATGCTAGAGAAAGCACAGAGACAAGTGTGAGCAATCTCAAAAATTCATATTTGTTGATGGATGGTGATAGTGATGACTATGAGTGTGTGAAAATGCATGATCTTGTGCTTGCATTTGCGGTAGCTACTGTTTCTAAAGGTGGTGAGGAGGGATGTTCGATCATACACCATGATGATTTCTCAAAGTTGAGTGAAGCTAATAGTATGAGCCAGTCTTGCAAGCAAATTTCGTTAGCATGCAAGGGTATGTCGGAGTTTCCCATTGACTTTAAGTTTCCAAACCTTACAGTTTTGAAACTTATGCAAGGAGATGAGTCACTAAGGTTCCCTCGAGACTTTCATGTAGGAATGGAAAAGCTTCAAGTTATAGCATTTGAGAAGTTGGAGTATCCGTTAGTTCCAACATCTTTACAGTTCTCCGCCAACCTTCGAACTCTTTGTCTCCATGAATGCTCATTGATGTTTGATTTGGTTTGTATAGGAAACCTTTTGCATCTGGAAGTGTGATAACGCTACACGCGTCGTTCGGGGTCAAAGGAACTTCCTTTTCTTCGAGCAAGTTTTATAACACCCTAGGCAGTGAACCTAATCGTTGTAGTGTAGTAATTAGGGTAAGCCACGGGTATTGATATCGTTCTCTAGGGGAATAGTGTCGTTAGGCTGAAGTATATGTCGATTTAAGTCTAAAGATGAGGGATGATTATTTTTGTATTTTTATATTTTATGAATCTCGGTTTTGGAGGGGAGGGTGGAATTAGTTGCTAGTCAACTATCCCAAAAGGTACTAACTAAATTATGGGTCTACCAGTAACGTGAAGCGTATCTACTTATGATGTATTACTCCTTGCTAGCTATCCAATTCTACCTACTGAATTGTCACGTCCCATTGATGGTTGAATTGTCACGTCCTTATTCCTAGTTGCGTTGTGTGTCTAAGGTTGTAGGGTATGCGTTTCTCCCTAACTCTTTGAAGCCACCTTTAAGTGTAGTAAACAAAATCCACTTATTCATTCATAAACTAACTTTAAGGTTATCTTTGATTTAGTAAACGAAATCCACCAAGTCATTCATAAACTATCAAGGATTTATCAAGTGTAAACACAACGATAGCCTAGTCGCACTTCCTAAGCCAATTACAATTAAGATAAGAGACAACCAATCAAACAAGAGACAGTAGGATGCAAGAATTATAAACTAAACCAATTAGACTCATTGAAATTGTCACGACCTAATGATGAAGATAGACACAAGCATCACTAAGAAATCAATAAGATCTAATTAATTATATACAAGTTTCACACAATCATAAGCAAACACTAGATGAATTAGCCAAGCAAAATTAATGAAGAGCAAGCAACAATTATGATAATTGAAGACATACCATAGGATTGGATTAACAAACAAACCAACACACAATGTTTATAGAGTGTTTGGAACCCTTTAAGTTGCTGGAAAAACACCTACCTAAACCCTGGAATCGGACTTAGGGTTTAGGGCTTACAAAAAGTGAAGTTATAATGTTATATTTATAGGCAGATTTTCTGTCGGCAAAGAGCGACGGCGTCACACTTATAGAGTGACGGCGTCACGACCATTTTTTCAGCAAATTGTAGATTTTCTCGTTCCGATCGCGTGGGCTTTTGAACCACCTAAATCCGAGTTCGTATGCAAAAGTTATGGCCAAAACAATATCAACTACTTCGCGCGCATGCTGTGATAGTCTTGATCAGCTTGTGACGGCGTCACCTTGTGTTTCGTGACGACGTCGTGTCGCCATCATTAAGGTTTCGTCTTGGCCACGTAAACCTTGCGACGGCGTCACCTTATGACTGTGACGCCGTCCCCTTTAGCTCTGACGCCGTCTTGGCTGCATCTAGGCCGTCTGAGTAGCGACGGCCTATTCCTTTAGAACCTGACGTCGTCCCTTGAAAACATGCAATTTCGCTTCTGAGCCGTCGCAAAATGCCTTCCCGACGGCGTCGCAGATATGCAGTGACGCCGTCGCCTTATGTTTCAGCAGCTTTGAGTGTCTCGATTCTGACTTTGGCCATTTTCTTCGTATATTCGCGCCTTTTCGTCCAAATAAGCATCATTCCAGCATTTTGCCTTCAAGAGACCTAAAAAGTGAAAAGGAACGATATTAAGCAATAACGGATACAGAAGTGATCGAATAAGGGCTTAAATGACCCATTAAAAAGGTACCTTTTAAAACCTTATCAAAGTGCTTAGCTTTGCTAATTCTGGCATTACAACCATACCTTCCACATTCGAAAATTTGAAGAAGCTAAGACTATTGGATGTAACAGGTTGTTTTAATCCTGTTATAGATGACGGTGTCTTGAAAAGCTTAGTGAAACTTGAAGAGCTTTATATGAGAAGTTTTAAAGGATGTGAACTCTGTTTCACAGACAACAAAAGTAAACATTCAGAGAACCTTCGTGCACTAGAATTTGAATTTAGGGCTAATAACCTATTAAAGCACTATACTTGTCACAAATATCAGTTCGACGTAGCGAACTAAAAAAATAGCTCTTTTAGACATTAAACTTGACATTTTTGTCTTCCTTTAAGTATTATGACCAAATTATGACCATTTTACCATTCGAAAAATATTTATAAAAAAAAATTCGAAAAAATATTTCAGAAATTTCAAAAAAAAAAGTATTTCGTGTGAGCAGATAATCTCGAAATCATTGTTCCATTCATCAAGACAAGAAACATGAAGGACCGAAGTTGCTTATTACATTCTTAATAACCGATTAGCAGTTATGATATGGCAGTTAGAATACCGAACCATTGTGTCCGTTGGAGACACCCTTTAGAAACCTATATATAGATGAACATGATACAAAATTTCTGTAGTTAGAACATATTGACAAGTTATTCATATTATTTGCAATTTCATTATATTTGTTTTACTCATATTGGGACCAACATTTGGCATCAAGAGCCTGCTTTTTTACACGCTCGTTACATCAATACAACATCATCTCAAACACGAGATTCTGTAACCAGAAAACAGAAACCAAATCTGTTGTTAACGAGTACCAAAAAGAAAACCAGAAATATTCTTGAACGAAGAAGAAGGAACCAAAGACGCGCTGAAACCTTTTGTTTCAGGAAGAAGAAGAAGAAAGACGCAACGTATCATTCAACCATACGTTGCCTGGATAACTTGATAACGCAAGGAAAGTAGTGCACGACCGTACTTGTGTAGAAATTGCATTCGACAAGCCACCAAACTGTGGTGACTTGATACACACGTTGATTTTGATTTGGAACGCAGCAAGTAAGAAAAAAAACAACTCTGTTACACTCGTTTGTTTTGTTTTCAAATCATACAACGAAGACAAACATACTGTTTCTCGAGACAAAAAAAAGAGAGAAGAAAGACGTACGTGAGAAAAAAAGAGAACGTTGCTTGAAGAGAAGAAGGGTACCGAA
Source organism: Chrysanthemum seticuspe (assembly GCA_019973895.1). NCBI lineage: Eukaryota > Viridiplantae > Streptophyta > Magnoliopsida > Asterales > Asteraceae > Chrysanthemum > Chrysanthemum seticuspe. Next base: position 296,987,612 of record BPTQ01000001.1, read on the forward strand.
CCAGAAAACAATCATTTTTTTTTTGGAGAAACGCTCGCAATACAAAGAGCGACAACAACAGGAGCATCCTGATCATTTTCTCGCAAGGATACCGTTGGTATTTCTGTAGGTTGTTGTAGTTACGGTGTGGATTAAAGAAGAAGAAGTATTGTGGAACGCGGACAAGCAACGAGGGCAACAAGGACATCACTTGTTGACATACTACCGTCGAATAAAACTTGGAGATAAAAGAAGCAAGTTCGACACAAAAAGTTCGAGACTTGGAGATAAAAGAAGCAAGTTCGACATAAAAGAATTCGAGACTTGGAGATAAAAGAAGCAAGTTCGATACAAAAATAAGGACAACGTGATACAAGGGAAAAGAAAGACATAGTTGGTATATTCTAGTACCGACAAGAAGGGAATACGCACGTGACAAATACAGGTCACACGAAAAATCTTAAACTTTTGGATTTCCTTTCATATTTATAGTATAGGTACTTAGTTTATACTATTAGAAATCCATAGTTCCATAATAGGATTCCCGGATAACTATTTCTGTTCCCATAGTATTAAGTGATACCACTAGTTAGAAATCCCTATACGAAATAGAAAGTGAAGATCATAAGCACCATCAAAATGCCCGGTGACGATGCAAGTGGCAGTAACACTGCACCAAAACCCGTAACCCCTATGACACAATATCAATGCCCAAAACTCAAAATCACAAACTACACAGTTTGGACTATACAAATTAAGGTGATACTAGAAGCGCAAGGATTATGGGAAACAATAGAACCTAAGGTTGATACACAATTAGATGTTAAGAAGGATAAGGAAACAACCGCCTTCTTATATCAAGCGTTAACCGAAGATGTGATCTTACAAGTAGCAAATTGCAAAACAGCAAAAGAATTATGGGATTCGTTGAAAAAGAGACACGTTGGAGAAGAAAAGGTGCAACAAGCACGGTTACAATCACTGATGATTGGATATCAGACTCTTCAGATGAAGGAGGATGAAACAGTGGATGCATTTACAGCCAAATTGAACGGCTACGCCACGAAGGCTAAAGAATTAGGAAAAGAGTTGGATGAATCACTTTTAGTACGAAAACTATTAGATTCCACACCAGATAGGTTCATTCAAATAGTAGCATCCATAGAACAGACGAATGATCTCGATGACATTACGTTAGATGAGATCACAGGAAAACTTAAGGCATTCGAGGAGAGAATAAAACTCCGAAAGGGAGGACAAGTAGATAGCCAGGACAACTTATTATTCGCACAAGGCGAACACTCTAGAAATAAGAAACGATTTACCAAATATAGAGGTAGATCAAACTATTCACGTGGAAACTGGCAGAATAGGGGAAATAGAAACAACTCGAATGGAGGAAAATCATCCCACTCAGATAAGTCGAATAATGGAAAACAAGGATGGGATAAGAGCAAAATCACATGCTATAATTGTGGAAAACTCGGACACTACAAGAAGAATTGTAGAAGTCCACCAACAACTCAGGAACAATCAAACCTTATCTTAGAAGATGATGAACCATCATTACTAATGGCTACACACAAAACTGAAGAAATCTTGTTAAATGAAGAAAAAGTACAACCCCGAAAATATGCTACGACAGATGCTAGCATATGGTATTTAGATAACGGTGCAAGTAACCATATGTCAGGAACCAAATGCCATTTTAAAGATATTGACGAAAAACATCACTGGACGTGTTCGTTTTGGAGATGGATCGTATGTAGAGATAAAGGGTAGAGGCTCAATATTATTAGGATGTAGAAACTTACAACAGAAGATGATTTCGGATGTTTACTACATTCCAAACCTCAAGAGCAACATACTTAGTCTAGGACAACTTACTGAAATAGGTTGCAAGATCATCATGGATGGAAACTTACTGAATTTGTATGATAAGAACAAGAAGTTTTTGATGAAAGTAGAACGATCTAAGAATCGACTTTACAGTATTAGATTACATATAGTAGCACCTATATGTCTTTTAGCAAACGTAGATGACCAAGCATGGTTATGGCATGCTAGATTAGGTCACCTGAACTTTGATGCAATAGATAAGATGACAAGGAAAGGTTTAGTGGATGGAATACCAAGAATAAAGCATGCAGGACAAATCTGTGATGCATGTTTATTAGGAAAACACATCAGAACACCATTTCCAAACCAAGCTAAATTCAGATCAAAGAACCAATTGGACTTAGTATATAGAGATCTTTGTGGTCCATAAGTCCAACAACACACTCTGGAAAGAAGCTCATCTTCTTATTAGTAGATGACTGCACACGTTTTATGTGGGCTTACTTTCTAAACTCAAAAGATCAAGCGTTTAGCACATTCAAGGAATTTAGACACCAGATCGAATCAAAGTTGAAGTTGAAAATCAAGATGCTAAGAACTGATAGAGGAGGTGAATTTACATCACATGAATTCACCAAATACTGTAAGGAAAATGGAATAGAGAGACAATTGACAGCACCATACTCACCTCAGCAGAATGGTGTAGTAGAGAGGAGAAATAGAATAGTGTTATCAACGACTAGGAGTATGATGAAAGCAATGAAGTTACCCTTAACTTTTTGGGCGGAAGCAGTAAGGCACGCCATTTACATACTCAACAGGGTACCGACGAAAGCCCTAGAAGACAAAACACCATATGAAGCCCTCTACAACAGAAAACCAAACCTAGAATACCTAAGAATATTTGGATGCACAGCTTATGCTAAGGTTACGATACCTCACTTAAAGAAGTTAGATGATAGAAGCATTCCAATGATTTACTTAGGAGTTGAAGAAGGATCAAAAGCATGTAGGCTATATGATCCAGTAGGAAAGAAGAAACATGTTAGTAGGGATGTAAAGTTTATGGAAACGAAACCGTGGGATTGGAATAATAATGAAGAGGATACAAGTACTGAGGATACGTTTTGGACTAGCTTTGTAATAGAAGGAGTTGACTATGATAATCCTACACCAGTCAACATAGAAAACACCGACAACACGTATCAAGAACAAGAACCTATACCAGATCCACCCTCACCAATCACACCACCATCATACACTTACAACCCTAACTCAGAAGATGAAGAAAGAGCTACTATAAGTTCATTAGAGAGCTCAGATCCTAGATTTGATCATAGACCTATACAAGGTTTAAAGGACATTACAGAAATTTACCAAACTGCAAGTGAAGTAGAAGCGCCGAGCTTATTCTTTACAGAAGAAGAACCCCGTAATTACAAGGAAGCATCAAAAGACGAGAAGTAGATTGAGGCCATGAAAATTGAATTAGATTCAATCAAGAAAAATAACACATGGACCCTTACCACATTGCCTGAAAACCAGAAAGCAATAGGACTCAAATGGGTTTATAAAACCAAAAGAGATGCACAAGGAAGGATCATAAAGTATAAAGCAAGATTAGTAGCAAAAGGTTATGTACAAGAACAGGGAATAGACTTCGATGAAGTGTTTGCACCAGTTGCTAGGATAGAGACAATTCGATTGATATTAGCACTAGCAGCATATCATGGATGGCAAGTACACCACTTAGATGTAAAATCAGCATTTTTACATGGAGAATTGAAGGAAGAAGTCTATGTTACACAACCTGAAGGTTTCATTCAACAAGGAAACCTAGGAAAAGTCTACAAGCTAACTAAAGCTTTGTATGGCTTAAGACAAGCACCGAGAGCTTGGAACGTGAAGCTTGACCAAACATTAAAGTCGTTAGACTTTAAGAAACGTAATCTCGAACAAGCGATCAACACAAAGAGAAGCAAGACTTCTACACTTATCGTTGGAGTATATGTAGATGATCTGATAATCACAGGCACTCCAAAGAAGGAAGTAGACTTGTTCAAATCCTAGATGAAAGATAAATTTGAAATGAGCGACTTAGGGTTGCTAGCATATTACCTTGGGATAGAAGTTACACAGACAGGAGGAGTGATTGGATCCCAACCGTCAAGTTTATTACACAAGTCAACCACTTGTGAATGGTCAACCGTAATAAAATTCAAACAGTCTAAAACCAATGCAATTTCCCTTGGAATATAGTGGATTCCCGGGTCGTTAAGTCCCACGGAGGATTAATGGTGTTTAACACGTTCAGATGTCGAATAATCACTAAGGATAGTGATCAGTAAGGATTTTGATTGATAACTACACTACTGATTGATTGGAAGTGTATTTGAATACAGAATTGTAAAGCACAACAATCAGATTAAACAAACGTAAATACGTATGTTTATTAAATTACGTAAACGTACAAAATAAAACGTGAGATTTAAGAAATAAAAGGGCTACAAATATGAAAATGATATTTTTACAATCCTAATAATAAAAAAAAATTATTAGAAAAAGAAAATTATTTTTATTACTATTTATTTAACTATTATTAATTAAAAACTGTTTTTAACTATTTAAAAATACTCTAAAATATAAGGAAATGTGAAATTAAGCTAGAAAAATGAAATTATGACTTAGAAAAATTTAAAATATTATAAAACTTATTTTAAAACTAAAAATATATTTTTTACACTTTTTATCTATTTATTATTAATTAATTACTATTTAAAATACACTTAAATACAAGAAAATACAAAATTAATCTGGAAAAATAAAATTTTAACTTAGAAAAATCTAAAATATTAGAAAACTAATTTTAAAACTGAAAAGATATTTTTTATGCTTTTTATTTATTTATTATTAATTATTTCATACTTTTTAACTATTTTAAATTCTAATAAATACTAAACAAGCTAAGAAAATTATGAAACTTTTTCTAAAAATATCCTATGATGACAGAAAGCTAAGAAAATTATAAAAACAAGAAGTGCTTAATAATAAGCTGAAAAAGAAAATTAAAAAGCTAATTTATATTAAATAAATGCTATCACTATTTTAAAAATGATGTTTTTGTGATTTTTCTTTTACAAACCTATTATACTACTGATATTAAGCAACTTTAATAAAGACAAAAATTTCACAACTTGAAAATAAGCAGTTTGAAGGCTTATTGGCTTAACAGTAAGCTTATGAGCTTATTTTGATGTTTTTAAGCTCAAACAAACTTACAAACTGGAACCAAAGGTAAAATAGGCTACAAACAAGCTAAAGCTACTTAGATGAAGCTAAAAAGCACAAATAATCACACTGATAAGCTTAAAATAAGCAAATAAGCACTAGTACAAAACCTACTAACCAAACAGGCCTGCAGCCATCTTTACAAGCAGTTTTAGTTTATGAAATAAGCTTAAGAGCTCAAAATAAAGACTGAGGTATTGAGATGGGTTGGTAAGCTTTCTAAAAAATCCAATCTCACACTGTGGGAACCACTGTAGAGCTTATGACAAGCTTATGAAAAAGCTGGTAAAACACTGAATGCTCAGTATATACTGAGTCAATGGGACAAAGTAAAAGCTGCTTGCAGCCCTACCAAATAAGCTACAAAAGGAGAAATAAGCACTGTAACTTTGAGATGGCTAGATTGGCTTTCCAAAAAGCCAAGGTTCACAAGCTGAGGTTCAATAATAAGCTCTGTGTGAGCTTGTGAAATCAAGCAGGTAACACCTAAATCTCTGGCACAGGGCACTTTTTGAAAAAGGGCTTTAAAAGAAATAAAAAATTAATCAGTTTAATAAGCTAGCTAGAGATTATAAAAAATACTATGATAAAGATGAGCAACTGAATATTAATATCCCAAAAGCTCAAATCTTGAAACTTACTACTAAGTCCTATATAAAATTATCTATTTTATTCAAAAACGACTTAAACTGAAAATTTGACTTTTTAATATTACACTAAAGGTTGACTTATATGAACTTTCGATCAATCCAAATCACTGATTTTGTTGTATTAAGGTGAATTAAGACTGGTTTGATCAATTCTAACAACTTATAAACATGATAGCATGATTTTGAAACATACAAATCCAACAATTAATGAACAAGATGAGATCAAAGGTTATTTTGACTTTTACACTAATGAGGACTGGTTTTTATGGTTGAAATGAGTTATTTAGACCAAGTGTGACACAGAACAACAACAAACAACAACACAAACAACCTCTAACACAGGTTTACTCACAAATCCAAACAACCTTTAAACTAACTGATTTTGTGATTTTCAAATGAATTCAAAGATTAAGACCATGCACTTGATTCCTAACCTTATATTATCATATAATGAAGCTAAATAAACATTAAACAACAACACTAACAACATAAAACAGTGAAGTACCAAAATTGAGCAAAAGGCTTACAAAATGGATTCCAAGTGAAAATTGAGAACCAAGGACTGAGAACACAACCTATAGCTTCCCAAGAAGCTCTAAACCAAAGGGCAATCCAATATTCACCCTGCTCCAGCTTTTCTCTTCATTTCCATGGATTTTTTTATTTTTCACTAATTTTTTTGTATTTTTGGTAATTTTTCTTTTTGATTTCTAAACTGAGTTTTAAGGTTTCTAATAGCTTAAATAAGCTATATAGGAGCTTATGTTAGCTTATAAGTCCAAAGTAACAATTAACAACAACATTAACACATATTGAGATTTTTGAAATGAAAATTGCATAAACTGAATTTGCAACTGAAAACTTGGAATTGATGATTGCAAAAGATTTATATTACACTGAAATTGATATCAAGAGTACTTGAAAGCTTAAAATTATACTGGAAATGTAAAATTAATGAAAACGACATACATTAACTAAATTAAAACTAGATATCTCACTCCTCTGCTTCTCCTCTTTCTTTATAGACTTTAGAGACTCCCCACATGCTTCTGATCATATCCCACTTGCAATCTTGGCCATTGATTTCTCTGAATTCATCCTAGCCTTTAAAACTGATTTTGGCGCCAAAAGTGGTACTAGTGGATTAGAGCAGGTTTAGAGCAATTAAAGATTTTTGGGTGATTGTGGAGGTGGAGGGGACAAGATGGGAAGTAGATATGGAGCTAGGAGTGATTTGGCAGTAAAAACAAGGGTTGAGGTGAGGTTGGAGTGTTTGATGGTGGGGAAGCATTAAATGCTTGGTGGCTGGTATAGGAGGAGGGGGGATGAGCTGGAGAGACAGGTGGAAAGGTGGTGGCCAGGTGGTGAAACCACTGGTTTTGGTTTTACAGGTGAAGGTGAAGACGATGAACAATATAACTGGTATTTTGGCGCGTTGACTTTCGTTGACCCATTTTTAATATTAACGAAAAGGGTTCATTTGAGGGGGTCAAATGAGTTTTTGACTGGTTCAAAAAGCTCAAGGCTCAAGGGTCAAGGGTCAAGTTATTTGGGCTTGGGTTGCAAGTTGGGCCAGCTGGGATGGGTATGTGTTTGTGTTTTGGGTTTAATAATACAAGGGATCCGTTTGGTTTGGTATTAACACAAGGACCATTCATGTAATATTCTGAAAAAATGAGGGACTGAAGTTGAAACTTTTCCCAAGTTAACACAAGGACTAAACCTGCAATTAATGGTTAGTACAATGACCAATATTGCATAAAATTCCATTTTTATAAATCCAAGGACCAAAACTGCCAACTTTGAAACTCCAGGGACCAAACTTGTAATTTTCTCAAAACTTATCATATAAGGACCAAATATGCCACATTTGAATAGTACAAGGGTGTAGTTTGAATAATTTCCATTTTTAAACACCCAGGGACTGATTTTGACACTTTTGTAAAGTTGAGGGACCAAAGTTGTAAATTGTGATTTTTAAACCTCAAAGGACAATTTCTTACAACTTATGAATCTCAAGGACCTTTTATGACTTTTTATAAGTTTTGGAATGACCAGGGACTAGATTTGACAACTTTTGAAACTTGGGGGACTAAAACTGCCAATTATGCAAACTTGATACGTTTTTCATCTGATTTTGGAATTTTTGCATTTGAAACACATAAAACACTTATTTGTGATATTTTTATCATTTTGATGCATTTCTGAGTGTTTTCAGATGTTTTTGGCATTCTAAACGGTACAAAAATGATGAGTATTTGCACACTCATCAATCCCCCACACTAAGATATTGCTAGTCCCTAGCAATCTTTCTAGAAAAATTAATGGATTTCAACTCTTTACCAAAAGCCATTACTTCTGGAGTAGCCAATTGTTTCAGTTCAAGTAAGAACCTTGGCACAATAATAACCAAATGATTTTGAGCAAATCACTAGCTTTCAACGGTTTTGATTTGTCTTTACCAGAAGCCGTTTGCTTCTGGACTAGCCAACTCTTAGATAAATTATCAATATTATCTTTGGTGAGTCAATTACCAATTATGGTTTTCCAACTGCCTTTACCACAAGCCATAAACTTGCGGGCTAGCCAACTTTTCACTAATTAAAGATATGGTGAGTTGAACACCATACAATTTTGGGCAAATTGCAAGCCATAAACGGATTTGAGATATCTTTACCAAGAGCCGTTTGCTCCTGGATTAGCCAATCCTTATGTGGGTTAGACATGGTGGACTGATTACCATTTGCTGAGTAAGTGAAAAACACTTACTCCAAAAAAAAAAAATTTGGCCAAAAATGGGGGAATTGGGTGGTATAATACATGATAAAATTCGTGAGAATTCCCCCCCCCCCCCACACTAGAGATGAATATTGCCCTCAATATTCAAAGAATCGGCTGTTATGCCGAAACATAGAACATAAAAGGGAAATACTACGGCCATTATTTTATTTTTGATATATACATTTTTTTTATTTTTTTTTTATTTTTTTTATTTAGAGAGTACTTATATACAACAGCGGGGGGCAACTCCCCCACACTAGGGTGATACTCACGGGTGAAAACCCATGTGGTGTGCTACTGTTTTTGATTATCGAGTCGCTAGCTTGACTCGATCCCCGCATTCATTGGTTCATGGGGAAAGTTTGTAGATCCGGGACAACCACAGGTGGAATGTCCTCTCCAAAATAATGCTTTAATCGATGACCATTCACTTTAAAATTTGGACCATCAGGCTGAGATAACTCAATGGTTCCATAAGAAAATACTTTAGTGATGGTGAATGGTCCAGACCAGCGGGATTTTAGTTTTCCCGAGAAAATCTTCAATCTTGAATTGAAAAGAAGGACTCGATCACCAACGTTGAAAACGTGGTTCTTGATTTTGGAGTCATGAATCTTCTTTGTCTTTTGTTTGTAGATTAAAGAGTTCTCGTACGCTTGATCACGGAGTTCATTTAATTCATTCATTTGAACTTTCCGGTGATCACCAGTTGTCTGAATATCGAAGTTTGCATGTTTCAAGGCCCAGTATGCTTTGTGCTCGAGCTCAATCAGAAGATGACATGCCTTTCCGTACACAAGCTTGTATGGAGTACACCCTATTGGTGTTTTATAAGCTGTACGGAAGGCCCAGAGTGCGTCATCTAGTTTATCCGACCAGGATGCACGGTTTTCGCCTACTGTCCTTTCAAGAATTCTTTTTATACCACGGTTGGAAACTTCCACTTGCCCACTTGTTTGGGGGTGGTATGCAGTAGAGAGACGGTGGGTTACACCATACTTTTGCATGACACGATCAAATTGATCATTGCAGAAATGCGTACCACGATCACTGATTATAGCTCGCGGAGTTCCAAACCTAGCAAAAAGAGATTTTAAGAATTTCACAACTACTCGGGCATCATTGGTGGGTAAAGCTTTCGCTTCAACCCATTTTGACAAATAGTCAACAGCCACAAGTATGTATTTGTTTCCTCGAGATGATGGAAATGGCCCCATAAAGTCAATGCCCCAGATGTCAAAGATCTCACACACTTGAATGGCGTTTTGCGGCATTTCATTTCTTTGAGATATATTTCCGTGATGTTGACAAGCGTCACATGTTTTGACAAATTCGTGGGCATCCTTATAAATAGTGGGCCAATAAAACCCGGAATCAAACACCTTTTTGGCGGTGTAGTTTGGACTATGATGGCCCCCGGTGGGTCCAGCATGGCAAGCTTTGAGAATGTCCATAACTTCCTGTCCATAAACACACCGTCGGATGACTTGATCCGCACAGATTTTGAATAAGTAAGGGTCGTCCCAGAAGTAATGTTTAACATCCTTGAAGAATTTATTCTTCTGTTGGGTCGACATTCCTTTCACTATGAAGTTACCCGCATGGTAATTTGTGAAGTCAGCAAACCATGAGGTAGTAGAGTTTCCACGAAAAGAAACCGCATTGAGTGTCTCAAGAGGAAATGTTTCATTTATTTCCTTTTTCTCGAAAACATCTTGGTGTGGGTTTTCTAGACGGGACAAATGATCAGCAGCCAGGTTCTCAGCTCCTTTTTTATCACGTATAATGATATCAAATTCTTGCAGGAGGAGAACCCAACGAAGCAATCTCGGCTTTACATCTTGTTTTGCAAAGAGATATTTGAGAGCCGAGTGATCCGTATACACCACACATTTGGTCAAGATTAAGTACGGCCGAAACTTCTCAAACGAATACACCACGGCTAGTAGCTCTTTTTCTGTGGTGGTGTAATGGGTTTGAGCTTCAGTCATAGTCTTACTTGCGTAGTGGATAGGCTGAAAATGCTTGTTTCTGCGTTGCCCTAAGACTGCACCGATAGCAAAATCACTTGCATCGCACATGAGCTCAAAAGGTAAATCCCAGTCGGGAGCAACGAGAATGGGTGCCTCAGTAAGCTTTTTCTTTAATGTTTCAAAAGCTTCGATGCACTCAGGTGAGAAGATAAAAGGAGCATCTTTTTCAAGAAGATGGGTCATAGGCCGGGCGATTTTAGAAAAATCTTGTATGAATCTGCGATAAAAACCGGCATGACCTAAAAAACTCCTAATACCTTTGACGGTAGTAGGATGAGGCAATTTAGCAATAACATCGACTTTTGCTCTATCAACCTCAATCCCATTTTTTGAAATCTTATGGCCAAGGACTATGCCTTCTTTGACCATAAAGTGGCTCTTCTCCCAATTTAGACAAAGATTGGTGTCTTCACACCGTTTTAGCATTTTATCTAAATGGGAGAGACATGTTTGAAATGAGTCCCCAATGACCGAGAAGTCATCCATAAACACCTCCATTGTTTCCCCGATCATGTCGTGGAATATTGCCATCATACATCATTGGAACGTGCCAGGAGCATTACATAGGCCAAAAGGCATACGTCAGTATGCAAAGGTTCCGTATGGGCAGGTGAATGTGGTCTTTTCTTGATCCTGTGGATCAATGGGGATCTGAAAATAACCCGAGAAACCATCAAGGAAACAATAGTATTCATTCCCTGCTAATCTCTCAAGCATTTGGTCCATGAAGGGTAGAGGAAAATGGTCTTTTCGGGTGGCGTCATTCAACTTATGATAGTCAATGCAAACACGTCATCCCGTAACCAGCCGAGTTGGAATTAACTCTTTATCTTCATTTGTGACAACAGTTATGCCACCCTTTTTAGGAACACAGTGAATTGGGCTAACCCAAGGACTATCTGAGATCGGGTAAATTAATCCTGCATCAAGAAGTTTGAGAACCTCTTGTTTAATAACATCATGGATTTTTGGATTTACTCGTCTCTGATGTTGAACTGCTGGTTTGAAGTCATCCCCCATCAAGATTTTGTGAGTACAAAACTCAGGGTTAATACCCTTAATGTCGGAGAGTTTCCAAGCAATTGCTTGCTTGTGTGACTTCAAGACCTTTATGAGAGAAATCTTTTCATCTTTACTCAAATCTCGAGCAATAATGACAGGTAATTTATCATCACCCTCAAGAAATGCATACTCGAGATGAGGTGGTAAGTCCTTAAGTTCGACTTCAGGAAATTCTGCAGTTTTCTCAACTGACTTGACTTCCTTGTTATGAAGCTCGACGGGAGGGAGTGATGATGGATCATCATTAAGCAACTTCTCAATGAGAAGTATGTCCCCCTCGATGTCGATGGGAGCGTGATCAATTTCCCATGGAACAGAATCACTAGACAAGTATGCTTCAATCTCTTCCAAGATGAAGTCACTTTCCTCAAACGGATTGAGAGAAGGAGTAGAATTGGCAATGATGGGTTGAGATGAATGAGTGAAATTATCACTCGAAGAATTATGATCATAACCAAGAACTTCTTGAGAGTACTCTTCAGAAGCAACATCAATGATATCTATTCGGTTAACCGACTCAGAATCATAGTTTGCGGAGTACCTCGAAGTTTGATCAAGGTTAAAGGTGACAGCTTCATTACCAACACGTAATGTGATTTCTTGCTCAAATACATCAATGAGAGCACGGCCCGTTCTCAGGAATCCTCGTCCAACAATGAGAGGAACCCGATGATCGGCATCGAAATCAACAACCACAAAGTCAGCTGGAAAATGGAACTTTCCAACTTTCACAAATACGTCCTCGGCAATGCCAAGTGGACGGGATATTGTACGATCTGCAAGCTCAAGAGTCATGCATGTAGGAGTAAGGTCTGGAAGAGAAAGTTTCTTCCATACTGAATAAGGCATCAGGTTAATGCTTGCACCAAGATCGGCTAAGGCAAAGCATTCAACCATTCCTGGAAAAACACAAGGTAAGAGAAATTTTCCAGGATCTCCAAGCTTCTCGGGAAGCTTCTTCAAGATAACTGCTGAGCAGTTCTCGTTCAGAGGAGTTTTTGCCATCTCAAACAGTTTTTCCTTGTTGCTTAACATGTGTTTGAGAGTTGATGCAAACTTGGGCATCAGCATGATAGCATCCGCAAAGCTTATGTCAAAATGTAGTTCTTGGAAAATTTGAAAAAATTTGTCCATTTGATGACTGGCTTTTTCGCGGAGCTTTTGCTCATTCAAACGTGATGGGTAAGGAATAGAAGATTTGGATTTGGGGTTTTCAACAGGAGCTACTGGAGGTTCAAAAACAACTCCTGGATTGGATTTGGGTTTCGGGACAATTTGAGGATGGACATTGTTGGTACCTCCGTTATTAGTAGGAAGTTCCTTGTCCTTTGTTGCCTCAGGTTCACTTTCCACTACCTTCGGGAGAGAAGAAGAAGAGGTAGAAGGAATAGCGGGTCCATTGTATGAAACACCACTTCTGGTTGTGATCGCCTTTGCATCGCCCCTCGGGTTAGCGATCGTGTTGCTCGGAAGTTTTCCTGAGCCCGAGAGTTGATCATTTAAAGACTTCTTTAGATCAGCGATCTGACTGACCAACAACCTATTCATTTCATCTTGGGATTTCATGAATTGCTTCAATAACTCATCAGATGATGGTACTGGAGGATGTGGAGGGAAATTTTGAGGTCGTATGTTTTGATTATGACCTTGTTGTTGAAAATTCCCTTGGTTAGGATTTACGTTTCCCTGAAATTGATTCCCTTGATTGAAATTGTTTTGATTAAGGTTTCCTTGATGTTGGAAACCTTGATTTGGTCCGGGATAGAAATTACCTGGGTTTTGATAACCTTGGTTCATTCTAGGTTGGTTCTGATTCCGGTTCTGTATGTTAGGATTTTGGTTAAAACCGGGTGGTGCCTGATAAGTATTAGCACGGTAGTTTGGTTCATTTTGAGGACGGTATTGATTACCTCCCTAATTTGAAGTACCGGCTATAGCATTGGATTCAAACGGACTACCATCGGTGGCAGTACAGTTGTAGTATGCATGAGGGCCACCACAAGTAACACAGACCTCGACTTTCTTCACTTCACCATGTGATGGTGTCTGTGTGAAAGTGACTTTCTTTTGGTTTGCAAGAACCAAAGCCTGAACAATATCTGTGAGTTTGTCAATCTTAGCATCAGTGCTAGATGTACTCACATGAGATGAAGTAGAAGGTCCTGCATTAGATTGAGATTGATATGTCTTTGTTCGGAAAGGGCGGACCTGGGACTTGTTTTCAATAATTTGCAAGGCTTCTTTTGTGGTCTTGCTCAGGAAATTACCTCCCGCGGAGGCATTTAAAGAGTCTTGGTTAGTTTGGTTCAGACCATTGTAGAAAGTATCCATTTGCATTAATTCGGTAAAACCATGATGCGGACGCTTGCGGAGCAATTCTTTGTAACGATCCCATGCCTCCCCGAATGATTCATCAAATCTTTGAGAGAATTTCATTATCTCATTCTGAAGACTTGTAGTTCGGGATGGAGGATAGAATTCGTTAACAAACTTAGTGACTAGATCTTCCCATGTCTCAATGGAACGAGGGGGTTGTTTCTCAAGCCAATTCCGGGCTTGTCCCTCTAGAGAGAATGGGAACAGAAGAAGCTTAATTGCTTCATGTGGGACATTCTTGTATTTGATGGTAGATGCAATCTTGTTAAACCATCGAATATGTGCATGAGGGTCGTCCCGCTCAAAACCATAAAATTGACTTTGGGTTACAAGATTAAGCAACCCGGTTTTGAGCTCAAAGGTATCAGCCACGATGGCTGGGACGATAATGGCATCTCCGTAACCCTCGATGGGTGCTTGGAGAAGCTCATTCATCGGTTTATCTTCTGCCATTACGACAGGAGGTGGTTGTGCTAGACGTTCCTCAGTCACGGCTGAAGGAGCAGAACGTCCTCTACGTTTACGTGGAATACTTGCAAGCTCTGAAAGTGGACTTGTAGAACTGGAAGAACGAGTGCGCATGCACTAAGTATAAAAATCAGTTTTCAAAACAAATGCGAGGCAAAACGACAAGTGAACTTAAACCAATAATCACAAATGAAATGGCTTCTTTGAAAAAGGTACACCAAATCACAAGGACACAAAGGCAAGTTTTGATCTTTAAGATTGGGAACTTATTAATGTTCACACCCCCAGTTGGTAGGTGTTCTGCCTTGGTTTGCGGTGGTTGATTTTTATGTATTTATTAAGTACCACTGAAAAGACGTAGGTATGGATATGTGCTAAAGGTTTAAAAACTTTTGGACAATATTTTTGGAATCGTCTCGTTTAACCAAATCATATCTCTTTAAGAATCACCTTAAAGAAAATACGAGATAGAGAACGTTACGATTGTTTTGTTGTTTTATATTTTTTTGGTGTTGTTAACACTTTAGGAAAAGTGTTAATGAACTTTTTGATAACTTTACAAAAAAAAATTGTTTACAAAAGGTGGTATATGTGCAAGTATGGGTTTGAAAAATGTTTAAAACACGCTTACAGCCTCCCCGGCAGCGGCGCCAAAATTTGATTGGATCCCAACCGTCAAGTTTATTACACAAGTCAACCACTTGTGAATGGTCAACCGTAATAAAATTCAAACAGTCTAAAACCAATGCAATTTCCCTTGGAATATAGTGGATTCCCGGGTCGTTAAGTCCCACGGAGGATTAATGGTGTTTAACACGTTCAGATGTCGAATAATCACTAAGGATAGTGATCAGTAAGGATTTTGATTGATAACTACACTACTGATTGATTGGAAGTGTATTTGAATACAGAATTGTAAAGCACAACAATCAGATTAAACAAACGTAAATACGTATGTTTATTAAATTACGTAAACGTACAAAATAAAACGTGAGATTTAAGAAATAAAAGGCCTACAAATATGAAAATGATATTTTTACAATCCTAATAATAAAATAAAATTATTAGAAAAAAAAATTATTTTTATTACTATTTATTTAATTATTATTAATTAAAAACTGTTTTTAACTATTTAAAAATACTCTAAAATATAAGAAAATGTGAAATTAAGCTAGAAAAATGAAATTATGACTTAGAAAAATTTAAAATATTATAAAACTTATTTTAAAACTAAAAATATATTTTTTACACTTTTTATCTATTTATTATTAATTAATTACTATTTAAAATACACTTAAATACAAGAAAATACAAAATTAACCTGGAAAAATAAAATTTTAACTTAGAAAAATCTAAAATATTAGAAAACTAATTTTAAAACTGAAAAGATATTTTTTATGCTTTTTATTTATTTATTATTAATTATTTAATACTTTTTAACTATTTTAAATTCTAATAAATACTAAACAAGCTAAGAAAATTATGAAACTTTTTCTAAAAATATCCTATGATGACAGAAAGCTAAGAAAATTATAAAAACAAGAAGTGCTTAATAATAAGCTGAAAAAGAAAATTAAAAAGCTAATTTATATTAAATAAATGCTATCACTATTTTAAAAAGCTAATTTATATTAAAGGAAAAAGCTAGAAGAGGAGGAAGCTAGTCAGAGATGGTTAGATGATTGGGATGAAACACAATCCTATCTTGAAGCTTCTAATAATATTAAGAATGAGTACACTACTCAAGAGTGGGCACTGTTGTCTAATAATCAAAGAGCAAGAATCTTGGGTGAATGGGCAAGAAGGATCAACAAAAAGAAGCAGCAAGTCAAAAGAAAGAAACCTCCTACAAAGAGCGAGATGAGATATGCTATGATGAAGATTTTCAAGAATTCAGGCATACATATTACTGAAAATCTAAGTAAATGTTCATTTGAGAGGATTAAGGAGATTTGTCTGATGTGTATGAGGGTTAATGATGATTATAATCCTATGGATTCTGAGAAAAAGGCAGAATGGTTAAAGAAGGGATCCAATTTTAAAAGACAAAAGGTGGATGAAGAGTTGAAAAAGAAAGAAAGAACTAAACATTATTTTAAGGAGACTGATAATCCTAATCCTGAACCTATTAATCCTATTCCTTTAAAATCAGTTCATCCTATTATGGATTGGCAGATTGTTATAGAAAGGGGTAGAGAAGTAGTTGAGATAACAAGAGGTGATGGATGCAAATCTACTTATTTCAAATTTGGGATCTTACTGGATTGTTTGACTAGGAGTGATTTGGACCAGTTGTGGAAAGTAATGAAGTTCAGATATGGGAAGTTAGGTCCAAATGGAGAGTTAGCTAAGTTTGTATGGGCTGCTATAAAGAACATGTTTGAACCTAATCTTGATGCTGAATATTGGTATGATTGTGAGGTGTTTGAATGGCTATTGTTCTCATACTGCAAGGTTCATGCTGTAAAAACTACAAAGGAAAGGTTTTTCATGTTTGTTGATAAGGATTATCCTTTATCAAAGAATGTGGCAAGACAAATGCTGGAAGCTAAACTCACTTCAAGAGGAAAAAAGGAGACACATCTTATAATTGATCCACTGTTTGAAAAGATAGAGAAGATTGCAGATATACAAGGGCCTTTTAGCAATTAAGGCTAAACCTCAGTCTATATAATTGTAAATATTGGAACCACTGCCAGAGGTAATTAAACCACTGCTAGAAGATTGAATCCACTGCTGATGTTAAACCGCGGCTAGTAGTAAAGTATAACGGTTAGGCGCAAAAATTTGGAAACCAAGAAATGGATGCAAAAAGGTCAGACGATACTTTAACAGTAAGGGGCACAATGTTATGTTAATGTCTTCGATTGTTCATTTTTGTTATTTTCGCAATCTCATTTTAAATTAAAATCCCATAGATTGGAGAGGATACCCTGGATACGATGAAAAGACAGAAGATTCAAGACCATCCAACTCTTGAAGACAAGAAAAAAGGTGAGTAAATAAAATGTATGTAACTCCTACTTACTAGGAAACTTTATTCAATAAAGTATGTTACTAGAAAAGCACGTACGATATAACACTAAGTACTTGGAAATCAGATACATTATAACACTAAGTACTTACTAGGGGCATATAGTACTCTTAGTTACTAGGAGATCACATACGATATAACACTTAGCACTTCGCATATCTCACAGTGCTTATAGCGGCAATGTTCCCTCAAGCTTATGAATAAAGAAATTCTTGTTTCGAGCACTCAGCTCCAGTTCGCCTGCCAAGATATTCATTTGCATCACTTTGTGTTCACTAAGGGCTTGCTCCTGCTTCAGAAACTCAACATTTTTTTGTGGCACCTTCTTTCGCACAATTGACATCTCTTGAATAATGGCAGCCCTTTCACGATTAAGTCTAGCCAATTCTTGAGTTAGGATGTTCACCTTTCTTGCCAATTGAACATCTTCGATTGCAGCGTTACTGCAGTAGTAAATCATCATGTATGTCCAGCTGTTAGTGTTAGCAGCAACTCTTATCTCATCACATTTAGGCATACCTGATATTGTTTTTGCTTACTTATTTATGGAATGATGTTGTGTGAAAGTATACTTGCAAGTTTGCTCTTAAATAGACAAATTGAAAGGTAAATAAATAGTCACATGCATACCATTGACGTTACACTATATGCCTGACTTCTATATGTTTTTATAGAAAAAAACAAAAAATATGCACATGTTCAACAGTTGATTGTATAACATTGTCACAAAGTAACAACCAAAAAAGAAGAAAAAAAAATGGTGCCTCAATAATGAAGAACATTGTCACAAAGAAACATAAAAAAAAAACAAATAAAAGCAAGCCACACCTGTAGCTATTATTATTCAAGTAACAAACATTGAAAATCCTAGATGACTGATAAGTTGTGCTTCCATTGTGTTAAAGTTCAAATTGAAATAACAACTATAAATCGTCCAAATGAACAACATTTGCAGTACTAAACGTCACAGGTTGTGACTGAATGTTGTTAGGAAGGTTGTTTTCAGGAGTAGATGATTCACATTTCCATACGAAATCGTTGTTTGACTGACCAGTTGCTTCTCCCTGTTCGACCTCTACACGCGTCCTCTGTCCTCCGTGTCGTTCTTGTTCCACTGCTTCTTCGTTAGTTGTAGGGGTGCACGATTGTGAGTTTCTTTTACGTTTCTGAGATGTGACATTAGTTCAAACAACCATATCAGTAATTACATACAAAATTATATACATTGAAATAAAATATAGAAACACAATTGCCTTGCTTGTCAGCAACGGTTCAGTACATGACTGTCTTGTGTGTCCTGCCTTTCCACACCTGCAACAGGTTTTGCTTTCTGGCTCTTCCCCAGTTGATCGGATACGTGTTTTTTCTTTGGGTCTTCCAGGTTGCCGCTTATCCATAGCAGGTGGTTTTACGGTTTGCAAGTCATCACGAGTACGCCACAAGGATACATCTTTTAGAGGATAAACCCTTGCTTCGTATGTATTTTTTAGTGACGTTTTCTTAAACCAATCCATCGCCCAACTGCTAGCGTCAATCATCCCTTCAACTCTAGACACAACACAAACATGACCACAAGGTAGACCAGATAGCTGCCATTTGCGGCAAGTGCATTCTCTGTTGTCAAAGTCAACAATATGAACATGTTTCGAGCACTCTTTGCCATTCTATTGTTTACTTTTGCATTTGCCCATTCGGTAAGTTCATCCGTTGGAGCATCTGAAATAAAAAAATAATAATACATTTTCGAGCGATGTGCCAAATATGTGATAAAACAATTATAATAGATAGTTTTTTTAAATTACCTTTGTATTTTGCTCGACGTTCAAAATACCATTTTTGTAGAAGCCTTCGGTAGTACTCCATTAGCTGGGTTATTGGAACCTTCATAACATCTTTGGTTACAGAGTTTACTCATTCTGCACTATTTGAGGTCATGTAATTGTACCTGTTTGCAGGGCAGTAAGCACGCGACCATTTATCAAATCCAGCTTAATCTTTTAGTTTTTTATACACATCAGGTTTTAATGATTGAATCTCATAAATTGAAGCATCAAACTCCTGCTCTGTGTAAGCTTTGCATGTCCTCCAATATATAACTTTCCACTTTCTAGTTTTCAAATTGCAGTTCATCATTAAATAACGACAACAAAAACCATGAAACGCGGTGGGAAATACGGTACTACATGCATGTGCAATTGTCGGATGTCTGTCAGAGATGATGGCCAAATCTTTTACTTCACCAATGCATTCTTTAAGTTTGCTCATAAACCAGGTCCATGATTCATTGGTCTCACCTTGACAAACACCAGTTGCAATAGGTATAATCTGGTTGTTGCCGTCCATCCCAACAACCACCAGATTCGTACCAAGGTATCTCCCTTTAAGATGTGCGGCATCAATTATTAGCAATGGTCGCATAAAACGTAAGAAGCTCCAAATCTATTTTAAATCGATCAGAAATTGCTTAATTAATAATATTTACATAATAATGAAGGTAATAATTAGAAATAAAAGATAATAGAATTTATGAAAAACTTACAGCAACACCGAAACCAATGAATACCATCTTAAACCAATCTGTCTCATCTGTCTCAATGTGTGTTACTGTCCCCTCATTTTGCAACTTTAAGTTATAGCAGTAATACGGCAACTGCTCAAAAGACTCCCTAGGACAACCGTTCAACAACTTTAATGCAATGTTTTTCCCACCCCAAGCTCGGTGGTAAGAAATGTCTACTTTTCAATCAACATTAAAATATTTTTTTATGTCCGCACCCGTATAGACCCTTTTGCAATTCCTCAATTTATCAACAAGTATGCGACCCACTAATTTTCGGGTAGCATTTCGATGATTAGGATGAATTTTTGTTCTGGAACATGTATGACAGTCGTTAATGGAAGTAACATAGAAGTATCGGTTAACAACACTTTTTCGTGCGTTAATGTACCAGTTGAAACCTTCTTCAAAACAAGCTACACTGTACCTTTTCTTACATGAGTTAGTAACTTTATACTCAAACATATCAACCAACACTTTTATTCCTATTGCATAAATGCATCCTTGCTTATCATCAAACTGACTACCCACCTTTAATTTAGATACAGGGTGTTTATGGTTACTTAAATTTTTAATTATGGGATCAGGTGAACTGGGTGGATCAGGGATATTTAGAAATGTGGTTTTCTGCCAACTAGGCTGCACATCTACATTAACGTTTGCGCCTGCACCCTCGTTATTATGATCTTCAACTTTTGGTGTTTGAAAATCAGATTCTTGAGGCAACAAAGGAACATTAAGATCAATATCAAGAGGCTTAGAAGAAGTAGACGGCTTTACCTCGGAAGATTTCTCGATAAGTTTGATGTATAGTGTCTGGATCACGTTCTGCTTACAGCATATTCCATGAACGAAGAAAGAAACATCATCATCGTCACTTACATCAATTTTGGTTGAAGCGGACATGTAGTATAAACTGATGATCTTATCTTTAATCTGATATTTGTTAGTAAGATAGGTAATCAGATGTAGGTAGGTGATGTCAACTGGAAGTAAAACTCCACGAATTGATCTCTCAAAATCCAAATAAACTTTGAATTTTGGGGAATTAGCCGAAGTCATTTTTATGGGATTTGTGTCCTGGGATTTGTGTTCTGGGATTCTACAAACCAATAAACCAAAAAAAAAATCGCTGAAAAGAGGATCTTTTAGTCGCTCAATATAAAATTCGCTTAAAATTTTCCCTCCACAATATTCATTACCCGCTCATTCACAAAGTATATTTCCCGCCAAATTTGATGTCACTCTACTAGAAATGCGTCAAGTTTACTCATTGGGTGAAATAAAACAATGGCTCCCTCCTCTGCCTCTACTTCCAGATCCAATCGAAAGCCCTTGGAATACTACATCAATGCTACACACTGCGAATGTCCAAAACCATTACCGATGGAAGTACAAACCTCTTGGACCCGGACTCATCCTGGTAGAAGATTCAAGGCATGTCCAATTTATGTAATATTATTATGCATTATACTTATTTTACTTGTTAGGTTGAATATGTGAACTTAACAAATCTTCTTTTTAGGACAAAGAGACCAAATGTAACTTCTATGGGTTCCTAGACCCTGAACTACCAAGTCAGTATTACAAAGATTTGTTTTACAAGGAACATGAGGAAAAGAAACATTTAATGAAGACGGGAAAGCGTTCAGTCTCGAATGAAGTTATTGAGGTTTCAAACAATGATATCAAGAAAATGTTGGATGAGTTGACTTTTATCAAGTCAAGAGTGCAAGTTCATGACAAAGTTGTCTTGGTTTTCAGTTTGATTGTTCTCTTCAGTGCTGTACTTTGGTTATGGTAATCTGTTTAGCAATAAGTGTTATGTAATATGTATGTTATAGTGTTTTAGCAACAAGATTGTTTGTAGTCGTTTTTTCAAATCAAATGGATGTTTGTAAAAAACAAACATTTTAGCAATTTACAGAATTGTTGCAAATCAACAGTATCACAACACGTATATACAGAAACAAGGGCTTAAAGAAAGCCTACATGGCTGTTAGGAATATACCAAGTTGCACTACACAGACATGCATAAGAAGTTGTCTTTTGATGTCCTACACAGACATACAGTTTGTGGTTACATTTGGTTGAACAACAAAAGTCTAAACCCACATACAAGCCATACCCAAAGAGATGAAATGCATCTTTATTCATCACTTGTATGAACAGCCACCTTATACTTCCAAAAGTACTCCACCATATGCTCTCGATACGCCAAAGCAACTTGAAGAGGGTCATCAACCTTCATACTTAAGTTGTTACCCAACCTGTGCAAAAAAATACATACCCAAACTCCACAATCACCGTATGCATTGGCTTGTATAGGGACATCATCCGCAACTCGAAATGTGATCTTATAATCAGAAACAGATATTGATTTGGCTTGAAGAACTTTACACAAGTTTAGATATTGTGGTAGCATTCTCTCAAAAGTGACCCTCATTTTTAAATTGTTTTCTCTCATCTCAGGTTCTGGCGTACCTAGTGAGTCATAAATTGTTATAACTCCGGTACGAATTTGTAACTCGGCGAGAAACCAGTGGCAGTCACGTACGTTCACAGGAATGTATACCTAAATATGAACAAATAAAGTTTGCCGTAATTCATCACATTTTGAGCATGTATATATTTACCCAAGTATCTAGAAGAAAATATGGTCTTTATATACAAACCTTCTCGACACTAGACCATGGCAATGGATAGCGTTGACCAGTGGCGTAGTGGGCACGCATAGACCCATCAAGGATAGAAGACGAGAAAAATGGTCCAGCCATAGCCCAATCGGCATTGCCCGGCCTGAACTGCCACATTAGATCAACCCAAAGATTCAGATGCTGCAAAAAAATTTTATAAGATACATACCGTTAAACTAATTCAAATAAAAATAATTTTTTTTATGGAAATTAAATATCTGTTAAGTACCTCATCTCCAAGCCATCCTTTTTTATTGCCCCTTCCATACCCCAACAAAGTCAACCAAAAATTTCGATGAACAACGATGTCGCCAAGACCCCAAGGAAAGTTATGCGATGACTTAAATTTTTTTTATAAAGATATACATAGACGCTGGTTTAGTAATCTTGTTGATATCGCAACCTTCAGGACGTGACAGATCTTGAAAAATTTTAAAAACCAGATTAATGTATATGTCTTTAAGATGTCTGTTTGAAAAAGTAGTTCTGCTATACCTCTACCCATGTTTCCAACTGATTATCTTCACCACGTGGGGGATTAATATCTTTTCTCAGTCTTTTGGAACATCGTTTCGGCAACTGTGGAGTGGTGGGAGGGAGGTTCACGTATGGGTCCTGCAAACACTTGCCTAACTGCTTTGTCCTTTTTGAGTCAACATCTTCTTTCAAAACAGGAGTACTCTCTTGGGTAACTTTGGCAATACCCTCTTTGGTAACTTTGGTCTTTCTAGTTTTCTTTATTGCTAGGCCATTATAAGGTGACTGTCTGAACTTACTTGCATTTCTCTTCCTTTTAGCACGCATGAAAACATCCTATACAAAAAAAATTCATCATTGAAATAACATCAAACTTTTGAACTACATGTGGTAACTTTAATAAATAATGTAGTTGTACCTCAGAAGCTGTAGTCAAAGGCTTATTGGCTTGTCCGTCAGAATTATGAAACATGGCCTGTCTTGCTTTCACAACATCATTATCAATTTTGTCTAATACCGCCTTGGTTGACAACTCATTTGCAACCAGTAACTCAACCCCCGCTTACTTTCTCATTAACGTGGCCATCAACATTGTATGCTTCATTATGAATAACCATCTCTCCAAGATGATTCATATGCTCATCCCTCATCCTTGCCATTTGTGACACTGCTTCACTTACTTTATGACCATCATGAGAATCTATAATGTTATTTTGATTACCTTGAACCCCCTCTACAGATTTCTCAGCAACATTTAACACAGCCTCAGGATCATGAGAGTGTTCATCAGCAGCATTGCAATCAACAATGTCATTTTCATTAACTTGAACGCCCTTTATAGATTTATCATCCACATTTAAAACTACTTCACCTACTTTCTCACGATCATGAGAGTTTTGATCAGCAACATTTCAATCAACAATGTCATTTTCATTACCTTGAACGCCCTTTACAGATTTATCATCAACATTAAACACACCTTCATGAGCATGTATCTCAGTAGCTTGAACCGCCTCTCCGGGTTTATCATCACCAGATTTATCATCAACGTTAGACACACCTTCACTTACTTTCACAGTAACATCAGAATCATGAGCATGTATCTCATTAGCTTGAACCGCCTCTCCAGGTTTATCATCACCAGATGTATCATAAACGTTAGACGCACCTTCACTTACTTTCACAGTAACATCGGAATCATGAGCATGTATCTCACTAGCTTGAACCGCCTCTCCTGGTTTATCAGTACCAGATTTATCATCAACGTTAGACACACATTCACTTACTTTCTCCGTAACATTGGAATCATGAGCATTTATCTTAGTAGCTTGAACCGCCTCTCCGGGTTTATCATCAACACTTACCACTACCTAACTTGGTGTTTCGCCATCTTCCTTGTTTTCAGCAGCCTTTTGTTCATCTAACTCCAGCTGTTTATCCTGGAATTCCGAAGGTCCATAAACAGAGAAATCATCATCTAGCTCCAGCTGTTTGCCCTGTAATTATACAAGAAAAACACAACTATATAGATGACCAAATCTAGCAAACATCTATAGATAGTGCAGGTGGAATTAATACATACGTACTTCAACAGCCAATTGAGAAAAAATTTCATTCAAATTAGGTAAATTCATATGACTGGGATCATCATCTGGAATGTGATCAACTAACGACAATGGTTCGTCTTGAAGACAAAAATCCGCAAGTTGCGACATAGCTGATGGAAAAGCGGCAGGGTCTATATAATGAAGCCCACCTTGTTCGTTTTCAGCATTAAAACAACTCGATTTGTCGCAAGATTGATCATGTTCTGGGCTTAAGGTCTGTAGTTAAGAAAACTGATTTAGGTATGTAACAAAATAACGATAAAATAAAAAATTACTATTAAAAGGAACATAACCTTTTTATAATCAGCCGAATGAACATCATGAGAATGAAGATCAAACAAACTAGGACTACCATTCCAGGTTTCATTATGAATTGGACTTGAAGTCTGAATTTCCATGGCATTTTGGCCAAAACAATCCTCATCCGATTTGTCGTGCATATGAGTTGAAGTCTGAAATTTAAAATATACAATCAATTATACTACTAAAGAAACGAGACGTAAATGATTAACAAATATTAAAGGAAATTACCATGGCATCTTTGAAAGCCAAATTTTCATCAACACATTGCCTTATTTGCAATTGATCCTGAATAATGTATATATATAATCCATTAGTTGGTGAAAAACCAATAAATATTGGTATCTAAATGATTTAGATTAAAAATGAATGTAAAGAGCATGTTCACCTTTGGCCGTTGTATCTTTAGAGCTTCCTCAACAATGGCAAGTCTATTTTTAATATCATTAAGGACCTCCACATTGGCTCCAGGTTGTATCTTTAGAGCTTCCTCTACAACGGCAAGTCTATTTTTAATATCGTCAACCTCGGCATGCATGTCTAGATGATTGGAACTTTTATCTTTATCAGTTACTGGCACATCATTATCAGCTAAGGCCACATCTTTATCAGCTAAGGCCACATCTGTATCAGTTATCAAACGATCTTCATGTACCTACAAAGCAAGATCGAAACAGAATGTGCATTGGTCAACGTGAATAGTCGCACGAACGACGTAGTTGATACGGATGAAAAATAAATGATACAAAATGGGCAACTTACCTCATTAGTGGGGTCATCGGCAGGTAATTGATCTTCTATACTATCCAACTTGCTAAAATAAGCATTACTAGGTGCAAACCATGGTTGTAACATTTTCGCATTTATTGGAACAAGATCCAATACTGGAATAGAACCCTAGTAAACAAACAATTATAGAGTAAAAAACAAATATAACGAAGTCGTAACTTATTTGACAAATACAAACGAATGGAAATGCTTACGGGACCAAAAAGTTTGCCATACTGGCGTTTGGCAAATGTTTTACCCTTTGACCAACAAAGACAACGTGGTATCTTTGACGGGTCTTTGTTCCACCATGAACTGCTTGTGGGATAACTCTCAAGAATCCATATCTAAAGTGAAAGAAAACAATAAAAGCATTGTACAATGAAAATAAGTATAACAAACTTGTATCCAAAAATAGTAAATAAAAACTGAGATATTCATAAATGTCTACACATCTAACCTTAAAAGCCAAGATAAAGCCATAAATATTATATGTTGCAATTTTAGAAGGGTTTTCTTGCAATTTGTCTTTGTAGTGAGCATTGTAATGTCGGGGTACCACATTAGCTAATTTTTTGTAAAAACGGCTCCACAAGAACTCTCCCCATGGATATGCATTCCATGCCCCAAAATCCTCAACTAACTTCAACAAATGATTGTCAACGATGTACCAAGGTCCACGACCTATGAACACGACCTCAACGACTAGTAACAGACATACCCTTACCGCATCCTCATCTGATAACTTTGAAAATTGTGTGTCATTCCCAAATAAATCTAAAAGCTCATTACCTTTTACAGTTACCTTTCTTATAAATTGTTTTTCAGGAAAGACACGCAAACCAAAAGGACTGCGATCAATATCTACAGGGGGGGGGGGGCAAACGACCGAAACGAAATCCGGTCATCAATAGAAACTCTCGCCGACCGAATTTCAATACATTATTCCCAATTTTGTATAAAATGGGGGGGACAAGAATCAAGCAGTTTGTCGATATATACCTTGTGTTATAAAACAAAATTCACCATATGATTGCCTTTACCTAGCTGAGAAATATCTAACCATGGCCCAAAAACTGTTGCCCTAAACAACCTCATTCAATCTTGATTGCTTAACAATTTAGACTTAATATCCGAAAGCAACTTAACCTGGGAACAAACTGTTACCTTAGCATCAAAGTATTGGGGAATGTAAGCCATTTGGGAGTTTAATTGACTGAATAATTAGGGGTTCATTTAGGGTTTCACGTGATTGAATTGTGTTTTTTCTGGTAGTAGAGTGTTAGTGTGTGTGGGTAAAAATTTAAAAACACGGTAAAAATTTAAAAAAATGTAAAAGTACTGTTAAAAATGTACTAAAAGGTACAAAAAGTGTACAATACAAAAGTCGCTTAAAATATTTCGCTTAAGTCGCTAAGCATTGGGAAGGAACTAAAACTATAAAAAAATATTTTAGTAACTTTGACTTTTTTTACTAAAGGACAAAAAAAATCGCAAGATTCTTAAAAAAGTCGCTGTAATATCATAGCTGTAAAAGTCAGAAACAATAATTGGGTACACAAATTACGAAGGACACTTGTCAAGCTTAGATGAAAAGTAGAAAAGTCGCAAGTCTCAAAGTTTATTTTGAAAATACCCCAACTTTTTTTCTAGAAAGTGTTGACACCTTGAGCAAAAGGTATATTTGCATTATTACCCCAAATTAAAATACACCACCACTGTACTACAAATTGCTTAGAGTAAACTGATTTTGACTTTTGGCATCCCACATCGCTTTGTAAAGTAAAGTAGCCTTGCGAGAGTTGGTTATAAATAAAGAGGAAAGGATACCATTAGCAGTAGGCATGTTAAATTCCTCTAAAAGCCACCAGTTACATTTTTTGCATGCAAACTTATGATTTGAAATTTATAAGTTTGCATTCAATTCATGTCACTTTTGTCTTTTTTGTTTTTGACATGCTTATAATTTTAAACATAAAGTTAGAAAAACCATGACATGTAACAATAAATTAATAATAGATGGTTCGAATTTTGATGTTTCATATTTTTTCACTTTAGTAATTTACTTTTTTTTTTTTTTTTGCTTAGGTGATTAATTTTTTACATAAAGGTTAAATGTATTATAGTTAATTAGTTTTAATGTTTGTGCAAATATATCATTATACTACAATTTGCTTAAAATCAGTTGGTTTTTTACTTTAGAGCATCCCACATCGCTTTCAGATGGTTGTAGGCAAGGATACAATTCAAAGTAAGCATGTCAAACCTTCAATGGTTAACTTTTCTATGCCTGCACGTTATCCGGGCTCTATAAGTTCGTATACAGGGAATTTTGCTCATCGTTTTTATAATGTTTGACGCCATGTTTCTCCAGTTAGCCGGTCTACTTTATTTTCCCAGCTCGACGTCTTGTTCTTGCTCGTAAACCACTTGCGAAAAGGATTGTGGGTGTACGAGACCAACCCGGCTTCCCATTCCGTCCCAACCAGCCAATCTCCTCTCAACAGTTATGAGTTATGAGTTTATGACACCTACACTAGACCAAGATTAGCAGCTATGAAGCAACAAAAATCTTTTATATAATAAAACAAAACCCCGAATTTTTCATTTCAAAAAAATCAAACCATACCTTATTTGGTAATTTTTTTTTTAAATTGAATTTTTATTTTTAGATGTAGAGCAATATTAAACGCTGATTATTTCCTGAATTGTCTAAATTTTTATAAAAAACGTTTTTATACTCGCATGTAAAAATAAAACAAAAATACACGTGGGTCTGAATGCTATTTTTAATAATTGTAGGTGAAAAATGTAAATTAAAAAAAAACGGAGTAAATCTAATCCCTTCTCAAGTTCGTTGTACAGCGCTACAGCTTGTCAGCGACTCCTAGAAAAAGATATCTAAAGAAAACCTTCGTACCTCTATTCCTAATCAAAACAATTTATGGACAAGAATCTCATGTCACAATTGAAGTATTCTTAGCTATGATATAAAAGGGCCACACGAATGTTACAAGGTAAGGTTTCTGTTTTATTTTATCCATGCTTTTATTTAGTAATTGGGTTTCAAGCTTTTAATGAATATAATGAAATTTATTTAGCAATTTGATACATCAATATCAGTGTGTTTAATGCTCTTTAGTATTTTGTATAAATCAGGTAGACTATTGATGTTGGTTACATAGGAAAAATAAAAATTAATTTTAATTAACAAGTCTGATGAAAATTTACAATAGATGGCAAGAGAAAATATGTGGCTGTGATGGTTGTATTGAGTCATTGCTTTGCAAAGATAATTATTATCCAAATAAAGATGAAAATTGCTTAATTATGAGGCTACAAATTGTTTCAACATTAATATTTATTTGGGAATTGTTTCAAAGGGTTAGTAAAACATGTAGTTTGTTGTAACAGTTCTTGAGCTATGGTTGATCGATTTGAAAAGGTATGTAAGGTGAAAAAAACTATGTGTTATCGATTAGGCCATAAAACTCAAGACAGTTATTAGCAGGCACATAAAGTTTAATTGAAGGTAAGCACAAATAATTTTACAATGTGTTTTATTAGTATTTGAATGATATGTTTAATTGAGTGGTGTTGTTTGTGTTAGTGTATTAATTAGAGCATATTACAATTTTCTCAATGTCCTTGACAAAAAATCTTAAACTATTATAGCTTTTTAATACACAGAAGAATTATATGCAGCGTCGATTCATTTTGGATGTTCTAATCCACAAGGGTACACCCGTTCTCAAGCTGCTTATCTTGAATCTTAGCTTTCACGTTCTCTATGGTGTCTAAGGTCTCAACTTCCAATGTTAGTTTCTTGCCAGTGACTGTTTTGACGAAGATTAGACTAACTCCTCGAAGATACAAAACAAGATGGAGTGTTGACTTCTTTTGGAAAAGACACCACTTGTGTTAGAAAGCAATGGTAAATAGTATCGTGAAGCACGAGGAGAATTGCAAGTATTGGGGTATAATTGTGTCCTTAGGCATGTCCAGAATGTCTGGTCGCAGGTGACATTCCTTTCATTGTGGAACATATGTATTCTGATCATAATGTTGACATGTATGATGGGTATAGCTTCAACCACTGATATGTGTTGCCGATTTTCATCAAATTGATGTCAACTGTAAGATTAAAAAATCCTCTTATCATATTTTTAAATTAACTTTATCTTAATAGGACAGTTATTAAACCAAAAACCGCGCCACCAAACCAGAAATGTAAATATTTTATAATTGGGGTTTTTAACGACGAGGGAACTAACATGGACTACATTATGTAAGAAAACCAAATTGGAGGTGTGCTTATACTCATAATAAGTATCCCTTTCGGTTTAGTTTTTGATATATTAAGTTTGTAAGTTTTATTTTATTAAGATCTCTTATCATGTTTATGTAACCAGAATAAGAACTTGCAACAAGTAATATGTTTGACATATCCTTTGCATAATAAGGACATGCTTATGGAAGTTACAAAATGGCAGGATTATGGCTTGCCCATATAGAGACGATGGTTCATTTTACATGCTTCACACGACTCTTTCTTAACGGATCCGGTGAGTTCTTCAAAACTGTTGTCAGTTAGAAATAAAAAAGTGCCTCGCTATAGGGGCTGTTTGGGAATAAGAATTTGAAACGAAATATTTCAATCATTGACCTCTTGCCATTTGTGTATAGAAAATATAAGAGACGAATGTGTTTTTTTGTATGTGTTGATACATGATAATGTGATTTATGTGCAAGGAAATACTAATACTTTTTGGCGTAGTTGATCTGCTACAGTTGTACAATTTTAAGAAATTTCATCCCGCATAAAATGGATCTTATTGAGATGATTTTTAGCTCAATTGATCTTTTTTTGTTATAAATGCATGATGGTTATGACTAATGAATAACCTATGGGATCATACAAAATTTCTTTTTACCCATTTGGATGGGAGACCCATATAAATATATTCATCACTAAATAGGCTGACATTATTACTTTAGCAAAGTGTTTTTCAGTGTTATCTTGGCCTTCACATAACCCAGAACCTGATGGCAGCTCTAGAGAAGACACAAAGTAGCCTTATCGAGAGGGATAAGAGGCTGAAACTTTCGAGTAAGTTTTAACATTTGTTGATAGTATATAATAGAACTTGGAGAAAGTCTATGATTATTACTCACAAAACATCGATCTCCATTTACTAAACCCAAAAGAGCAGCAAATGCAAAGTAGGTGTTGCTTTGGAGCTCTTCGAAGCCGCCACTAAATTATCTTATTTAAGTTACAGAAGCCAAGAGTTGACCGGATATAAGCTTCTTTCTACAAGGACATCAACTTTGACACAGTGGCAACTATATCCTCATGCCATTTCATCATTTTTTAGGGATTACCATTTGCACTTTTCCTCATTATTATAGAATCAAAATCATGTAATAATTGTATTTAGAATGTGAATTAGGATATTCAATTTAAAAACAGTTTTAAATGGTTTCAAGATGCGGTTGTTAAACTTTGTACATAAAGATGACTCATGTATATATGAACTTTTACCACGTATATCAAATATAATTACTAATCAAAGTAAGAATCATAATTAAAACAAAAAACAAAAAATAAGTTATTTGTTTTTTAATAAACAAAAATACATTATTGAAAATTTTAGAAAAAACCTCGCGCGTGCGCGTGTATTATAACTAGTAGTCATATATATACTCATTTATCATCGTGTATCAACATCAATCCCATCGTTAGTCTAAAACATAAACAAAATCACAAACTTGAACAAAATCATTTATCATCATGTATCAACATCATACATGTAAAATTAAACACACCTTAGCTACCGCGATCACCCATCGCCACACAAACCTTGAGAAGAAAACCCATGAAGCCGCACCTTCAGCACCTCTCCATGACCAACATAACTCATAACTCCAAGTATTTAACCATTCGATAATCAACTTGTGAAGTACAAGCGCCATCCATTCCAAATACATGATCACTCACTTTTGGGAAAAAAAAAAAAAAAAAAAAAAAAAAAAAAAAAAAAAAAAAAAAAAATACTAGTAACTCTATTAACTGGTAAACCACAACCAACGCGGCCATCAGTAGTATACATTAGACACATATATGTCTAACTTAAATCTCATGGGTGTGGATTGAGCACCTTTCACTGCATAAGAAACTATGAAAAATAAAACTAGTGCAAGTATAACATCATTTGGGTTTTGACTCTAATCCAAAAAATGAAAGTAACCGTTCAAAAAAAAATTTGGGTTTTGACTTCAAAGTGTCCCACATCGCCTTTTGAGGGAAAGTAGCTTTGTGGGAGCTGCTTATAAATAAGGAGGGGAGAATTAAACAGCATGTTAAATTCTCTTAAATGCCTATGGTCAACCTTTTTAGCTTGCAAGCTTATGATTTTTGTTTTACAAGTTTGTAAGCTGAAAATGTTGGCATTGTCTTTTATATTATCGGACAATCTTACAATTTTAGTATAAAAAGTTATCTAAACTCGCAATAATAAATTTAACGCATCATAAATTTTGGCTTTTGACTTGGACAAGCTTACAATTTTAGTATAAAGAGTTATCTAAACTCACAATAATAAATTTAACGCATCATAGATTTTGTCTTTTGACTTTTGACTTTAATGCATCATAATTGTTGACCATTCTTTTATAGTTTATAATAAAGGACAAACTCACAATAATAAACGCTGGTTGTAAATCGAGGAGTGAGACAAAGATTTTTATCTAGCCATCTAAAGTGTCTCTCTTTGGTGGTTGTAAGTCTAAACAAACTCGATGTCTATAATTCCAACCGCCCAAAAACGTGGTTTGCGTTACCTCATCAGGGTATGTATATCTAGCTTATACTTTACTATTGTACAGTGAAGTCTGCAAATCAATAAAAAGTTGTGCAAATAATCTCCTTTTAGATATTGGTGGAAGAGTGACGTTTTATGACGACTAAATCGGGTCATCCAAGTTTTTTTTGTTAGTCAGTAAAGTAATTCATTTTTTGTTTTTCATTTACATCGACTTTAAGTTGTGAAAGTATCTATCAACGCGATTTACATGTACTCTTTAAGTTCAATCCAAATTATGAAATTTGAATGTTCATAGTTGACCTTAAAGGGGGATAAATAAGGACGTGGCCTTAGTTTGGCATTTTTTAGAGTCTTTATTTATTGGTATTATTGACGCGTAACTTACACGAATCTATGCTGGTTAGTTAGAATAAAGAACATGATGAAGTATTTTCATACTTTTATTTTGTTATTTTCTTGTTAATTACTAATCATAGTAAAAAGGATCTAATCTGTTATTTACTTAACAAATTTGAAGATATTCAAGTCTTTTATGACGGCATAAAACTTCTCTTAGCCGGTCCATTAGATGTTTCCCGCTTTGAAACCACTTGTAAGAAGGATTTTGGGTGTAGACGAACCTGGCTTCCCACTCGCCCCGACCCGCCAATTCCCCTCCCAACTATTTTAGTAGCCCCAAATCTCAATCCTCTTAAAAAAAAAACACTTATGACACCTATACAATACCAATATGATTACATAACTGGATTATCAAACAAGTTAAGCAATCATTCAGTCCATATCAGTACCTATATTATCATCAAGCAACACAAATAGGCATATACTTGATTACTCACAACGGGCTTTACTACCTTATACATCATGCATCAGCATTAACCTCAACATAAACAAATTCATTGTCTTGAATATCATTAATATACATGTCTCATTTTACATGTATAAAATCAAAACTTATATGAACTCTCACAAACACCTGCGAACTCAAACACACATTGGCCACACACAAACATACTTGCAAACAACATACACACCTTAGCAACCCGCGTCAACCTGTTGCCATGGACACAACCACCCTTAAAGAGGAAACCTAAGAAGTCGTGCCTTCAACACCCACGGCTAGTATAACTTCATCCGTTCCATAATCAGCTCATCAAGTACAAGTACCAACCATTCCTCGATCATAAATGCTCGATCACTCACTTTTGAAAAAGAGAGCTTTGAATAATTCCATCAGCTGGTAAACCCAAAACCAACGTGGCCTTTGATGATATGCATTAGAAAGGTGTATATGTCTCACATACACCGCATGGGTGCGGATTGAGCACCTTTCATTGCATAAAAGCGAGTTGTTGGTAAATGTATGGTGAAACTTGTGGATGCATGGTAGTCTTGTGATCGTGTCGCCACCACATTCATTGTTTATGCAGTATTTGCAAGCAGTATACGTAGCAGCAGTTGACAATTGTCGTAGATGACCAGAACTCTGTGAGATTGATTGATTTCGTTCATGCACCTCCATGATCATTTTCTCTGACTTGGTTAATTAATATGGTTGGATTAGTTTCATAAAGGTGTTTAAGTAATGACTAGCGTTTATAACGCGTAATTATTATATATTGACATAGATATTCTCTTCTACAAACGCAAGTAACATGTTCCAAAAAATTTCCTTCGTTGACCAAAATTTTTGTGAAGAGTGTAATTAGTAGACCAAAGATCGCATTTAGCGTCACTCCAACTTTTGCTCTCTGAAACTAATTTAATAAAATAAGGCAACTAATTTCACTACTTAAATATACCTCACATAAATAAACACTCACACCAATGTTTTGAAAACGGATCTTCAATTGACCCGATCGAATCACCGGGTTACCGGTTCGACCACCAAATCAACCCGGTTTTTTATAAATAAATAAATAAATAAATAAAACAATACGAAAAAGAAGTATATGTATAAACTATGACAAATCCATATATTGAGCCTCGAAAAACATTTAACAACAAAGATACGTTTAAAATAAAATTATGTCGCAAATATATATAATTAACTTGTTTCATTTAAACAAAACATGAAAAAAAACCACACATGTGTTTCGAGAACCGGGTTGACCCAAGTCACTTTAAACCCGACGGGTCTAACTAGGTTTCGAGAATTAAAAACCCAGTTTAATATGACCAGTGTTTTTGGCCAGAACCGGTTCAACCGATTGACCCGGCCGGGTCAAACTTGGTTTTAAAACATTGACTCGCACAACTTCACTCTTGGGCCAACACAGTGGCGGCCCTGAGGAAGTGCAAGCCAAGAAAAAAATGCCCCTAACTCATAGCAATTTTTTTTTTTTTTTTTTTTTTTTTTTTTTTTTTTTTTAAATGATAACTAATGTTATTACAATTAATTATACCCATAACAAATCATAGTATTAAAAATACATACCATCGTAGTTAACCAATGATCCGTGAAGCTCTCCTAGCATTCTTCATAGCAAATTGGTTTATTGGCTCTTCACAGTTTATATCCTCTAAGATTCTGTTCTCGATAGCTATCATGGCCAATCCACTAAGTCTTTCTTGGGACATTGTTGATCGTAAATAAGATTTCAATAACTTCAACTTAGAAAAACTCCTTTCTGCAGATGCAACTGTGACTGGAATAGTCAACAATATTCTATATGCAATGGTTGCATTTGGAAAATAACCAAACTCTTTCAAACGCTTCAAAACATCTATAGGGCTGTTAAGTTCATCGGTTTGTAATGTGTCAAATAACTTCAACTCCATATAAAGTTCATCAGCATCAATATCCGATCTTTCTTCAAACCTGAGTGCATTTTCAAGAAGGTGACATGACAATTTAAGTTCTTTATCTTCAATTCCCCTAAAGTTATGTGGAAACAAAAAGCCAAATAATTTCCCGTACTCTTTGAATTGCTCAAATCTTGTCTCAAGTGAAGAACGAGCTTGATCAACAATATATAAGAAATAATTGACTCTAAAGTTCTCTTCAGGTGTAAATGAAGTTTCTTGGCTACTTGAATCGGTCTCGGGGATGACCGAGTCCTTCAGGCCGCCAACACAACTCTTCCATGACTCGGTCTCGGGGATGACCGAGTCCTTCATTTTCTGCCTCCAAGACGCGCCAAGATGGGATCAACGTAATAACGAGCACGTGCCCAAGACGCCTCGACCTCATCACTAGTCGTGTTCTTATTTACTTATTACGGTTGGTCTAAGGTCTAAGCTATAGGTTTAGGACATTATGAAAAGAATTCAATAGATGACACGTTTCGAGACAAATCTAAAAGAAGATTGTCATAAAAATTCAAAATCTTTTATAATAACAAAAAGAAGACAAATTTTTAAATAATCACTGGAAAAAAATTGTACAATTTTTTTTAATTAACCGCTCCGACTAATCTTTTAGGTTTCTTTTAATCAAATTATGTGGTAAATAAAAATTTAGCATTTTATAAGAACCGTTTTCATTAATTAAAAGAAAGTGATTTGCACACTCAAACTTATGATTGGGACACTCTATATTTTATTACATAAACAATTTTTTACCATAAATTAAAATAAGAGATTTTAGTTACAAAAAAGTAATAAATCCATAAAATTATTATATATAAAAAACTGGGAAATTAACACAAATAATGTTTTTTAAATAATCAATAAAAAATAAACACGGCAATCAATTCATCTTTAACAAATTCTAATCTAAAAAATTTAGAAACCTAGAAAAGTTATTTTTTATAAAAAAAATATATAAATAAATAAATAATCGGTTAATTTGTAAATATTATAAAAAATAAAAACCGATTTCAGTAACAAAATATAGAAAGGATTTAATAAAAAGTAGTATCAGAAATGAGGTTAAACAAATAATTAAATAAAAAAGCAATGAAATCGATGTATATAAAATGCTGATCTAATATCACAAACACATAAGCTCAAACTAAACGATTTAAAAACAAATAATTGTAAAAAAAATGAAACTAAAGACGAAATGAAGAAACTGAAAAAAAGAATTATACCACGAATGAGCCGGCCTCTTTTGGCATCTTCTCGACTTCGCTTTCGCTGGTGCCGGTTCCGAGACCGTCACTTCGACGGGAGATTCTTCACGAGGCCGGTTTTGATGAAAATCTTCTCCAAAATAAGGTTCGTACATTTCTTCATATGGAAATGAAAAAATGGGAGACATGGGTTGTAGCGTATGAGGTTGTGATGACGAACCACCCCTTTATGTTTGTGAGTTGTAGTTTGGGTTAGCAAATGGGAACGCATTTTGTTGTGAGAATTGGCTAAACGCATTTTGTTATAAGAATTGGCTAAAAGCTTGTTGTTGTTGTTGTTGTGGGTATGGGTTACGTTGTGGTTCGTTTTGGTATGCATGGTTATAGAATGATTGTGGTCGTAAGTTGATTTGCTGGTTTGACGAAGGAGTATTTCCTAAATTGAACGTTCCTTCAGGTGTCAGGAGATTACTTCGGGGATTTCTTCCTCGGGTACGGTTGGTGTTTGTGGGGTGTTCTCTTAAGACATTTTTTTTTTTATAATAAATATGTAGTTGAGAGTGTAAAGTGATTATAGTTTGTGTTTTAGAAAAAGTTTGGTGGGTATTTATAAGGGAAAAGGTCACCCTTATATACTTATAACTATGTCTTGCAAAATACATTTAACCTGTCAATGCAGGTTCATTATATTACTTAGGAAATTAGTTGAAACCGAACCGTTTTCTCTGGTTACAAGATTTTTGAGGTAATCTTGGACGTAATACCCTTATTTTAAGTCATTTTGGCATCAACGGAGGTTCTCCGAATTTTTGCTATGTTAATCTTTACAAACAATACAACTTTAGTGGTGATCACCGAGTTCTATTCCTATTTGCAACTAAAACACTGGTAAGAAGATAACAAATTACAATATACAAGAACTATGGTTTTAATAGTCGGTTATGGATAACATCTATTGTCTGCAAGCTTATTTGTGTTTTATAGGCTTGCATTTTAGAAGCTTGCAACAATTGATGTTGTCCATAGGTTTTTATGATTTTTTACAAGCTCATAAGTTTAAAATAATTTTTGACAAGTAGGCATGTTGAATACTTTATTTGCTGGTGGTTAACATTTGAAGCTTGTAAGCTTATGATTTGAGTTTCATAAGTTTGCAAGCCTATTGTTTTGACCATTGAATTCTTTGACAGACAAGCTTACAATTTATATATAAAATAATCTAAACCTTAACATACAATAAATTGTGACCGTTGCTTTTTTAATATTTGAAAAGTTCGCAATATTAAATGTCAGTTGTAAGAAGAGATTGGATTTGAGATCCATTGAGGACGAGAAGGTTTACTTCTATGATTAATCCAGGAGTGAGACAAAGATTTTATCTAGCCATCTATATTGACAAACTCGATGTCTAGAACTCCAAATGACCGGAAAAGTAGTTTGAGAATCCTAGTCTCTTATTTGTTTCTTTTGTGCGTCGGTTAATATGAATTTTGCTGTCCGAGTTCTTCTTTTAATGATTGCTGGTTATTTGAGAATCCCAGTCTGGACATCAGTAGGTTATACTGAAGGTCTGTTTTTATTTAGATTGCCTCAAATAACTCACTCAAAGTTTTCAAGTCCTGTCTATACTATAATATACTGAATTTGTAGAATGTAAACAGGCTAACAGGGGCGGCTCAAGCCTTGTGGAGGCCTAAAGCTGAATTCAAATAAGAGGCCTTTCCGAACGAATTATTTTTTTCTCTTTGCTTAATATTATCTTTTTGATTCATTTGATTTATTGAACATCCAATTATCAAACCAAGAACACAATAAGAATCTAAAAGTTTATTGTAGATAGAGAAAAAACCAAACTTCGTTTTATGATAATCTATAACTATGACTAAAGAACCGAACCAACACGAGCGAGGCTTGTCCGTTTTTGTTAGTTTTGGTTAACCGAACAAACGAACTAATATGAAAAACAAACAGACATTGGAGTTCATGTTTGTTCATTGAAAAATATGTTATTCTTATCTGCTCATTAAGACACTATTCATGAGTGATTCTAGAAACGTTTAATTTGTTTGTTGTATTGGCTAAAAGTAATTAAAAGGTGTAGCATTAAATGAGCTCAATTCATCATCATGTAATAACAAAAAGATACACCTCGTTGTGTTTTTTAAACTCAAATAATGAGTTAGTGGTACGAATTTAAAAAACAAACAATAAATAAGCAAACATCCTTGATAATTTTCGCAGTTTTTGTTATACGG
Organism: Chrysanthemum seticuspe; assembly: GCA_019973895.1. Taxonomy (NCBI): domain Eukaryota; kingdom Viridiplantae; phylum Streptophyta; class Magnoliopsida; order Asterales; family Asteraceae; genus Chrysanthemum; species Chrysanthemum seticuspe. The sequence goes on from BPTQ01000001.1 coordinate 297,026,622, forward strand.
GCCTTTTATATATTCAGACTTGAAGATGATGCGGAAGAAAATATGTGACCGGCTATATATTCATAAAAGGCGTTAGAAAATTGTGGGCCTTAAATATTCGGGGGCCTAGAGCGATGACTTTAGTAGCTTTACCCTTCAGCCACCACTGCAGGCTAATCATCTTGTTTAATTACACAAGTACTTTAATTTGGTGATGACTAATAGGTTTTCCAGTGGATCAATGACTAACACACTTTTTATTGCCTTTCATGGTTATCACCTAATGTTCCTAAGTTTATTAGCACTGCAGATATTATGTGAAACTTTACGCGCCGAAAATCTATTTATATATCAGCAAGATTGTTAAGACTACAGCTCTTTTTTAACCAGTAAAACAATACTTCACAAAACTTGAATTTTGTCTGGAAGAGTATGGTATTTTATTTAATAGTCTCTTAGTGTTCATTCAAAATAGTAAACAAATGATGCGCTACAAATAGTCCTATTCTCGAAAATCACGAGTTGCCATTGCACAAAACACATACATATTAGTCTGAAAATGCAAGCTTGGATATGAACTCCAGGTACTCCTTCTTGGCCTCAATCTCATCAACCTCTGCGACTTTGTTACTGGAAAGCCAATTTTTGGTGTCCTTAAGTGCATACTTCATGTTCTTGAAGACCTTTAGGGGCGTATCATTTCCTTTGATTTTATTTTTTAAGGCATAAAAGCAATCCTCCAAGGAGTTGTATGCATCAACTTTCCTCTTGTACTCTTGGTCCTCAATTCTGAACTTCTCAGCATCGTTCACCATTTTCTCCATCTGTTGCTTTAACAATCTTCCACTGTGATTGGTAACTGCAAGACTTTTAGTCTTGCCAGTAGATAGTACCTTAGATGTGACTGTAAGGATGCCATTAGCATCTATTTCAAAGCAATCTTCAACTTTTGAGACTCCCCTGGGAGCAGGCGGAATGCCAGAAATTGTGAACTGCCCTAACAAATAATTCTCCTTTGATCTTGTTCGCTCACCTTGGTAAACCATGGTGTCCATAGATTGTTGGTTATCTACAGTGGTTATAAAAATCTCAGACCTCTTTGTAGGAATAGGTGTGTTTCTTGGGATCAAAACTCTCATTATTTCTCCTTTTACTTCAGTACCAAGTGTCACCACATAACTTTGCAGCCAAAACTGCTGCTCCATATGCAACAGCCTCATCAGGATTGATGCTCTTGTATAGCTGTTTGCCATGAAAGAAGTCTTGCAACATACATTGGACCTTTGGTATCCTAGTCGATCCACCAACAAGAATCACATCATCCACATTTTCTTTGTCAACTTTTGCATCAGTTAAACATGTCTCCAGTTTCTTGATACACTCTGTGAAATAGTCCATATTAAGCTCCTCAAACCTGGCTCGAGTAAACTTCATAGAAAAATTAATGCCCTCATGTAACAATTCAAGTTCGATTGAAGCTTGAGTAGCATAGGAAAGAACTCTCTTTGCTTTCTCACAAGCAACTTTTAACCTTCCCATCGCTGTTTCATTTAAAGTGACATCCTTTTTATGTTTCTTCTTAAAATCCTTAACACAGTAATTCACCACTGTGTTATCAAAATCTTGACCTCCTAAATGAGTATCGCCGGCAACAGCCTTAACCTCAAAAGTACCACCTTCGTCGATAGTTAGCAAAGAGACATCAAAAGTGCCACCTCCAAGATCAAATACAAGTACATTCCTCTTTGCAATAAGCATTGACCAATTATCTAAACCATAAGAAATTGCAGCTGCTGTTGGCTCATTGATCATACGAACAACATTTAGGCCTGCAATGGTAGCTGCGTCCTTTGTTGCTTGACGCTGGCCGTCATTGAAGTAAGCAGGGACTGTGATGACAGCATTTTTTACAGTTTCACCAATATAAGTCTCTGCAACTTCTTTCATCTTAATAAGAACCATCGCTGAAATTTCCTCTGCAGTAAATTGTTTCTCATCACCCTTGTGTGTAACCACAATTTTAGGCGTATCACCAGATCCTTCAATCACCTTAAATGGCCACAACTTCATGTCATCTTGTACTTTCGCATCACTAAATCTTCTGCCGATCATCCTCTTTGCATCTTAAAGCAGAAAATTTAATCAGCAGAGTAATGGAATCTATGGAAAATGTATTAAGAGATTGAACTATGAAAAGTCTGAACTTACCAAAAACAGTATTAGTAGGGTTCATACAGATCTGATTCTTGGCACCATCGCCAATGAGACGTTCCTCGTCATTGAAAGCAACACAGGATGGCGTTGTTCTATTGCCTTGATCGTTGGTTATGATTTCTATTCAATCGTGTTTCCATACTGCAACACACGAGTATGTTGTTCCCAGGTCAATGCCGATTGCTGGTGCTTCACCTCCCATACCCACTAGTATTCTCCAAGTTCCAACCGAAACTAGGAAAGAATATTATATGTATTTATGATATGATGAACCTTCACACTCCTTAGAACTTATAACATCCATTCCAGTTGTTTGGAATATGTAGGGTTCATCAAAGTTACTATGATATTAATAATGTCTTTTGGGATCCCAGCCATGAATGTCTTTTTAAATCACTTTCGGCATAATGTTTTGCTAATAAATACTTCCATTTCCCCATCTCTTTAAACTAAAAATAATATTAACATGATGCTATGCTTTTAGTAGTACAACTGCAACTAGGAAAGAATATTCTATGTATTTTACTTTGACAAAATAAAAATATCAAGCTATATACACTATAGTGACTACTACTGACCAGTAGAGATGTATACAACTAACAAACCTTGATTTAGATTACTAATAGATCGCTAAGATAACTATACTTATCTAAAGTGGTACTGTAACAGATAAGTTTTGGTTAGCAGTCATATCCATCCGAAAATGGGCCGGGAATCAAAAGAAACTTCGTGTTTTCTAGTTTCAGAAATAAAACTAGAAGTATGAAATAACGTGTTCAAGTTTGAAAATTGTATGATTATAAGAGGTTATGGTCGGTGCCTTTCTGGTTAAGTTTCAGTTTTTTCAGTTTCACCAACTTTTGCGACGACCCTTCTAGGCAGCGTAAGCTGTTCTTGAGAGCCTGAAAGTGTGGTTCTCTGTCTCATGGGTACTTACATTTAGACACATTTATTCACTGCATATGCGATGGTAGGTCTACCGAAAATTATATGCAGACAATCAACACCGTCAGAGAGCTTTCAATGTGAATATTTCCATACAGTAACTATGGTTTATAATAGCCAGTCCAGGCATCAGATTGACTAGCCGTTCTATCGGGTTGGTGGTTCAACGCGTCCGGCATGTTGGATCTACTAGTCTCAAGAACCGAAGGTTTGTGGTTCAATACGTCCGACATGTTGGATCTACCGGTCTCAAGAACCGAATGACCTAGCAGATAATTGAGAAATTTACATATGTGTAATGGAACCCGCTTATAAGAAACACAAAATCTTATAAAAAAAAATAGTTGTGCTTATTATATTTCATAGCATATTCTCTAACTTTTTGTACTTTCCAAGTTTCTTGTACTTATTATATAGTTTTATACTCCGTAACTCATAAAAAAGAGCCATCGACTTATATACCAATAACTTATGTTTTTAAATGTCACAATTACTTAAAGACACTTATAAAACAATTATAAGATTATGGGAAATAAAACTAGTGCAAGTATAACATACATTAATTGGTGTTTATCTAAACATCATGTACTTGTAATGGTTAAGATAAAATTAATACACCAGCAGTTAGCAGTACGTGTACTATAAAATGCTTAAAATCAATTGGGTTCCAACTTTTGGCATCCCAAAAGGATACCTATGTATACATTTTCTTGTTAATTACTAATCTTATGTAAAAAGGATCTAATCTGTTCTTTACTCCCAAAATTCGTGGATGCTCAAGTCTTTCATGCTCGATGTCATGTTCCTGCTCGGAAACCACTTGTAAGAAAGATTTTTGGTTGTAGGCTAACCCGACTTCCCACTTCGTCCTGGCCTCCCAACCGGCCAATCCCCTCCTGCTAATCTAATGGTCCGCAATGTTAATCTTCCTTTTAACAACACTTATGACACCTACACAATACCAATATTGTCGGCTACAAAAGCGGGTTACTAAACTATGTTGATCTTTACAAACTGTACAACTTTAGTGTTGATCACCAAGTTGTATTCCAATATGCAACTAAAGAAATTTACATATTCCATTCTTTTTCAGGCTATGGCTTTAATAGTCGGTCCAGGAATCAGATTAGCCATCTTATCGGGTCGGTGGTTCAGCCGATCCGACATGTTGAATTTACGAATCTCAAGAACCGAACAACCTAGCATATAATTGAGAAATTTACATACATGTAAAAAAGAAATGGAAACTAGTTATAATAAGCATAAAAATCTTATAGAAATTGATTGTGCTTATTATACTTCATAGCATCCACTCTAGCTTTTCTTAATATCCAAAGTTCCAGTTTTTATAATGTTAAATTTTGTACTACAAATTGCTTAAAATCAATTGTGTTTTTACTTTTGAGCATCCCACATCGCGTTGTCAAGGAAAGTAGCTTTGTGAGAGGTGGTTATAAATAAGAAGGGAATGACTCAATTACAAGCAGGCATGTTGAATTTCTTCAAAAGCCTATCGGAACATTTTTGGCATGCAAGCTTACGATTTGAATTTTATAAGTTTGCATGCGTAAGATGTTACCATAGGCTTTTAATTTTTTTGACAAGCTTACAATATAAAACATAAAGTTTTGACAAGCGTAAAGATAGACAAACCTTGACATGTCACGAATATAAATAGTTAATGTCATAAATTATAAACAGATGTCTCAAACTATTTCAATTTTGTAATTTACTTTTTGTTTTTGCTTAGGTGATTTATTTTTCTACAGACTATTAAATGTATTATAGTTAAGGTGGCAATAGTTATAAGAACTTATATCTAACTATATTAGCTCGGTGTGATATTATAGGTTTTGTTTTTCATGAGTTTGATTACATCCAAAATATTTTATATGAAACGTATATTTAAAGACGCAATGACAATGGCGGAACTTGAGAATTCTTGTTTGGGTAACTATCACTGATATACATATAAAACATCGATATGGGTAACTATATATATAAAACATTTATATCGGTAACTTATTTTAAAATGACACAATTACTTAAATAATTTTAAAACAATCATACAGGTATGGGTAATAAAACAAGTGCTGATTGCCAAGTATTATGAGGTATCATGACCTCTTCACTTCTCTTCACTTGGGTCTCACATGTGTCACATCACTTCAATACACCCACTTAAAAATACCACAATTCAAAACTAACTCAAACCTCTTCACTTGGGCCTCACCCATTTAAAAATACCCCTCATTCACAACTAACCCACTTAAAAACACACCCACTTAAATTTGCATCTGTAAATTTTCTTTTGTCGTTTTCATTTCGGGGAAGTGACGAAGTGGAAAGTGGCGAGGGCCTATGGTGTGGTGGCGAGGGGTGGTGGAAACCGGCGAGGCTGCCACCTAGGAGTGGCAAGCCTTTTCCGTTACGATACCCTATGCTCTAAGATAAAATAATCAGTGTTTATCAAATACACCATTGTACTACAAATTTGCTTAAAGTCGATTGGGTTTTGACTTTTGAGCATCCCACGTCGCTTTGGGTTATGTTTGGTGACAAGTTTTTAAGAGCATTTTTTAGCGTTAAGAATTTTATCATTTGAATATTAAAGCTTGTTTGGCAATGAAAATTTAGAATTTTTATTTTGTTTAAACGCTACTTTTGTAAATGCTCAAATCTTTAGCATTTAGCCAACTTTGAAACACATACTCCTTTTTTATTAACAAAACTTACTTTGAAATTTTGTTCCGATATCACGAACTTGGTAACCGGGTACCGGATCTGTAGCATTTCGTTTTTCCAACTTTTTATTTTATTTTTATTTTTTTTTCAAGCTATGTACTTTCTTTTTCTTCCAAATTTTATAAACTAAACCCCACCCAAACCTGTGTAATCTTTACCACAAACCTCATCCATCGTGATTCACCAAAATATCCTTTTTATGATCCTACTCTCACCCATTAGCAACGGGTGCTTTCAACCATAAATCGCTCTTATAACCGTGCCATGTTTTTCAGCTCCATGCTTTCTGGCGAGATCGAGTAATATCTTCCCAAATGCTTAGTTTGCTAATTATCTTATGAAGATATCGATTGCCACTCCACCTCAAGAATTCATAGGCGTTGCTGGCACAAGGAGTGACATAATTTGGACATTATGTAATCATTGCATATACTGTTACTACCAAAAGGCTACTATTTATAGTCTTAAGGTCTCGTAACTAGCATAACAAATCAATGTGTAATTCCACAACGTGTATGTTGGTTCAAATGAGATCTTGCGTTGAGACAGACAACACTTGTATATGTTCATCCAAAATAACGTCTGCCTAAAAATGAATGCCAGCATTTACATTCGGGGTGGTTATTATAGGTAGTATTAGTATTGGTTTTGCCTAACCTCTAGTATATGTTCATCCATAGTATGATCGTCACTTCACATAAGTTAGCTAGCTCTTGCAGTACGAAACGAGGATTAATCTTCCTTATTCATATCAAATTTTTGTCAATAGAAATTTTGATGGTTAGGTGCTTTTGTGTCGGTCATTATTATTTAAACAAAATGTGTTATATAGATTGGGTACCTTAATGTTACACAAGATATTAGTTTCATAATGAGGCAAAGTGTAGATGTCAGGTCATGGTATATCACTTCATCTGAAGAGATAGCAACTGAAACACTTACGATGGGATGGGTATGGCATGAGCAAGGGTGATAATCAACTCGTAAAGTATAGTACAAGCAACATTCATTCCTTATTCATCATCACTCACTTTTGAAAGGAGAGTTTCGAGCAACTCCATCGGTTGGGTAAACCCACAATCAACGCGGCCTTGGATAATATGCGTTAGACACACATATAGGTCTAACTTAAACCTCATGGGTGTGGATTAAGCACCTTTCATTGCATAACAGCTGGTATAACATCATAAAACTATGGTAAATAAAACTAGTGTTAGTATAACATCAAAACATACATTAATTAGTGTTTATTTAAGCATGTGATCGTGATGCTTAAGATAAATTCAAATACTCCACAAGTGTTTATTTGAGCATCCCGCATCGCCTTGTGTGGGAAAGTAGCTTTGTGGGAGGTGCTTATAAATAAGAAGGGAATAGACACATTTTGAAGTAGGCATGTTGAATTCATAAAAGCCTATGTTCCGAATCTAAACATGCAAGCTTATGATTTGATTTTTGTAAGCTTGCGTGTTTGGATTTGACCATGGTTTATATTTTATTTAACAAGCTTACCATTTCAAACATAAACTTTGACGATCTGTAAATTCAAATATACCAGTGTACAAAAACTTGCTTAAAATCAATTGGGTTTTAACAAGCAGCCCACATCGTATTATGACTTTATGTTGGTTAGGATAAAGATCACGATTAAGGATCTTTATTAATTTTATTTTGATACGATGAAGATTGACAGTTGATTGGATATTTGTTTAACTTTTAAGGTTTTTTGTTTAAAACTTTAGATGGACGAAACAGACGCATTTTTTTTTTACCATGAGAGACAATTCATGTAATTTACCACATCAAATTCATAAACACTTATGGTATCTTCAACACGTCAACTTTTTTCAAAATTTATCATAGAAAAACTATTTATTCAAATATCGTAAAGGCTAAAAAAGACTCTACAAACCTTCTCTTGTAAGTATATATATTTCTTGTTAATTACTAATCTCAATCAAAATTGTGAAATCTGACTCTATATGGTTGCCTTTAAAGAGGGATAAATCAGGAAGAGACCTCAGTTTGGCTCTCTTTTTGAGTCTTTATTTATCGGTATTTTCGACGCGTAACTTACAGGACTTGATGTTAGTTAGGATAACGAACATGATGAAAGATTTTTATAATTCTTTTTCGATACAATGGAGATACGGTTGATTGGTATGGTTAATTCAATATGATTGTGTTCGTTTGTTTACTACATAAAAGAAAGGTTTTTAAAGGGGGTGTGTCTAGTCGTGTAAAAAAAACTTGTAACACCCGACATTTTATAAGTTTTAGAAATAAACTTTTATATTAATATTAGAAATTATAGGGGACCAAATGATAGTATTTTATGAAGAAAAGGACTTAGAATGCATAATGGTTAGTAAAAAAAGGACTATCGGTGAAAAACACTTAACAACAGGGACTAACCTTGCCAAACTTCAAAACTTACAAGATAAGCAGGAGTATCTTCCTTTAAGATGAAGAAAAACTCAGAGATTACAAAATAAAACAGTATATGCATACATCTCTGGGACGTGGCATCATAGAAACAAACAGGAGGAAACTAGTACTTCTTTCATTTTATCAAGAAATTATACAAGGATTTCTTCAAGATTAAGGGTTTGTGTCCTTGGTAATTTGGTGTAATCTTAGAAGCCTTTTAAGTATTTGAAGTAAATCTTCATCAAAGGTAAGTAGTTAAGCACAAGTTATGATTTCATGATTTATGATATAAATTGAAGGTTTTAATTGTTTATTGCTTATTTAGAGGTGATGAAACCCTAGTTTTAATTTATGATGAATCATGATGAAATTGAAGTTATAAGTGTTATTGTTATGATATAAATATGTTAGGAATCATGTACTTAAATTATGGTTAATGATATAGAAAGATTCATGATGTTAGTTGTTGATGGTGATGAAGTATGTAAATTATAGGGTGTTTGGAACAAGCTTATTAAGTGATTAAACTAGTAAGATAGCTTAAGGGCCTGATGAAAAATGATCTTAATATGTCAAATAAGCTGTAAAATAAGTTTGGTGTATAATAGAATAGCTTATCATGAGTTTTGGGTCGAATTGGTAATATTTAAATTTGGGACAGCAATGTTTTCAGAAAATGCGCAGACTTGAAAGGGCTGCTGAGAACAAACCGTTCGTCGGATTAAGATGAAATCTAAACGAAAGTTGTAGCTCTCGAAGTGTACTTTAATTGTTATTCTTTGAGTTTTGGCTCAATTGGAAGTTAAATTGGCCTAAAGTTCGAAATACAGCAGCAACCTGTAACTTTCTGCACAAAATATATTTTTAGAAAAGCGTGTTAATGATGAAATAACACCTTAAGTGATCATGTTTAAGTTGTATAGACTCAATACATGTTAGATAAATGTGTTAGCATGTCCTAATAGCGTTAGAATGGTTATCTTGTGAGTAGGTGCTCGTGGAAAGCTTACGGAACGCTAATTAAGACCTAGAGGTGAGTAACGGTGCATTAGCTTCATGTTAATATATTAAACATGATGTTAGAACTTGTGCAAGGTTTTGGAGATAGCCGAAACAAATCATGAATAATATGCTCACAAAAAGCATTATTGACAAGTTTAGCGTGCCTAAGAAATGCACGATGTAGAACTCCCATAGTAGCATCCTAAGTGGATGACACGTGCTTTTATAGTAGCATCCTAAGTGGATGACCAAGCATCCTATGTGGATGAACCGTGCTTGAAAAGCACTTACGTCCTAAGTGGACGACCCATATCAGAAAAGCACGTATAAATAGAAGCCGTCAGAAGAGTACTCGTTGGCTAGGGAAGTTCTCACTCATAGTAGGACGATTAAGCATCGTCTAGTCAGAATGCATGTGCTTAGATATCATGTTATCAATAAGAAAATTTAGAATCAAGCTTATGATTATGTCATGTACAAGTAGAAATACGACTATAAGTCGTGCCATTTAACCATGTTATAGATTATTATGTTTATGTTAGAAATTGCAAGTATCATTTTATATTTATTCCGTTTACTCACTAAGTCACAAGGACTTATCGTTTTCAGCTCATGTTTTATGTAGGTAATTGAAGATAGGCGATGGGGCTTGTAGATATCGAGTAGGATTGCATTTTGGGAGATTAACGGCTACGCTCGGGTATAGGTTACGAGCGGCTCATTCTAGCACTTTGATTCTACTTGTAATGCCCCATGTGTCTTTCAAGGTCTAATATTAGTGTTAAAGTAGTTTATAATCAGTTACAAGTTGTTTTAGTAGTCTACGAACAAGTCATGTGATATGTGTCGTGTAAAGGGGGCGTTTGGCATAAAGCCATTCTAGCCTAAAATGACCCATTTTGGTTATGTACGGGTCTTATCGAATAGTAAATGTTATGTACAGTTTCTATGAAGTAAATATATGTCTAGTTTGGGTTATTTCAGTTCATGAGTTACGTCAAGTTAGTTTCTTTCAAAAAAAAAAAAAAAAAAAAAAAAAAAAAAACTTAGAGTCGGGCGTTACAAAACTAAAATCGAAATCTGAAAAAACCTGAAACCGAAACCGGTCAACACTGGTTAGAAACCGTAGGGGAACTAGCTTCTATATGCTTCCTACTATTATTCCCCCATTTTGACCAAAAGCGGTTCGGTTTGGCCAAAAACCGCCGGTTCCCAACCGGTTCCCCATTCTAGCCGTTAGAACCAGTTCGGGTCTGTTTTTTTCTTATCGTTTTTTTTTCCATCTCGAGAAGATTACTATGGATTTGGATTTGCTTCAAGAAAACGTTTTCTTTGCAACAAATGCAAAAAAATTATTTCAACAAATGTTTTAAATTTTTATTTGATGTTTATTATAACAGATATGGTGCAACAAATGTTTCAACAAGTTCGGCTTCTTTAATGTTTTCTACAAATACTACCATGGATCCGCAAATGGTCTTATTTTATAGTTTAAGACAAGACGGGCTAGGATTGACGAATCATCGACTAACGAATCTAACCGATTGGATAAACACTATGGGACCCGAAGAATTCTAATTTTTTGATATTTTGGCTTGGTGGAAAGGAAAGAAATCTCAATTTCCAGTTCGATTTTGGTCCAAACCGGTCAATGTACACCTCTAGGTGTGTCTAGTCATTTCAGGAAGACCTAAAATAAGGACTCATAAATGCCAACTTTAGATCTTTGGATATATATCAGTGTACTACAACTTCCAATCTGTTCCAATTTGAAATTGTATCCAATCTTATTCGTTACATGTAAAAAATAGGGATTCAAACAGTTCCATCAGCTGGTATACCCACAAAAAACTTGGCGTGTGATAATATACGTGAGTTACACGTACATTCCCTGACGACGTTCCATGGCGTCTTCCTATATATGCCAACGTTGGCGTTGTTCGAATTTTAATAGCACGGCGACAAGTTGGGCAGCTTTTTTTGGGTAAAAGCCATTGATGAATACATGCACGATGGAAGTAGTGGTGACATGGTAGTCGTGTGATCTTGTTACCGTCGTAAAGATCGTCCATGCAGACGGCACAAATGGTGGGTTGTGATGGTTCCTGCGAATTATGACCTTCGCCCGGAATGTGAGCAAATATATCATGTCGATTGCTCAACCGTACTGTCCATTTTGTAGTTGACTTAATTAAAATGGATGTATGTGTATTTATATGTGTGTGTGTTTCAGTGTATATAATTTGTTTCGTCATTGACGAAGTGTATAGAAGAAACTTTAGGCGAGGTCAAATGTTGGCCAAGTATAAAATACAACATGTTTAATAATTAATGAATATATTATACACATATTATTATCGTTGCACCAGCTTGCCTAACAAGCCATCACAACACGAGAATAGAACTACTTTTGACTAATCAAATTAACTAATTAAGGAGATGATTTAACTCCAATAGAATGGCACCTCATCAACTAACACGAAATGAACTCATATACTAGCAACGTAAGAGGAGACAACTACAAGTCTACAACCTAGAAACCCGAACAACAACAAAGTGAAGTACCTAAACGCAGCAATAAACCGGTGAACCTGCACTCGTGAAGAAAAACCATTAAAGGGACACTGCACGGCTGGGGACGTACATAGTTCCATCTAAAAGATTTTTATGTGCTCTACTTTTGAAAACTTATTTCCCTCAATCTCAAAAGTTCGATTTATGTTGCATGAATATTTCATAATTTTATTGCATAAAGAATTCATCTGCATTTCTTTCGACTAAAACTGCCACGGTTGCCACTAATTCACCAAAATAATTTATCAAAGACTTAATGACCTCGATCACCATACTCATTATATTGTAAGGTAAATCAGTACTAAAACTTTACAACCTTACTAAAATTTCCAGCACAACATAAGAGGTTACTTCATTGTCACCAATAGTTCATATTACGATTATGTATATTTTTTTTAACGACAACTAATTATCTCACAATACATACAACTTAACACAAACTCTCTCACATGCTCAAAGCAGAACTTGAAGCAGTTATTTGGTTAAAGAGTTTCTCACACAACAAAAGATACCGTTGATAAACAAGCATTTGGTATTATATATTAGCAAAAAATAAATTGTGTTCACATGTTCAAAAGAAAATTATTATTCGCTTACGGATATTTTATTGTGTAGCAATTAGTTGGGAAAATTAGACTCAACATACTTACGAGTTATAAAAGGCTAAATAAAGATGGCTTACTTTCTTAAGACCAACTTGAGAAGATTTTAATCCACCCAAATGCAACCAATATCAATATCTCATCATTTAAATAGAAAACGATATACCATTAATGGTTATCCATCCGAGGTGGTGAATATAAATAGAAAGGCAACGGTGACATTAAAGGTAGGCTAGTTGAAATTTTTAAATTTCCATTCTTGCATCTTTATCATCATATAAATTTCTCAATTTGATGTTATTTTAAGCTTACTTTTACTAAGTTCAAAAGCTAGTATAGTTGATGAGATTGGAGCTTTACCAGTTTCAGTAGGCTGACTAAATGGGGAGATATATAGCGTTAATCTGGAAACTCGGATATGAGAAGGCGTTCGAGGTGTATTTATTACAATGGTCATAATGTTGCTAAAGTACCAAGACGTCATTTTTTTACAATGCGGCATTTCATCGAAGGGTTGAAGTCCATCAATGAAAATCTTTTTTAATCGTTGCAAGTACAATCCTTAATCAAGCTACGGATCCAAATAAGCTAAGTGAGGAACTACAAAAATGCACTTGATGGTACACAGGCTTAATGATGCTTGGAACTTACATGAACAACACATGAACATGGAAGGGTTTTTGAGGCTTGTTGAAGCATAATCTGACGCGGGCAGGATTCAACGACTCTCCTTGGCCGTTAGTCGTCTTCTCGAGCCCTAGTAGACCTGTCAACAAAGAGAACCCGTTAGGAGTGGACCCGAGGCCGTAGCCCCGGGGTCCACCTCCGACGGTCCAGTTAGTATCGGCTTGATGTAACCAATATATCTTAGGGTTAGAGATAACCTGTCATGTATATATAGGCATGGATTAGGGTTTAGGTGTAGAGTGGGCCGCTGATGTCGGGCCTGACCCATTCCTGGCCCAGTCCGGACCATACGTCCACAAGCCCCCCAAGTTTAGTATGAGATAGCGCATGGCTATGTTATGCTAAACTTAAGTTCTGATGGCCGCGTAGGTGAAAGTGGAACCCGTATGCTGCATCCTGGATAAGGGCGTACCTTTTATACCAGTAGTGACGCAGCATGGTGCGACAGAAGACGTGCTTCTGTAGCAGAAGTGCGCGCTGTGCGCGACAAAGAGGTGCGACAGAAGACATGCTTCTGCGCATAAGTGCGCGTTGTGCGCGACAAAGAAGTGCGACAGAAGACGTGCTTCTGCGCGACAAAGAGGTGCGACAGAAGACGTGCTTCTGCGCATAAGTGCGCGCTGTGCGCGACAAAGAGGTGCGACAGAAGACGTGCTTCTGTGCGCATTACATCCGTCTTTACAACCGACAGAGGACGTCTCCCCTGCGGCAAAGATGCGTGCGAATATTTAAATCCGTCTTTGTACCGAGCTTGCGTTCTGCTTCCAAATATACCTGCGCGATGCGTACGGAAACAGTTGTAGTATATACCCTGGTAGCCCCCCAAGTTTGATGGTGCTACTCATGTAGGAGCATTAAACTTATGTAATCTGCGAAAAAAAAACTGATTGCAAAGATTAAAAGTATATGCCGCGAATCGCAGCATATAAAACCTAATGAATTGAAACAATAAACAGCACATAGCATGAATAATATATTGCGCATAGCAGAAATAAAATATAGCACATACGAGAAGTGGCAGTGCGCACCCGTCGTGGGATGCGTACCGACGAAATAATTAATTGTTTTTTTGTTTTTTAATGTATAAAAAATTCTCGAATGGATTTACCATGACCGCGACTAATAGACGCAGATGGATTTATCGTGACCGCATAGACTCGAACGTTTGTGGATGATCGCAGATGTTTATACCACGGCCTTTGGTCCAGTGCGCATCATGGCGATTGACTAGCATCGTGGTATTCGCGCGTACGCGTTCTCTCCGAAGATGTCTGAACGTACTGCCTAACGCGGGTAGATTTATCGTGACTGCGCTATTTGAGCGCGAACAGGCGTAAAAACAGTATCTGCGCGAATTAATTCGCGGCTAAAAAATAAAATAGCTCCGATCGTGCGGATATATTTTTAGGTCCGATCGTGCGGATTAAAATATAAAATAGGTCCGATCATGCGGATGTTTTAAAATAGACCCGATCATGCGGACTTTTTTCTTTTTATCTATCGTAATAAAAGAAAAGACTTATTCGTAAATAACGATCATAGATTTGACGTGATATTTTAACGTAATATTTTATTCCATGTTTTAATTTGACCATAAATAGGTTTTCATGCAAAGATTTGACCATAAATAGGAATGGGTCAAATACCAGTAATATCTTGACCATAAAGTTATAAAGCAAATACATAACGTAATGTTTATTCCACGTTTAGATTTGACATCGTAGGATGCTTTTAAAATGATATTATATTCACACTTTAGAAATCGATGCAGCATACTGTAATGGTCTATGCATGCAGCATACTATAATATATTCACACATATTATAATGGTTCTACGCATAGTAGAATACAAAGGTTTTAGGTTTTAGAGTTACCGACTTTAGAAATTGATTTATGCTTCTCGGTAATATGAGAACACGAAACATAGTTTATTCGTGGTTCCACGGATGGCGCTAACTTGTTGAAGCATAATCTGGCGCGGGCAGGATTCAACGACTCTCCTTGGCCGTTAGTCGTCTTCGAGCCCTAGTAGACCTGTCAACAAAGAGAACACCGTTAGGAGTGGACCCGAGGCCGTAGCCCCGGGGTCCACCTCCGACGGTCCAGTTAGTCTCGGCATGATGTAACCAATATATCTTAGGGTTAGAGATAACCTGTCATGTATATATAGGCATGGATTAGGGTTTAGGTGTAGAGTGGGCCGCTGATGCCGGGCCTGACCCATTCCTAGCCCAGTACGGACCATACGTCCACAAGGCTCTTAATAGAACTTATGATATAGTACACAAGGCTATTAATGAGCACAAACACGACGTGTTAAAAAGGGACACTCTTATATACTTATCACTATATGTATATGTCTTGCAAAATACATTTAACCTGTGAAACTAAACTATTTTCTCCAGTTACAAGATTTTAATAGACTTCGTGATAGTAATACTTATTTTCAGTCATCTTGGCAGCAACAAAGGTGTTTCGAATTTTGAGTATGTTAATCTTTATGAACTGTACAACTTTAGTGTTAATCGCAAGTTGTATATTCCTATTAGCAACTAAAGCACTATTAAGAAAAAACAAACTAAAATATACAGGAACTATGGTTTTAAACTTTTAATAGTCGGTCTAGGCATCAAACTAGCCGTCTTATCGGGTCGGTGGCTCAACCTATCCGACATGTTGGATCTATGAGTCTCAAGAACCGAATGACTTAGCATATAACATGTACTCATAGGTAAGATAAATTCAAATACACCACCGGCCAGTATACTACAAAATGCTTAAAATCAATTGTGTTTTGAGTTTTGGCATCCCACATCGCTTTGTAAAGAAATGTAACTTGTGGGAAGTTGGTTATAAATAAGAAGGGAAGGATACCAACAAAAGTAGGCATGTTGAATTTCTTTAAAAGCCTACTTTACCTTCTTATGCTGCAACCTTATTATTTGAAATTTATAAGTTTGCATGTATGAGATGTTATTGTAGTCTTTTAAATGTTTTGACAAGCTTATAATTTTAAAGTTAAAGTTAGATAAATGGTCAATGACATAAATTAGTAACAGACGTTTCAAATAAATTCAAATATATCAGTGAACTACAATTTGCTCATTGTTTATGTAATGTTTGACGCCGTCTTAAATCTTAAAAATAGATATTGATCTCTTACAACTTCCAATCAGTTCCAATTCGAAATTGTATCCAATCTTATTTGTCACACGTCATCTATCAATCTCGGTAAAAAATAGGGATTCAAACAGTTCCATCAGCTGGTATACCCACAAAAAACTTGGTGTACGATAATATACGTGAGTTACACGTACATTCCCTAATGACAACGTTGGCTGCTCGAAATTTAATAGCACAACGACAAGTTGGGCAGCTTTTTTTGTGTGAAAGCCATTGGTGAATACATGCACGGTGGAAGTAATGGTGACATGGTAGTCGTGTGATCTTGTTACAGTCGTAAAGATCTTCCATGCAGATGGCACACATGGTGGTTTGTTGTGGTGGTGGTAGAAGGTATGAACACTCGTTTGTTAAATGCTTTTGTTGATCATACTTGTCCATTTTGTAGTTGAGTTGATATAAATTGATGTATGTCTATTTATATATGCGTGTGTTGAGTGTGTGTGTGTGTATAGTATTACGTGTATTAAATTTGCTTCATCATCAAGGATTTAGATTTATATTATTCTTATTTTAATTTAATTCATTGACGAAGTTTATAGAAGAAACTTTAGGCGAGGTCATATGTTGGCCAAGTAGAAAATACATGTTCAATAATTAATGAATATATTATACCAGATTATTATTGTTGCACCAGATTGCGTAAAAAGCTATCACAACACGAGAATAGAACTACTTTTGACTAATCAAATTAACTAATTAAGGAGATGATTTAATCACAGGCAGAGCAAGTAGGGTGGTTGGTGGGTGCTCAGCCACCCCTAACCGGGCTAACTTGTCAAATTAATAACTTGAATTTCAGCCCATGTTTCATCGTGTTTTTAATTTGGCACCTGCTGTAACGCTCAAGTCTGTTGGGAAAAAAAAGAAGGAAAAAAGATACATGTAGCATTTTTACCCGTGCATTTTATAAAAGGCTTAATAAACATAGGTTTGTAGATTTTTTATCTGCAGAGGAAAAATCTATCCAATACTCAGTGATATCTACAAAAACCTTCGGTCGTGTGCCACCGCCTGTTTAATTATCTGATCCATAAACATGGCTTTTCGTCTTAAAACCAACTCGAGAAGATTTTAATCCTCGCAAATACAGCCAATATCAATATCTCATCATTTTAATAGAAAACGATATAGCGTTAATGGTTATCCCACATCGAAAGGTGTTGATTATAAATAGAAAGCCAAGGGTGACATTGAAGGTAGTATAGTTGATGGGATTAGAGTTTCTTAAGTTCAATAGGCTGACTAAATGGGAAATATATGGCGTTAGTCTAGCTGGAAACTCAGATATGAGAAGGCGTTCGAGGTGTATTTATTACAATGGTCATAGTGCTGCTAAAGTATAAAGACGCCATGTTTTTGTTGAATTATATATCAAGACATTCATATAAATAATCACAAAACATCAAAGTAATATTGCGGAAGCGTATAGGATGTATTAACGAATAATTAATTAACATAAAGAATATGCGTACCTTTGTTGATTCTAGCCGAACAAGAATCAAATCCACAAACTAGCAACGGATGAACCCTAATTTTATTTAGTTAGGATTATGTGAATTACCCCTTACCGTTTTGTAATTCAATCCAAGATAATAACAAAAGTATGTTATTACTAAGTTCTTGTACACACGTACTAAACCGAATTAAAGTACCGCTAGTTTTTATCAAACAAATAACTTGTTAATGTGGAAAAGCTTTGGATCGACCCTAATGGAGGTGTCGACCGGTTTTGGAGACAAAAACACACACAAAACAATTTTAGGGTTTAGCTTATGAGCACAAGAGATAGAAAAACAAGACCCCTAGCCTTGTATATATACCCAAGTAAACTTGGTGAACAAGTTGGTCCTTGTTTCCTTTTCTTGATAGCCGATCGGTTCTAGATCCCTAAAGGGATTCCGGAACCTTCCCAACTTTTGCAATTTAATCCTTTTCCATAAACATTTAACGACCGTTAGTCCATTACATTAATTACTTAACGTCCGTTAGTTATTTCGTTTAATAAATAAATAAATACAACATTTATATTTAATTATTAACTTTAAATTCTCATACGTAAAGTGTGCAATCCCAAAGTCTCGAGTTCGATCCTAACTCACGTCTACTAATTTATATCCATAAAACCAACAGCTCCCACTTGGATATATCTTAATAGAGTGATCACATTCGGTTAGCGTCTAGCAACACTTCGATGCCTCTAGTACAACTCGAGCAAGGCTCCTGGAAAACCTTTTAATGATTTCTCATTATTATTATCCTTTTGTTTCTAATACCACGTTAAATAAAGATATGGAATTAAGTCATTCTTTATATAACTATTCTGTTTCTCGTTTATAAGTGATTGACCAAGATTACCAAATCATCTAAACATATTTAGGGGAGATTTGGGTGCGGCCGCACAAACATCTTGTCAACCCTACGAGGGGCCCAGCAGTATTAAACTCCAAATAAATTTGAAGGAACAAATTCTATTTTGACTACAAGAATAACCCACAAACTTTGTAACATTTCTGAAAACAACCCTTATGACTACCAGTTACGTATAGCGTTAAGTTGCTTCACAGAAATGCACTACATTCATGACACTTATCTGGTATCTCAAGTCTGAGGATAACTATTCATAATTTACTTATAACAATATCCACAAAGTAAATTACGTAGTTGGGATAAGTCCTATATTCAATTCATTGAATATCATCTGAAATTGGTATGCATTCTCATCAATATACTTTCAAGTATATTCTACCACATCTCTCAGATTTGTCTTAGTTCAATGATACTCCCATATCATTAATCGACAACGGACATTTAGAATAACTAAGTTACTCACGGATTAAACATGCAAATATAGGACAACAATATTATAAATGAAAATAAACATAATCCAAACTTTATTTCATTAAAATAATAAATGTTTTACAATATCCTTTATCCAAATACTAATCACAGTTATGCATGAAACTATTAGCTAAACGAAGTCCAATTCCATTGGCAAGTCCTACAAGCTTGTCTTTAGCTAAAGCCTTAGTGAACGGATCAGCTAAGTTATCATCTGTGTGAACTTTCAGTAGATTTATTTCACCTTCCTGGACTTGTTCCCGAACATAGTGATACTTCCGTAGAAAATGTCTGGTGCCCTTCATGACTCCAGGTTCATTGGCAAATATGATTGCAGCAGAATTGTCACAATACATATCAATAGGCGATTCAATTGAAGGCATAACACCAAGCCCTGAAATGAATTTCCTAATCCAAACAGCCTCCATTGCAGCTTCCGAAGCAGCTATGTATTCGGCTTCTGTCGCAGACATCGCAATCGTACTCTGCTTCTTGCTCTTCCAGTCAACTGCTCCTCCATTGATGACAAAGACATAACCCGTCTGAGACTTCGTATCATCTTTATCACATTGCCAGGACGCATCACAGTAACCTGTAACACCAAGCTCTGTGTCTGGATTTCCACCATACACTAAAAACATATCTTTAGTATTTCTGAGATACTTCAGAATATGCTTAACAGCAATCCAGTGAAGATTACCCGGATTCTGTTGATATCGACTGGTCATGTTTTGAGCGAACGCTACATCTGGCCTTGTGCATCTCACAGCATACATAATAGATCCTACAGCCGAAGCATAAGGAACTTTCTGCATGCGTGCCACCTCAGCAGGTGTTGAAGCACACATATCGCTACATAAGCCATGCTTTACTTCCATCGGCAAATATCCTTTCTTGGAATTTTGCATACTGAATCTCTTCAATATTTTATCAATGTAAGCGCTTTGACTTAAACCAATTAACCGCTTTGACCTATCTCGGTAGATCTTAATTCCCAGAATGTATGCAGCTTCTCCTAAATCCTTCATGGAAAAACACTTCCCAAGATATGCCTTAACATTTTGCATGCTTGGAATGTCTTTTCCCATAATTAATATGTCATCGACATAAAGAATTAGGAAAATTACATCACTCCCACTAACTTTGTGATATACACATGGCTCATCAAGATTTTGAACAAATCCATACCTTTTGATTTCTTCATCAAATCTTTTATTCCATTGCCTTGATGCTTGCTTCAATCCATAAATGGACCTTTGAAGTTTGCATACACGGTTTGGAAATTGTGGATTCACGAACCCCTCAGGTTGCTTCATATAGATGTCTTCATCTAAGCGACCATTTAAGAAGGCGGTTTTGACATCCATTTGCCATATCTCATAGTCATAGTATGCTGCTATAGCTATGAGAATTCTAATAGCTCTAATGTCTGCTACAGGAGAAAAGGTCTCCTCGTAATCAATGCCATAAGTTTGAGTAAAACCTTGCGCAACTAGACGAGCTTTATAGACGTGTACATTGCCATCCATGTCAGTCTTAATCTTATAGAGCCACTTACTCCCAACCACTGAGGCGTTTAGAGGTAAGTCAACCTCTACCCAGACTTCATTTTCTCTCATGGATTGCATTTCCCCATTCATTGCAACCTGCCATTTATCCTTGTCAGGACTTGCCATGGCAGCTTTATAACTAGTAGGCTCTCCAAGATCTCCTAACATAGTTTCCTCAACCTCTACGTTAAGACATAGACGTTCAGGTGCACGTATATTCCTTACGGATCTACGAACGGGAATCACTTCAACTTCTGGTGGAGGACCCAGACTATCAGGTTCTACCGGAAGTACATTAGTGTTTTCAGAAGGCAATGCATCTTCATGATCATCTTCCAGATCATAAACTCTCCCACTGAATTCTTGAGATACGAGATCTCTTTCAAGAAAATCTCCATACCTAGCAACAATTACTTTATTATCAGTTGGATAGTAAAAGTAGTAACCCATAGTTTCCTTAGGGTATCCTACGAAGATACACTTTACAGATCTTTGTTGGAGTTTATCTGCTGAGTCACGTCTAACATACGCCTCGCAACCCCAGACCTTTAAATAAGACAGGTTAGGAGCTTTACCATGCCATATTTCATATGGTGTCTTATCAACCTTCTTTGTGGGAACCATATTTAGAATACGAACAGCAGATTCTAAAGCATAATCCCAAAAGGATAAAGGTAGAGTAGTAAGATTAAACATAGATCGTATCATGTCCAACAATGTACGATTTCTTCTCTCAGATACACCATTTTGTTGTGGAGTATATGGAGAAGTGAGATTCTGGACAATTCCATTCTCAGCTAAGTAATCTTTAAACTCTTGGCTTAGATACTCGCCTCCTCTATCGGATCGAAGAGCTTTAATCTTCTTTCCCAATTGCAGTTCTACTTCAGCTTTGAAAACCTTAAATGTTTCAAACACCTCATGTTTATGCTTAAGTAAATAAACATAACCATAACGGCTGAAATCATCAGTAAAGGTTAAGAAGTAGCTAGCACCTCTCTTTGACACATGTCTAAGTGGTCCACACACATCAGTATGAATAAGACCAAGTAGATCAGAAGCCCTCTCCATATTGCTATGAAAAGGTTTCTTAGTCATCTTCCCAGATATGCATGACTCACATTTATCAAATGATTCATCATTGATATTTTGCAAAAGCCCTTCTTGTTGTAGCTTATGCATGCGAGCCTTGCCTATATGAGCAAGTCGACAATGCCAAAGATAAGAAGAATTCAAGTCTAACTTTATCTTCTTGTTAATGCTAAACATTGAATTATTTTTATTGTTAGATACATTTCCAATCATATCAATTTCAAACACACCATTCACAGTAATTGCTTTAAAATAAAATACACCATTTAAAGAAACATCAATTCCATTACTTGAAATAGTATGAGTAAAACCATCATCCAACAAACTTGAAAAGGAAACAACACCTCTAATTATAGAAGGTGCGTAATGACAATTGTTCAATAACAATACTAAGCCCGAAGGCAATACTAAACTAAACGTTCCTATGGCTTCAACAGCTGCATGTGCGCCATTTCCCACGTGCAGATATTGCTCCCCATAGGCAAGCTTCCTTTCCACTCTAAACCCCTGAAGTGTATTACAAATGTGAATACCACAGCCCGTATCATATACCCAGGAATTATTATGATTTAGAGTAAATAATTCAATGACAAATAAATTACCTGAAGAACCGGCGCCCGAGGACCCAGCGTTCATCTTATTTGTCCGCAATTCATCAAGATAGAGAGCACAGTTTCTCTTCCAATGCCCAACTGTCTTGCAATGGTGGCATGCTTGATCCTTTTTAGGATTATCCTTCCTAGGAGTAGGGTTCTTCTTGGGTTGAGGTTGATAGGCCATCACCTGTTTGCCTTTGTCAACCTTTCCCTTACCCTTCCCCTTCTTGTTGTTCGCACGCTGCGGTTTTGGCTTATTAATTCTTCCACCCTGAATAGCAAGTACCTGGGCGGTAGGAACCTTTTGAGGCAACCCTTTCTCATAATCAATGAGCAATGCGTGTAGGTCAGTAACTGTCTTCCCCACGCAGTGCATATTGAAATTTCTGACAAAACCATTAAAATCCTTGTTAAGGGATCGATTAATCAGATTCACAGCCATGTCATCCTCATAAGTTTTGCCAAGTGCTTTTAGCTGGTCCATGTAACCTTTCATTTCCAGCACATGAGCACTTACGGGTTTACCCTCTCCCTGCCTACAGCTGTGTAACGCGTCGGTCAAGTCATAAATCTCAACGGCAGCTGGTTTCTCAAACATAGTTCGAAGTTTATTGAGCATATTATATGGGAAATAATGTTCGAACTGCTTTTGAAGAGCAGATTCCATTGTTCCCAACATAAGACAAGCCACATCATTATGACGCTTATACTCCAGTTTCCACTCGTCCTTTTGAGCTTGAGTAGCTTCAGGACCAGTTGGTTCAGCAGGGCAAGGTTCATAAAGATATTTCATACGATCAGCAACTCTACAGACAATTCTCAAAGAGCGGTGCCAATCATTGAAATTCTTAGAGCCAGTCAACTTTTCTCGATCAAAAAAGCTTTTGAACGCAGAATTTAGAGCAGTGTTAGTGTTATCGGTGTTTTGAGCCATTTCTACAGAAAAAAGTTCAAGTATTAGTATTTTCGATAATACACTTTTCAAGAAAATAAATATACCCAACGGTAATATAAACATATAACCATATAATTTTCTCGAAAACTAGGATCCAAATTATCATAGGTTCATCACATCAGTTGATCTGCTAGCAACGAACGCATATAATAAGGTAATCTGTCGAACATTAATTGGCAAACAATTTCCAACTCCTAGATCATTATGGGATTTATATTTTCCAACGCTATTGCAAATATAAACATGTTTCATCCCATCTTATGCCATTGAGTCCAGGTCTCACTTCCTACTCAACTTAAGTGTCTAACTTAAAAAACTGCAAATATGTCCATGTAAGGTCTGACTTTACATAGAGATTTACCTCTCCATTACAATCTCGCCAAGTACTGTCATGACGTAAATTGCAACTTCAAGTGTTCCTTTTAATTAGATGGCATATTCTTAATTTTAAAAGGGTACTAGTTTTGATTTTATGTGGTCAAATCAAATATGTACAAAGATGTCATGCATTCATCTTGTAGCATAATTTTAATAAAAACATTTTATTACCAATTCATAAAGATCAAATTATCAAAGTTTTGATTGAGGTATTGGGTTCACCAATCAAGGAATTTAGTATTAATTATCATCCATTATACCGTACTTTTGCATAAGTGTAAACACTTAGTGTTTCGGATAATTACCACCGAAGTGGCGCATGGAATTAAAACTAATTCGCCCTTAAGATGAGCTTGCACATTTATATGACTTACTAAGTAGCTCCACTCGAACTTACAGGGGGCAGAGGACCAGGTACGCGCTAAAGCACAACCTAAGACATCCATTCAGTGTGACTATGCGCACTTCTTTAAACCCCTTTTATTAGTTCATTCGAATGGGTGAGCCGTTCAGTCATTGTACCAAAGTCACCAATCAATTAAACTATTTTGACAACTTAACTCTTCCAAAACAATTAAATTTCGCCATTGTTTAGTCCGTATTATTTTTCTATTCAAAATTACCCTTTGCTTAAAACTGTCTAACATAATAAACAAACAAGTAATAAATAAAAAATAAACTACTAAAAAATAATGCGCACATAATAAACAATTTATACGTGTAAACAAGTAGCCACATGCAACTTATTCGATAAAATCCTATTAATAATCAATATCTAGGTTAAATTAATGTATAGATTAATTTAGGGTTTTCACTCCAGCAATAGAAAGTGAGCCACATACATCGATGAATCGATTGCGTAAACCCTTAATTAATTTATACCAAATTGCACATAATTGATTCATTAATCTATTAATTGGAGTCTTCCCCAATTCAAGATTTATCATAAATAAATATGTCTCAACAATTAAACAATATATCAAAGCAACTTATCCATGACTAACATGCATGTATAATCATGGATATCATAACAATTATACAAGTAAGCCACAAGATCGCATATAAAAATTCCATGACACATAACAAATTATTCATGAATTAATCACGTAATCAATATTAATTCTAGGTTTTAATAAGGTTAGCAAACAATTTTTAAAACCCTAAAAAATTTTATGTATATGTCGATTTTAAAAAAAATGGTACGCCCCAATTTAAAAAAAATTCGACTAAAACATAAACAAACATAAACCCTAGATTAACATAGCAAACAACATACAAGTATTTGTTTTATTACGCGTTTATGTAATTAATTACTCATTAAAAACCAATGACTCGTGATGCCACTGTTGAATTATATATCAAGACATTCATATAAATAATCACAAAACATCAAAGTAATATTGCGGAAGCGTATAGGATGTATTAACGAATAATTAATTAACATAAAGAATATGCGTACCTTTGTTGATTCTAGCCGAACAAGAATCAAATCCACAAACTAGCAACGGATGAACCCTAATTTTATTTAGTTAGGATTATGTGAATTACCCCTTACCGTTTTGTAATTCAATCCAAGATAATAACAAAAGTATGTTATTACTAAGTTCTTGTACACACGTACTAAACCGAATTAAAGTACCGCTAGTTTTTATCAAACAAATAACTTGTTAATGTGGAAAAGCTTTGGATCGACCCTAATGGAGGTGTCGACCGGTTTTGGAGACAAAAACACACACAAAACAATTTTAGGGTTTAGCTTATGAGCACAAGAGATAGAAAAACAAGACCCCTAGCCTTGTATATATACCCAAGTAAACTTGGTGAACAAGTTGGTCCTTGTTTCCTTTTCTTGATAGCCGATCGGTTCTAGATCCCTAAAGGGATTCCGGAACCTTCCCAACTTTTGCAATTTAATCCTTTTCCATAAACATTTAACGACCGTTAGTCCATTACATTAATTACTTAACGTCCGTTAGTTATTTCGTTTAATAAATAAATAAATACAACATTTATATTTAATTATTAACTTTAAATTCTCATACGTAAAGTGTGCAATCCCAAAGTCTCGAGTTCGATCCTAACTCACGTCTACTAATTTATATCCATAAAACCAACAGTTTTTACAACGTGGCATTTCATCGAAGGGTTGAAGTCCATCAATGAAAATCTTTTTCAATCGTTGCAAGTACAACCCTTATTCAAGCTAGGGATCCAGATAAGCTAAGTGAGGAATTACAATAATGCTCTTGATGCACTTGGAACTTACATGAGCAACACATGAACATGAAAGGGTTAATCTTTGCAAAGGTGTTTCGAATTTTAAGTATGTTAATCTTTACAAACCGTACAACTTGATCACCAATTAAGTTGTATTCCTATTTGCAACTAAAGCACTAGTAAGAAGAAAACAAGTTACAATGTTCAGTAACGTACTATGGTTTTAATAGTTGGTTCAGGCATCAGACTAGCCGTTCTATATGGTCGAGCATCTTCTCTAGCTTTTGGTACTTTCTAAAGTTTTCATATTTATAATAAAACAGAATTGTATAACTCATAAGAAAGAGCTATTGACTTATATCGTTAACTTATGTTTTTAAATATCACACTTACTTAAAGACACTTACAAAACAGTTATAAAACTATGGGAAATAAGACTAGTGCAAGTCTAACATACATTAAATAGTTTTATCTAAACATGTAATCGCAATGGTTAAAATAAATTAAAATTCCCACATCGCATTGTGAAGAAATGTAGTTTGTGAGAGTTGGTTATAAATAAGGAGGGAAGGATACCGATATAGGTAGGCAAGTTGAATTATTTTAAAAGCCCATGGCAACTTTTTCTGCTTGCAACCTTATGATTTGAGTTTTATAAGTTTGCAAGCAGATAGTTTTGCTGTTGAGTTTTATATTGTTTGACGTGCTTACAATTTTAAACTTAGAGTTAGAAATCTTTGGAACACCGCAAATACAAATGGTTAATGTCAAAATTTATAACAATGTATTAAATTTTTCCAATTTAGTAATTTACTTTTTTTTTGCGTAGGTGTTTAATTTGATTTTTAAATACTGTTAAATGTATTATAGTTAACTAATTTTATTGCGGGTGAAAGCTAAAAGTACGCAACGTACTTTTTCATAATTACACATCTAGCTAATATGTTTTGTTAAGGGTCAAAGCTAGCTAACATACTTTCAAATATCACTCGATCTAGCTAATATGACCTGTTGGTAGTAGGTTACCAGGTCACCTTGGCGAAAAATTTGCGCAGTTAGTCCTCTAGGACTAACGACCGTTAGCTAGATGATAACGACCGTTAAAAAAAAAAAAAAAAAAAAAAAAAAAAAAAACTTTAAAAAAAAATTTTACAACTTAAAAAAAAAATTTCAAAAAATTTTTACGTTTTTTTTTTAAAAGAATTTTACGTTTTTTTTTTTAAAAAAATTTTAGGTTTTTTTTAAAAAAATTTTACCTTTTTTTTTTTTTTTTTTTTTTTTTTTTTTATTTTACGTTTTTTTTTAAAAAAAAATTACATTTTTTTTAAAATTTTTTTAAAAAAATTAAATTTTTTTTTTTATATTTTTATGTTTTTTTTTATAAAAGTATACGTTTTTTTTAAAAAAAAATTTTAAAGTTTTTTTTTTTTTTTTTTTTTTTTTTTAACGGTCGTTATCATCTAGCTAACGGTCGTTAGTCCTAGAGGACTAACTGCGCAAATTTTTCGCCAAGGTGACCTGGTAACCTACTACCAACAGGTCATATTAGCTAGATCGAGTGAAATTTGAAAGTATGTTAGCTAGCTTTGACCTTTCACAAAATATATTAGCTAGATGTGTAATTCTGAAAAAGTACGTTACGTACCTTTAGCTTTCACCCTTTTATTGCTTGTGCACTCACATGTTTCAAACTATGAATACGTGTGAATTTATAAGTTTTACTATTCATACATTTGATTGCTTCCAAAATCTTTTATATGAAATGTATATTTGAAGATGCTAAGACAATGGCGGAACTTGAGGATTCTTGTTCGGGTAACAATTACTACCTCCGTTCCAAAATATAAGTCCACTATTGACTTTTTAAAATCTTTCTTTTCATATTTTGACCGTAATTATTTTCTTTCGTGTTACATAATAATTGACGCAAAATATATAAATGGATTCGTGTTTCAAATGTATTTTCATTAGTATACTTTTCATCAAGTATCATATAGCACGAAAAAAAAATAGTTATGGTCAAAGTCAGAAAAACAAGACTTTGAAAAGTCAAATAATGACTTATATTTTGGGACGGAGGGAGTATAAAACATCGATATCATGAGTAACTTATATTTTAAAATGTCACACTTAAGATAATCATACAGCTATGAGAAATAAAACAAGTGCCAACCGCCAACTATAACATCATAAGATACACTTGAGAGTAAGCATGTCAAACTTTCTAAAAGCCTATGGTCAACTTTTCCTTGCCTGCAAGCTTGTTGTTTGAGCTCTTTAAGTTCGGATATAGGGAATTTTGCTCATTGCCTTTTATATTATTTGATGCCATGTTTCTCCACTTATCCAGTCTACTTCGTTTTCCCAGCGCGACGTCTTGTTCTTGCTCGTAAACAACTTGCGAAAAAGATTGTGGGTGTACGAGACCAACCCGGCTTCCCATTCCGTCCCAACCAGCCAATCTCCTCTCAACACATATGACACATACATAATACCAAGATTAGTAGCTATGCAGAAATGAAAATAGTCATATATGGTCATTTATCATCATGTATCGGCATCAATCCCATCGTTAGCCTACAACATAAACAAATCACCAACACCTGCAAAGTTAAACACACATTAGCACCCGCGACCACCCACTGCCGCACGATCCTTGAAAGAAAACCCACGAACCCACGTCTTCAACACCTCTCCACGAGCAACATAACTCATAACTCCTAGTCTTCAACCATTCAATAATCAACTTGTGAAGTACAAGCACCATCCATTCCTTATACATGATCACTCACTTTTGGAAAAAAGAGACCAACACAACTTTTGATAATATGCGTTAGACACGTATATATATCTAACGTTAATCTCATGGGTGCGGATTGAGCACCTTTCATTGCATAACAACCAATATAACATCACAACGTACATTAATTAGTGTTTATCTGAACATGAACTCGTAATGGTTAAGATAAACTAAAATGTACGTGTGTTCTACAAACTGCTTAAAATGAATTGGGTTTTGGCTTTAGAGCATCCCACATCGCCTTGTGAGGGAAAGTAGTTTTTTGGGTGTTAAGTTGGTTATAAATAAGGAGGGATGGATTCAATCAAAGATAGGCATGTCAAGTTTTCTAAAAGCCAATCGTCAAATTCTAGCTTGCAAGCTTATGATTTGAGTTTTATAAGTTTGCAAGCATGTGATTTGGTCATTGGTTTTTATATTACTAGTTATAATACTTGTGCACGCACAAAGTTTTGACAAAAAAAAATGTTTTGTATCAATGCTAAATATTCTGTCTTTAAAGGTAATTACATATAAGTATATATTTATGCATGAGTTTTTCATTATTCATTATATCCATTAGAATTTTGTATAATCAAATTTTGTTAGATAACTCAAGATTCAACTATATTTAGCTGATATAGATGTTGATATTCCTATTTAAATTTCACTATTGATATTATGATGTACACAAGATGCGAGTTTAGTTGAACATAATAAACGTTGACGAAGTTAAAATATACTCCAAGTTTTTTAAAAACTTTTTTCTACATATCCTTATATAAATAAATAAAAATTGCATGAGTAGTTGTTATAAATACAATCATGTTTTTTTTTCTTCATATTACAGTAGCTCGTACTTACAATTTGATAATTATATCATCGTTTTCAATTATTTAGCCGTATTTAATATTTAAATTCGTGTCCACATGTGTCATACTTTTAATATGAAATAAATGAGTCCCTAGTAAATATATAGTAAAAAAAATGACATTTATAATCTTATGTATATTTATATGTTGGAGTTTTAAAACAACATATATATTGTATTTTTAAGTTATAAACTATAAGGGGTATAAAATATAAGGGGGTATTTGTTTAATTTTCAAAGTTATTAAAAAACATGGAAACTTATATTATTACACTTAACTCTATACAATTTTTTAAAAATTTAACCACTAAATTTTTATTAATTACCCCCTCTTTTTTAAAGTTTTTGTTTTCACAAATTTGACACCTACACTTTTATGTGTTTTTCTTCTCAACCAAATTTTTACACCAAATAAACTAAAGGTTGACCAAAATCAATTTAATTTTAACTTTTATTAACCAATCACGTCGCCTGATTTCGCTTACGTGGCAAAATCAACCTCTCCTATTGGCCCAATTTTTTTTTTCAATGAGAGGGATTTTGCAAAAACACTCCGAAATGATATAATTCTTTTATTTTATAAAAGATTTTGCAAGCTTACAATTTTATATATAAAGTTATCCTGAAATACCTTCAAATTTAACCATCGCTTTTATAATATTATTAAACGCCGATTGGATTTAAGATCCAACTGATCCATTGAGGACGAGAAGGTTTACTTCTATTATAAATCCAAATGACACAAAGATTTTATCTAGCCATCTATACTGTCTCTCGTTGATGGTTGTAGTTCAGAACAAACTCGATGTCTAAAATTCCAAATACCGTTAACATGGTTTTAGTTACCTCATCAAAGTATGTATTGATTTACCAAACTCATACTTTGCTTTATTTATTTGTATACAAATCAATAAATAGAGTGAAATCACCTCAATATGTATACATGTGAAAAAGTGAGTTTTAGGACAACTAAACCAAGCCATCCATGTTTTTTGGGTAGTCGGTTATTATGTTCATGTTGTATCGTCAATGTTATTTCATTTTGTTTGTCATTTACATCGATTTTAAGTCATGATAGTACTAGCAGTATTTTTCAACACAATTTATTTGTACAATGTGAGTTCGGTTCAACTTATGAATCTGACCGTACATGATTGACTTTAAAGGGGGATCAATTAGGAATTCAGTTTGGCTTTCTCTTGAGTTTTTTTAATTATTATTTTTAGGAGTATTTTTAACGCGTAACTTACACGACTTAAAATATGGACTTAAAAGTGTCATTTCAAATTTGGATAGACGATTAGACGAAACATATGCTATTTTGACCATGAGAGACAACTTATGTGATTTCTCGTTAAATTCATGCATAATGTTACACATCAAGTCTTCTCAAAAACATTTATCATAAAACACTACTTATTCAAATTACTTAAATGCAATAAATAAATAAAAAATATAAAAAATCTACTAACCTTTTTCTTTTACTTTAAAATTTTGGAAATGTTCAAGTCTTTTATGACATACTTCACTCAATCAGTCGCCCACTAAGATTTCCCCCGCCTGATGTCTCGTTCCTGCTTGTAAGATTTCTCCCTCCGTCCGAACCGGCCACTTCCCCTGCCAACTATTTTATTAGTCCCCAATGTTAATCCTCTCTAAAAAAACACTTATGAGACCTACACAAGACTGATATGGTTAGATAAGTGGGTTACCAAACAAGTTAAGCAATCATTCAGTACCTATCAAGAAACACAAATTGTCATTCTGCCATTCAAAAAGATACTGTGGAAGTCGGATTTCATAAGTTGGATTGAACTCAAAGAGTTCATGTAAATCTCGTTGAAAAATACTTTTGCAACTTAAAGTCGATGTAAATGTTAAAAAAATGTATTATTTTGACAATACAACTTTAACTTAACAAACGATTGGAAAGACGCGTTGTTCCTTACTATCAACCATAACCAAAACAACCTCCAGCCTAACAAACTTTCCAAAGATTTAGATTCTGTTAACACCAAAAACGAATCAAAAAGTTATAAAATCAAAAGCTTACGATGACGATGAGCCATTACAAAATAGCAATCACAGGATTTTGCATCAAATTTACCCAACTGAAATTGGATTTACAAATCTGCCACCACATGACATAAAAAACTCCTTCCGAAACAATCTTAGCCTGCTTTTAAAATGATTATAAAACCAAGACAACCACTCCTCATATGAAAGAATTTGAGAATTGATTTTGTTCATACATCTCCATTATTATGATGATGTGCGAAATATTGTAGTTGACTTGAATAAAACGGATACATGAGTATTACTCCTTCCGTCCCAAATTATAAGTCCATTTTAACTTTTTCAAAGTCTTTGTTTTCCGACTTTGACCTTAATTATTTTTTTTCATGTTATATTATACTTGATGAAAAATATACAAACGAAAATGCATTTAAAATACAAATCCATTTATAAATTTTGCATGATATATTATATAACACGAAAAAAAAAAAACAATTAAAGTCAAAGTTGGAATAAAAAGAATTTGAAAAAGTCAAAATGGACTTATATTTTGGAACGGATGGAGTATTTATATAGGTGCTAACTTCATTGTTTTTGTTTGGTTGGTAAAGTGTGTGTATTACGTGTATATAATTTGCCTCATCGTTAAGGATTAAGATTTTTTATTTTTAATGTACTAAAATTAATTGGGTTTCGACTTTTAAGCATCCCACATGCCTTGTGAGTGAAAGTAGCTTCGTGGAAGGTGGTTTTAAATAAGGAGGGAATGATTCAATTATAGATAGGCATGTTGAATTCCTTTAAAAGCCAATGGCCACAATTTGTGCATGCACGCTTATAAGTTAAGTTGGCAAGCATATATTTGGCTTGTTGGTTTTTATATTATTTGATAAGCTTACAATTTTAAATAGAGCTATGATTAAAAGGCGTAAAGATGTGCCTAAAGATATGTTTAAATTTGTGTGGCTTCATTCTTGCCTAAATTTAAGCACATATGTTAGGGCTCCCAATCATTTTCCTTTTATATATAAAGTTATCATAACATTGACACACCATAAAGGGCAAATCGCATAAAAAGGTACTCATCTTATGTCCAATTTCAATTAAAGGTACTATTCTTTTTTTTTCTCAATTTAAGGTACCCGACTTTTTTTTTTGAGCTGATTTAGGTTTTTTTCTAACTTCCGTTAACTATTTCGTTAGTAAATTACATGTTTGGTCCTTGAGTTTGTATAGGCATTTCACGTTTGGTCTATTTTCATACGCTTGCATACGTTTTCGTCCGTTTTTACACGTTTTCGTCTGTTTTTCCACGTTTTAGTCCGTTTTTACACGTTTTCGTCTGTTTTTGTACGCTTCTGTCTGTTTTACACGTTTTCGCCCATTTTTGCACGTTTTCTTCCGTGTTTACACGTTTTCGTCTGTTTTTGCACGTTTCGGTTCGTTTTTGCAAAAACAGACAGAAACGTGCAAAAACAGACTAAAACGTGCAACAACAGACGAAAACGTGCAAAGAAAGACGAAAACGTGCAAAGACAGACGAAAATGTGCAAAAACGGACGAAAACGTATTCAAGCGTATAAAAACGGACGAAAATAGACCAAACAAGAAATGCCTATACAAACTCAAGGACCAAACATGTAATTTACTAACGAAATAGTTAACGGAAGTTAGAAAAAAACCTAAATCGGCTAAAAAAAAAGTCGGTACCTTAAATTGAGAAAAAAAAAGAATAGTACCTTTAATTGAAATTGGACATAAGATGAGTACCTTTTTATGCGATTTGCCCCACCATAAATTACAAAATGTGTTAAAGTAACACAAAGCTTTACGATGCTTGGAACTTACATGAACATGGAAGGGTTTGAACATGGAAGGGTTTTCAGTAAAATCCATTGCGAGCAAGTTTCTTGCAACTTTTGCACAAAGTATGGAGCTTAAGTGGCTTATTACAGCTTATGATATATTACAAGAGTTCTTAATGAGCACAAACACAACTTGTTAGAAAGGGACACTCTTATATAGTAATCACTATGTTCTTGAAAATACATTTAACATGTGAATGCTGATTCTGTTATAAAAAAAATAAACTAGTTGAACCGAACCGTTTCATCCAGTTACAAGATTTTATAGTCTTCTCGGACGTAATACTTATTTTGAGGCATTTTGGCAGCAACAAAGGTGTTGCGAATTTTGAGTATGTCAGTCTTTACAAATTAAAACGAACAAATTTAGTGTTGATCACCAAGTTATATTCCTATTTTCAACTAACGCACTACTAAGAAGAAAACAAATTACAAAATACAGTAACTAGGGTTTAAATAGCGCGCTGGTGGGATTTTAGCATGTTGTATGAAGAGTGGTGGTCTTGGTTTACAAATCTTCGTCTCTCGGGCAAGCTTAAGATGGTCTTGGAAGGAGTTTTCTACATTACCTGGTGGTCGATATGAAATTTTCGCAAAAATCTATTTTTGGGTCAAATCCTCATACAAAAACTCGTATGTTTGATGATATTGTGGCTCGTTCTTTCACTTGGTGTAGTAGGTCTAGATGTATGTCAAACTTTAGTTGGGTAGATTGGTTAAAGAATCATTCGCTTATTTTTTTGTAACTGTTTGTTTCTAGCTTCTTGTTAGTGTTTTAATGAAATCCATTGTTCAAAAAAAAAAAAGTCGGTTTGGGCATCAAACTAGCCGTCCTATCGGGTCAGTGGTTCAACGCGTCCGACTTGTTGGATCTACCAGTCTCAAGAACCGAATCGCCTAGCAGATAATTGAGAAATTTACATATGTGTAAAAATGAAATCTAGCCACTTATAAGAAACATAAAATCTTATAAAAATAGTTTTGCTTATTATACTTCATAGCATTTTTCTATAGCTTTTTGTACTTCGTATTTATAATGTAGAATTTTATAACTCATAAAAGAAGAGCTATCGACTTATATCATTAACTTATGTTATTAAATGTCACATTTATTTAAAGACACTTAAAAAGCAATTATAAAACTATGAGAAATAAAACTAATGCAAGCATAACACACATTAATCAGAGGGTGTTTGGCTAAACTTATGAGTTGGGCTTATTCTTATGTTATACGAACTGTTTATGGCTTATATATCATAAGTTCATAAACCCAAATTAAATGTTTAGATTAGCTTATGTTTGATAAGTTGATTATAATTTATAATGCAACATGTTATATAAGCTCAACCCCACTTAAAAAAGTCACACTTTTAGAGCTCATCAAAAACCCTTTATATAAGCTCATAAGCCCATTCATCTAAGCTTAGTCAAGCACTTAATTTAAGCTTATTTGACACATATAAGCTAATAAGTTTATAAGTCCAACATATAAGCTTAGACAAACACCTCTTAATGTTTATCTAAACATATATTCGTAATGGTGAACATAAACTCAAATACACTAGTATACCACAAAATGGCGACCTGAGGCGACCTAGGTTTTGCGTACCAACATTAGTTTTCTCTCTCCAGCAATTTGCAGACGACCAAGTTGTAACAGTGGCGACCGAGTTATTTTTTTATAATTATTTTTTTTTAAATCATTACATATAAATTATATAATTTAAATAAAACTAAGTATTACATATAAATTAATTTTTATACATTCTCTATGCTAAAATGTAAGAAAGTTAAAATTATAGAGTAAAAATGACAATACAATTTAACTTCAAGGGTTTAAACTGTAAATTAATTATTTATAAAAATAAAATAAAAAACTTTAGCCTTTTTCTTCATCAAGTTTACCTCCAAATCTCAAAAACACACATATTTTTTTTAAACGAATAAAAATAAAAATAAAAAATAAAAAAGAGAGAGAAGGGAAAGTTTGTTTGTATTAAAAGGTAGTTTTTTTTTGTTACACACTCGGTCGAGCGAATGACTAAGTTGTAGTTTTCTTCGTGCGACGACCGAGCTCGACCAAGTCTCCACAATGGAGTGACCAAGCACGACCAAAGGTCGACCGAACATGGCGACCGACCGTTGTGTTCAGCCTTATGATCAATTTGCGTTGTGACTATTGGGCATCCCACGTCGCCTTTAGATGGAAAGTAGCTTTGTAAGAGGCGGTTATAAATAAGGAGGGAATAACTCATTTTATGATAGGCATGTTAAATACTTTAAAATAGGGCTGAGCAAACCGACTAAAAACCGACTGAACCCGACCTTCCCGATACCGAACCGAATGTAATCGGGTTGAGAATCAGTTTGCATTTTCTTGATTGTCGGTTTCGGGACGTATCGTTTTCTGGTCAGGACGGGCCGAAAACTGAGAAAACGCTGCCAAAATCAAGAAAACTGACCGAACTCGACCGGGATTGTCCCGATACCGAACCAACTCTATTCGGGCCGGGAATCGGTTTGGGTTTTGCAGGAAATCGGTTTCGGACTATGTCAGTTTGGGTCGGGACCGGCCCGATGCTCACCCCTACTTTAAAAGCCTATGGGCAACAAAAGGCAAGCTTATGATATTATTTTATAAGTTTGTTAAGTTGTTGTTAGTAAGGTTTTTTAGTACTTGACAACGAGGCTGTCAAGATCGCGATCGTACGTAGGATCGTTTTTGTCTTTGCAAGATCGAGATCGTAGGACTGTTTTCATTTCTATTCAAAGTCAAAAATAATTTCATATAATATCCTCTTGAAAATGACAAAGTTCAAATTTCAAACATCAAAGTAATAATAATAAAAGAAAAATTAAGTTTCAATCGTTAAATTAACAATTTAGCGAAATAATATTACATAACATGAGTCCTAAATGTCTCAAAACTTACGAGCCATTTACATAATTTCAAGAAAAGATACATTTCATTAGAGGCATTCCAAAACATACATTTTGATTAGTTTAATCACGATGAACTAAAGTAAAT
Organism: Chrysanthemum seticuspe; assembly: GCA_019973895.1. Taxonomy (NCBI): domain Eukaryota; kingdom Viridiplantae; phylum Streptophyta; class Magnoliopsida; order Asterales; family Asteraceae; genus Chrysanthemum; species Chrysanthemum seticuspe. The sequence continues at coordinate 297,063,171 of BPTQ01000001.1, forward strand.
TGAATTTTTGAACACTTTTAGACTATAATCTATTTAGGAAAGTAGAAAATTATGTATAAACTACAATTTGTTTAGAAAATGAAACAATAGTGGTTTACTTGTTAGACATTAGTAAAACACACGTTTATTTTTTGGCATAAGCAAGTAAGATAGACTTAAAAGATTAAAAAAAAAAAAAAGTTGACTCGGATCGCGTGACGATCTTACGATCTTACGTGACGATCCTACGATCTTACGTGCGATCCTACGATCTTACTTACGATCTTACCACATACACGATCCTACACGATTTTAGCTAGTAAACACGTAAACTCGTACGATCTTACGAGTTTACACGCGATCTTGACAGCCTTGCTTGACAGGCTCATAATTATATGTATAAGTTTTTATGAATTGAATATTTAAAGTTATCCTAACCTTAATACTCCATAAATTTTGACCGTTGCTTTCATAATATTTGACAAGCTTATAATATTAAATGCAGCTTGTTAGAGGAGATTTGGATTTGAGATCCAACGGATCCGTAGAGGACGAGAATGTGTACTTATAGTATAAATTCAAGAGCGAGACAGAATGGGAGATTTTATTTGGGCAAATGGTTTAAAAATGCATAAAATTTGTCATTTTTTTTTGTATGTTACAAACTTTTAATTTTGTATTGTAGCATCTTAACTTTCATAATTTTTCTATTGTAGGTCTGTAGCGCAAAAAAAAGTAAGTTGACAATAGAAAAATTAAGAATGTTAGATACCTACAAATATAAAGATCAAGGAAGTTGGATGCACACAATATGATGATTAAGAAAGTTGGACGCTACAATACGAAAATTAAGAAATCTGGAAGTTACAATAAAAAAATTAAAATATTGTAACATACAAAAAGAAAAAATGACAAGTATTATGCATTTTTAAACCATTTGCCCATTTTATTTAGCCATTTAAAGCGTCTCTATTTGCGTGAGTGACAATTTATCTAATTTACTCGCCTTTTTTTCTTATGTAAAAAACTTGAAAGGATCTAATCTGCCCTTTACTTTTACTTTTAATGGTTTTTACCTTAAAATTGCTTAAAATCGGGTCTTGACTTGTGGCATCCCACATGGCCTTTAGGAGGAAAGTAGCTTTGTGAGAGGAGGTTATATATACACGAATCCTAGCATGATAACGATACTACCACGTACAATATAACTACATAACTTAAACTAAAAAAATTATTCATGTCCTAATCCTAACACAATTCAGTTTGTTTATACAAAAAAACCTATATATACGTGATTCTTGTGCATGAACTTTTACATTCATCATTCGACCCAAATAAAGAACACATACTATTGCTCTTGTTACATTAACCAAATTTACAACTTACTATGGGGAAGTTTCTGAAGTTAAGAGTAGCAAAAGCCTATCAGTTATTGATCATCACAGGAGCCGGGATTCAAGACATCAAAATCGCTAAGAAAGCATGGATACTTCCCGGCCAATCCTCCGCCAAATTCGACATCTCTCCGGTCAACTACACCTTTCAAGTTCAAGCCATGAGCGCCGAGAAACTACCTTTCATCTTGCCTGCTGTGTTCACCATTGGTCCTCGTACTGATAATAAAGAGAGTCTTTACAAATATGCCAAGCTCACAACATGCCAGGAAAAGGATTCAACCCATATGCACGAGTTAGTGAAGGGGATCATTGAAGGTGAGACGCGTGTTTTGGCTGCGTCCATGACTATGGATGAGATTTCTAGAGGAACAAAGGAGTTTAAGAAGGAGGTGTTTGATAAAGTTCAACTCGAACTTGATCAGTTTGGATTGTATATCTATAATGCTAATACTAGTGGAGAAGGTGGTGATGGAAGTGCTATGAAAGAAGTTGGTGGTGTCTACAAGGTGGTGACGGAGCAAACTCAAATGTTGCCGCCCCCTTGGTTGGGCAAGATCACCGAATCCTAAATTTCAATACTTGCCTAAGTTTACCTGTTAATTGTTATTTTAATCGTTTAATACTGTTTGTTGAGACTTCTTCAAGATAACTTATAGTTTAAACTTTCAGCATGTTTTCAGTTTAATACTTTAATGAGTTAATCCTTGCAAACAAAAACTTACAAGCACTCATGATGATTTTTAGATTTTATCGTTTTTAGCTATATATGATTGTTCATTAATTGTTTGATTTGTTTTTGCGCATATATATGAGCAATCACGTGAGTATTATGATTCTAACCAAGTTTACTAGAGGTAAATTTGTCAATCACGTGAGGATTTTGATTCTAACCAAGTTTACTAGAGGTACATATATATGCGCTTAATGAACACAAGCTTAACGTTGCTTGTAACTTACATGAACAACACATGAACATGGAAGGGTTTTTGGAAAAATCTATTGCGAGACATTTTCTTGCAACTTTTGCACTTAGTATAGAGCTTAAGTGGCTTAATACATAGTTATCACTATGTCTTGCCAACTATAGTTACCCTATGAATGCAGCTTCCATTATAAAGAACAAGTAGAAATCGAACCTTTCCTCCAGTTACAAGATTCTTATAGTCTTCTTGGAAGTAATACTTATTTTCAGTCATTTTGGCAGCAACAAAGGTGTTCCGAATTTTGAGTATATGTTAGTTCTCACAAACCTGAGCTTTAGTGATGATCACCAGGTTGTATTCCTATTTGCAACTAAAGCACAGAAAGAAGAAAACAAATTGCAATATACGCTAACTATGGTTTTAATAGTCGGTCCAGGAATCAGAGTAGTCGTCCTAAAGCACAGAAAGAAGAAAACAAAGTGGCGGCATGGTAACCGTTTGATCACATCACCTTTGTTTATAACGTCCATGCACACAACGCAGACGACGACCGGTGGTGGTCGTCGAACTTGTGACTATTCCATTATGTTGTGTATATGGATTTTGTATAGTAAACTTTAGGTTTAATTATATGTGTCTGCTTAGAACTATGACTATATATAATTAGAAATCTGTGTATATGTGACGTTTGTTATTGTTGAACATGTACATATTTGTTTATGTATCCCGTGTACAGGTGTAGATATATTTTATTTGTAACGGGTATACATATAATTAACTATTTCGTTACTAAGAAGATGATGTCACAATAAATCTTTTTCGAAGGGCGATTTGTATTAAAAAATAGTAAGAAGCTAGAACAAAGATACAACGCAAAAAAATGATACAATTAAACGGTGCAAGCCATTCTAGGGGTGATAATCCATTCGAGCTAATCCAACCGGATGTTTTTGCTTCTATGAGTGTCCCGACGCGGATGATTCAAGTCACATTGATTTATATGTCTTACTGATCGATGGCGCATATTTGAGGTTTCAAGTCAATATAACTCACAATAAGTATTTCGGTCTTTTTTGAATGTATTTGCTAAACTAACCATGATTTAACTGTTTTACTGATGGCGCGCAATTATAGTCTTTGAACATATGCTTAATTACTTTAGTTACCACTTGATTCTGTTGAACGCCTGCGGAAGCAAAGTTTCTTGCCCATAAGCTATCTTAAAAACTGATCCATTGATCTCTTACAAGGTACAATCAGTTCCAATTTGAAATTGTATCCAATCTTATTCGTCACACGTAGTCATCTATCAATCTTGGCAAAAAATAGGGATTCAAACAGTTCCATGAGCTGGTATACCCACAAAAAACTTGGTGTGTGATAATATACGTGAGTTACACGTACATTCCCTAACGACAACGTTGGCTTTGCTCGAATTTTAATAGCACAGCGACAAGTTGGGCAACTTTTTCTGTGTGAAAGCCATTGGTGAATACATGCACGGTGGAAGCAATGGTGACATGGTAGCCGTGTGATCTTGTTACCGTCGTAAAGATCGTCCATGCAGACGACACAAATGGCGGTTTGTGATGGTGATAGTAGGTATGAACACTTTTTTGTTAATTGCTTTTGTTCATACTTCTTGTCCATTTTGTGGTTGACTTGATATAAATTGATGTATGTATATTTATATGTGTGTGTGTTTGAGTGTTTGTGTTAGGTAGGTATGAGAGTGTGTGTGTATTACGTGTATATATTTTTATTTTAATTTAACTCATTGACGAAGTGTATCGAAGAAACTTTATGGCCAGGTCAAATGTTGGCCAAGTAGAAAATACAACGTGTTTAATGATTAATGAATATACTATACCATATTGTATAATTGTTGCACCAACTTAATAAAACTAGTTCAAGTATAACATCATAACATATATTAATTAGTGTTTTTCTGAACATGTACTTGTGAATTTAAGGGTGTTATCGGGTCGGGTTATCGGGTATGTCGGGTCGGGTTGAGTAGGGTTACGAGTTTTTAAAAAGTCACCAACAACCCGACCCGATAAGTAATCAGGTTATCGAGTTCGGTGTTATCGGGTCGGGTTATGTCGGGTCTTTATGAGCACTACTATTTGAATTAGGCACATCTAGCACAGTTGTGACTTTGAAGTTGCTCACCACAACTGCAGACCTGAACCATAATATATTGTACTAATAATGTTAAACCAAGTATCACTTGGTTATGACAAGGTTAATTACTTAATTGACTGGTTACCGAGTGTTTTATAATCAGTCGAGTTTCAATCTGATTTCTCACTTATGTGTCTACTTTTTTCACACTTTTGGAATTGCGTTTGTGTTGGTAAACAATGACTAACCAACCACCTATGATACGTTTCATTGATGTCAATCTTAAGACTATTGAAATGACTAAATATAAGTCATGTTGGCATGACTATTGCTCATATATTACTGGTCCATTTTGACACTAGTTAAATACTATCAAAATAACATATTTTGGTTTATTGTTCAATATGAATCGAAATTGACTATTTTCTCAATTAAATTCTTGATACTTCTTTAGTGTGGCAATCTAGTCTTAACATTTCTTATCTTATTCAAACATATAATAATAAGTCATGTTGGCATGACATTGCAGCAGACCTGAATGTGGTCCACATTGCAGACCTCAGCCATAATACCAATTACCAAACATACTATATACCCAAACACTCATTTGCAGCAGAATAACAAGTTTACGGACCTAAACTTCAAGTAGCAGCGGGCGTGAAAATTGATAGTTACAGACATTGGGCAGCACTCATTTGCAGCAGAATAACACTCATTTGCAGCAGAATAACAAGTCAACATAACAGATGCAACATAAACTAATCATTCGAAGCCACTGTTGAGATTGGAATGGCCAACAAATCTCTAGTCATTAAAGAAAGAATTGGAAACCTAGGGCTATTTACTTTCCACCATAGCAAAATATCAAAATGCACGTTTTTATCAAAAGGTTCACAAAATTCACCATTGTACTTATCTAATTCACTATTTGATAAACTAGATGATTGGCCCGTTTTCATTTTACTTCTCAACATATCTCCATGATCGAGTTCGTTACTAGTATTAGTGATCCTTGGCCTTTTTCCTAAGGTTGAACATGAATTAGAAGATGGAGCATGAATACGAACGTAATCTTCATAAAGAAATTTCATTTTCCCTTTAATGTACTTTTTTTTCCTTACCACAACTGATATACCTTCCCTTCCGTAATGGTCATCCACAATTACATCCAAAAATTCATACTTGTTCCTTGGATCAAGAATGAAAGCAAAGTACACCAACAAATTCATGTTTTCAACCTCACCATAATAATTTTCGTATTTTGGCTTCATCGCCTTGGCAATGTCATAGAGATGTTTATCCGTAGGTGGTTCATCATGAATATCACAATCAAGTTGTGCTCTTAAAAGAGAACGAATTGAGGCTAATTCATTGACTAGTGTATGTGATGTCAAAAATTATGGATTTGACATGCATATTTTGGGGTTCCGGGGGCAAATAATGATGTTAATGTGTTATATGGGTCCCCGTTATTTGATGATGAACTTGCCGGTAGAGCTCCGGAATGTCCATTTGTAGTAAACGGACATACATACAAAGAAAGGTTACTATTTAGCCGACGACATTTATCCAACGTGGTCCGTGTTTGTCAAAACGTTTTCTGTTGCAAGGACTGAAAAAAACGTTGAAATTTAAAAGAGTTCAAGAAAGTTCTAGAAAAGATATTGAACGAGCTTTCGGAGTCCTACAAGGTCGTTGGGGAATTATATGACAATCCGCACGTGCTTATGAAATCAACGCGTTGAAAAGAATCATGTATTGTTGTATAATGTTACATAACATGATATTGGAAGATGAAGGATTAGAAGTGAATTTAAGAGATTTGTTCGTTGATCCAAGGTCGAACATAACACATACTTGGATCGAAAGATGTGATTTACATGTTAGAAAGAGTAAAGAAATTCGAGATAGACAAGTGCACGACGATCTTCGACAAGACCTTTTGGAGCATTTATTGAACCTTAATCACTAGTTTGTAATGTTTATTTCTTTTTTACGTACTATGGTTTTATTTTTATGTAATTTTTTTTTAAAAAATTTATAGATGTAATGTGTTTTTTTTTATTTATTTAATGAAGTTTATTTTAGTTAATATTGTGTATGTTTTATTTTATGTAAAATAAATAAATAAATAAAAGTCCAACGGCACCACATTTCTAGTGCCAACGGTACCGGCTGGAAATGTTCAGGTGCCATTGGAACTTTTGATGATGTGGCAGCACCTTTTGGGAACGACACGAGCCCAACGGCTCCACCGTACCCGGTGCTCTTAATGGGATAAACAAGGATTAGCCTTAGTTTGGCTTTCTTTTAAGTCTTTTTTTATCTGTATATTCAAGGGAATGTTTGACGCGTAATTGATGTTGGTTAGGATAAAGAACATGACAAAGGATTTTTATAATACGATGGAGATACAGTAAATTAGTAGGGTTAATTTAATATGGTTGTGTTCTTTACTTACAGGTTTCAAAGGGGTTGTGTCTAGTCGTCTCATGGAGACCTAAAATATGGACTTCTAAATGTAATTTTAAAACTTTGGATAGAAGAAACATATGCAATTTTGACCATGAGAGACAATTTTTGTAATTTACTTTGTCAAATTTATGAATACTGTTAGAGCATCTTCAATGCATTATGCATTTAATAAGTCTTCTGAAAAGGCATATTGGCAAAAAACTACTTATTTAAATTACCTAAAAGCAAAAAGTTTCTATTATGGCACTCTGAAGGAAAGATGTATGTAAAGAGTTTCTACTTCATTTAAAACTTGAAGAAGAAGAAGAAGAAGAAATTAAAAAAAAAAAAAAAAAAAAAAAAAAAAAAAAAAAAAAAAAACGCTCAAAGTATCGCCTTTTTCATATATTAAGAATGTTGACAGGACTATAACTTTGGTGACGATCATTAGCAAGTCCTAATATTTCCTTACTTACAACTAAAGCACAATAAGAAAGCACACAAAGTAAATGATAATTTATTTCGATTGCAATTTTATGAGTTACATTAAAAGGAAAAGATTTACGAGAAACTAAAATGCTACAAAAGAAATGTTCTTAGTTATGATTCGTGTTTACTTTTGTAACTCATAAAATGAACTATTGACTTATATCAGTAACTTATGTACTACAAATGTTACTAGTGAGTGGTGACACACAATAAAGAACAAAGAAAAGTCCATATTAAATAAAACTAATGCTTTTATCTAAAAATGTAATTAGAGGGTACTGTTGATTAAAGGTAGGCTAGTTGAAATTTCAAATTTTCTATAGATATAAAGCTGGTATTGGTTCTAGGATTGGAGTTTTTCAAATTTAAATAGGCTGACTAATTACATAGAACAATTTACTGACTAAGCGTCATTATTGTTACAACGGACATTTCATCGGAGGGTTGAAGTCCATCAATAGAAATCTTGTGGCTAGTACAATCCTTGTGCAAGCTAGGGATCATCCAGATAAGCTATGCGAGGAAATACAAAATGCGCTTGATGAACTCAGGCTTGACGATGCTTGGAACTTACATGAACAACACATGGTCATGGAAAGGTTTACGAAGAAATCTATTGCGCGAAATTTCCTTCCATCTTTTGCACAAAGTCTATAGCTTAAGTGGCTTAACAGAGTTTATGATAAAGTACATAAGGCTCTTAATGAGCACAAACACAACTTGTTAAAAAGCAACACTCGTATATACTTATCACTATATATGCATGTCGTCTTGCAAAATATAATTAACCCGTGAATACAACTGTCATTATAAAGAAACAAGTTGAAACCAAATTGTTTCTTCCAATTACAAGATTCTTACATTAATTGGTGTCCTACAAATTGCTTAAAATCAATTGGATTTTGACTTTTTGGCATCCCACATCGCTTTGTGGAGGAATGTAGCTTTGTGGAAGGTGGTTATTAATAAGGAGGGATACATTCCATTTTTTGTAAGTTTGTTGAATTCTTTAGAAGCTTACGGTCCACAAGTTGGCAAGCTTATGATATAAGTTTTATAAGCTTGCCAAGTGGTTGTCCGTAGCTTATATGATATTTGACAAGCAAATAATTACTATATGTAAATTTTTTTTAACTCAATATATAAAGCTGTTATCGTTTCTTTTATAATATAGGGCAAATTATTGAAAAAAGTATCATACTTATCATCATTTCTTTTTTTGAGTAGCGAACAAATATTTTTGCTTTTGTGGGTACTCTTATTTCAAATTCATTCTTTTTAGGGTACTATGTGACATTTTTGCTCTTCGGGAAAAAAAATTCTATTAACTAAGAGAAGCAAAAATTTCGCAAAATCCCTAAAAAGGATAAATTTGAAAGAAAAATACCCACAAAAGCAAAAAAATTTGTTCGCTACCCACCAAAAGAAATGATGACAAGTATGTTACTTTTTTGAATCATTTGCCCTATAATATATTACAAGCTCACAATATTAAACGCAGGTTGTAAAAGGAGATTGGATTTGAGATCCACTATAACATATTTTATCTAGCCATAATTTCAAACTAGATATATATAATTTCAAATTATTTACCTCATCAAAGTATGTGTTGATTTGTGCACATATACTTTCATTGAGTTGCCTCATCAGAATATTTGTTGATTGTAAACATATACTTTTTATTGAGACACTCCACCTCACGTTTTTTAGGTAGTTGTATTAAATTCATACTTTCTTATTTCACATGTCCTAAGAGCACCGGGTACAGTGGTGCCAAACTCTCGTGCCAAGCTCGTGCCAAACTGCCACGTCAGCAGTTTTTGAGTTTGGCACCAGAAAGTGTTTGGCACCACATTTTTGGGGTATCCGTTGGCACCAGAATTTCTGGTGCCAAACTCAATTTTTTTATTTTTTATTTTTTTATAAAATTTAAAAACAATATATCCTAAAATTACTTTATTCATTAAAAAAAACATTACAATAAAAAAAAACATAAAAACTTAAAAAGATAAAAATTACAAACTAGTTATAATTTCTCCAAACATGTTCCACAAGGTCATCTCGAAGATCGTTGTGTATTTTGCTATCTCTGAGTTCTTTGTGTTTTCGAACATGTAAATCACATCTTTCGGTCCATTCCCGTGCAATGTCTGGCGTTGGATCAACGAACACATCTCTTAAATTCACTACGTAATTTTCGTCTTCCAATATCATGTTATGCAACATTACACAGCAATTCATGATCCTTGTCAAAGCGTTGATTTCGAAAGCACGTGCGGGTTGTCGTATAATTCCCCAACGACCTTGTAGGACTCCGAAAGCTCTTTCGATATCCTTTCTAGAACTTTCCTGAATTATTTTAAACCTCAACGTTTTTTCAGACCTTGCAACAGAAAACGTTTTCACAAACACGGACCATGTTGGATAAATGCCATCGGCTAGATAGTAACCTTTGTTGTACACATGCCCATTTACTTCAAACGGGCATTCCGGAGCTGTACCGGCAAGTTCATCATCAAATAACGGAGAACCATATAAAACATTTAGATCATTATTTGCACCAGGAACCCCAAAATAAGCATGCCATATCCATAACCGTTGATCCGCAACCGCTTCTAACATAATAGTTGGGTATTTATGGCCACGCCTTTTGAATTGAGGGGCTAAGGCTTTTGGGCAATTTTTCCAATCCCAATGCATACAATCAATACTCCCGAGCATTCCCGGGAGTCCATGTTTTTGTTTATGCAATTCATATAACATTTCAATATCAGCTAAAGTGGGCTTCCTTAAATACTTCTCAACGTATAAAACATGTATGCATTTTGTAAAGTCGATTAAACATTGTCGTTGAGTTCGTTCGGCAATTTGCAAGTACTCATCAAACGCATCAGGCGCAGTGCCGTACGCTAATTGCCGTATAGCAGATGTGATCTTCAAAATAGGATCAATACTTTTACGACCGGTAGCATCATAACCATCTCTAAAAAATTGAAAGTATTTGGGAAGGGGCTGGGCATCATAACTTAGAATAGCATTAACTATTTTTTTTAAAAGTGTAGAGCTCATACGATACCTTCGTCGAAAATTCTCTTCTGGATATTTAGGACCAATCTCTGCGTCGCCGAAATAGTCGTCGATTAGACGTTCCGCCGCCGTTTCTCGTTGACGTGGTATATATGCCCTCCTTTTAGGACTCGATCTTGATCCACCGGCTTCTTGATTACACAAATTCATATATTGTTCATACTCTTCATACGAACGAATATATCTCTCTCGGTCGTCTTTAAAAAAATCTTCATAATTGTCTAAAGTGCTTCCGCCGAGGGGATGGTTTGGATCCATAATGAAAGAAAAATGAGTGTTTTTTGAGGTGTGAATTAGGTTTGAAGAGTGTGTGAAAATATGGAAGAATAAGGAGGTTTTTATAAAAAAATTTGGGTATAAATTCAAAAAAAACGGCTATATTTGCCACCTCCAACGGCTACATTTTAAAAAAAAAAAAAAAAACGTGGGCTGTTATGTTTGGCGCAAGGCCTCTTGGCGCGAGCGTGGTAACGGTGCGCCAAACTTGGCGTCGCGCCAAACTCCTTGGCACCAAGTTTGGCACCACCGTACCTCCTGCTCTAAGTATGAGTTGAATACACAACCATTTGGTTATGAGCGTCTCACACAACATGAGACATCATCGGGACACAAGCATTTTTGTTATTAAGCTCATACTTTGATGAGGTAAAATCAAAGTATGTGTTTATTTGCACACATATACATTTTATTGGGAAACTCCACCTCACGCCTTAAGTAATTGTATTAAGGGAGGAGGGAGTGCCTCTCGGGTAGCCCATCGAGTAGTTGAGCTCGAGCGGGTACACCAATCCTTCCACATCGAGTTCACCAATCGGCTACCAAATTCGAGTTCACAAACCGAACGGGTTGTGTGTGAAACAAGGGTTGTGTGTGTGAGTGTATGTGTTTTTTATGGGGTTAGGGTAGAATTGGGTAGGATCGGGTACCACTCCCTCCACTTAGGGTATTGTTAGGGTAGAATTGGGTAGTTTTGAGTTGGAGGGTTTTTATTGGATAGAGGTGACATGACACTTCGGGTAGTAGGGTACCACTCCCTCCCCTTAAGCTCATACAAATTGCTTTGATACGAGGGAGATGTAGTTGATTGATGGATATATATGGTTTAAGGAGGTTGTGTTCTGTTTATAAGAAAATGATTTGTAAACCAAACATGAACTTCTAAATGTCATTTTAAAACTTTTGATATACGAAATTTAAAAAAAAAAAAAAAAAAAAAAAAAAATTGCTAATGCAAAAAAGTTTCTGCTAACCCTTTTTATGCAAATTATTTTCTTGTTGATTTACCAGTCTTATGTAAATAAGCACTAATGTGTCTTTTAATTAAAAAGTTTGAGGATTTAAGGGTTTCAAGTCTTTTAAGATGACATGCCAGTCCGCTTAGCCTATCCACCTAATCATCTTGTTTGGAAACCACTTGCGAAAATGATTGTGGGTGTATGAGACCAATCCAGCTTCCCATTCTGTCACAACCAGCCAATCTCCTCTCAACATGACACCTACACAAGACCAAGATTAGTAGCTATGAAGCAACAAAAATAGTCATATATGCTCATTTATCATCATGTATCAGCATTAATCCCAGCGTTAGTCTAAAACATAAATAAATCACTAACATACGTGCAAACTTAAACACACCTTAACTACCGCGACCACCCGTTGCAACACAAATCATGATAAGTAAACCCACAAAGCCGCGCCTTCAACACCTCTCCATGACCAATATAACTCATAACTTTAAGTCTTCAACCATTCAATAATTTGCTCATTAAGTACAAGCACTATATATTCCTTATACATGATCACTTACTATGGGAAATGAAATTAGTAAACCCACAACCAATGCCACCCTCAATAATATGCGTTAGGCACACATATGTGTCTAACTTAAACCTCGTAGGTGCAGATTGAGCACCTTTCATTGCATAACAGCTAATATAACATCATAAAAATATGGGAAATAAAATTAGTGCAAGTATAACATCATAACATACATTAATTAGTGTTTATATGATACACTAAAATATACATATGTACTACAAATTGCTTAAATCAATTGGGTTTTGACTTTTGACATCCCACATCGCATTGTGAAGAAAAGTGGCTTGTGAGAGTTGATTATAAATAAGGAGGGAATGATACAAATTAAAGTAGGCATGTTAAATTCCTTTAAAGGCCTATGGCAACTTTTTGTTGCTTGCAAGCTTATGATTTAAGTTTTATATGTTTGCAAGTAATATGGGTTGCTGTTGGGTTTTATATTTATTGAGAAGCTTACAATTTTAAACATAAAGTTATGAAACCTTGACATGCCACAAGTATAAATGGTTAATTTTTAAATTAGTTACAAATTTTTCAATTTAGTAACTTCCTTTTTGTTTTTGCTTAGGTTACTGTTAGTTTTTTTACATATTGTTAAATGTATTATAGTTAACTAGTTATAAGTGTGTAGGGTGTGGTTGAGGGTTTTTCTTCGCCATATTAGCTACACATCATCAAATAACACTCTATTAATCTTTTCTTTAAACTTTCCTTCAACCATTGCAACACATTTTCTCTGCTTATAATTTTTTTTCTATTTTCTATCATTTATAAATACCCACAATACACACTCAACTACTCACAACATCCAATAGATTTAACTCTCTCTCCAAAAAGTACAATCTCTCTCTTAAAAAGGTATATTCTCTCTCCTTAAAAAGTAAACCATCTCTCCATATTGATTCGGGACTTAAGTCCCGCTTGATATCAAAATTTTACTTTTGCCGAATCCAAAGTGTGGTATTCCCGCTGGAAAAGAAAGAAAAAAGCTATCCCAACTTGTTTTCCCGAGTCCACACCTTCCACCCTAATACTTGTGCACCACTCACAAGTTTCAAACTATGAGTACAACTAATCAACTAATACTTAGTAGGTATTTCTTTTTCACATATTGAGTGAGCCTAAACCTTTAATCCCTCTTATTGGAGAGGTCCACAAAAACTTCTCTCTGAATTAAGAGGTTAATATTCTCTCCAAACCACTTAATTTAGTAAACAACTCATTAGACTAGTAGTGTTGGTACATATGAGCTTCTCTCTCTAAGACCAAACATATGACCACCTAAGCTCATAATAAAGTAACCCAAACAACAAATAAATACATACCACATAAATATTAATATAAAAACTAAACACACAAAAACCAATAAACGATTGATCGGCTAGGCGATTGAACAAGCGAAAAAGTTGAAGGGGGGGGAGGGGCGTCTCTCTTGTCTTCTTATCGAGGGGGACACATGTTGGGTTATGGGAATCGATTGATTCATTTGATCACCATAACGACTAGTGTTATGTAACTTTATTAGTTTGGTGTGACTTTATAAGTTTTATTATTTCCGTAATCTTATAAATGAAACGCATATTTGTAGGCGCAAAGACAATCACAAAACTTAAGATAATTAAAAAAACAATCATACAAACTATGGGAAATAAAAGTATAAAACAAGTGCCTAACTGCCAAGTGTAACATTCATAATAGTCAAGAAGATAAATTTGAATACACATTGCTTTGGGAAAGAAAGTATGTGCGAGATGGTTATAAATAGGAAGGCAAGGATACAATTCAAAGTAAGCATGTCAAACTTTCTAAACGACTATGGTTAACTTTTCTCTGCCTGCAAGCTTGTTATTTGAGCTCTATAAGTTCGTATACAGGGAATTTTGCTCATTGTTTTTATAATCTTTAACGCCATGTTTCTCCACTTAGCTGGTCTACATTATTTTCCCATCTTGACGTCTTGTTCTTGCTCGTAAGCCACTTGCGTAAAGGATTGTGGGTATACGAGACCAAACCGGCTTACCATTCCGTCCCAACTAGCAAACCTCCTCTCAACACTTATGACACCTACGTACACGATACCCAGGTTATATAGTAGCTATGAAGCAAAAAAGAAATAGTCATATATATGCTCATTTATCATCATGTATCAGCATCAATCCCATTGTTAGTCTAAAAAATAAACAAATTAACTAACTCAAACTTCAAATAACACACATACATGTAAACATAAAACTTCATATGAAGCAATACTCACCAACACGGCAACACCTGCAAACTTGTACACCTTAGCTACGTACTACGACCACCTGTTGACACACAAACCTTAAAAAGAAAACCTAGGAAGTTGCGCCTTCAAGACCTCTCCACAACCAACATAACTCATAACTCCAAGTCTTCAACCATTCGATAATCAACTCATGAAGTACAAGCACCATCCATTCCTTATACATGATCACTCACCTTAGGAAAAAAGAGCTTCAAAGTAACTCTATGATCAGCTAGTAAACCCAACCAACAAGGCCTTCGATAATATCCGTTAGACATGCATATATATGTCTTAACTTAAAATCATGGGTGCGGATTAAGCACCTTTCGTCCCTAGCAGTCAATATAACATCATTATACTATGGGAAATAAAACTAGATAAAGTATAACATAATATCATACATTAATCATACTCGTAATAGTAAAGATAAACTAAAATATACAAAATTCTTTAAAATCAATTGGGTTTTTACTTTTGGCTTCCCACATCGCCGATAGATGGAAAGTAGCTTTGTGGGAGGTGGTTATAAAAAAGGTGGTAAGGAATGGAAAAGTATTAGGCATGTTGAATTCCTTTAAAAGCCTGGTCAACAACTGCAGCTTGCAACCTTACTAGTATTATTTAAGTTACAAGCTTGCAAGCTCAAGATTTTGTCCTTGTTTTTTATAATATTTAACAAGCTCACAATTATATATATAAATTTCTGTTATTTAACTAATAAAATAAAGTTATCTAAATAATAACTCCCATAAATTTTGACCATTGTTTTTACAGGATAAGAATGTTTACTAGGAGCGTGAGTGTTTACTTCTGTTATTAATCATTGAGTGAGACAAATTTCTTGTATCTATATCAGCATATAACTTTCTCAGTTTCAGCTTTTCTTTAAAAAGTACCCATAAGCTGGTACTGGTTGAAGTCATTATTGTTACAACAGGACATTTCATCGGAGGGTTGAAGTCTATCAATGGAACTCTTTTGACAGGTACAATCCTTCTGCAAGCTAGGGATCCAGATAATTAAGCAAAATGAGGAATAACAAAATGCGCTTAATGGAAACAAGCTTAATGATGCTTGGAACATACATGAACATGGAAGGGTTTTTGGTGAAATCTGTTACGAGAAATTTTCTTGCAACTTTTGCACTTAGTACAACTTATGATAAAGTACAAAAGGTTCTTAATGAGCACAAACACAACTTGTTAGAAAGGGACACTCTTATATACTTATGACTATGTCTTGCAAACTATAGTTAACCTATAAATGCAGATTCTATTATAAAGAAACAAGTTGAAACCGAACCTTTCCTCCAGTTACAAGATTCTTATGGACTTCTCGGACGTAGTACTCATTTTCAGTCATTATGGCAGCAACAAAGGTGTTTTGAGTTTTGAGTTTGTTAATCATTACAAACCGTACAACTTAAGTGTTGATCACCAAGTTATATTCCTATTTGCAACTAACACCTTAGTAAGAAGAAAACAAATTACAATATGCAGTAACTATGGTTTTAATAGTCGGTTCACGCATCAGACTAGCCGTCCTATCGGGTCGGTGGTTCAGGCGTCTGGCATGTTGGATCTACGAGTCTCAAGAACCGAAAAACCTAGGATATTAATGAGAAATTTACACGTGTAAAAAAGAAATGGCAACCAGTTATTTTCTTTTTGAACAAAGGCAACCAGTTATAACTTATAAGCAACATAAAATCTTATAGAAATTGATTGTACTTATTATACTTCATAGCATCTTCTCTAACTTTTTGTAGTTTCCAAGTTTCTTGTAATTATTATGTAAAGTTTTATAACTCATAAAAAAGAGCCCATCAACTTATATCAATAACTTATGTTTTTAAATGTCACAATTACTTAAAAACACTTATAAAACTTTGGGAAATAAAACTAGTGCAAGTATAACATACATTAATTTGTGTCTATCTAAAGATCTAAAGATGAGTGTACTACAAAATGCTTAAAAGTCAATTGGGTTTCCACTTTTGGCATCCCACATCGCATTGTAAAGAACAGTAGCTTTGTGGGAGTTGGTTATAAATAAGGAGGGAAGGATATCATTCGAAGTAGGCATGTTAAATTCTTTTAAAAGCCGACGTCAACTTTTTCTGCTTGCAAGTGATTTGAAATTTTTAAGCTTGCAAGTGGGATAGGTTGGTGTGGGATTTTATATTTTTTGACAAGCTTGCAATTTTAAACATAAAGTTAGAAAACCTTGACACGTTATAAATATAATTGGTATGTCATAAATTAAGAACAGATGTTTCATAAATTTTAAATCTAGTAATTTACTTTTTGTTTTTGCTTAAGTGAGATTAGTTTTTTTACATACTCTTAAATGTATTATACGGAGTAGTTAAACTAGTTACTGTATAATCACTACTACACAAAAGGTTAGATAGATCACTTCATATAGAGTGGTTATGTTAAAAACTGATCTAACAAAGAAAAAAAAGGGGGAAATTCAATAAATAGATCGGTTTTTAGGGAAATAACCGATCTCTTAAAATTTGAAACTAGTTAGATCAGTTTCAATAAATAGATCGGTTTTTAGGGAAATAACCGATCTCTTAAAATTTGAAACTAGTTAGATCAGTTTTTAATATTACCCGATCTATTTACTTGCTCACAAATTTCAAAATCTCGTGCTAGAATCCAGCTGAAAACACGTTTTGTAAGTACATAGACCGGCTTTCGTAAATAACCGATCTATTTAATTCTCTCTCAAACGGCTACCAACTGTAGACATTATATGTCCGGTTTTTTGCCACCATCACTACTCACAAGTTTCAAACTATGAGTATAACCAATACATATATAACTATATTAGTTCGGTGTGAATTTGTAAGCAACATTATTCATGAGTTTAATTACTTCCAAAATCTTTTATATGAAATGTATATTTGAAGATGCAAAGACAAAGGCGGAACTTGAGGATTCTTGTTCAGGCAACTATCACTGATATACATATAAAACATTGATATGAGTAACTTATGTTTTAAGATGTCACAATTACTTAAGATAAATATAAACAATCATACAGCTCTATGGGAAATAAAACAAGTGCTAATTGCCAAGTATAATAACATCATAAGATAAAGTGCTTGGATATAAATAGGAAGGCAAGCAAACAATTCATAGTAAGCACCTAAAACTTTTAATTTATATTTATTTGGCATAAACTTTTACTAACTACTAAGTAACTACTAAGTATTAGTTACAAAACATATATTTGAAGACACAATAAAACATGCGCCAATCAAATTTAGTTTGATTTACAAGACTAGTGATAATTTTAGACATATTAACTTTTTTAGCCTAGGTATACACGGGTTATTAAACATAGATTGTAAAAATAATTACATAACAAGAAAAGATTGGATTTGAGATCTACTCGGTTCATTGAGGACTAGAACGTTTACTTACAAATTCCACTAGTGTAATGACCTTTTTTTTTTTTTTTTTTTTTTTTAATCAATCTTCTAGAGTGTCTTTTCTTGATGGTTAAAGTTCGAAACAAACTCAATTTTTATAATTCCAAATGACCGGTTTGAATGACTTTATCAAAGTATGGTCAAAGTTATTCATTATGTTTGTCATTTACATCGATTTTTAGTCGTAATAGTATTTTTCAACGCGATTTATTTGTACTCTTCGAGTTCAATCCAAATTATGAAATTTGTGCATGGTTAGGGGGATAAATAAGTTTGCCTTTCTTTTGAGTCTTTTTTTATTAATATATTATATTCACGGTATGTTTGACGCGTAACTTACATGACTTGATGTTGGTTACGATACAGAACATGACGAATGATTTTATAATTAATGTTATTTTGATACGATGGAGATGCAATTGATTGGTATGTCTAATTTAATATAGTCGGTTCTTTACTTATTTTGTATAATCAGGTTTTAAAGGGGGTGTGTCTAGTCATCTTATGCAGACCTACAATATGGAGTTCTAAATGTTATTTTAAAAGTTTGGATAGAAGAAACATATGCAATTTTCTCAGCTCTACGTCTTGTTCTTGCTCCGGTTGCGAAAAGGATTGTTGGAGTACGAGACCAACCCGGTTTCCCCATTTCGTCCCAACAAGCCAATCTCCTCTCAACACTTATCACACCTACACAATACCAAGATTAGTAGCTATGAAGCAACAAAAATAGTCATATATGCTCATTTATCATCATGTATCCCATCGATTAGTCCAAAACATAAACAAATCCACCACTTGAACATCATAAATGAATACACATACATGTAAACATAAAACTTCAGTTTAATCAATTCTCACCATCACATGCAAAATTAAACACACAAACCTTAGCTACCGTGACCACTCGTTGCCACACTAAGCTTGATAAGTAAACCCACAAAGGTGCGACTTCAACACCTCTCCACGACCAACCTAACTCATGACTCCAAGTCTTTAGCCATTCAATAATCAACTCGTGAATTACAAACACCGTCCATTCCTTATACATGAGCACTCACTTTTGGAAAAAGAGCTTCGAGTAACTCTATCAGCCGGTAAACACACAACCAACGCGGCTTACATAATATGTGTTACATGTCTAACGTAAACCCTGGGTGCGGATTGAGCACCTTTCATTGCATAACAACCAATATAACATCATAAAACCATGGGAAATAAAAGTAGTGCAAGTATAACATCATAAGATACATCATTTAGTGTTTATCTAACATCATAAGTAACATACTTTTGGCATCCCACATCGCATTGTGAAGAAATGTAGTTTGTTGGAGTTGTTTATAAACTAGAATGGTACCCGCGCAATGCGGCGGCGGGTACCCGGTGACTATTTTTATGGCGAGCAAATGTTTTTCATTATAAATCTTTCTTATTCAGCATGTCTCAAATACTTTATAACGTAGTAGATCTATGTTTTTCAAAAGTAGAACGTCTAAATTATTAATAGTGTAAATAGTTGGCACTTTTATTTTTCAAATTTTACCATTAAATTGGGGGTTATAAGTTTAGTGAGCTTTTCTTATAAATGATTCTATTAAAATATATCATTATTAGAGGGGTTACTATATGGTTTAAATGAGACTTAAAGTTTGACATAAATTTTCTAATTTTTCTTTTATAGTAATGTTTTTTGTCTTAAAATTTTAAGACTTCTTTTTATAGGAAGTCACAAATGCTTTATAATATAGTATAGATATAGATAAGATGGGAAGGATACAATTTCAAGCAGGCTTGTTGAATTATTTTAAAAGCCAACCTTCCCATCATTTGCATGCAAGCTTATGCTTTGAATATAAGTTTGCAAGCAAGAGATGTAGTGGTTGGCTTTTATATTTTTTGACAAGCTTACAATTTAAGCATAAAGCTAGAAAAAACTTGACATGTCAAAATTGTAAATGGTTAATGTCAAATGTATTATAGTTAACTAATTATATTGCTCGTGCACTCACCTTTTTCGAACCTTGAGTGCCGGTGAATTTTATAAGTATTACAGTATTATTCACATATTTTATCTAGCCATCTAGAGTCTATCCTTGATAGTTGTAGGTTGAAACAAACCCGATATCTAGAATTACTTATTTCTCACATCCCCTTTAAACCCAGCTTTTAGTTGAATGCTTGTCACATCATCACTTTGCAGAAATTTGTATGCCCAAATAGCATTTACAACTACTTACGATAAGAAACAAAGAATTAGACTAAAAATTGTAGGACTTTACCCTAATAAAAGGGAGTCCTTCCAGAAATTCTCGATGGCTAAGGCAGAACCAAAGCCAAGGAGGGGGTTTGGAAATAGTTTTCAACCAGCAATTGACGCGCCTCGGTTATTACCTCATTAGCTGCGTCATTGCCCCAAGCGCAAAGATACTTTCAACCTCACCCCCAACCCCTTCTTTTATACACCTTACCTGCTCCTCATTTTACATCCTCTGGTCGATGTGGGATCAGTTACAAATACCAACTTTTTAACAATTGACATCCTCTCAACACTTGATTGGTTTGAATGATTTTTCACCATATAGATTGTTACCATTATACTTAAATATTTTGAAGCAGTTTAATATCACTACTACTTGTCACATTTTATGTCACTTGAAGTTAATACATATAAGTTAGAATTTGGACTTTGAATTTTGGTCTTATAATTTCTGCACATGGTTATTTGGGGCATTATAGGCTACTAATATTGTGGTTGTATATTTATGTGATGCAAGTTACAAGTCATGGAAGTTTAGTTTAGAACTAACAAGTTATTAGGAAAAATATCAAAAAACAATAACAATCAATGGCCTCGTTAGAAATGTGTTAACACGATCAATCCGAATCAGTTTGTGTAACATCATTACATGCCACAATTATAGTATTATACAATCCATGCGGCTAAGCAAACCAACACAATTGACATCCTCTCAATCCTTCTTAGGGTGGTGGCAGTCATGCCTATCATTTTTTTTCATGCCTAGTCATCTACCAATAATATCTCGCCAACTCACCTCATACCAATCTCATACCTAACAATAGATTTTTAATTGCAACCATGCCTAACTCATTACTCTTTTTTATATATGTAGTTAAAAGGGAGCCTAATGATGCTTCGTTACTACACATATTGATCAAATGTTTAAATACTAAGCATTTACAGTGAATATCAATGTTTAGTTTCAGATAGGCATATTAACAAACATCTTGATTGCATTACACGTAACTAATCAATATACTGGCAAAATGGACAACTAATAACGCCAGAAAATAGGTTTGTGTGTGTGTGAAAATAGGTGTTTTTAGTGTATGAAGATGAAAATGTTTTGATGGTGAAAGTAAAAATGTGGGTGATTTGTTTATATAGGGAGGTGAGGTGTTATGTGATTGGTGGGATTGGGGTCACGCGGATCGTCATCTGTGGCCGTTGGTTGTGTTATAGAGTAAATTGGACGGTGGATAAAAGGGGATTTAAAAATTTGAGAAATTGTGGGTTTGGCGCTGAAATGATGAAATTTAAGGGTGCGTTTGGTTAGAAATATTTTTTACAAATTTTGTACAAAATAAATAAAATATTTAACTATTTTTGCCTCACTATTTTTGGAAAAGCATTGTATAAAATCATTTTTGTCTCACTGTTTTTGGAAAGCTTTTTCTTTTGGTCGTCGGTGAGACGATCATGAGAAATGTTTTCTTCATTGCCGGTTTTATCATCTTTTGTAGTTGCTTGAAAATCACCTTCAACAATAATATACCAAAAATCAATATCTTTTGATTTCACATAAGTTTCAAATCTATTTTTCCAATAAATAAAACCATTAGTTTCAAGTAGTGGAGGTCGTTGCATAGATTGCCCTTCTCTATAATTTTCAAAACTCATTGTGATCGAAAAGTTTTTAAAATGCAATTTACTTTAAAACTTTTGTAAACCTTGCCTTTGATGTCAATTGTGGAAAACTATAAGGGTGGTTGAATAGTTTTACCGATTTTAATTTCTGTTTCAAAGATTTAGATTCGATCTTATGTGAATTCGTATAGATGGATAGATAGTATGAAACAATAAGTAAAGTAAATAATGAAAGCGAGTAAAGTAAATGATGGAAAGTAGCGACACAAGTGATTTATAGTGGTTCGGCTACAATGACACATTTCTTGCCCTACTCCACTCCCCGAGTACCCCACTCGAGAGTTCAAGCACTATGTCAACAAGCTCTTTCAACTTGGCGGAGAAGTCTCACAACGTCGCTTACACTTTTTCCGGTACAAAGCTAAATACCAAGTTCTTCCACGAAGATCACACAAAAATAAAACTACAAACATAGATCTCTTGGATCTGAGGTTAGTGAGTTTTTAACTCAGGGGGGAAAGTATGTTAGAAAGGGGTAAGAAACAATGAAGAAATGGCTCACTATTTATAGAAGAAAAAACCTACTGTTCCCCGGATCCCATGGATCCCTCCCACAAGGGATCCGTCTAGCGTATTGCTAGGGATCCGTGGGACGCTCCCTTTTACCCATGGGTATTTTGGTTATGGGTCATGGGTTGATCCATGGATCTTTAGCTAGATACAATGTATCTCTTGAGTGCAATGCACTTAGTCATTTGGGTATGGGTTGATCCATGGGTTATGGATATTATCCAAGTATAAGCATGATGTCATGCAATGGGTTATGGGTCAAGCTCCATGAGTTATGGGCTTTGGGTTGTACCCAACTACATTCAATGTATTTTCCCAATAGGTTATGATACTTAAGTTTCTACCCATTAATATTACCCAATATACTACATAATAGTTATGTGTATATTTTACCCAAATATGTAAACATTAGTTGTTATACATATGTAATATTAAATCATAAAATCACTTATACTTGTTTTAGTATTTTATGTGAAAATGTGAATATGTTATAAACTATTAGTTCAAACCATTTACGTATTTTATTTGTTTCGTTAAAATGATTTTACGTTTGTTATCGACAAAACATTAGAAGATTGTAAAATGTAAATAAACGTTTTTACGACTTATTTGTATTAACACCTTGGTTCATTTCGTGGCGCCGAGGCCACGCCTCGCTCCTTGGCGACGCCATGGCGCGCCTTTTAGAACACTGGGTAGAACCAAACCTTTACACAATTATTACACAAAAACTATGTGAATTATGAATTACAAGATCTTGCTACAACAATCTTGTGGATGGACAAATCAATCAAGGACCCTTTACTTGGATGACTTGTAGTATAGCATGATCTCGCCTTTGTGAATGACCTATATGAGAATCACAACAAAAGATAAAAGAACTACTAGAATGATCAAATTATCAGAGGTTAGGAGAGTGAGATAATATATGAGAGAGTTGTAAGAAGAAGGGTGAGTAACAATGAAGAAATGACTCACTATTTATAGGCATAAAAGCATTATGTCCCACGGTTTCGGTGGATCCCTCACTTGGGGGATCCGACCAGTGCAAAACCAGGGATCACGCAGTCCGGGTCAGAACAGTTCGGATTTTGGGTTGCAAACCGGGTTATGGGTTATGGGTATGAGCCATGGGTCATGGACTTAGGGTCATGGGTACCCAACAAGATACAATGTATCTAGACAATGGGTCATGGACATTGGGTCATGGATAATACCCAACATGATTTCATGCATTATGTCATGCAATGGGTCATGGGTTATGGATTAGATCCATGGGTATGGGTCATAGGTATTGGATATTACCCATCCTATTACATAAACTATTACAACAATTAAATTATTATAACATTTTATGTAAATGTCCAAATGTATATACTTTGCAAAATAACATGTATTCTTATAATTTTACTTATGATAACTTTATATTTGTTATCAAAAAAACATAACGAGATCGCTAAATATGAATAAATGTGTTTACGGTTTATTTGTATTATGATAACGCTACACGCGTCGTTCGGGGTCAAGGAAACTTCCTTTTCTTCGAGCAAGTTTTATAACACCCTAGGCAGTGAACCTAATCGTTGTAGTGTAGTAATTAGGGTAAGCCACGGGTATTGATATCGTTCTCTAGGGGAATAGGAATGCTAGTAGGGAGTTACTACGCTAAGGTTAAGGTTGAGGAAGATTATTTTTTATCTTTTTATATTTTATGAAAATGGAAAGGTACGAATCTCGGGTATTGGATTTGGGGGGTTGGTATTTCTACCGATTACTCTACTATTATCTAATTATCTAAACTAAGGTTGTGGGAGTCTATATCTAATAAATGTGTGCTCGTATGATAGTTTAAAGATGTGTTTACTTAGATTGTAATACTCCTTAATTATCTCCTATTGATGGTTGAGTGTCACGTCTTATTCCTAGTTGCGTTGTGTTTCTAAAGTTGTAGGGTATGCGTTTCTCCCTAACTCTTTGAACTTACCAAAGGGTCTTGTCTACAAATCCACTTAGAGATTATAGACTCCTACTCTAAGGCACTCTTCGGATGTTTTAGCCTACAATCACTCAGGTAATCATACTCTAAGGTTCACAAAGATGAATCAAGCATTAAGTACACAACGAATGATCTATCGCATTACTAGATCATTAATCAACTAAGATAAGAAACAACCAATCAATATTTAATAATTAAGTTTCATACTTCCTAAGCAAACACACAAATAAATTAGCCGGACATGGAGAACATGCAAGCATACACACAAATAATCAAAGACATAATTGAATTAATGAAGCAAAGACTTATCTTGGTGTAAGATAGGGTTAGAAACCCTAAAATACTGTACAAGACACCTTAGGTTCGGTTTTAGGTTTTTACTCCAAAGACTCTCCACACAAAGACTGAAAAATTCGGATTCTATATATAAGATTACAATTGCGACGGCGTCACCTTATGTTTAGTGACGCCGTCGTGTCGCCGCCATTAGGGTTTCGTCTTGGCCACGTTAACCTTGCGACGGCGTCACCTTATGTCCGTGACGCCGTCCTCTTCAGCTTCTGACGTCGTCTGGATCGCATCTAGGCCGTCTGAGTAGCGACGGCCTACTCTTTCACAACTAGACGCCGTCTCTTGAAAACACGAGTTTTGAGTTCTGACCCGTCACAATAATTCTCCGACGGCGTCGCAAATAGTTCCTGACGACGTCGCCTTCTATATTCAGCGACTGTGAGTGTCTGATTTCGACTTTGACCATTTTCTTCATATATTCGCGCCTTTTCATCCAAATAAGTGCCATTCCAGCATTTTGCCTTCACGAGACCTAAAAAGTGAAAAGGAACGATATTAAGCAATAACGGATACAAAAGTGATCAAATAATGACTTAAATGACCCCTCAAAATGGTACCTTTTAAAACCTTATCAAATATCCCTACACTTGTTATTTGCTTGTCCTCAAGCAAATGTGCTTTTAGCCAATTAATTTATAAGTTAGGGGTCATTCAGTATTAATTCAAAACGGTCCACAACACATATAAGCCCCGCAAAAGTCATAACAAGCACGGAAATTACATACTGGCACCTCACATGGGGTGTTTGGATACTCACATCTCTCTCAGGTGTATAAATGAAATATAACAATATAGGAAATGGAAGATAAACACTCATTAACCGGTCCTAGTACATAGATTACCATAGGCTTGAGAATAGATCAAACCTTCATCGCTTTGGCGTAAGCACCTAGGAAAGACTATCAAAGAGGTCTTTTAAAGGGTTGTAACGTTAGGCTTACGGTAGGGAAATAAGGGTTTGGTGGGATAGGCTATATAGTGGTGGTAAGTCAAAAATCTTTATGTTAACTGCATATGAAGAATGGCGTTGCTAAGCCAAGACTCGACACTCTAAACTCTAGATAACTGAAATAAACAAACATAAATTAAAAGATAGATGTAGGATGGTAGCCCGTATGTATTTTTTTTTTCACTCTATTTTTTTTTCTTTTCTCTTTTTCTTTTTTTTTTTCGATTTTTTTTTTTTTTTTTTTTTTTTCATACACTTTTACTCTACCATCCTCTAAGATAACATCAAAATACTAGGGATTTATAAGCACATCCCTACACTTGAGTTTTTTATTATTCTAACACTAATTTGACCCGATTTGAAAAGATCAAAACACTTGGGGTACATTATTACGTAAACAAAGGGAATTTGAATTTAACGTTCCCTTCCCGTCATTTCATAAACTTTAACTTTTCCCATGAATCCCAATCGTCCCAAAACTGTATACAAAGGATATGACTCGACTTAGCAACTTATGCAAGCAACTAGATAATTGAACTAAGGGTTTAGGGTGATAACAAATAATTGCACTAAAAGTGAGTGCATAAGGGGTAGGCTAAGGCGATTTGGGTGTATATTTGGGGGTGGGGTGTAAACAATGCTCTTCATTGATATTCCGGAAAAACCGAAATATCACGAGAACCGCGAAAAGGATAGGCTCTGAGGGGTTAACTAGGGGTATCGTGTACTAAAAATGAGTACAACGCAAAGGGTGTGGGGGAATTACTCAACCGATGTGGAAGAAGTAATTATATTACAGGTATCAAACAAGGGTTATCCTAATGCCTCTTATCATTTAGTTATTCCTAACTACACAAGTGTAGCCTCACTTGCGATCTCGGAATGCATCACAAAACAAGTTCTAGAATCTAATATACTACCGGTTCACACTCTAAGCATTAAAGATGAATGCTTTAATTCCTACTAATCTAAGGGCGATCCTCACATTTTGGGTGGAATTTGGGTGGTAAGGGTTTTTGTGCTAGTCATGCAACTTCCTATCCATGAGACGCTTTTGTTAAGACTAATGGCCCACTCCTATATGTCATGAAAAATTTTAAATTTGGTGCCAAAATTACCCTAACCGACATTTTCTCATGGTTTATTACACAATCACAATTGGACAAAGCAAATAGTCAAGGATAAGCATAGTTTCAAAGTTCCCGTTTTATTTTCCCTCCCTACACTTAAACTGAACATTGTCCCCAATGTTCCCCGAAAGTATCAAAGTTATGATAAAAGAAGGTAATTAAAAACGAAAGAAACTAATACTCCCCTGATTAGCTCGGTAGGATCCGTGTAAAGTGGTGGTTAAATTCTTTTCAAGAAGAATTTATGCGTGAAAAGCTCCTTCCAATCTTATGTAACTTCTTCTTGACAAACTAAACCTGCACACTTGAAGAAAACAAACGAAACCTTCGCGTAAAATCGGCGGTAATAATATATATAAGACTCGATTTAAACTAGGATATAATGCTTGTGGAATGGATGTTTACAGAATTTCTAAGAAAATTAAGACCTGGAAAATTCCAAAAATTTATAAGTAGCTCAGAAAACGGGAAAAAGTAATCTGATGTTTTTACTCCTTCCTGACGCCGTCAGGTTGCAATCCTGACGCCGTCAGGTTATCCTGACAAAAACTGGTCTGCGATTTTCTGGAAAAAATTTCTGGAAAATTTACATCTTTAGAATCTGGAAAAATTTCTGCAAAACATTCATTATGACTCGATACAAGCATTTGACTCAAACAAACAAACATATATATCTTTTAATTAATTGTTATTCTCATGTTTACGTTTCTTTTGAAAACGTGTGTAATCCTCCCTACACTTATCCCTTATGTAAAATACCTTTATATGTAATTAAGACAAAGTTAAAAACAAAATAAAGCATTTTTTACAAATTTAAACATGAGGATAAACAATTAATAAAAGATATATGACACTAACAAGAAAACAATTAAGCATGGGTTGCCTCCCACGAAGCGCTTTTCTTTATTTAAGAGTCTTGTAGCTAGACTCATAGTCGTGCTCCTACGTTTCCTCACCACCGCCCTCTTGATTCTTTGTTTTCCCTTCATCGAAAGGGTGTAGACGCTTTATGCTCACCGTGGATTCCTTGCCAATGCTGTCAATTATGGCGACGGTTTTATCTTTTAAATTGGTCTCCTTAACTGTGAAAGGCCCAAACCATCTTGGTTTGCTTCTTCCTCGTAATGCCCTTATCCGAGACCTATACAAGAGCACTTTTTCTCCCTTTATAAATTCCTTAGGGTCCTTTTGTACCTTAGGTAATGAGGTAGGATTGCTTCTTAACTTTTTATCGGGTTTCCACAATGTCGCATACAATCCTTGAACCATAAAGTCTCTAAGCCCTTTTTCCCAGTCATTTTTCTTCTTCTTAACATTGTTATCCGGGGCTTTTCGATTTCCACCCGTAATCATTTCCATGATCTTAAGAGGATATCGTGGGACGATGGGTATTCTAGCGTACCCCTTTCCGCTTTTGAGTATCATGATGCCTTCTCCGCATTTAATGGTTGCCTTGGCGGTGGCCAGGAATGGTGTCCCAAGAATGAGAGGTACGTTTTCATCTTCCTCAACATCAATGATCACGAAATCCACTGGATAAACGATGTTAGCTACCTCAATTAGAACATCAACAGCGATTCCTACGGGATGGACATAAGTATGATTAGCTAGGGAAAGTCTAAGATCTGTTTTTGCTGGTTTCTCATTAGTTAGCTTATTATAGATTGACAATGGCATTATGTTCACATCGGTCCCTTGATTGGCCAAGGCATTTATATTGTCCATGTCACCGATGCTAACTGGTATCACGAAATTCCCTGTGGTGTTTCGTTTTCTTGTTAACGGTTTTTTTATGATCAACTCATACAGAGGTTCCATAGGTAAAGCATCGTATTCTTCTTCCGTCATCTTTCCTTCAAGAGCATCCCTAAGAACTTCATTGTACCTAAAGTTGTTTACTTGGTTTGCAATGGTTTTCTTGTTAATTTCATGCTTAAGGTAGTACTCAATGGTCTCAGGTTCATCATTAGGCATGGACTCATCCTTCGTGCTTTCCTCAGTATTCCACATCTCAACCCTTGCATTCTCAGGCATGATGGAAACGGCGTTTACGAATGAAGTGGGAGGGCAATCATTGCTTCTTACGAGCACTTTTTCGGGAGCCCTTGTTTTGGTAAATTCAATTACCAAATCCATCATTTCTTTCATTTTTGCTTGCATTTCCTCTCTCTGCCTATAAACCTCCTCTTCAAATTTGGCTAATCTCTCTGTATGAGCTGCCATATACTCCCTCATTTGATCTTTGAAGCTTGGTGAAAGTGGTATTGGGGAAGTAGAACGGAAGCGCCTTGCGGAACTTGGGTTTTGCTCGCGACTTGGAGATTCCGAAAGAGGTGTGGAGTGGTTGGTGGAGTGGGCGGATTTGACGATCTCTCGAGGAATTTGTACAGGTGCTCTTTTCTGCCTTTCCATAAGATAATCAATTCCTCTCTCGATGGCACTCAATTGCTCTTCGAGTGTATCGGGAGATTCAGGAGGAGTGGATATGGCATTAACTACGTTAATCGGAGTTTCGGGAGATTCACTCCAATCTTCGTAGTTTTGATCGGCGAGCTCCTCTATGATATCCCAAGATTGCTCTGCATTAAAGTCGCTGAGTCTTCCACCGGCAGCTCGATCAATGGATCGTCGAGTGATGAAATCGGTATGATCATAGAAGATTTGGATTTGAAGCCAGAGATCAATGCCATGGTGTGGAAGTCTACGGAGTAATTCCTTAAATCGAGTCCATGCTTTGTAAAGAGACTCACCTTGGAGCTGCTGGAATGTCAAGATGTCTCGCCTAAGCTTAGTGGTTCTCCCCGGTGGGAAAAATTGAGCAAGGAAGCGAGAAGTAAGATCATCCCAACTTGAGATGGAGCCGGCGGGAAGTCGCTCAAGCCAATTACTAGCTTGGTCCCGTAGAGAGAATTGGAAGAGACGCAGGCGCGTGGTCTCCCGAGTAGTAGCATCAAGGTCGATGGAATCGACGATTTTGAGGAAATCCCTCAGATGCTGATTTGGATCTTCGGAACGAAGTCCATGGAATGCACATCCGTTTTGCACCAACCGGATGGTGTCGGATCGCAGGGCCGTAGTTTGGGCTTGGTCGGGAAGCTCAATGGTGTTCCTATAGCCTAAGTGGCTTGGTCTTGAGTATTCACCAAGAGTACGGGCTCTTGGTGGGTCATTTGGTGGTGGGTTGATGAATGGTAGTGGGTTATCACCTTCCATGATGAAAAGTGATGAAATTACTAACAAAGGTCACGAAGAAGGGGGATAGACTAAGAGAAATCTAAAAATGAGAAAAAAGTTTACTTGATAGGAATCAAGCAAAGAAACCTAAACGAGGTGGACTACTAACTAGCTATTCTATTCCCCGGCAGCGGCGCCAAAAACTTGATAACGCTACACGCGTCGTTCGGGGTCAAGGAAACTTCCTTTTCTTCGAGCAAGTTTTATAACACCCTAGGCAGTGAACCTAATCGTTGTAGTGTAGTAATTAGGGTAAGCCACGGGTATTGATATCGTTCTCTAGGGGAATAGGAATGCTAGTAGGGAGTTACTACGCTAAGGTTAAGGTTGAGGAAGATTATTTTTTATCTTTTTATATTTTATGAAAATGGAAAGGTACGAATCTCGGGTATTGGATTTGGGGGGTTGGTATTTCTACCGATTACTCTACTATTATCTAATTATCTAAACTAAGGTTGTGGGAGTCTATGTCTAATAAATGTGTGCTCGTATGATAGTTTAAAGATGTGTTTACTTAGTTTGTAATACTCCTTAATTATCTCCTATTGATGGTTGAGTGTCACGTCTTATTCCTAGTTGCGTTGTGTTTCTAAAGTTGTAGGGTATGCGTTTCTCCCTAACTCTTTGAACTTACCAAAGGGTCTTGTCTACAAATCCACTTAGAGATTATAGACTCCTACTCTAAGGCACTCTTCGGATGTTTTAGCCTACAATCACTCAGGTAATCATACTCTAAGGTTCACAAAGATGAATCAAGCATTAAGTACACAACGAATGATCTATCGCATTACTAGATCATTAATCAACTAAGATAAGAAACAACCAATCAATATTTAATAATTAAGTTTCATACTTCCTAAGCAAACACACAAATAAATTAGCCGGACATGGAGAACATGCAAGCATACACACAAATAATCAAAGACATAATTGAATTAATGAAGCAAAGACTTATCTTGGTGTAAGATAGGGTTAGAAACCCTAAAATACTGTACAAGACACGTTAGGTTCGGTTTTAGGTTTTTACTCCAAAGACTCTCCACACAAAGACTGAAAAATTCGGATTCTATATATAAGATTACAATTGCGACGGCGTCACCTTATGTTTAGTGACGCCGTCGTGTCGCCGCCATTAGGGTTTCGTCTTGGCCACGTTAACCTTGCGACGGCGTCACCTTATGTCCGTGACGCCGTCCTCTTCAGCTTCTGACGTCGTCTGGATCGCATCTAGGCCGTCTGAGTAGCGACGGCCTACTCTTTCACAACTAGACGCCGTCTCTTGAAAACACGGGTTTTGAGTTCTGACCCGTCACAATAATTCTCCGATGGCGTCGCAAATAGTTCCTGACGACGTCGCCTTCTATATTCAGCGACTGTGAGTGTCTGATTTCGACTTTGGCCATTTTCTTCATATATTCGCGCCTTTTCGTCCAAATAAGTGCCATTCCAGCATTTTGCCTTCACGAGACCTAAAAAGTGAAAAGGAACGATATTAAGCAATAACGGATACAAAAGTGATCAAATAAGGACTTAAATGACCCCTCAAAATGGTACCTTTTAAAACCTTATCATATTAACACAAACGATTCACGAATAAATGACATAATGTAATCGATAAGCAAAGCAATCGAGAATACTTTGTGTGATGATAAGGGACCTTCTCCTATTGCCTTTGGAACTAACTTCTTGGTGTTACAGAGCTCCTATCACGTATGGTGGTGGTGGAATGGTATGAAAATGTGAAACTAAGGCTCGGTATTTATAGTTACCCGTCTGACGTCCCGATATGGCGTATCGAGGTCTGATACGCCATATTCTAGATCTATTGAGTAGGAATAAGAAGAATATTCCAGCATCTTCGTCTGGCATCTTTAAATATAATGTATTGTTGAAGTGTGATACGCCGTATTCATTTTAAATCTTGATATGCTGGTTTGGGGATAAGATCTTCAATACGGCGTATGGCCAGAGTTTCATACGCCGTATTCCTTCTTCAGTTGACTTGGGCTTTGACTACAAGAGCTTCAGATACGACATATTGAGAGAGTTTAATATGTCGTATTATGCTTATCTTCGATAATTATTGAATTCATCTAAGTGTTTTGATATGACGTATCTCCAGAGTTAGATATGTTGTATGATCTTGCTAGGATAATTCAGATTCTTCAATTGAGATCCAAGTTTCATTGTTTTTTGTGTCTTTCCATCATTGCTGCATAAATAATTAAATCATCAACTTAAGCAATTAAGTATCAATTCAGATATAAAAACACAATAAATGAGCAATATACATGGGATAAATGATATATAAATATAATATACATTTGATGCTATCAACACACAAAAGAAATATTCGACGAAATTCAGGTAAGTGTGATCACATGTGATACATATATATGAAACTCAAATATGTATAGACACATAGGACACGTAAATATGAAAGTTAAATATGTATGGGCACACACATATGAAATACATTAGTGCGACCAATATTTACATATAAAGACACATATATGATATATGCATATGCATACACTCATTGTGAGATTGCAAACATTCAATATAACAGGTACTTTCGTGCTAATTGATTTACTAATCAGTTATCTTTTCTAAATGACAATATGTTTTGCAATAGGATGGCAATAGTTACCAGCGCGAGAATCACTAGCATCGCCGACTTGAAATAGACAGGAAACAACAAACAACATAAGCCAATGTGTACCGCAACAAGAAATATTTTTGACGTAAAAACGTGTTTTAGTAGATTTTAATTTCTTTTTGGTTATGCTAATTTTGCTTAATATTCACAATGTAGCACCAATTACAAGATTGTAAATTTGACACTTAACGTAAATACCAGAGTAAAATTATCATATATTTATAGATGCCATCTCAAAGGCTTCGCCGCTGACAACCTAACTCATTGTTAATTTTTTTGGGGCATATTGATAAACTTATAAAACTTTATATATAATAGCAATAGATTCAATAAATAAAAATATGTAGTGTGGAAAACTAGAATGGGGGGTTGAATAGTTTTACTGATTAAAACTTCATTTTAAAATATTTAGATCGACTTATGTCAAGCTATTCAAATGTGTATGTTGGATGTTGATAGATGATAAAGATTTAAAAGGTACACTTTTGAGGGGTCATTTAAGCCCTTAATCGACCACTTTTATATCCATTACTACTTAATTTCGTTCCTTTTCACATTTTAGGTCTCTTGAAGGCAAAATGTTGGAATGATGCTTATTTGGACGAAAAGGCGTGAATATGTGAAGAAAATGGCTAAAGTCAAGATCAAGACACTCAAGCTGCTGGAAGTGCACCCGACGACGTCATAAATAAAGGGCGACGCCGTCCCTCTAATTGCTACGGCTCAGGAGTGAAATTGCTATTTTGTACCTGACGGCGTCAGGCTTTAAAGAGTAGGGCGTCACAACTCATACGACCTAGATCCAAATTCAAACGGCGTCAGAAGCTGAAGCTGACGGCGTCACAACCACAACGTGACGCCGTCACAAAGTTGACTTGGTCAAGACGAAACCCTAATGGCGGCGATCCGACGACGTCACAATTAAAGAGTGACGCCGTCGCAATTGTAACTCTATATATAAAATTCGATTTTCAGACTTTTAGGGAGGTAGAATTGTGGAGTAAAACCCTAAAACGGTTTTGGTTTGTCTTGGGCAGTATCTTAGGGTTCTCATACCCTATTTTAGAATAAGATAAGTAATTTGCTTCATTGATTTCATTATGTCTTCAATTGTCTGTGTGTATGCTTGCATGTTTACCATGTCCGGCTAATTTATTTATGTGTTTGCTTAAATCTATGAAACCTAGTTATTGAATATTGATTGGTTGTCTCTTATCTTAATTGTAATTGGCTTAGGATTGAAATAGGTCATCGTTGTGTTTTTAATGCTTGAGTAATCTTTGTGAACATTAGTTTATAATCGCCTAGAGTTATTGTAGGCTAAAAATCCAAAGATAACCTTAGAGTTAGTTTATGAATCCTAGAGATTTTGTAGGCAATAACCTTAAGGTATTCTCAAAGAGTTAGGGAAAAAAGCATACCCTACGACCTTAGAAGACACAACGCGTTAAGAATAAGGACGTGACAATTCAACCATCAATAAAAGATAACTAGGGAGTAATAGTATCTAGGTAAACACATTTTTAATCATCATACGAGCACACATTAATTAGACATAGACTACCCCTTAGCTTAGTTAATTAGAATAGTAGAGTAACCGGTAGAAATACCACCCCCAAATCCAATACCCCGATATTCATACCTTTCAATTTTCTAAAAAAATATAAGAAAGATAAAAAATAATCTTCCTCAACCCCAACCTTAGCGTAGTAATTTCTCACTAGCATTCCTGTTCCCCTAGAGAACGATATCAATCTCGAGGCTTACCCTAATACTACACTACAACGATTAGGTTCACTGCCTAGGTGGTTGAAAAACTTTCTCGAAGAAAAGTAAGTTTCCTTTGACCCCGAACGCGCGTTGTAAGCGTACCAAGTTTTTGGCGCCGCTGCCGGGGAATAGAATAGCTAGTTAGATTTCCACCTCGTTTAGGTTCCCTTGCTTGATTCCTATCAAGTAAGATTTTTTTCTCATTTTTAGCTTCCTCACAGTCTATCCCCCTTCTTCGTGAATTCATTCGTAACCCCATCACTTTTCATCATGGAAGGTGATAATCAACCACCACTCATCAACCCACCACCAAATGACCCGCCAAGAGGCCGTACTCTTGGTGAATACTCAAGACCAAGCCACCTAGGCTATAGGAACACCATTGAGCTTCCCGATCAAGCTCAAACTACGGCCCTGCGATCCGACACCATCTGGTTGGTGCAAAACGGATGTGCATTCCATGGACTTCGTTCCGAAGATCCTAATCAGCATCTTAAGGATTTCCTTAAAATCGTCGATTCCATCGACCTCGATGCTGTTATTCAAGTATGACACACGGTAATTTTTCACTTATTATTAAATAATAAATGGTAATTTGTTATTACTAAGCATATCACATTAAGCATACATTAGCTTGCCTGACCATTTTGAGTGGATAACTCGCACACTGTAGCCTGTTGCATAACTTTTGCATTCATCGCATAATTAGAATATTGTGATATTTAGTCCTGAAATTCTATTAATGATCAAAATTGTAAGACGAGAGGTTATCTCGTTTTTCACTGACACCGACACCGCACGCGTACCGACACTGTGATAAAGGCAAAATAAACATATGGTAAATCCCCGGAATAGAGAAACACTATAAACCTAATACTACTTCAGAAACGTATTCATACAAGCATTACATTAAGAAGTTATCGAACATGATAATTTAGTCACAGTATAAACTCCGCAGGACACAAAATGCATAATACAACTTCAATCTACTTACAATATTTAACAACTAAACCTTACCCCTCACAAATTAAAATGTTACAATTTAATTAAAGTTAATCAAATTTCTCCCTTTTGTCCTCACATACCCACGCCTACCTCCATTCCAGATATACACAAGAATATTTTATTTTCAAAGCTATCCTACCTCCTTCCTGCTACTACCATTCGCATAAGTCAAAGGGAGGAACCTCAAAATGGATAACCTGCAATCATCTTTCTCCTTCCTCATATTCTCACTCTCCAAAGACATGAATCAATTTGTCTCCCTTTTCTTTTTCCTGCTACCAACGCACGCCTCATCTAAGGTCAATCCCTCAAGCCTAAGTCTTGGATAGCATCAAGCATCACTCTCATCCTAATTGTGTTCCCAAGGATCAGTCACAAGAATTCAAAAGGGATTGGTGTTGAAAGGGATGACAGCCATAAAAGTCACCTCACAAGATTCAAGACCAAGAAGGTTGGGTCAAGACTTACTCTAAATTCCTCTTTATGAATACTTCGAAAATCATCAGAAATTTTCACAAGCCATTCTTAAAGCTTACTTACAAAAATTAGGGTTGTGTAGAGGTTAGGGTTTTCGAAAATTAAGTTGGGGGTTTTGTAATTCAAGGTGAGAATACATCAATTCCATCATCAATTCGGCGATATGAAGAAGGGTTCGAGGTCAATCGTTGTCTTCTTGTTTGGCTTTGTACTCGTCCTACCTCCGAAAAATTTGTTAGAGTAATATTCTTGTTTGTGTTTCTAAGCCATTCTTGTTGTGTATTGAAATGGTGGTCGTGAATGACCCGAACTGAATTTAAATTTGTTTTCGAATAAAGAATTAATGGTGACATGAAATTCGTGCTTGTTGAATCCTTATTGAGCATATGCATTCCTCTTTGATAATGTTTAAGAAAAGTCTTGTTGGTAATCGTTATAAACAGAGCTGTAACATTCGATTTCGATTTTAAAAATTGTCCTTGAATGGTAAAAACAAGTAGGTCTTAACACTAGAAACGTAAATCTCGAATATTGGTAAGATTGTCTTTTTACCCCGACGAGAGTAAACCTCGTTGTTAAGCACGAGAACCTTACCTTCGACCAAGGGTCATTTGGGTAAGAGGGTATCGAAGTCTAATAAATCCGAGTAGTACTCGAATGAGACATCAAAAGTTCGGTCCCTCAGTTCGACATATAAGTCCTTAGTATGCATCGCATTATGCTAGCTAAAATGCTTAACATGTTATTGATGAGTGTCTAAATACTCATCATTTTTGTACCATTTAAACTGCAAAAACATCTGAAAACACTCAGAAATGCATCAAAATGATAAAAATATCACAAATAAGTGTTTTATGTGTTTTAAATGCAAAAATATCAAAATCTGCTGAAAAATGTATCAAGTTTGCATAATTGGCAGTTTTAGTCCCCCAAGTTTCAAAAGTTGTCAAAAACAGTCCCTGATAAAAGAAAATAAAGAAAAATATCATTTCAAGTCCCTAGGGATTCATGAGTTGTCAAAATTGGTCCTTGAGATTTAAAATTGCAAAATTACAACTTAGGTCCCTAAACTTTCAAAAATGTCAAGTTTGGTCCTTGGAAGTTTGAAAATGTCAAAAATAGTCCTTGTACTATTGAAACTTGTCAAAAGTGACCCTTGAAACAGTTTTGAGAAAATGGCAGGTTTGGTCCCTCATCTTTCAGAAATTACAAAATGGTCCTTGTATTACAAACCTTTGCACCTTTGATCCAAGCCATGACCCCTTTGTATGCTTTTGACCCCTGCCAACCCATTGTGACCCCCTGCCATATAAACCATTTTGAACCCCTGGTCAAAACCAGTCAAACCCCACCTTTCCCTCCACCACTGCCCTTCTCCTTTCTTCTCCCACTTGCCCTGCAACTCTCACCAATCACTTCCACCCTCAGACCTTATCTCTTCCAACCCCCCCCCCATCATCACACCTATCCACCACCCCCCAGTTGCAATCCATCAGACCCCCACTAGCAAATATACCCTTTCCCGCCAAAATTGAATCAATGGCCAAAATGACCTCAACCCATCCAATGGCTAAAAAGAATGATGGGATTTGCTCAGAGAGGTGAGAGAAGACATTTGGTGCTATAAAAGAGAGAGGAGATGCAGAGAAGAAAGTTAGTAGTTAGTTTTAATTTTCCTTGTATGTCGTTTTTTATTAAGTTATCTCAATTAGTGTTTTAAAATGTAATTTTAAGCTTTAATGTATTAAACATAAGCCACTTAGTCATTGTAACTCATTTTCAAGTATTAATTCCAAGTTTGAGCAATTTTCATGTTTAGTCAACGAAAGTCAAACTATGAAGAAATATAGTCAAGTGGTGTTAAGATCAGTTTTGGTTGTTAAAATTGCTTTCAATAGCTGTTATGAGCTCTTCAATAGCTTATTAATGTCTTATATACGCTTTTACTTAGATTTCACTCAAAGTTCTCACATTGGTCAACAAAAGTCCACATGGAGTTACAAAGGTGTAACTGACCTGAATTGCTGCTAATGATGGTGAAAATGGGGTTGAATTGTGTGCAACCAGGGGTGATATCAGTTCTGGGTAGTGGTAATTTGATCTAAAATAGCATGCCATTGTCACATGAGTCTTGTAAGTCCTAATCTGCTTTCATATTCTAAATTAGTGTTATAACTTTAGTGATGATTGATTGTTGATGTTTCATGTAGCAGTAGTTGTTGATCTTAGCTTGTTTGTTAAGTAGATATCATCATTTGGTCATTAGCAGTCATTGGCATAGCTCTCAGTACATAAACCAGTGTTTGGAATAGATTTGCATTTGGAGTTCTAGAGCATGTCAGTGGTTAGAAGTGCTAAGGATGGTTTTAGTTAGACTTATAAAACTCACTCTAGTTCTTATTTTGTGTCTGCACACTTTAAAAGTCAAAATAACATTGAATCTGTCTTAAGTCATGTCTGTTGAGATTTTGATAGAGCAAAAGATTAAATTGTGTTTAGATATCATTAGGATAGCTTGCACTAGTCTTAGTTCACCATAAAACATCATATTCAGTTGGTAAATCAAGATCAAAGTTCAAATAAGTCAACTTCTTCATAACTGTCAAAAAGTCTAAAGTGTAAAAAACCAGTTTTCACCCAACCTAGAGAGATTTATCATTGATTCATTTCTGGGTCAAATTCAGTGAAACTTGGGACTTTAAAACTTAACTTGGTCTAGTTTCTTATTATGATTTTAGTAGATTTTTAGTAA
The DNA here is from genome assembly GCA_019973895.1 of Chrysanthemum seticuspe. Taxonomy (NCBI): domain Eukaryota; kingdom Viridiplantae; phylum Streptophyta; class Magnoliopsida; order Asterales; family Asteraceae; genus Chrysanthemum; species Chrysanthemum seticuspe. The sequence goes on from BPTQ01000001.1 coordinate 297,101,935, forward strand.
TTTTTTATAAGCTTAAAAATGGCTTGTCAAGTTGGGCAAAAATGCCCTGTGCACTGACTCAGTCAATACTGAGTCTGCACAGGGTTTGTGCAGGGCTTGTCAAAAGCTCCTTAGAGCTTGTATTGGTCTGTATTTTGGTCCATAGGTAGCTAACCAGGTCTACTCCAGGTTCCAACTTTTGGTTTTAAGTCTCAGCTTATTGAGTAGCTTATTTTTAAGCCACAAAGTAGCCCCTAAAACTGGTTTAGCACTTGGATTTCAAATAATCAAATCTGTTTAATTTGCATTTCAGATGTTTAGGATAGTTGTAATTAGTTGCATTTGAGTAGTAATAGCTTATTATAGCTTCTGTGGAAGTTTGGTGCTCATTTGGTACCTTGTGCTTATTTCAAGTGCTTATTACATAAGCACTTGCATTGCAGTTTCATTTTCCTACACACAAGCTACTGTTTTAATATTTTTCTTAGATTCATAATATTAATTTAGACTTTTCCTGAATTTTTCATACTTTTCTAACACTGTTTGGTATTTTTCATCATTTAAAACAGTTTTTAGGTAATTTTAAATAGCTTCTAATACAATTAAATCAGAAAAACTTCAAAAAAATAAGTTTTCATTTTTCCTAGGTTAAGATAAATATAAAAAGTCAAAAAAATATTTTTCTAGATTTTTCATAGTTTAATTTGTAATTTTTAGCAATTTAATTAGTTTTAGATAGTTTTTAATTCATAGAAAATAGAAAAATAATCAGAAAAATTCAAAATTAGTTTTGAAAATTCTCTTTAGATATTTTAGATTTTTCTAAATCATAATTTCATTTTTCTAGCTTTATCTCATATTTTCTTGTATTTTAGGGTATTATTAAATAGTTAAAATTAGTTTTTAATTAATAATAATTAATTAAATAGTTATAAAAATAAATTTTCTTTTTCTAAAAAGTTTCTCTTATCATTAGGTTTGTAAAAATGTCATTTTCATATTTTTAGGATTAATATTGTTTCAGTTCACATTTTCTTTTGTACGTCACATAGTTTTTAATTTAAGTTTTATAAAAGAAAAAATCAAAAACATCAGTTTAAAAATAGTGATAGCGTTTATTTAATATAATTTAGTTTTTAATTTTCTTTAATTTGCATTTAAGCCCCTGTAGTTTATATACTTTTTCTTTTAGTATAATCAATCACAATCCTTTTCCGTTCAAATCCTCTCGATCACTATTCGTTTGACTATTCTCGCACAGCTCGTTGGGACATAACGACCTGGGGAAACACTATACTCTCCTGGACATCATTGCATTTGTGTCTGAACTGTTTTAAGTTTCTTACGGTTAGCCATTCACAAGTGGCTAGCTTGTGTGAGATAACTTGACGGTTTGCCACCAATCAAATTTTGGCGCCGCTGCCGGGGAGCTGTGCTAATAGTCTTACGTTTAGCAGATTAGTAATTTGAATATTCACTCCTTGTGTATACCATCCATATATGTTTATATTTTCTTATAAAAACCCAAAAATCCAAAAACATCTTAAAAATCAAAAACCCAAAAAGATTTTCTTTCTTATTTTTACAAAATGTTTATCCAAAAACCCAAAAATATTCATCTTAACCCTCTTACCCTTTTTGATTCTTTATCTCTTTACCCTCTATCCATTTGATTCTAACTTCTTCTATTCTCATGGAATCTCTCGACTACGACGAATTCTGGGACGAAGTTGAAAAACTTCAGACTTTATCACAAATGTCAAGAATTCGTGTTGTTCGGGATGATCCATTAATTCTGCGTAGGGAAATGGAACGAGAAACCGGGGTGACAAAGGACCAAGTACTTCCCTCTGATAATGGAAGTGCTAAATACGTCCAACCTACGGTTATCCAAAGATCTAACCCCTCAATTGCTCCTAAGCCGTCTAAAATTGATCCTAAACTTTCACGATTTACGGTTAAAAGCAAACATGCAGAATTTAGACCGGTGACTAGCAAGAATGACTTGCCTAAACTTTACGTTTCTCAAAAACCAGAACCGGAGACCATAACGGAAGTGGTGGAAATTGCTAGCTCTCAGAGTACACCACTTGTCCCACCTCCGAATTTTTCAAAATGTTCTTCGAGACTTGATAGTCATTCGGATCACCATGTTGGTTTTGTTGATTATTTGAATAAACCGATTCCTTCTCATAACTCTCAAATGAAATCGTTTATTCCTTGTGTCGGTTGTGGAGAGCCTCTTTTTGGTTCACCCTGTCGTTGGTGTACGTGTGTACAGTGTGGTAATGATATTCGGAACGGGAGTTGTTTTTTTTGTGGTTCGAGGAATTCATTTGATTATGATCCTAATCCGAACTCATTTAACGACCCATCAAACTTTTCCAATTACCCACCACAGCCCGACTTATCTTCCTATAATCAACATAACTGCTGTGAATTTTGTGGAGGTCCTCACCAAGGATTTGAGTGTCAATCCGGAAACACGTTTGTCTATAAACAGTTTTCCGGTGATGCTCAGAACTTTGGTTATGACCAATATCCATATAATTCACCAGTCCAGACTCAGCAGTTTTACTGTTGTGAGTACTGTGGAGGTCCCCACTTCAGCTCTGATTGTCAAATAGGGAATCCATTTCCTTGTAACAATCATGACTCTCACAGGTTTAACAATTTCCAACCTCCACAGCACCATACGGTTCAAACTCCACCTGAGCCGTTGCCTAAAGAAATTTCCCAAGATATTGAAACCGCAATAAAAACACTTGATGATATGATTCAAAACTTTAAGAATCAAGTGAGTGGTGAGAAAACCATGGGAGAATTACTTGCAAAAGAACGAGATGCTAGAAACGAAAAGAGTATGGAGGAATTACTTGTCGAAGAACAAGCAGCTAAATCACGTGCTATATTTCGCAATGCTGCTCTTCTCGATGAAGATGATGATGAAGTTACCCTTGATACCCTTCAATTTTATAAAGATTCATCAAGTTCAGCAGTTGAGATTCCATCCGTGGAAATACAGGAAGAAAAGAATATGACTGAATCACTAGCAGTAGAAATAATGGAACTTGTAGAATCCATAACTGCTAGTCCTTCTCAACTCCCTCAGTCTGTTGTTATCACACCCGAGATTCACACTCACTCTCTTATTATGGGGGACGAGCATCTTGACACTGTTCCTGAAAAGGAATCGGACGAATTCATAAAGTCTAGTGTTGAGAACCTTGTCCCAATCCCAAGAGAGTCACAGGGAATTCTCGAGCATTTGTGTGATATCCCTACCCCTCTTGACTTCCCAAAAGATCATGTTGAGATGTTCTCCAATTTTGATGATGATGATTCGTTGTCTTATGGAGACATCGTTTATGTGGAAGATTTACCTTCTGAGCTTGTTAGCTTAGAAGAAGAGAATGATGAAGTTACTAACACTGAAATCAAAGATGAAGCACTTCGTGCAACATTACTGAATGTCAGTCTTCTCATTTCTAAAATCAAGGCTTTCAATGAAAAACCTATTTCATCTCCTATCCCCATTAAGGATAGTGACATTCTTTCCGATGATTCTATTCCGGAAATGAAAGCCTTCTGTTTTAATAATATGGGAGAGAAGATTAGTGGCAGCACCACTTTTCATTCTCATGATTCTCTCCCCGATTATGAATCATTTACATTGGAGGAGTTCACCAGTGAACCCACTCATATCAATTCTGAATATGATTCATTCACCTTCATGGAGTTCTCAGATGAACTCACTCATATCATATCTCCGCCGGGGTATGATAATTTCTACTTTGATCTAGACACTCCCATAATATGTCTTGATCAAGCAAGCTTAACTGATGAGATTCATGAAACTATGAATTCTCCTATTGAGGATGAAGAGTTAGTCATGATTTCTATCATGATTTTCTTTCTTTTCTTCATATATTCTGTCACTTCTCCTGTTCTTCACTCCTTCGGGAATGAAGACATTATCTTTGATCCTGGCATTTCCATGTACCATTATCTTGAGCCGGGAATATATCTCATCGGTGTGGAACTTTCACGCGCTTCAAATGTTTGTCCAAACATCTTGAATGAAAGTCCGATGGAGATTGTTTCTTCCACTTTGCTTCCCCATGAACCAATGAATTCGGGGTCGAGTCAAGCTAGCGACTCGGTAATCAAAAACAGTAGTTAAACATGGGTTTTCACCCGTGTGTACCACCCTAGTATGGGGGAGATACTCCACGTGTTGTATATAGATCTTAAAAATGAATGAAAATTGTAAATATTAAAAAAAGAGAATAATTGTTGTGTTTCTACACTTAGCTAGTAATGTTATCTTCTTACGTTCTAAGTTTCGACATAACAGCCGGTACTTTGAATATTGAGGACAATATTTATTTCTAAGTGTGGGGGGGAAATTCTGGCGAATTTGATCATAAATGTATCATTTTAGTCCCTTTTTCCCTCAAAATGGCCAAATTTAAAAAAAAAAAATTTAGTGGAAGTACTATGTACTAAACACAACAAATGGTAATCAGTCCACCATGTCTAACCCACATAAGGACTGGCTAATCCAGGAGAAAAAGGCTCTTGGTAAAGATATCTCAAATCCGTTGACGGCTTTCAATTTGCCCAAAATTGTATGGTATTCAGCTCACCATATCCTTAAAAGTGAAGAGTTGGCTAGCCCGCAAGTTTATGGCTTGTGGTAAAGGCAGTGGAAAAACCATATGACTGAATCACTAGCAATTATGGTTTTTCCACTGCCTTTACCACAAGCCATAAACTTGCGGGCTAACCAACTCTTCACTTTTAAGGATATGGTGAGCTGAATACCATACAATTTTGGGCAAATTGCAAGCCGTCAACGGATTTGAGATATCTTTACCAAGAGCCGTTTGCTCCTGGATTAGCCAGTCCTTATGTGGGTTAGACATGGTGGACTGATTAACATTTGTTGTGTTTAGTACATAGTACTTCCACTAAATTTTTTTTTTAAATTTGGCCATTTTGGGGGAAAAAGGGACTAAAAGGATACATTTATGATCAAATTCGCCAGAATTTCCCCCCCACACTTAGAAATGAATATTGTCCTCAATATTCAAAGTACCGGCTGTTATGCCGAAACTTAGAACGTAAGAAGATAACATTACTAGCTAAGTGTAGAAACACAACAATTATTCTCTTTTTTTAATATTTACAATTTTCATTCATTTTTAAGATCTATATACAACACGTGGAGTATCTCCCCCACACTAGGGTGGTACACACGGGTGAAAACCCATGTTTAACTACTGTTTTTGATTACCGAGTCGCTAGCTTGACTCGACCCCGAATTCATTGGTTCATGGGGAAGCAAAGTGGAAGAAACAATCTCCATCGGACTTTCATTCAAGATGTTTGGACAAACATTTGAAGCGCGTGAAAGTTCCACACCGATGAGATATATTCCCGGCTCAAGATAATGGTACATGGAAATGCCGGGATCAAAGATAATGTCTTCATTCCCGAAGGAGTGAAGAACAGGAGAAGTGACAGAATATATGAAGAAAAGAAAGAAAATCATGATAGAAATCATGACTAACTCTTCATCCTCAATAGGAGAATTCATAGTTTCATGAATCTCATCAGTTAAGCTTGCTTGATCAAGACATATTATGGGAGTGTCTAGATCAAAGTAGAAATTATCATACTCCGGCGGAGATATGATATGAGTGAGTTCATCTGAGAACTCCATGAAGGTGAATGAATCATATTCAGAATTGATATGAGTGGGTTCACTGGTGAACTCCTCCAATGTAAATGATTCATAATCGGGGAGAGAATCATGAGAATGAAAAGTGGTGCTGCCACTAATCTTCTCTCCCATATTATTAAAACAGAAGGCTTTCATTTCCGGAATAGAATCATCGGAAAGAATGTCACTATCCTTAATGGGGATAGGAGATGAAATAGGTTTTTCATTGAAAGCCTCGATTTTAGAAATGAGAAGACTGACATTCAGTAATGTTGCACGAAGTGCTTCATCTTTGATTTCAGTGTTAGTAACTTCATCATTCTCTTCTTCTAAGCTAACAAGCTCAGAAGGTAAATCTTCCACATAAACGATGTCTCCATAAGACAACGAATCATCATCATCAAAATTGGAGAACATCTCAACATGATCCTTTGGGAAGACAAGAGGGGTAGGGATATCACACAAATGCTCGAGAATTCCCTGTGACTCTCTTGGGATTGGGACAAGGTTCTCAACACTAGACTTTATGAATTCGTCCGATTCCTTTTCAGGAACAGTGTCAAGATGCTCGTCCCCCATAATAAGAGAGTGAGTGTGAATCTAGGGTGTGATAACAACAGACTGAGGGAGTTGAGAAGGACTAGCAGTTATGGATTCTACAAGTTCCATTATTTCTACTGCTAGTGATTCAGTCATATTCTTTTCTTCCTGTATTTCCACGGATGGAATCTCAACTGCTGAACTTGATGAATCTTTATAAAATTGAAGGGTATCAAGGGTAACTTCATCATCATCTTCATCGAGAAGAGCAGCATTGCGAAATATAGCACGTGATTTAGCTGCTTGTTCTTCGACAAGTAATTCCTCCATACTCTTTTCGTTTCTAGCATCTCGTTCTTTTGCAAGTAATTCTCCCATGGTTTTCTCACCACTCACTTGATTCTTAAAGTTTTGAATCATATCATCAAGTGTTTTTATTGCGGTTTCAATATCTTGGGAAATTTCTTTAGGCAACGGCTCAGGTGGAGTTTGAACCGTATGGTGCTGTGGAGGTTGGAAATTGTTAAACCTGTGAGAGTCATGATTGTTACAAGGAAATGGATTCCCTATTTGACAATCAGAGCTGAAGTGGGGACCTCCACAGTACTCACAACAGTAAAACTGCTGAGTCTGGACTGGTGAATTATATGGATATTGGTCATAACCAAAGTTCTGAGCATCACCGGAAAACTGTTTATAGACAAACGTGTTTCCGGATTGACACTCAAATCCTTGGTGAGGACCTCCACAAAATTCACAGCAGTTATGTTGATTATAGGAAGATAAGTCGGGCTGTGGTGGGTAATTGGAAAAGTTTGATGGGTCGTTAAATGAGTTCGGATTAGGATCATAATCAAATGAATTCCTCGAACCACAAAACAAACAACTCCCGTTCCGAATATCATTACCACACTGTACACACGTACACCAACGACAGGGTGAACCAAAAAGAGGCTCTCCACAACCGACACAAGGAATAAACGATTTCATTTGAGAGTTATGAGAAGGAATCGGTTTATTCAAAGAATCAACAAAACCAACATGGTGATCCGAATGACTATCAAGTCTCGAAGAACATTTTGAAAAATTCGGAGGTGGGACAAGTGGTGTGCTCTGAGAGCTAGCAATTTCCACCACTTCCATTATGGTCTCCGGTTCTGGTTTTTGAGAAACGTGAAGTTTAGGCAAGTCATTCTTGCTAGTCACCGGTCTAAATTCTGCATGTTTGCTTTTAACCGTAAATCGTGAAAGTTTAGAATCAATTTTAGACGGCTTAGGAGCAATTAAGGGGTTAGATCTTTGGATAACCGTAGGTTGGACGTATTTAGCACTTCCATTATCAGAGGGAAGTACTTGGTCCTTTGTCACCCCGGTTTCTCGTTCCATTTCCCTACGCAGAATTAATGGATCATCCCGAACAACACGAATTCTTGACATTTGTGATAAAGTCTGAAGTTTTTCAACTTCGTCCCAGAATTTGTTGTAGTCGAGAGATTCCATGAGAATAGAAGAAGTTAGAATCAAATGGATAGAGGGTAAAGAGATAAAGAATCAAAAAGGGTAAGAGGGTTAAGATGAATATTTTTGGGTTTTTGGATAAACATTTTGTAAAAATAAGAAAGAAAATCTTTTTGGGTTTTTGATTTTTAAGATGTTTTTGGATTTTTGGGGTTTTATAAGAAAATATAAACATATATGGATGGTATACACAAGGAGTGAATATTCAAATTACTAATCTGCTAAACGTAAGACTATTAGCACAGCTCCCCGGCAGCGGCGCCAAAATTTGATTGGTGGCAAACCGTCAAGTTATCTCACACAAGCTAGCCACTTGTGAATGGCTAACCGTAAGAAACTTAAAACAGTTCAGACACAAATGCAATGAAGTCCAGGAGAGTATAGTGTTTCCCCAGGTCGTTATGTCCCAACGAGCTGTGCGAGAATAATCAAACGAATAGTGATCGAGAGGATTTGAACGGAAAAGGATTGTGATTGATTATACTAAAAGAAAAAGTATATAAACTACAGGGGCTTAAATGCAAATTAAAGAAAATTAAAAACTAAATTATATTAAATAAACGCTATCACTATTTTTAAACTGATGTTTTTGATTTTTTCTTTTATAAAACTTAAATTAAAAACTACGTGACGTACAAAAGAAAATGTGAACTGAAACAATATTAATCCTAAAAATATGAAAATGACATTTTTACAAACCTAATGATAAGAGAAAATTTTTAGAAAAAGAAAATTTATTTTTATAACTATTTAATTAATTATTATTAATTAAAAACTAATTTTAACTATTTAATAATACCCTAAAATACAAGAAAATATGAGATAAAGCTAGAAAAATGAAATTATGATTTAGAAAAATCTAAAATATCTAAAGAGAATTTTCAAAACTAATTTTGTATTTTTCTGATTATTTTTCTATTTTCTATGAATTAAAAACTATCTAAAACTAATTAAATTGCTAAAAATTACAAATTAAACTATGAAAAATCTAGAAAAATATTTTTTTGACTTTTTATATTTATCTTAACCTAGGAAAAATGAAAACTTATTTTTTTGAAGTTTTTCTGATTTAATTGTATTAGAAGCTATTTAAAATTACCTAAAAACTGTTTTAAATGAAGAAAAATACCAAACAGTGTTAGAAAAGTATGAAAAATTCAGGAAAAGTCTAAATTAATATTATGAATCTAAGAAAAATATTAAAACAGTAGCTTGTGTGTAGGAAAATGAAACTGCAATGCAAGTGCTTATGTAATAAGCACTTGAAATAAGCACAAGGTACTAAATGAGCACCAAACTTCCACATAAGCTATAATAAGCTATTACTACTCAAATGCAACTAATTACAACTATCCTAAGCATCTGAAATGCAAATTAAACAGATTTGATTATTTGAAATCCAAGTGCTAAACCAGTTTTAGGGGCTACTTTGTGGCTTAAAAATAAGCTACTCAATAAGCTGAGACTTAAAACCAAAAGTTGGAACCTGGAGTAGACCTGGTTAGCTACCTATGGACCAAAATACAGACCAAGACAAGCTCTAAGGAGCTTTTGACAAGCCCTGCACAAACCCTGTGCAGACTCAGTATTGATTGAGTCAGTGCACAGGGCATTTTTGCCCAACTTGACAAGCCATTTTTAAGCTTATAAAAAATTACTAAAAATCTACTAAAATCATAATAAGAAACTAGACCAAGTTAAGTTTTAAAGTCCCAAGTTTCACTGAATTTGACCCAGAAATGAATCAATGATAAATCTCTCTAGGTTGGGTGAAAACTGGTTTTTTACACTTTAGACTTTTTGACAGTTATGAAGAAGTTGACTTATTTGAACTTTGATCTTGATTTACCAACTGAATATGATGTTTTATGGTAAACTAATACTAGTGCAAGCTATCCTAATGATATCTAAACACAATTTAATCTTTTGCTCTATCAAAATCTCAACAGACATGACTTAAGACAGATTCAATGTTATTTTGACTTTTAAAGTGTGCAGACACAAAATAAGAACTAGAGTGAGTTTTATAAGTCTAACTAAAACCATCCTTAGCACTTCTAACCACTGACATGCTCTAGAACTCCAAATGCAAATCTATTCCAAACACTGGTTTATGTACTGAGAGCTATGCCAATGACTGCTAATGACCAAATGATGATATCTACTTAACAAACAAGCTAAGATCAACAACTACTGCTACATGAAACATCAACAATCAATCATCACTAAAGTTATAACACTGATTTAGAATATGAAAGCAGATTAGGACTTACAAGACTCCTGTGACAATGGCATGCTATTTTAGATCAAATTACCACTACCCAGAACTGATATCACCCCTGGTTGCACACAATTCAACCCCATTTTCACCATCATTAGCAGCAATTCAGGTCAGTTACACCTTTGTAACTCCAGGTGGACTTTTGTTGACCAATGTGAGAACTTTGAGTGAAATCTAAGTAAAAGCCTATATAAGACATTAATAAGCTATTGAAGAGCTCATAACAGCTATTGAAAGCAATTTTAACAACCAAAACTGATCTTAACACCACTTGACTATATTTCTTCACAGTTTGACTTTCGTTGACTAAACATGAAAATTGCTCAAACTTGGAATTAATACTTGAAAATGAGTTACAATGACTAAGTGGCTTATGTTTAATACATTAAAGCTTAAAATTACATTTTAAAACACTAATTGAGATAACTTAATAAAAAACGACATACAAGGAAAATTAAAACTAACTACTAACTTTCTTCTCTGCATCTCCTCTCTCTTTTATAGCACCAAATGTCTTCTCTCACCTCTCTGAGCAAATCCCATCATTCTTTTTAGCCATTGGATGGGTTGAGGTCATTTTGGCCATTGATTCAATTTTGGCGGGAAAGGGTATATTTGCTAGTGGGGGTCTGATGGATTGCAACTGGGGGGTGGTGGATAGGTGTGATGATGAGGGGGGGGGGGTTGGAAGAGATAAGGTCTGAGGGTGGAAGTGATTGGTGAGAGTTGCAGGGCAAGTGGGAGAAGAAAGGAGAAGGGCAGTGGTGGAGGGAAAGGTGGGGTTTGACTGGTTTTGACAAGGGGTTCAAAATGGTTTATATGGCAGGGGGGTCACAATGGGTTGGCAGGGGTCAAAAGCATACAAAGGGGTCATGGCTTGGATCAAAGGTGCAAAGGTTTGTAATACAAGGACCATTTTGTAATTTCTGAAAGATGAGGGACCAAACCTGACATTTTCTCAAAACTGTTTCAAGGGTCACTTTTGACAAGTTTCAATAGTACAAGGACTATTTTTGACATTTTCAAACTTCCAAGGACCAAACTTGACATTTTTGAAAGTTTAGGGACCTAAGTTGTAATTTTGCAATTTTAAATCTCAAGGACCAATTTTGACAACTCATGAATCCCTAAGGACTTGAAATGATATTTTTCTTTATTTTGTTTTACCAGAGACTGTTTTTGACAACTTTTGAAACTTGGGGGACTAAAACTGCCAATTATGCAAACTTGATACGTTTTTCACCAGATTTTGATATTTTTGCATTTAAAACACATAAAACACTTATTTGTGACATTTTTATCATTTTGATGCATTTCTGAGTGTTTTCAGATGTTTTTGCAGTTTAAATGGTACAAAAATGATGAGTATTTAGACACTCATCAATCCCCCACACTAAGATATTGCTAGTCCCTAGCAATGTTTTGAGAAAAATTAATAGATTTCATCTCTTTACCAAAAGCCATTACTTCTGGAGTTGCCAAATGTTTCAGTTCAAGTAAGAACTATGGTACACTGATAACCATATGATTTTGAGCAAACCACCAGCTTTCAACGGATTTGAGATATCTTTACCAAGAGCCGTTTGCTCCTAGATTAGCCAGTCCTTATGTGGGTTAGACATGGTGGACTGATTACCATTTGTTGTGTTTAGTCCTAAGGTTTGACACTACTTATCAGAATAAGCATGTCATTACATCTTGTAACCATGACCGGAGACCAAGTAAAGCCCATGCTCGAGTGTTCTTGTAACGGAAAAACTCGAGTCAAGCTATCAAAGGGTGTCAAGCCTTGCGTATGTCCCCTCTTGTGATCACAATTTCCTTATGGTGATATGCATTACCTTAGGCTAAGTCATGCATCTTTCGTCAGTTTGTTGGGTAATCAAGAGGTCACGGCTGAAGGCACGACGGTGTCGAGTTTGATCACGAGTTGAGACACTGGAATTATTGCTTCCACGTCAAAATGTCAAAATGCTAGCAATCTAACTTCTCTCCTGACATCATAGCAGCAAGGCTACAAATATATGTCAAAGGGCCACAACCCATGAGATAGTAAAAGAAACTCAGTTGGCTTATGGGCCTAGGCCCAATCCTGAACCCATGTCGTTGGGCCACAACCCACCTGCGTTATATGGGTGCTCGTTTAGTTGTTAGACGGGTCGTCAAATAAAACACGAATGTGTAATTCGGAAGTCAAATAAAACTAAACTCGTTTCCCGCATATTCATAATCTTCCACTTCGATATATATATACCGTCAAGTAAACAAGTGTAAAATTCTTAATCCAAGGGAACAAGTGTTTAAAGTCATGATCTTAGTAGTAAATTTTAAAGTGCTAAGAACCAATTTTCGACAAATAAATATTGCCTGACTATATCATTTTAACATATGATAGATTTGAAAGTCTTCAAAATTTAAAATGAGTATATTCTAAAAACAAGAGACATTAGAAAATAAATCAACCTTGTTTGCTTTCGACCATACCATTATGTGTCAACATGAATAAGTATATATATACATGTATGTACTTACTAATAAACCTTATGAAATTTTGGGCAAACAAATTTCTAAAACCATTACAATGACAATATTAAATTGATCATTTTAAGTAAGTCCTACTTAAAATAACGAACTAAAATTTTGCTCTATTTATCTAGGTCGCGTGTCGGTGCAATTCCACAATACTCACTGAAATCCCACCTTTGGACTACTAACTACTTATTGCTAAGGTGAGTTTATACTTTTACTTGATAAATTATTTTATACATTTTGGGGTAAGAAAATATGCAAAACCTTTTTATGGACCTGAACTATTGCATGATTACTATTACGTGGTTTAGCCTAAGCCCTTATGTCGCTAGAAATGCCCCATTCATGAACCGTCAGTTCCCTGCTGGGAAGCGCGAATGTTATAAATAGATCTATTGAGGGTGACTCCTCCGTTCGGTTGGCCATACTTAGGCCAAGGCGAAACGTATACCATGTCAGAACCGAGTGTAAAGGGACAAAACACTCGCATTGGGCCCCATAAATTGTATGACATCATTTTGCATACAAAAACTGTCGTAGTATCAGTTGCATGAACTTAGTGCTAACGTAACTGACTTTCATTCATATATCATTATATTCGTTGCAATGATTATATGCCTTTGATTTTGGTCCATACTTACTGTTTTTATTATAAACCTATGAACTCACCAGCTTTTAGCTGACCTTTTTAGCATATTTTCTCAGGTGTTTGATTTGTTATCATGGTTCAAGGCAAGGAGTGGCAATGGTCGTAGTTACCCTAAAAGAAGTGTTTTAACACATGTTGATGTTTTAAATGAGGACCACAAAACTTATGGGTTGTGCCCTTTTTATTTAAACAATGTTTGTAAGACAATGTTTTTAAAACAATTTTATGAAATTAAACGGAGTATGTATTCCGTTCTTTAATACTTGTGTTATGATCTCCGATTTAGTAGCACCCCATGACCGGTATGCTTCCGTTAAACCAGATTTGGGGGTGTTACAGATTGGCATCAGAGTCTAAGTTATAGAGAACTAGGTACATATAAACCATAAACTATAACTACTTTTTACAAAAACATCACTCTGTGAACGCTAGTTGCCCACTTGTCTTACTTTCCATTTTACTTAAAGTTCATTTAAATATGACTGCATGTTATATTTCCTATTTACAAATTCACTATCCCATATTTATTATGAGTATTTTTCCATATACTTACACATATGCACCGTCTTGTCACATACCATGCCTTCACCTGCCATTCACTGTGATGTTCAAGAAAACATCTTACTTGCTGCTCACTCACCTGCTACTCACCATATTCCACTCATGACCACATATCCATACATCCAAGTTGTACAATCAGTTCAGCCAGACACTACACCTGTTTCATCCATGCCCACTCTCACCACTACTCCATCTGCTTTACTAACCCGCAGGCGTAAAGCCTGCATGATTGTTAGAGTGCCTGGATATCGCGAGCGATATTTGTACCCACCTGCATTACCTCCCCAAAGGACCCACACTGCTTACACAGGTCCATCCACTACTCCAGCATCACTATCATCATCATCCGCCCAGTCACCACCTCATCAGAGGCTCAGGAGAGCCAGTGACTCCTACTCAGAGGAAGACCCAGAGGAAGATCCAGAGGAAGACCAAGAGGATGAGTCGGCAGAGTCTATGCCAGTTGAGGGTATTCCTGGACATGCGGGTACAGATGTAGACATGGATACGCAGAGGGACAGTGTAGAGATTGTTCAGAGTATCCATGAGTTGGGACAGAGTTCTAGGATGGCTCAAAGGATGAGTGAAGATATGGATATTGATGTGCCGACGGGGCTAGGTCAGAGAGCTGCTTTGCTTCGCAGTCAGGATGAGGGTAATGAGGTTTTGTGGAGAGATGTTGATTGTTTGATCAGTACCATACCATACGTTGCGAGTCCGGATTATACCCCATCATCTCCATCTTTTATACCATTTGCTTTGGACATGGAGCGTCTTGCTCACTCTACTGGTCAGATTAAGACTTTTGTGACAACAACACCGGGTGATGCACATCCCGTGCTAGATCCACCAGTGTCCTCAGATGGTGAGGAATTGACTCTCACTGAGAGAGTACTCATCCAACTGGACTCCCATGAGACTTTACTTGGAGTCCATACATATCAGCTAGAGAGGATTGAGCTAACACGTTTACAGGCTTATGAGCAACATGTTGAGACCCTCGATCGCACTATAGATGTTTTGTTTGAGAGCATGGATCTAGAGAGGCATGAACGGATTCGGTTAGGTTTCAGGATTGAGACTCAGATTGAGGATGTCAGAGAGCTGGACAGCAGATCGCGGGCATTAGGCAGAGGACAGGCCAGATTGCATGGCAGGCTTGAGGAGTTGGAGAGGACCCAGTGGATTGCCTGGGATACCGCTAGAGCTGAGTGGCAGAGGACCTCGACTTTGGAGTCTATGTTAGCCGCCCATATGAGGCGTATTGTGAGCCTGGAGGCTACTCAGCGAGAGCTTGTTGCTAGTGTTGAGAGGTTGCGCATAGAGCACGATCATCCTTAGATCTTTGTTGTATGTTGTAGTACACTAAACTGGATTATGACAATTAGTGTTTGTTATGACTCTTGTATTTCATCTTGTATTTTATGAACCTTGTAACCAAAATTTCTATCTATGACAAGCTTGATTCCCTATCCAATTGTCCTTTCTTTCATAATCTGTTCATGTGACCTATCTACGATGTTTACACTACTACCTGGTACTTACCTTGTCTAAAAGGTTTTATAGCTCATCATCTTTCTTAATGCAGAAAATGCCACCAAGAAGAAGATCAAACATGACCAACCGTAGTGGAGCTGCTAATGCTCCTATCCCAGCGAGGGTCACTCGCAATCGAACCACAAACACTGCTACCCCAACAAGGCTCATACATGATCAAACTGCTGATGCCCCTACTCCAGCTAGGGCTACACCAAATCAACCTACCATGAATCAAGCGATGATAGACCAACTGGTCAACGAGCGAGTGAATGCAGCTCTAGCTGCGGCAAATCACTCCTCTACTGAAGCTGGAACTTCAAGACCAACCACTCATAACCGAAGTTGTACTTACCAGGATTTCCGCAAAACCATGACTGGAGGTTTTAGTGGAACCGAAGGAGCTGTTGGTTTGACTAGGTGGATTGAGAAACTTGAGACTGTGTTTCGAATCTGTAACTGTGAAGAAGAAGCCAAGGTTAAGTATGCATCGTTCACTTTCACGGATGCTGCTCTAACCTGGTGGAACAACTACTTGAAGTCCGCAAGCATTGATGTTGCTTACGCCATGCCATGGGAAAACTTCTAAGAAATGGTGCTTCGAAAGTACTGCCCACGCAACGAGATAAAGAATTTGGAACATGAGTTTTGGAACCTCAAGGTTCAGGGCACTAACATGGCTGCCTACAATCAGCGTTTTCAGGAATTGGCTTTATTATGCCCTGAGATGGTTCAAACTGAAACTCGATTGCTAGAATGGTACATCGGGGGACTGCCCCCATCCATCAAAGGGAATGTCACCACTTCTAAGGCTGTTGATCTCCATGAGACTATTGAAGTGGCCAACAAACTTATGGATCAAGTGATCGAAGATGCCTTGGAAAAAGTGGTCGACAACAAGAGAAAATGGGATGATCACTCCCGCAGCTACAACAACACTGGGAATCACAGCAACAACAGTGGAAACCACAACAACAGCCAGAACAAAAGGCAAAATACTGCTAGAGCTTATGCAGCTGGAACTGGAGAAAGTAAACCGTATGCAAAGACCGCGCCACTGTGCAATCGATGCACATTGCACCACAAGGGCAGTGTACAGGCAAATGCCATAATTGCCAGAAAGTCGGACACTTGACCAGGAACTGCAAGTCCAAATCCTTGGCAACGGTTCAAACAGCACCAGCTCAGAATCCTAAGGCTGCTATAACTTGCTTTGGTTGTGGTGAAAAAGGGCATTATAAGAATGAATGCCGAAAACCCAGAAACCAAGGCAACGGAGGAAATCTAAATAACCAAGGTAACCAAGGAAACCAGGGAAATGGTGGGATCCAGAGAAGTGTTGGGCAGCAGGATACCCAAGGAAACGGTGGAGGAGCTCGTGGACGGGTCTATGCAGTGACCAAAGTGGAGGCTCAAGAGGACCCGAATGTCGTGACGGGTACGTTCCTTATAAATAACCGTTATACATCTATATTGTTTGATACGGGAGCGGATAGAAGTTTTGTTTCTAATGCATTTAGTCCACTACTCGATATTGCCCCGACTACTTTAGGCAATGCATACAATGTGGAACTAGCTAACGGTAACATAGAAAGGGTAGACACCATCATAAGAGGTTGCACCCTAAATTCGTTAAACCACCCATTCAACATTGATCTCATGCCAGTAGAATTGGGTAGTTTCGATGTTATCATGGGGATGGATTGGTTGTCAAAATACCATGCCACCATCATTTGCGACGAGAAGCTCGTCCGACTACCCTATGGAAATGAAGTCCTAACTGTAGAAGGAGACAAAAGTGATAGAAGAAGCGCGTCAAGACTACACATCATTTCCTGCACTAAAGCGTTGAAATGTATCGAGGAAGGATGTCACCTCTTCCTGGCCCAAGTCACGGGGAAGGAAGAAATGGAAACGGTAGAAAAACATCTGGAGGACGTGCCAATAATGAGAGAATTTCCAGAAGTCTTTCCTGAAGACTTGCCAGGACTTCCGCCAGCCCGACAGGTCGAATTTCAAATCGATTTAGTGCCTGGTGCCACACCTGTGGCAAGAGCACCTTATCGACTAGCTCCAACAGAAGTACAAGAGCTATCAAAATAGTTGTCGAAACTTGCGGAAAAATGATTCATCAGACCGAGTTCTTCACCCTGGGGAGCACCGGTTCTATTCATCAATAAGAAGGATGGAACTTTCAGAATGTGCATCGACTACCATGAGTTGAATAAACTGACCATTAAAAACCGTTACCCACTTCCAAGGATCGACGATTTGTTCGATCAACTTCAAGGTTCGAGTGTTTATTCAAAAATTGACCTAAGGTCAGGGTACCATCAACTAAGAGTTCGGGAAGAAGACATTCCCAAGACCGCCTTCAGAACTCGTTATGGACATTATGAGTTCCAAGTCATGCCTTCTGGGTTGACCAACGCACCAGCTGTGTTCATGGACCTCATGAACCGAGTGTGTAAACCATACTTGGACAAATTTGTAATCGTTTTCATTGATGATATCTTGATTTATTCCAAGAGCATGAGGAACATCTTTGGTTGATCTTGGAATTGCTAAAGAAAGAGGAGCTGTATGCTAAATTCTCGAAGTGCGAGTTTTGGATATCAACTATGCAATTTCTGGGTCATGTAATTGACAGTCAAGGTATTCATGTAGATCCCGCAAAGATCGAGTCAATAAAGGATTGGGCGACACCCACAACACCTACTGAAATACGTCAATTCTTAGGACTCGTTGGATACTACAAAAGGTTTATTGAAGGCTTCTCAAAGATCGCTAAGTCTTTAACCAAACTAACCCAGAAAAATGTCAAGTTTGACTGGGGATAAAAGGAAGAATAATCTTTTCAACTCCTTATAGAAAAGTTGTGTAGTACACCTATCTTGGCCCTACCCGAGGGTAGTGAAGACTTTTTCATTTATTGCGACGCTTCACACAAGTGGTTAGGAGCGGTGTTAATGCAAAGAGAGAAGGCAATAGCATACGCCTCTCGCCAATTGAAAACCCATGAGAAGAATTACACAACACACGACCTGGAATTAGGATTGGTGGTGTTCGCACTCAGAATTTGGAGACATTATTTGTATGGCACAAAGTGTATCATGTACACCGATCACAAAAGCCTACAACACATTTTGGACCAAAAAGAACTGAACATGAGACAACGCCGATGGTTGGAATTACTCAGCGACTACGACTGCGAAATTTGTTACCACCCAGGTTAAGCAAATGTAGTTGCTGATGCTCTCAGTAGAAAAGAGCGACCAAAACCCCTTAGAGTCTGATCTTTGGGTATGACAATCAGTTCACCTCTTCCATTCAAGATTCTTGAAGCTCAATCGGAAGCACTCAAAGAAGAGAATCGCCCAAATGAGAACCTTTACGGGATGCCAAAAAGTAAAAATGGATTCTTAAAAAGGTCGGATGGAACCTTATGTTTTAAGGATCGAAGTTGGATTCCACGTTATGGAGGAATTTGTGATATCATTATGCACGAATCCCACAAATCAAAATACTTCATACACCCAGGATCCGACAAGATGTTTCTAGATCTGAAGAAATTGTACTGGTGGCCAAACATGAAGGCCTACATTGCGAATTATGTTAGTCACTGTTTAACCTGCTCGAAAGTCAAAGCCGAACACCAGAGACCCTCAGGCCTAATGGTACAACCCGAAATACCCGAATGGAAATGGGAACGTATAACAATGGACTTTATCACCAAGCTACTTAAGACCTCTAGTGGCTACGACATTATTTGGGTAATAGTTGATCGTCTCACCAAGTCAGCTCATTTCCTACCAATAAAGGAAAATGACAGTATGGAGAAACTTGCACGATTGTACTTGAAGGAAATCATCGCACGCCATGGTGTCCCAATCTCCATCATCTCGGATAGAGATAGCCGTTTCACCTCAAACTTCTGGAAGTCACTTCAAGATGCTTTAGGATCTAACCTTGACATGAGCACCGCTTACCATCCTCAAACTGATCGACAAAGCGAAAGGACCATTCAAACTCTGGAGGATATGCTAAGAGCATGTGTGATAGATTTTGGAAATGGTTGAGATAAACATTTGCCAATAGCCTAATTCTCTTACAATAACAGCTATCACACAAGCATCAAAGCTGCACCATACGAAGCACTCTACGGTCAAAAGTGCAGATCACCCATGTGTTGGGTCGAAGTCGGAGAAAGTCAACTTACTGGTTCGGAACTAATTCAAGAAACTACTGAGAAGATAGTGTTAATCAAAAACCGACTTTAAGCAGCACGTGATGGTCAAAAGAGCTACGCAGACAAAAGACGAAAACCACTTGAGTTTCAAGTGGGAGATAAGGTCATGCTAAAGGTCTCGCCATGGAAAGGCGTAATCCGTTTTGGAAAACGTGGAAAGTTAAATCCTCGTTACATTGGACCTTTCAAAATTCTCGCAAGAATCGGGCCGGTAGCCTACCGACTCGAGTTACCACAAGAACTCAACTCTGTGCACAACGTGTTTCACGTATGCAATTTAAAGAAATGTCTTTCTAACGAAACTATTGCTATCCCATTTGAAGAAATTCAAATCGACGAAAGGTTAAACTTTGTTGAGGAACCCATTGAGATTATGGATCGAGAAATCAAATGGCTCAAGCAAAGCCGCATTCCTATTGTTAGGGTCCGTTGGAACTCTCAAAGAGGTCCAGAATACACGTGGGAACATGAAGATGAGTTCAAGCATAAATACCCACATCTTTTCCCAACTTCAGCAAGTAACTCGGACTAAAAACTGAGGACGGTTTTTCTTTTAAGACTGGGAGGCTGTGACACACGGTAATTTTTCACTTATTATTAAATAATAAATGGTAATTTGTTATTACTAAGCATATCACATTAAGCGTACATTAGCTTGCCTGACCATTTTGAGTTGATAACTCGCACACTGTAGCCTGTTGCATAACTTTTGCATTCATCGCATAATTAGAATATTGTGATATTTAGTCCTGAAATTCTATTAATGATCAAAATTGTAAGACGAGAGGTTATCTCGTTTTCCACTGAGACCGACACCGCACGCGTACCGACACTGTGATAAAGGCAAAATAAACATATGGTAAATCCCAGGAATAGAAAAACACAATAAACCTAAAACTACTTCAGAAACGTATTCATACAAGCATTACATTATGAAGTTATCGAACATGATAATTTAGTCACAGTATAAACTCCGCAGGACACAAAATGCATAATACAACTTCAATCTACTTACAATATTTAACAACTAAACCTTATCCCCCACAAATAAAAATGTTACAATTTAATTAAAGTTAATCAAATTTCTCCCTTTTGTCCTCACATACGCACGCCTACCTCCATTCCAGATGTACACAAGAATATTTTCTTTTCAAAGCTATCCTACCTCCTTCCTGCTACTACCATTCGCATACGTCAAAGGGAGGAACCTCAAAATGGATAACCTGCAATCATCTTTCTCCCTCCTCATATTTTCACTCTCCAAAGACATGAATCAATTTGTCTCCCTTTTTCTTTTTCCTGCTACCAACGCACACCTCATCTAAGGTCAATCCCTCAATCCTAAGTCTTGGATAGCATCAAGCATCACTCTCATCCTTATTGTGTTCCCAAGGATCAGTCACAAGAATTCAAAAGGGATTGGTGTTGAAAGGGATGACTGCCATAAAAGTCACCTCACAAGATTCAATACCAAGAAGGTTAGGTCAAGACTTACTCTAAATTCCTCTTTATGAATACTTCGAAAATCATCATAAATTTTCACAAGCCATTCTTAAAGCTCACTTACAAAAATTAGGGTTGTGTAAAGGTTAGGGTTTTCGAAAATTAAATTGGGGGTTTTGTAATTCAAGGTGAGAATACATCAATTCCATCATCAATTCAGCGATATCAAGAAGGATTCGAGGTCAATCATTTTCTTCTAGTTTGGCTTTGTACTCGTCCTACCTCCGAAAAATTTGTTAGAGTAATATTCTTGTTTGTGTTTCTAAACCATTCTTGTTGTGTATTGAAATGGTGGTCGTGTATGATTCGAACTGAATTTAAATTTGTTTTCGAATAAAGAATTAATGGTGACATGAAATTCGTGCTTGTTGAATCCTTATTGAGCATATGCATTCCTCTTTGATAATGTTTAAGAAAAGTCTTGTTGGTAATCGTTATAAAGAGAGTTGTAACATTCGATTTCGGTTTTAAAAATTGTCCTTGAATGGTAAAAACAAGTAGGTCTTAACACTAGAAACGTAAATATCGAATATTGGTAAGATTGTCTTTTTACCCCGACGAGGGTAAACCTCGTTGTTAACCACGAGAACCTTACCTTCGACCAAGGGTCATTTGGGTAAGAGGGTATCGAAGTCTAATAAATCCGAGTAGTACTCGAATGAGACATCAAAAGTTCGGTCCCTCAGTTCGACATCTAAGTCCTTAGTATGCATCGCATTGAAATTTCCACACCCTCCATGTCTCGATTCATTATGCTAGCTAAAATGCTTAACATGTTATCCTAAGGTTTGACACTACTTATCGGAATAAGCATGTCATTACATCTTATAACCATGACGGGAGACAAGTAAAGCCCATGCTCGAGTGTCGTTGTAACGGGAAAACTCGAGTCAAGCTATCAAAGGGTGTCAGGCCTTGCGTATGACCCCTCTTGTGATCACAATTTCCTGATGGTGATATGCATTACCTTAGGCTAGGTCATGTATCTTTTGTGAGTTTGCTGGGTAATCAAGAGGTCACGGCTGAAGGCACGACGGTGCCGAGTTTGATCACGAGTTGAGACACTGGAATTATTGCTTCCGCGTCAAAATGTCAAAATGCTAGCAATCTAACTTCTCTCCTGACATCATAGCAGCAAGGCTACAAATATATGTCAAAGGGCCACAGCCCATGAGATAGTAAAAGAAACTAAGTTGGCTTATGGGCCTAGGCCCAATCCTGAACCCATGTCGCTGGGCCACAACCCACCTGTGTTATATGGGTGCTCGTTTAGTTGTTAGACGGGTCGTCAAATAAAAAACGAATGTGTAATTCGGAAGTCAAATAAAACTAAACTCGTTTCCCGCATATTCATAATCTTCCACTTCGATATATATATACCGTCAAGTAAACAAGTTTAAAATTCTTAATCCAAAGAAACAATTGTTTAAAGTCTTGATCTTAGTAGTAAATTTTAAAGTGCTAAGAACCAATTTTCGACAAATAAATATTGCCTAACTATATCATTTTAACATATGATAGATTTGAAAGTCTTCAAAATTTAAAATGAGTATATTCTAAAAACAAGAGACATTAGAAAATAAATCAACCTTGTTTGATTTCGACAATACCATTATGTGTCAACACGAATAAGTATATATATACATGTATGTACTTACTAATAAACCTTATGAAATTTTCTGCAAACAAATTTCTAAAACCATTATAAAGACAATATTAAATTGATCATTTTAAGTAAGTCCTACTTAAAATAATGAACTCAAATTTTGCCCTATTTATCTAGGTCGCGTGTCGGTGCAATTCCACAATACTCACTGAAATCCCACCTTTGGACTACATATTGCTAAGGTGAGTTTATAGCCCCACTTTTACTTGATAAATTGTTTTATACATTTTGGGGTGAGAAAATATGCAAAACCTTTTTATGGACCTGAACTATTGCATGATTACTATTACGTGGTTTAGCCTAAGCCCTTATGTCCCTAGAAAGGCCCCATTCATGAACCGTCAGTTCCCTACTGGGAAGCGCGAATGTTATAAATAGATCTATTGAGGGTGACTCCTCTGTTCGGTTGGCCATACTTAGGCCAAGGCGAAACATATACCATGTCGGAATCGAGTGTAAAGGGATAAAACACTGGCATTGGGCCCCATAAATCGTAGTATCGGTTGCATGAACTTAGTGCTAACGTAATAGACTTTCATTCATATATCATTATATTAGTTGTAATGATTATATGCCTTTGATTTTGGTCCATACTTACTGTTTTTATTATAAACCTATGAACTCACCAGCTTTTAGCTGACCTTTTTATCATATTTTCTCAGGTGTTTGATTTGTTATCATGGTTCAAGGCAAGGAGTGGCAATGGTCGTAGTTACCCTAAAAGAAGTGTTTTAACACATGTTGATGTTTTAACTGGGGACCACAAAACTTATGGGTTGTGCCCTTTTTATTTAAACAATGTTTGTAAGACAATGTTTTTAAAACAATTTTATGAAATTAAACGGAGTATGTATTCCGTTCTTTATTACTTATGTTATGATCTTCGATTTAGTAGCACCCCATGACCCGTATGCTTCCGCTAAACCAGATTTGGGGGTGTTACATTGGGAGACCACGCGCTTGCATCTCTTCCAATTCTCTCTACGGGACCAAGCTAGTAATTGGCTTGAGCGACTTCCCGCCGGCTCCATCTCAAATTGGGATGATCTCACAACTCGTTTTCTTGCCTAATTTTTCCCACCGGGGAGAACTACTAAGCTTAGAAGGGACATCTTGACGTTCCAACAACTTCAAGGCGAGTCCCTCTACGAGGCATGGACCCGATTCAAGGACTTGATCCATAGAGTCCCTCATCATGGCATTGATCTTTGTTTTCAAGTCCAAATTTTCTATGACCATACCAACTTCATCACCAGGCGATCCATTGATCGAGCCGCCTGTGGAAGGCTTAGCAACTTCAACGCAGAAGAATCATGAGATATTATAGAAGAGCTTGTCGATCAAAGCTATGGAAATTGGAGTGAATCCCATGAAACCCCGTTAAATTGGTTAATGCCATATCAATTCCTCATGAGCCTTCCAACATCACTGAAGAGCAAATGAGTGCTCTTGAAAGAAGGATCGATTATTTAATTGAGAGGCAAAAGAGAGATTCTAAACCAATCCCTCGAGCAACGGTTAATTTCGCTAACTCCACCAACCACCCAACACCTCTCTCTGAATCACCAAGCCAGGAGCAAAATTTCAATTCCGAACGGCGCTTCCATTCTACTTCTCCAATACCACTCTCACCAAGCTTTAAGGAACAAATGAGAGAGTACTTGGAAGCCCATACGGAGAGATTAGCAAAATTTGAAGATAAGGTTTATAGGCATGCAAAAATGACGGAGATGATGAACTTGGTGAAAGAGTATACTAAGACGAAGGTTACCGAGAAGGTGCTAGTGAGAAGCAATGATCACCCTCCCCCCACTTCGTTTGTTAACGCCATTTCCATTGTATCCGATGAAGGTGGAGTAGTTGAGAAGAAGGAGGCTAAGGAAAACAAGGATAGTAAGAAAAAGGAGGAGGCTAAAACCAATGATGAACCCGAGACCATCGAATACTACCTTAAGCACGAGATTAATAAGAAAACAATTGTTAACCAAGTGAACAACTTTAGGTACAATGAGGATCTTAGGAAAGCCCTCGAAGGAGAGATAACAGAAGAAGAATATGGCACCCTGCCTATGGGACCTAAGTACGAATTGATTCTAAAAAAACCAGTGACTAAAAAATGAGAAACCACGGAGTATTTCGTAATACCATGTAGCATAGGCGACATCAATAATATAATTGCCTTAGCCGATCAGGGATATGACGTGAACATAATGCCGCTATCAGTCTTTAGCAAATTGACTAAGGAGGAGCCAACTAAGAACAATCTTAGACTTTCCTTAGCAAATAACACATATGTCTATCCCATAGGAATAGCGGAGGATGTCCTAATTGAGGTGGCCAATATTATCTATCCGGTGGACTTCGTGATCATAGACATTGAGGAAGATATAAATATGCCACTCATTCTTGGAACACCTTTCCTGGCCACTGCCAAGGCAACCATCAAATGCGGTGAGGGTATCATGATACTCAAAAGTGGTAAGGGATACGCTAGGATACCTATTGTTCCAAGATATCCTTTGAAGATTATGGAGAAGATAACTGATGAGAATCCGCAGGTCCTTAACAATACAGTTAAGAGGAAAATTAACGAATGGGAAAGAGGGCTTAGAGACTTCATGGTTCAAGGGCTACATGCGACATTGTGGAAACGTGATAAAAAGTTAGGAAATAATCCTACCTCAATACCACAAACTCAAAAGAACCCCAAGGAATTTTTGAATGGAGAAAAGGTGCTTTTGTATAAATCGAGAATAAAAGCATTAAGGGAAGAAATAAGCCAAGATGGTTTGGACCTTATACGGTGAAATAAACTAATCTAAAAAATAAAACCGTTATCATAATAGACGACGTTGGGAAGGAGTTTACGGTAAGCATACAACGTCTACAACCTTTTGATGAAGGCTTAGTGAAAGAAAAAAAGACGGTAATGAAGTCACGTAGGGGCACGACTTTGAGTCTAGCTACAAGACTCATAAATAAAGAAAAGCGCTTCGTGGGAGGCAACCCATGTTTAATTGTTTGCTTGTTTGTGTGTCATATATCTTTTCATTAGTTGTTTATTCTCATGTTTGAATTTGTGAAAATGATTTATTTTGTCTTTAAGCTCGTCTTAATTACATATAAAGGTATTTTACAAAAATGATAAGTGTAGGGAAGATTACACACGATTGTAAAAGAACGTAAACATGAGAATTACAATTATTGAAAAGATATATATGTATGTTTGTTAGAATCAAATGCTTGTATCGAGTCATAATGGATGCTTTGCAGAAATTTTTCCAGATTCTAAAGATGTAATTTTTCCAGAATTTTTCCAGAAAAACGCAGGAGACTTGTTTCTGTCAGGATAAGTTGACGGCGTCAGACTCGCTAACTGATGGCGTAAAGAGGAGCAGAAACCACTTATGTAACTTTCTCTCATTTTTTGTGCTACTTATAAATTTTTGGAATTTCTCACGTCTTTATTTTCCAAAAATTCTGTAAACATCCATTCCACAAGCATTATATCTTAGTTTAGTAGAGTCATATATAGTTTTACCGTTTTACAAGAAGGTTTAGTCTATTTTCTTAAAGTGTGCAGGTTTTATTTATCAAGAAGAAGATACATAAGATTGGATGGAGCTTTTCACACGTACATTCTTCTTGAAGAAGAATTTAACCACTACTTCACACGGATCTTGCCGAGCTAATCAGGGGAGTATTAGTTTCTTTCGCTTTTAATTACCTTCCATTATCATAACTTTGATACTTTCGAGGAACATTGGGGACAATGTTCAGTTTAAGTGTAGGGAGGGAGAATAAAACGGGAACTTTGAAACTATGCTTGTCCTTGATTATTTGTCTTGTCCAATTTTATTTGTGTAATAAACCATGAGAAATATCGGTTAGGGTAATTTTGGCACCAAATTTAAAATTTTTCATGACATGTAGGAGTGGGCCATTAGTCTGAATAAAGCGTCTCATGGATAGGAAGTTATATGACTAGCACAAAACCCTTTATCACTCAAATTCCACCCCAAAAATGTGAGGTTCGCCCCTAGATTTGTAGGAATTAAAGCATTCATCTTTAATGCTTTGAGAGTGTACCGGTAGTATAATAGATTCTAGAACTTGTTTTGTGATGCATCCCGAGATCGCTAGTGAGACTACACTTGTGTAGTTAGGAATAACTAAATGATAAGAGGCATTAGGATAACCCTTGTTTGATACCCGTATTATAATTACTTCTTCCACATCGGTTGAGTAATTCCCCCACACTCTTGCATTGTACTCATCTTTAGTACACGATACCCCTAGTTAACCCCTCAAAGCCTATCCTTTTCGCGGTTCTCGTGATGTTTCAGTTTTCCAGAATATCAATGAAGAGCATTGTTTACAATACACCCCCAAATGTACACCCAAATCGCCTTAACCTACCTTGTATGCACTCACTTTTAGTGCATTATTATTATCATACTAAACCCTTAGTTCAATTATCTAGTTAAATATGAATAAATGTGTTTGCGGTTTATATTTAGCGTATGATACCTTGTATAATTTTACTTATGATAACTATATATTTGTTATCAAAAAAACATAACGAGATCGCTAAATATGAATAAATGTGTTTACGGCTTATTTGTATTAACACAAACAATTCACGAATAAATGACATAATGTAATCGATAAGCAAAGCCACCGAGAATACTTTGTGTGATGATAAAGGACCTTCTCCTATTGCCTTTGGAACTGACTTCTTGGTGTTACAGAGATCCTCTCACGTATGGTGGTGGTGGAATGGTATAAAAATGTGAAGCTAAGGCTCGGTATTTATAGTTACCCGTCTGACATCCCGATATGGCGTATCGAGGTCTGATACGCCATATTCTAGATCTATTGAGTGGGAATAAGAAGAATATTCCAACATCTTCGTCTGGCATCTTTAAATATAATGTATTGTTGAAGTGTGATACGCCGTATTCATTTTAAATCTTGATATGCTGGTTTGGGGATAAGATCTTCAATACGACGTATGGCCAGAGTTTCATACGCCGTATTCCTTCTTCAGTTGACTTGGGCTTTGACTATAAGAGCTTCAGATACGACGTATTGAGAGAGTTTAATATGTCGTATTATGCTTATCTTCGATAATTATTGAATTCATCTAAGTGTTTTGATACGACGTATCTCCAGAGTTAGATATGTTGTATGATCTTGCTAGGATAATTCAGATTCTTCAATTGAGATCCAAGTTTCATTGTTTTTTTGTGTCTTTCCATCATTGCTCCATAAATAATTAAATCATCAACTTAAGCAATTAAGTATCAATTCAGATATAAAAACACAATAAATGAGCAATATACATGGGATAAATGATATATAAATATGATATACATTTGATGCTATCAACACACAAAAGAAATATTCGACGAAATTCAGGTAAGTGTGATCACATGTGACACATATATATGAAACTCAAATATGTATAGACACATAGGACACGTACATATGAAAGTTAAATATGTACGGACACATACATATGAAATACATTAGTGCGACCAGTATTTACATATAAAGACACATATATGATATATACATATGCATACACTCATTGTGAGATTGCAAACATTCAGTATAACAGGTACTTTCGTGCTAATTGATTTACTAATCAGTTATCTTTTCTAAATGAAAATATGTTTTGCAATAGGATGGCAATAGTTACCAGCGCGACAATCACTAGCATCACTGACTTGAAATAGACAGGAAACAACAAACAACATAAGCCAATGTGTGCCGCAACAAGAAATATTTTTGACGTAACACAACTTTTTGGCGCCACTGCCGGAGAATAAAATAGCTAGTTAGATTTCCACCTCGTTTAGGTTTCCTTGCTTGATTCCTATCAAGTAAGTTTTTTTCTCATTTTTAGCTTCCTCATAGTCTATCCCCCTTCTTCGTGAATTCGTTCGTAACCCCATCACTTTTCATCATGGAAGGTGATAATCAACCACCACTCATCAACCCACCACCAAATGACCTGCCAAGAGGCCATACTCTTGGTGAATACTCAAGACCAAGCCACCTAGGCTATAGGAACACCATTGAGCTTCCCGATCAAGCTCAAACTACGACCCTACGATCCGACACCATCCGGTTGGTGCAAAACGGATGTGCATTCCATGGACTTCGTTCCAAAGATCCTAATCAGTATCTTAAGGATTTCCTTAAAATCTTCGATTCCATCGACCTCGATGCTACTACTCGGGTGTGACACACGGTAATTTTTCACTTATTATTAAATAATAAATGGTAATTTGTTATTACTAAGCATATCACATTAAGCGTACATTAGCTTGCCTGACCATTTTGAGTAGATAACTCGCACACTGTAGCCTGTTGCATAACTTTTGCATTCATCGCATAATTAGAATATTGTGATATTTAGTCCTGAAATTCTATTAATGATCAAAATTATAAGACGAGAGGTTATCTCATTTTCCACTGAGGCCGACACCGCACACGTACCGACACTGTGATAAAGGCAAAATAAACAAATGGTAAATCCCCGGAATAGAGAAACACTATAAACCTAATACTACTTCAGAAACGTATTCATACAAGAATTACATTAAGAAGTTATCGAACATGATAATTTAGTCACAGTATAAACTCCGCGGGACACAAAATGCATAATACAACTTCAATCTACTTACAATATTTAACAACTAAACCTTACCCCCCACAAATTAAAATGTTACAATTTAATTAAAGTTAATCAAATTTCTCCCTTTTGTCTTCACATACCCACGCCTACCTCCATTCCAGATATACACAAGAATATTTTATTTTCAAAGCTATCCTACCTCCTTCCTGCTACTACCATTCGCATAAGTCAAAGGGAGGAACCTCTAAATGGATAACCTGCAATCAACTTTCTCCTTCCTCATATTCTCACTCTCCAAAGATATGAATCAATTTGTCTCCCTTTTCTTTTTCCTGCTACCAACGCACGCCTCATCTAAGGTCAATCCCTCAAGCCTAAGTCTTGGATACCATCAAGCATCACTCTCATCCTTATTGTGTTCCCAAGGATCAGTCACAAGAATTCAAAAGGGATTGGTGTTGAAAGGGATGACAGCCATAAAAGTCACCTCACAAGATTCAAGACCAAGAAGGTTGGGTCAAGACTTACTCTAAATTCCTCTTTATGAATACTTCTAAAATCATCAGAACTTTTCACAACCCATTCTTAAAGCTCGCTTACAAAAATTAGGGTTGTGTAAAGGTTAGGGTTTTCGAAAATTAAATTGGGGGTTTTGTAATTCAAGGTGAGAATACATCAATTCCATCATTAATTCGGCGATATCAAGAAGGATTCGAGGTCAATCATTTTCTTCTAGTTTGGCTTTGTACTCGTCCTACCTCCAAAAAATTTGTTAGAGTAATATTCTTGTTTGTGTTTCTAAACAATTCTTGTTATGTATTGAAATGGTGGACGTGTATGACCCGAACTGAATTTAAATTTATTTTCGAATAAAGAATTAATGGTGACATGAAATTCGTGCTTGTTGAATCCTTATTGAGCATATGCATTCCTCTTTGATAATGTTTAAGAAAAGTCTTGTTGGTAATCGTTATAAAGAGAGCTGTAACATTCGATTTCGGTTTTAAAAATTGTCCTTGAATGGTAAAAACAAGTAGGTCTTAACACAAGAAACTTAAATCTTGAATATTGGTAAGATTGTCTTTTTACCTCGACAAGGGTAAACCTCGTTGTTAACCACGAGAACCTTACCTTCGACCAAGGGTCATTTGGGTAAGAGGGTATCGAAGTCTAATAAATTCGAGTAGTACTCGAATGAGACATCAAAAGTTCGGTCCCTCAGTTCGAAATCTAAGTCCTTAGTATGCATCGCATTAAAATTTCCACACCCTCCATGTCTCGAGTCATTATGCTAGCTAAAATGCTTAATATGTTATCCTAAGGTTTGACACTACTTATCGGAATAAGCATGTCATTACATCTTGTAACCATGACGGGAGACCAAGTAAAGCCCATGCTCGAGTGTTGTTGTAACGGGAAAACTTGAGTCAAGCTATCAAAGGGTGTTATGCCTTGCGTATGACCCCTCTTGTGATCATAATTTCCTTATGGTGATATGCATTACCTTAGGCTAAGTCATGTATATTTCGTTAGTTTGTTGGGTAATCAAGAGGTCACGGCTGAAGGCACGATGGTGCCGAATTTGATCACGAGTTGAGACACTGGAATTATTGCTTCCACGTCAAAATGTCAAAATGCTAGCAATCTAACTTCTCTCCTGACATCATAGCAGCAAGGCTACAAATATATGTCAAAGGGCCATAGCCCATGAGATAGTAAAAGAAACTCAGTTGGCTTATGGGCCTAGGCCCAATCCTGAACCCATGTCGCTGGGCCACAGTCCACCTGCGTTATATGGGTGCTCGTTTAGTTTTTAGACGGGTCGTCATATAAAACACGAATGTGTAATTCGGAAGTCAAATAAAACTAAACTCGTTTCCCGCATATTCATAATATTCCACGTCGATATATATATACCGTCAAGTAAACAAGTGTAAAATTCTTAATCCAAGGAAACAAGTGTTTAAAGTCATGATCTTAGTAGTAAATTTTAAAGTGCTAAGAACCAATTTTTGACAAATAAATATTGCCTAACTATATCATTTTAACATATGATAGATTTGAAAGTCTTCAAAATTTAAAATGAGTATATTCTAAAAACAAGAGACATTAGAAAATATATCAACCTTGTTTGATTTCGACAATACCATTATGTGTCAACATGAATAAGTATATATATACATGTATGTACTTACTAAAAAACCTTATGAAATTTTGTGCAAACAAATTTCTAAAACCATTACAAAGACAATATTAAATTGATCATTTTAAGTAAGTCTTACTTAAAATAATTAACTAAAATTTTTCCCTATTTATCTAGGTCGCGTGTTGGTGCAATTCCACAATACTTACTGAAATCCCACCTTTGGACTATTTATTGCTAAGGTGAGTTTATAGCCCCACTTTTACTTGATATATTGTTTTATACATTTTGGGGTGAGAAAGTATGCAAAACCTTTTTATGGACCTGAACTATTGCATGATTACTATTACGTGGTTTAGCCTAAGCCCTTATGTCCCTAGAAATGCCCCATTCATGAACCGTCAGTTCCCTGCTGGGAAGCGCGAATGTTATAAATAGATCTATTGAGGGTGACTCCTCTGTTTGGTTGGCCATACTTAGGCCAAGGCAATACGTATACCATGTCGGAACCGAGTGTAAAGGGACAAAACACTCGCATTGGGCCCCATAAATTGTATTACATCATTGCATACAGAAACTGTCGTAGTATCGGTTGCATGAACTTAGTGCTAAAGTAATAGACTTTCATTCATATATCATTATATTCGTTGTAATGATTATATGTCTTTGATTTTGGTCCATACTTGTTGTTTTTATTATAAACCTATGAACTCACCAGCTTTTAGCTGACCTTTTAGCATATTTTCTCAGGTGTTTGATTTGTTATCATGGTTCAAGGCAAGGCGTGGCAATGGTCATAGTTACCCAAAAAGAAGTGTTTTAATACATGTTGATGTTTTAAATAGGGACCACAAAACTTATGGGTTGTGCCCTTTTTATTTAAACAATGTTTGTAAGACAATGTTTTTAAAACAATTTTATGAAATTAAACGGAGTATGTATTCCGTTCTTTATTACTTGTGTTATGATCTCCAATTCAGTAACACCCCATGACCCGTATGCTTCCGCTAAACCAGATTTGGGGGTGTTACAGATTGGCATCAGAGCCTAAGTTATAGAGAACTAGGTACATATAAACCCTAAACTATAAATACTTTTTACAAAAACATCACTCTACGACCGCCAGTTTCCCACTTGCCTTATTTGCCATTTTACTTAGAGTTCATTTAAATATGACTGCATGTTATATTTCCTATTTACAAATTCACTATCCCATATTTATTATGATTATTTTTCCATATACTTACACATATGCACCGTCTTGTCACAGACCATGCTTTCACCTGCCATTTACTGTGATGTTCAAGAAAACATCTTACTTGCTGTTCACTCACCTGCTACTCACCAAATTCCACTCATGTTAGGAATTAGAAAATTCCAGTGTTGAAAGAGTCGGTCACCCCAAGTATTATCTAGCATAAGTTAGCTCGTAGATTGGTCATTAGTTACTGTTTATGTAGTTAGTTAGTAGTGTAAAATAGTTTAGTGCAACACCGTGGAAGAAGGTCGGGTCTTTACCCACTGTATCCCTGATCCACAGGCCGTCAGGAGGTCGTTTAGTTTGTAACCTATAAATACCCTCTACCTTGCAAGGTAGAGGGTTGGATGTTCTTTGGTAATCTAATATTCCACTAGTTTCTCTCACTAGAATGTCCCACTCTTTCTCTCTCTAAAACCATCTATGTGCTCATTATGTTAATGTTATGATGTGTAAGTGAAAAGTTATATCTTACAATTGGTATCAAGAGCCATGGTTAGATCATATCTTGCACATCTTTGGATTTATAGTGGTTTTTAGGTGGTTTTTGAGTTTGAAAAAGTTTAGTGGTTTTTGCATCATTTGGTTGATTTCTTGTGTTAAAGTTTGAATTTTGTTGGTACTTTTATGTTTAGAATCATCAAAAGTGTTTAGGTTTTCATTTGGTAAGCTTGAATCATCTTGGTTGGGTTGTTTTTGGATTGAAAAGTGAAGTTTATTTGGTTTTTCAAGCTAGCGACTTAGCTCTCGGACTTTTTCTTGGTAGCGACTTGCTTCACAAAATTGTAGCGAGTTACAGTGTTAAATCTAGCGAGTTAGACCTAGCGACTTAAAGTACAAGTAGTGGACTCTCCACTACGGGTAGCGACTTGTGGTAGCGACTTGGACTGTAGCGAGTTGCTCTTTAGCGACTTGCATTGTTGGCGACTTGAGTAGCGAATTACTGCTGAATTTTTGCTAGCGACTTGAGTGTTAGCGAGTTACTACCTAGCGACTTACATCTGGCTAGCGAATTGGAAAGCTAGCGACTTAGCATGGTGGCGAATTAGTGATAGCGACTTGGGTTGAGTACTATTTAGTTGGTAGCGAATTGATTCTAAATTCTCTAGAGACTTGGGGAGTAATTCATAATAACACAATGTCTGTCATCACGGATTCCTTAATCACCAAAGTACTTGCTCTCTATGACACAGTCCAGAATAGTGAAACAGAATGCCCATCTGAAGGCCTCACACTAAATAACTCAGTATCAATCAATCAGAACAACTCAAATAAGTCACACTTAATTTCTTCAGATGATACTAAGAATGAGGAATGCACCAGTGAGCCGTTTCAACATCTCAGTCGGCTTCTAAAATTACTCTTATCAACAACCATGGATCGAACAAGTTGTGCCATCCTTCGTCAGGACTTTCCCACTTTGACAAGAGCTGTGTTGCTTAACCTAGAACGACTGAGGTTTCAAATTACCAAAGAAAAGTTCTCAACTGATGATTCTCATGCTGCTCTCCAAACCATCTTCAACCAATTTCAACCACTTATCCGGGAAGAATACTCCTCAGATTTTGATAATACCATGACTGGAATGTCCTTCAAGAAGCACACGGGAATGGAAATTCATGAGTTCAGAAACTCATTTATTCAACTCATGAGTAATATGGAAGCATACATCGAGGAAGCTGCAAAAGAGAATAACAAGCTGAAGGAATTAAATGAATGTCAAGAGTGTCCATGGAACAATGATGACATGTCATGCTTCACTCCAGTTGAATTAGCAGAATACACTGATTGCAGAATCTCAGTTATGATGGAAAAGGATGAAGAAAACAACACTGATCTCAAATTCTCAGAATCAGAAAAGGTATCAACCAACAAGGTACTCTTATCTGATCACACTTATTCTCACAAAAAGGTACGTGACTCTTACCCTGAACAAAACAATGTGGAATCAATCTTTGTTTTGTCTGAATCTGATGCAAGTAACATGATTGATAAAAGGGTATATGATGAGCTTTCAAACAAATTTTCAATTCTTGAAAAACACTGTATCTCTTTGCAAATTGAAATACAACATAAGGATGAAATGCTTTATGCAAATAAACAGTGTAGTAATCTGGAACTTCCAGAATTTAGAGAATTTTTTGAAATTAATCAGTTAAAATCCCAGATTCAGGACAAAGATTCGACCATAAGAAATCTGAAATCTCTTCTTTCAGAAGCCCAGAATTATGACTGTCATGAGATGAGTGATACACTAGAATCTAGGAACTCTGAACTAGCTCTATGTGTATCCAACCTTCTAAGAGAAAATGAGCTTTTAAGAAAGAACCTTGAGGAAACTAACTCTAAATCTGTCAGTCAATCTAATCTCTTGATGAAAGATATTGATGACCTAAAAGAACAAATTCAGAATAAGAGCTTCAATATTGTTGCCCTAAAAAATGAGCTCAGGAAGTATGCTGGAAATAGAATGAACACTAAGTTTGCAAAACCTTCAACTTTGGGAAAGTCAACAGTTCAGAACCACTTGAAACGAACAGTGATTAAACAACCTAATGCCTTTAGGTCTGAAAGAGCCAAACCATTGAAATCTAAGTTTACATCCCAAGTTGACAACAAGTCTGTTTTGTCAAAACCAGTCACTTCATTGCCTAATTCAGATATGATGAATCCCATGCATAGGACTAATGAACATCACCCACAAGTCAAAAATGCTATAAGCTTAACTAGATATCATGCAAAACATAGTCTGACAGATCATTCCCCTAGGAAATTCTTAGATCACAAAAAGACAAATAGTCAAAACAAGGGTGTGCACTCATTTAGTTCATCTCACTGTGGCTTCAAATGGATTCCCACTGGCAGACTATTTAAGTATACAGGACTTAAACGAACTTATATTCCTAAATCATGCCTCAAGTGGATTCCCACGGGTAAACTTTTCAAGAATGAAGAACCTATTAGGATCCCCATTAATGATACGTCTGAATCATACTGTGTTGAATCTAAATGTGAGACTAAACATGTCACTAACCCTTCAATGTACAAGTCTACATGTGCTTCAAGTACAATGTGTTCTCAGTCTTTTCAGGTACAATGCTCAACTCAATCAGGAACTTCATGACTTGGTTCCCCTCAGATATGAACATGGCTCATTCAGGAGCTATAGCTTGCCAGAGTTGATGTACCTCTTACTTTGACTCCTATTCATTTCGAATCTGGACTCGTCCTATCATGTCTTTGTATAAATCAAGTTTTAAAAAAAAAAAAAAAAAAAAAAAAAAAAAAAAAAATTAAAAAAAAAAAAAGAAACTAGAAATACTCCTTGTTATCATTTTTTTTACTCCTCTCAAAACTTTATCATTTTATCATTTTTTTTACAATCTAATAATGAATATACTCCTTGTTATCGATAACATCTACGGTCCTAGAAATGTCATTCAATAATGGCACGGGATCATAGATGAAGTTCGAACAAAAGATATATTCTTGGTAGTTTAATGGGTTCGGGTAATATCAATCAATGTTCTGTGTTGACATTGATTGAGGGGGAGATTGGGTTTATATACCATTGGCTTCTGTGCTGGTTATGATGCTTGGTTAATTGTATGTTGTGGTGGTTTCCTGCTTGTGTGACTAACTGTTTATACTTTTACAATATCTGGGAAAGGGTTTCTCCCTGTTATAGGCTGTGATTGTATCTTGCTCAGGAGTTTGTCAGTGTGTGCTTTCTTTGTAACTGCCTATGTGTTGAAATGTTGAATTGATTCATGATGATCTGTGTAATAATCAATGCTAGAAATGTTGTCTTATCCGTGTTAGCATATTATCACCACTCATTAGTTAATAACATAGGGACAAAACTTGTCATATAGTGAAAGTTATGCTACACTAGCGACTTACCCTACCTCACGTTAAAACCACAAGGACCAATTGTGTCATATCACCTTAGTTACTTGTTATACCCCTAGCGTATTACCCCATAGCGTGTTACCATTTCTTTCTTCTCCTCTTTCTCTCTCGTTTTATCTTCTCATATTAGCGACCTAGCAAAAGGTTTGACGCGTTTTCCCCTATATTTGCTCTCTTAAGTTTTTGTGTCTAAGTGTCTAACGTATCCTCATATCCAGATTCTCTCGTTCTCGTGTGGTGTGATTCTTGACTCTCTCGCTTAGGTTCGATTCTCTATGATAATATATGTTTGTTGCTTATACAATGATTGAACGTGTTAAGTGTTTGGAATTTATTTGTTTGGATTATACTGGTTGGATACATTGATGGATGATTATAATGGATTGGACTGTTGGGTTGGGTTTGGGAGTGTTCTTGGTAGCGAGTTAGATTGTTCTTGGTAGCGACTTAGAGTGTATGTTCTTCATGGCGAGTTAGTAATCAACTTAGCGAATACGACTCTGTAGCGAATAAGCTCACTAAATTCCAGCGACTTAGTTAGCGAGTTAGTAGTTAGCGACTTGTACTTACAAGTTAGCGAATTAATAACCTAGCGACTTAGTTAACCACTTTGTAGCGACTTGGCTTAGTTACTGTATATGGCGACTTGACTTTACGAGCTAGCGAATTATCCTAGCGACTTGGTTAGCGAGTTAGCAGATAGCGACTTGCATATACAAGTTAGCGAATTTGGTTCCTAGCGACTTAGTTGACTGCTTTGTAGCGACTTGGTTTAGGTTTTATTCATGGCAACTTGGCCTTACATGCTAGCGAATTAAATTAGTGACTTAGAGTGCTAATCCTTTAGCTACTTGTCTGTGGCTCGAGATAACGACTTGTTCTGACAAGTCTGCAACTGTGTTCACTTTCATGTTGCGAATTAGTCTTAGGGTCAAGGCTCTCTAAAATATTCAATATCTATTGTGCTTAAAATGATTTCACACTCACAACTCTTAATTCGACTTGTTGAATCAACATACACTATGTAAACTGTTATGACATTTCTGTTTAGGCAAAAGGTACTTGGCTTCTCTCACGACTGCCAAATGTTACTTTTTGTCTCACACAATGTGTTATATCACCTTTACATGTGTATCTTGGCTCATGTCATGATCTCTTTGAAATGCACTCTTTTGCCCTGTAAATCCCTTATAAGCTCATCATGCAATCATTTTTCTATATGAATGTTCTTCATCGTTATATCTCAATTATGGATGTTATCATATAGTTGAAAGGTGTCACATAGTTGCAATCTTTGCCACTCTGTCTGTCTCAGTATGTGTTGGGAACCTCTTCAGTGTTACTATCTCCATGATTAATGTTGTCTCACTTACCATTTATCATCTAACCTGTTACCATCCATCACTGTTGATTGTATGATTACTCAGAACAGCAATGGCAAGTTCAATCCCAGAAAAGAGCGCTACCCCTTCAGGATCATCCGGAATACTCTCAGACGATGAAATCCTTCCCAAAAGTCAATGGGCTGCTATTGGTAAAAGCAACTGTTATGTGGACCTACAAAGGCTCCCACAAAATCCGATATTCAAAGTTTCAATTGACATCCTCAAAAACACTAACTTCTTCGGTGCTATTACCAAGCAATGCTCGATTCCTGCCATCTACATTCAACAATTCTGGAACACCGTTCAATGGAATAAAATCACAGCACGATACTCTTGCAAGCTGGATAATATGGAGTTTACAATTGATTCTGATATTTTGAGCAAAGCTCTTGGAATCACATCATGTGACCCTGACGTTCGTTCTGTATCTCCACCTGGTGCTGACGATCTGATCGTATTCCTCATTGGGTTGGGCTATCAGAACAGTATCTCAAGAGCCTCTGACATTATCACTGGACACATGTATCAACCCTGGAGAGCTATTGCAACCATTCTGAACTTGTGCTTGTCTGGGAAAACATCAGGGTTCGATAAAGTTAGAATTCCTATTTTGCAAATCCTATGGGGAATCGTTAATAGGGTTGATGTGAATGTCTCAGATCGTATTTGGGAAGAATTCTCGCTGTCAATGACCACATTCATATCTGACAGAACCTACTTTCTGAACAATGTTCAAGGATGTAAGAAGCAGAACAAACTCGTAATTCCCAGCATCAGATTCTCCAAACTTGTCATCCAGTATCTGCAACAAACTCACAACTTCACTCCTAGGTCTGAATCAACTCTTCACAAAGCAGAACATGAATTTATTTTAGGAAACTTGAAATATGTTCCTAGAGGTTCGAATCAAGAAGTATTTGGATTGCCAATTCCTGATCGTCTTCTCACAGATGATATCAAGAAGAAGGACTACTTCAAGCAATACTTGAAAAGTGCAACCAAACTCTCTGCTAATGTCACACCCTCTCCTTTACAACCAACTGCTCCCAAGACCACCTCTGACTCTAAAGCATCCTATGCCTCTCTTCCTAAAAAGAGACGTGAAAGATCTCATCAGTCAGAATCTTCATCCAAAAAGCATAAAGAAAAGAAGAAGAAAGTGGAAAGGGAAATAGATGAGAACACTGAGGTGCCAAGGAATACTTTCAGGTTAATTGATGAGGATGACGCTAATCTGCAACTTGGTATTCAGCAAAGTCTCGAAGATCAAAATGTGAAGGCTCCAGTAGGTGGAGTTGTGTTAAGAGAACCCTCTCAACCACCTCAACAAACAGCCCCAATTACACTTGACAAGGGTAAAGGAGTTGCAAGTGTTGAACAAGCTGCTCACATGCTTTTAACCATCTCATCATCTCCCTCTAGCACCACTAATCAATATGAGCTGAAGAGAAGAACAGATTCACCTCATGTAAAAGTACAATCTGGTGTGGTGCCTGAAACGTTTAAGGAATCTCTATCACTTGGTGAGACTCAATCTGAGTTGAATGTTGACACTCTGTTACAAAAGGGCTCACAGGAGAACCTTGGGACAAGATCTGACGAGACCTTGAAGATGGATGAACCAAATCTGTCTACAAACTCTCTATCTTCACTTAAGAATCTTGATGATGACTTCTCTTTTGGTGATCAATTCATTAATGACAAAACCTTAGACTCTGCACAATCCATGTATAATGTCAGCATTCAGCAAGATACTTCAACCATTCCTCCAATGACTGCATCTTCACTATCAACCGCACTTCCACCTCCCTTGCCTGCTCAATCAACCGTACAAACACCAACGACAACACCACCAACTCCAGAACCCATCTTCACAATTGCAGATGAAGTGGCTCCACCAGCTTCCCCTCCACAGATTCTCACGTCTGATCAACTACTGGATAAAACCATTAAAAGGGTAGAAGCACTGGAAAGGCAACTTCCTAAATCTGTTGAGTCTCTGGTGGATCGTGTCTACAGATTGGAGCACCTCAACTTCACTGAAGCAGTTACTGATGCTATTGAAGGAGAAGTCAAGGATGCCGTGGAATGGGCAATGGAGGCTCCACTTCTCAGACGATTCAAGGACCTCCCCATCTCCGATATGAGAGCAGCCCTGTGTGAAAGGATGTATGAGGCTGAAGAGGACAAGCATGAGGTTCACAGTAAACTTTATGAGGCACTTGAAGAATCCATCAGATTCGACAATTATGAACAGTTTAAAATTGAAGTCGGAGAAAAGGATGCTAAAAAGAAAAGAAGGACAATTGTGATGGAAACATTGATGAAGGTTCGCAAAGATCGCAAAGATCCTCCACCACCAGGAGGCGCTGGAACTTCTGGAGCTGGGAATCCCTCGTCAACACCCAATTCACCTCCATCACAGCCACCATCATCAACTCCAAAACCGTCCAATCAATCAGATTCTACAAACAAACAGGGTACTCAGAAGAAATCTGCCGCCTGGACGACGATTGATTCAAGATTCACCTCCACATCCACTTCAATTCCCGATGATCAAGTGGTCCACGAAGAGTCTCAAGTTATGGCTGACTCAGAACCAGATGAAGATGATGCATCGACGCAACATATTCCTAAGCCATCAGAAGATTGGTTTGACAATTACATGGCTGGGAACCGCACTAGTACATCCAGGGTAGCTCCTTCTAGAGACACAATTCAACGCTGCATTGTGGAAGATAGACCTCCTTCTCCAGAACCCACATGGACAATCCCAGAGTCTGACTCTATGATTCCCGACAACAATTGGGCATCAGTCATCACAAATAACTATGAAGTTCCAGCTGAAGACTCTCTTCTTCACTACACTGGTGATATGGGAAGCTTCATTAGATGGTTTTGTGAGCGGAAAAGTATCTCTTCCATAACACCAAGAGATCTAGAAGGACAAGCCTACGAAATTGTCAAAGTCTTCCATTCTGATGCAAACCATCTTCAATATCAGATGGAAGAATGCCATAAGATGCTGAATGACCAAGTCAGTGAGCAAATCAGTCGCTTCAATGTCAACAAATCTCTTCCTCTTGGTGGTGAACCTGGTCAGATAACCATTCAGGCGGAATTCTTCTTCAATCACGACTTGGACTATCTGTGTGCTCGCTCTGCGGAAAGAAGGCCTGCTCTATCTATTTCAAAGATGAAAGCTGCAACCTATTCTGATCAGGGGCTTGAGCAGATGGTTCCTGATCAATTCTGGGCAAATGAAGAACAAAAGTATGATATTGCAGCGTCTTATGGTATTTCCCACTGGTGGTTCAAAAAGAAGATGTTCTACATTGAAAGACATGGTGCTGATAAAAGACGCAATGAGGTCAGATCAAAACTGCAAATCTTAAGCGTTATCAGTGTAGAGATCTTCGCGATCTATGGATATGAGTACTTGAAGAAGATTGTCCTTAAAAGAGCTGACTTCAAAGTGTATACCATTGAAGAAAACGACTTCAAACATCTTCTACCAAATGATTTCGAAGATCTCTACCTCTTAAATCTTCAAGGACACCTGGAGCACTTACCTGTAAGTGTGAGAAAAAGGCCCTCTCTGCAGCTGTCACTCTTTGGATCAGGGGGTTAGTCATACGGAAACGAGTTGAGGACCTTCAGCTTGGCATTGAAAGCTACCAAACCAGAGTCAACCTCACAAGTCCTCAATGGAATGCAGCTGGGCTTGAATTTCATCGAGAATACAAAGTTCTTGACACTCCTAGAGCCGTCATCTTCACCGACAGATATGGATCACGTATGCTTATGCGTCTATGTGAACTGTACAAGTTTAGTGATGGTACGCTCAAAATGGTCGAAGAAGAACTTGACTCCAGAGTGAAAGAAGCCAAACTTGATATGAGATCTTGGGTTAAAACTACGTTCTGGACTGATGATGACGTGAAGAGGTGTGAACATTTCATTGCTGCAATCCGTCGAAGACTCAAGACACGAAGGATCTTCCGCAGCCTTGAAAGCTTTGTTGGTGGAAGGCTCCGTGATGGTCACTACAAACTTCTTCAAAGAACTGAATGAAGACTTCTTCGGAATACCGTTTATGTTTTGTTAACTGTGTGTTATATGTGGTGTATTAAAAATGAACAACTGTGATACATGTAATAGTGCTAGGATTTGTACTATGGTTTCCCCTTGTGAAAAAGGGGAAACATCTGTGTTGTCCTTTTTCTTTATCATATAAAATTGGACACATTTTTCTCCTACAAATATTTTACTTCATACTTATTTAAATCACTTGAGATCCAAAATCTCAAAGGATTTAAGATTTTTGATCGGGGGAGAAAATGTGATATAAATATGAAAGATGGTAAAAGATAAGATGACCAATTTTTGTGCATACTTCTCCCTTATATGTGCTAAACAAGTTTTCGAATCTCGAAGCATATACTAAGGGGGAGAACTCTTTTTGTTAATTCAAGTCATCAGGGTACACTACAATTTAATACTTTAAAGTACCTTGATCACATGGCTTCTAATCCTTTGATGTTAAAAGGTTCCCTCTAGTATGTGCAAAACTCTTTTCAAACCTCGAGGCACATATTGAGGGGGAGCAAAGTCATGGAAACCTCATCCTTCCCGGAAATGCTATACCCACTTGATCTGTTGAGGGAAGTGATGTTGATATCTTTTAGAAAATGGTAATCAAAGAAGTTAATTCTTTCTCTTGCCTCCATGTGCAAAACATTTTCAAATACTTGATGCACATGTTGAGGGGGAGTTCTCGTTCTAAAAATATCAAAAACAATTCAGGTACAAAATGCTTTGATTATATATCACAAGTATCTGAATTGTTTTTCAAATGGTTTTCAATTGGATCCAATGGCAGATGAACAATACCAAATTGACCGACCAACTTTACTTTATGTACGGTGATATAAGGATGATAAGGTTAGGTATTAGTTCCCATGATCCGCCAGAACCGGAGGAATCTACCCAGGGACAATCCACTAGTTAGTGTAGAAGTCCTTAGGTATGATGATAAAAGGAGAAAAATGAGATAAGGGAAGAGTGCAGACTAAGACTGAGCTAGTACTGGAATAAACCCAACAAGGTTCTGGCTATGAAGTCTCGGTAAGCACTGAAGGGGTTGAAGAATTAAAAAGAATTGAATGAGAAAAGGGTGAAAACAAATAGCCCTCCATTAATTCAACCTTAGGGCAGAAACCGGGTTCAATTCATATGCTACTGATGGTAACATCGGTATTGAAGACAAGACGTCATGGACCCAGTGACGCACTGCACTTCAACTTTCCAAACCACTCAAGTTCCTCTTAAAAGGACTTGTTTCATTCTCACGGGGAACCGACATTATCTATCGACTTTCTCTTAGAGATGGTTGATATTGAAGAAGGAGACCCTCTCCCTAGTCTCCGTTATAAGATCCAAATATGCACAAATTGAGTCTAGAGCCACGAGATCATCAATAAATCTCATTAGGACACTTTCAATGAAGACTCTCTGTTTCACACAATGTGGAAAGAGAGATTATATCATTGAGTCCTACGCATTATCCTAGTGGTATTGCCAGAACATC
Organism: Chrysanthemum seticuspe; assembly: GCA_019973895.1. Taxonomy (NCBI): domain Eukaryota; kingdom Viridiplantae; phylum Streptophyta; class Magnoliopsida; order Asterales; family Asteraceae; genus Chrysanthemum; species Chrysanthemum seticuspe. The sequence continues at coordinate 297,145,608 of BPTQ01000001.1, forward strand.
TGAGTGATGTGTTCACACACTCACAATGAAGATGGAAAGCCTTCTGGAGCCAACATCAAACAAGCTCCTGGTAGGTGGCATGTGAGATCTATTATATAGATCAACCATGTGACAACTGAACAGAAACAATGGGGCGATTCAATCTCTTGAATCAATCCTGGTTCAGGTTAGGGATTGACGGATACCTTTGAAAAACCGGTCTTTGTGCTTAACAACTCTTTTCTTTAGCACATCGACCTGTGTACTCAATTTTTCAAATCAAAAGGTATTTTTATGATTGATAATTGATTTTCAATAAAACCTTCGTTGTATTGCAAAAACAATTTCTATTGAGCAATACACGATTGTTTTTCAAATCTCTTTTCATCAATCAGTGGAATTAAAATTCGCTGGTTCACTCACTCCGTGTTGTCTTCTTTGAGACGTTCCGGTTTGAGAACAGCTAGAACAGCTGCGAAACCCTGTCAAGGAGATTCTTAGGAATCCTACCTGATCACAGGCAGTACTTGTACTGATCAACGGGGAACCGTGGGCCGTGTACCTCAATTCATCGAAAGTGATCAAAGACACTTTCGTGCGATTTGTTGCTAACTGTTGTATGCAGGTACGCCCGACGTTTGCAGCTGATCAGAATGAAGCAGTCAATCCTTAGCCGCATGCTCACTTAACACATTTAACTCAAAGAAATCATGACTAGTGCATCAATGACTCTGATATTTCTTACCAAGCTTCTGCTACACTGCTGCCAATATCATGATTCAACAAATGCTTCCGCTACTCTGATGAGAAGATTTCATGATCCAGAAAGTGAGCATGTCGGTCCTAAAGTCACATCATCACATAATATCAACACCACGAAGGAGGTGTCAGAGATTGTTGATTGCTGATGATCTCAAAAGATGGCTCATATTTACTATCTCGTGATTCAGAAATGGACCTCCTATTTAAAGTACAAATCTTTGCAGTCTTTGAAGTTGCACCACCTATGCACTAAGTTTACAATGTTGATGTATGAAAGACTACGAGCTCAAGAACTTTGTCAAGACTAGAATGCTAGGATTTGAAATGTAAATTATGGGGTGACCTCCCTTAGGGGGAGATTGTTAGGAATTAGAAAATTCCAGTGTTGAAAGAGTCGGTCACCCCAAGTATTATCTAGCATAAGTTAGCTCGTAGATTGGTCATTAGTTACTGTTTATGTAGTTAGTTAGTAGTGTAAAATAGTTTAGTGCAACACCGTGGAAGAAGGTCGGGTCTTTACCCACTGTATCCCTGATCCACAGGCCGTCAGGAGGTCGTTTAGTTTGTAACCTATAAATACCCTCTACCTTGCAAGGTAGAGGGTTGGATGTTCTTTGGTAATCTAATATTCCACTAGTTTCTCTCACTAGAATGTCCCACTCTTTCTCTCTCTAAAACCATCTATGTGCTCATTATGTTAATGTTATGATGTGTAAGTGAAAAGTTATATCTTACATTAGGTCTTTTATTTCTTAGTTTTCACTTTTTATTTTGTGCGTCTGCGTAGTTTTTAAAACTCACGTTTACGTTTCTTTGATCTGGTTGTTGTGCTTTCCAATTCTGTGTCCAATTCCTTTCCAATCAATCAATAGTGTAATTTCTAATCATAACCTTTGCAGATCACTATCCTTAGTGATCATTCTATCCTCTGAGTTTGTGTTTAACACACCATTGAGTCTCCTTGGGACTTAACGACCCGGGAATTCAATCTATTCTCCAGGACTTAATTGTATTTGTGTCTGAGCAGTTTTAAGTCTTTTTGACTTGACTGTTTGGCACGGATCAAAATTTTGGCGCCGCTGCCGGGGAGGCTTTAGCGTGTGTTTAGCCATTCTCAGATCCATTGTTGCACATACCCACCATTTGTAAAAAGTTTTTGTAAAGTTATAAGAAAATCCAAAAAGTCATTAACACTTTTCCTAAAGTGTTAAAACACAAAAAAAAAATATAAAAACAACAAAACAATCGGAACGTTTTCTATTTTGTATTCTCTTTTAAGGTGATTCTTGAAGAGATACGATTTGGTTAAACGGGACGATAACAAAAATATTGTCCAAAAGTTTTTAAACCCATTTGCACAGATCTTACCTACGTCTTTTCAGTGGTACTTAATTGAATACATAAAAATCAACCACCGCAAATCAAGGCAGTGCACTACCTAACTGGGGGTGCGACCATTAATAAGTTCCCGAACATCAGATTTAAAACTTGCCTTTGTGTCACTTGTGATTTGGTGTACCTTTTTCAAAGAAGCCATTTCATTTGTGATTATTGGTTAAGTTCACTTGTGTTTTGCCTCATTTGTTTTGAAAATTGGTTTTTATACATAGTGCATGCGCACTCGTTCTTCCAGTTCTACGAGTCCATTTTCTGAACTTGGAAAGATTCCTCAAAGACGTAGAGGACGTTCAGCTCCTTCAGCCGTGACTGAGGAACGTCTACCACCACCACCTCCTGTCGAAATGGCAGACGATCGTACTATGGCGGAAATGCTCCAAGCACCCACCGAGGGTTATGGAGATGCCATCGTTTTACCCGTAATCAATTCTGATCACTTCGAATTGAAGACACATTTGATCCAACTTGTGTCTACAAATCAATTCCACGGGTTTGATCATGAAGACCCGTATGCACACATCCGTTGGTTTAACAAATTGACTTCAACTATCAATTATAAGGATGTTCCACAAAAAGTCATCAAGTTGATGCTTTTTCCATTCTCTCTTGAGGGGACAGCCCGGATTTGGCTGGAAAAAGAACCCCCTCGATCTATCGAAACTTGGGAGGATCTTGTTCAAAAGTTTGTGAATTACTTCTTTCCTCCATCAAAGACGACTAATCTTAAAAATGAAATTTCTGGATTTCGTCAAAATTTCGATGAAAATTTTGGAGAGGCATGGGAGAGATTCAAAGATCTCCTCAGGAAATGCCCCCATCATGAATTCACGGAGCTTCAACAAGTCAATATCTTTTACAATGGGTTGAACGGTAATGATCAAGATTCCTTGAATGCAGCCGCAGGCGGCAATATCTTGAATCGTAGACCTAAAGATGTGATTGAGATTTGCGAGCAAAAATCAAAAGTTCCTATTTCTCGCAACAAAGTCAATACTCCTAACACTCCTGCTCCTTCATCCAGTAACTCTTCTGAGTTAGCAGCTCCGATAGCTGCTCTAACGGATGCCATCCGTTGTATGATTAAGGATG